>OZ035880.1:161488869-162107834 GCA_964034835.1 Muscina levida | reverse complement strand
CCCTACGACTTATATTAAAAATATTCACAAAAAATAGAATTTTTATCGAGGTTTTTTGAAAATAATTTTATTACATCAATTTCTTAAGCGGACTATTAGCTACAACTTTGCTTAAGAAGAGAAAGCGGTAGATTGAAAACTGTACAAACTGTTGGCTAAAAATTAATGTCACATTTTTTCAAGGGAGCCAAGGGATTTCAAAAAGTTTAGAGAGCCAAAAAAAATTTTTGGTAGCCAATCTAGCCAAACTAAGCTAGGGTTTTACTCAGCTCCGGTTGTACTATTGAACATATATTGTTACGTTCGGGTGTTTTTCAAAAAGTTTGATTTTGTGTTATAGTGTTATCATAAGTAATATTCCACGTACAACAGTTTTATTGTAACTGCTACAAAATAAACTCAGTTCAAAATCATTTGATGATGGAAAAGTTAAATGTTACTTATGTAGGGAAACGTTATATGAACAGATGAAATGAATTGTAGTTCTTTATTTTTTTAAATTTGTTTTAGCTAAATCGGACTAGTGGTTCTTGAGTTATGTCAAACAAAAGAGCCTAAAACGCGACAAATTCCCCTATACGATAGTTACTAACTTCAAATCGATATTAAATTATTATGGCATGTAACTTAACAAAACGAATGATGCAGAACTTCTTTTTTTTGACTACTTTCACGTGCAGTTCACAGAATTGAGTCCCAAATCAATAAGCTGAAAAATGTTGTACTGTGTAATAGTTTTGTATTTAAGGAAGGTGGCTCATTAGGACAACGCACCCGATCCTAGTTTATTGGAACAGCCCAAGCAACTTAAAGAGCCTTAAGAACTAAAAGCAAAATATTAAGTAACTTATGTTACCTACTCGGTGGTAACATGCCATATAGGTTGTTCAACATCTGGCAATCTGGACCACATCACATGCAACCCAATATGGTTGTTCCGGAAATTTTCGTAAATTATTTGTATTTGCTTTGTAAATTTCGAGAATCCGAAATACTTTTTTGAAAATATTCATATGTTTTGATTTAAATCTTTAAAAATTGTTGTTATCTTAAATTTATTTATTTATACTTTGCTGACTACATATACGAGTAAATGTTATTTATGTATTTGTGTGTTTTCAATACTATCAATTGCACAAACTTGCTAATATGTCTGAAATTACATGGCAAAATATTCATATATGTATATTTGTATGAGTTTGTATGATGCAACAAACACAATGTTAAATACATATATGTTGGAGTACACTCTTGCAACAAATGCACCCACACCTTGAAAACATAAAAAATTTAAATAAAATTATGGAAAAAACACTTGCGTGCTTTATGTGCGCTTATTGAAGCTGATGCACTTTGTATTTCTGTATACCCCACTCATAGTTGTTTGAGTTGAAGCGGTATTAGCGCACACATATATTTGCCGGTATATGGGAGTAAAAAAAAACAACCACAATACTATAAAGAACAATTCTCGTTGTGTTTATGGAAATTGAATTTGGTTTTATTTTACATCATAACACGATATATAAAGGGTAAAGCTGATTGGCGGCACTAGACTTAGCTTTGCAATAGAGGGAACAAGTTTCAGGGTAAAAAGATGAATTTGTAGGTGGAGTATACCTTTCCAGCCTAAACTAGAGGCCGACTGTGGCATGCTGGAGACTAACATAAGGGAGACCTGGGTTCATTCCCTGTGACAGTCACCGACATTGCTTTGATCGCCGGTCCTCTCAATGTAGGCAAAAGCATCTATGGAGTCTATTAAAAGCTTTTCAATCAGCTGACGTTCGGATTCGTTATTAAACTGTAGGTGCCGTTGTGGGAGTCTACAACTAAAGGCGTGTTAAACACATAAATGTGATAAATTTTTCCATATCTCATTAATGGCATAAAGACATAAGCTTATGTTTATAACTGCATAACTGGAACGTAAAATTTAATAGTACTCAACTTTATAGGACGTTAGCTGCGTTCTTCTGTCGCATTTACTGGTCAATTTGCTGTAACAATTCTCCCTATCACGCCATTGTTAGGAGCACTCTTCTGCAAAAAATAAGTTCTCTTTTTTATTATTATTGCACGGTTATTTTATTCACGTGCATCAATACGTTTTGCTATTATGTAAACGAGACATGCACATACACACACACAAACACATACTATCATTGTAGGTGGTATAAATACAGATATTTTACATGTAAGAGTGTTTTCAGTGATTTGTGTTTATTATGTTGGAAAAAAAAACTTTTTCCAGCAATTGCTTAACAAGAACTAAGGAAAATAAAGAAATAAAATGTAAAATATAAATAAACATAAAACACGTAAACAGGCTCATAGTTACAAACACGTTTGAATATTGGTATACTAAGCGTATAAGAGAAACATGCTATCATTTACATGTCAATAAGACTAACATACAAATACTCAAGATAGTCTGTGTGTTTTCTAGTAAACGTATAGGCAAACATAACACAACACATAAACTCTTGCACACACCTACACTTTCAGACATGTATTTAAAATGCAATCATTTTAATCCTAACATAGTTTTTATTTTCTCTCGGTATCATCATCGCCATCTTGTATATTTTCATCACTATTCCTTTACACCTTACCTGACCACAATCGGTATTACACCATCACCATTCAAATCATCAACGAAGTATTATATTCACAAAACCCACAATGGTAGTTGAGTATTGCATCACAGTTACATATTTCCAAATACACATTCAAATGCATAGTTGAAAGCATTTTTCTAAAGCGTTTTATCATTTGTTATTTATATGACAAGGTCTTCGTCAAATAGAGACGACACATTACTTGTGTCTTTATTTTTAGCAAAAATAATTTAGTTCACATTAGAATGTTGCAGTTTACGTTTTACGCTTTTGTATGACAGACAGGTAACATAACTATATTTGTGTGAATTTGAGGTAAATGAGAAAGAAGTAAGGACATTTAGATATCTGACAAAATGAAATATTATGTATGGAGGTTGTGGTATGATAAAGAATATAAAGTAAATATTGGTTTCTATTGTATATACATTTAAGTCAGTTAAATTGGCTTACATATACCCTTACTCTAAGACTTCCCGCGATTAAAGTTCACAAAATGGTTAGCGGTTAAAAATTATAAAACCAGTAACAAAGTTTCAGTCGGGAAACCCGACTTACATATACCCTCACCCTCAGTCTTGCCTATGGAATAAACATTGTTCTAGGAGATTTTAATGCTAAAAACGGAATGGAAGATGCTCTTGGTGCAGAAGTCTAAAAATATAGTCTTCACAACAACACTTCCGATAACGGATTCAGACTGGTTAGCTTCGCGTCTTTAAGACACATAGTAGTGGGTGGAAACAGATTACTCATAAAGATATGCGCAAAGCAACATGGTGTAACGTGGTTTTCTCGTCCAGTCGTCGCCATTTATGGTGTAATTCAAATTTATAATCTACTGGATAAAGTATGTGGGGGTAACTCGCGTCTTTAGCAAATCGACTTCTGCAGCTAGTGGTAGTATCGATGATTTGGCTTTTGTTGTAAATTGGTTTGGTATCCGCAACTCAGGATCGTGTTGATGGCTCACGTTCCTTAGTTGATCGACTTTAGCAACTCGTAGCTGTATCGACTCCGAATTCGAGACCGAACCAATAATCGTACCCGACGGAGTGTCATGAATCGAATTTTGTTCAAAGAAACCTAGGGTCTAAAGTGACCCCTTCTGTGTGTTAGACTTTTGGGTCGCTTCAAATGATATATGTATACCCTCCTACCCGTAGGGTGAGGGTATAAAAAACTAAAGTAATACCCTTCAAATACCTTTCACCATTTGTTAAAATGCTGATAAAACTAGATGCTTGTCTACAAGATTGACAGTACTGCCATACAGGAAATGCTATCGACAGAACAGGGATGCACATGACGAAATAACTATGACATCTGTTATAGCTGCCATGCAGAACGACACGAATTTGGATGTGGATTCATAGTCTGCAAAAGTCTTCGTCATCTAGTCTCGCGGTAAGTGACCGGATAGCTACAATCTCCGCATCAAGGCAAAATACTCATACATCAAGCTATATTTTCTTAAATTTTATTTCGACAAATACATGGCAGAAGACATCACCGCCGTACAGGAAATGCTATCGACAAGATAGGGATGCACACGACGAAAGAACTGTGATATGTTTTATAGCTGCCATGCAGAACGACACATACATATTTGTATGGGAAGTCATAGTCTGCAAGAGACTACTCGCGGTTTAACCCTGTAAGCGACCTAATAGCCACCATCTCCGCATCATGGTGAAATATTTGTACATCACCTGGATTTGTATACACGCTCCGACGGAAGACAATGAAGAGTACATTAAAGATACATTATGTGACCGCCTGAAGGAACTATATGACCGTTAGCCTGTCCATGACATTTAAATTGTTGTGAAAGATTTGAAAGCTAAACTAGGAAATGTAGATGCTCTTGGTTCAGCTTTCGGAAAATTTAGTTTACAAAACAACACCTCCGAAATATGAATCAGACTGGTTAGCTTCGCTTGTGCAAGAAACATGGTAGTGAGTGGAACGAGATTTCTGCATAAATACTTATGTCCACAAGAAAACCTATATATCCCCTGATCAAGAGACGAGAAACCAGATTGATCATGTGGTAATCAATAGAAGGCATGTCTCAATCTTTATGAACGTGCGAGTGATGCGCAGCGCAAATATTGACTTGAATGACCACCTATTTCATGCCAAGGTACGCACGTGAATAAGTAAAGCTAAAAATGGAAGTTAGACATCACTTCTTCTTAATTCCTTTCACCCTCAGTGAAGCATAGGGCCTCAGTAAGATATCACACAACTGGATAAAAAAACGTACTTATTTTCCCTTTACACCCCATGATTGAGGTATGGGATAGCTTTTCGCGTTGTTGGAAATTAACACGCTTTCTATTTTGGATTCATAAGTAACGGCACCTACTTGTCAATCGACGAATGCGAACGGCACTGTTTGAAAAGCTTTTTTACTAGACATGCCGATTGACTCGACACTATAAAACTACATACCACCGAGATAGACAATGCCTACTTCAACCCTCTCTCTCATTTACAAACTCTTTTAAATCTGATGTATCCGACTCACAGTGGCAGTATATTGCGAATTCTGTGACCATCAACACAACGACCGGAACGATATAACGAAAAGAGTAGGGAGATAAAACTCTCACGCAGGCGGAAAAAGCATGTATGGAAGAAAAGAGAGATCTAGGCTATCGAAAATTTTACAAATAGAGGTGAAGCTCATAAACTACTAACTTATAAACACGACGTGACTAAAGGAATGCATGCCCGATAATTGACATCGAAGTATTATATGTCCTGTGCTTAAGAAAGGCGATCCAAGTGTGTGTATCAACAATCGTAAGATCAGCTATTTACCCATTGCATACTAAGACCTTCTAGTGTGTTATGTGAAAGACCTTATTCTAGCCAACCCTTATCAGTGTGGCTATAGTTCTGGTAAATCCACGACCGACCAGATATTCACACTACGACAAATCCTGGAAATGATCCAAGAACTGAAGATCGACACCTACCTTCTGTTCATCGATGACAAAGCTGCATTCGACAGTCCGATACGACAGAATTTGGTGGATGCTATGGCTGAGTTGGTATCCCCGTAAAGCTGACCCGAAATCTTCAGTGAAAATTGGCAAAAATCTGTCAGAACCATTTTCTACAAAGCGAGGCTTTAGACAATGCAATCTTTGGCCGAGGACTGCGAAATGTTACTGCAGCCTTTTCAAACATTAAAAAGTAGGCGACAGTAGTGGCCCTTGACAAAAAGGACAAAACCAAGATATTTGTTTTAATAAACAAAGAGCATACTCGTTTGGAAGGCTAAATGAACGTTGACAGCATTTACTTCGAAGTGGTAGATGATGTTCCGCCTTAAGCGAAAATTATAATGTCAGCCTGGAAATCAAAAGAAGCGCTGCACCTATGCCCTTTTATTAACATAGATTTCTCTCGGCGAACAAAGATTCAACTCTACCAGACACTAATCTCAACTGTCTTGCTCTACAGCGCATAATCGACCAAAACTTCGTTGAAGTTTACCCCCGTTTAGAGGACAGAAGGTGACATACCAAAGTTCAGCTCTATATCTCTTAAACGGAATCCCTCAAAGAGGAAGAGTTTGTATGGAGGAAAGGAGAAAAGTAGTTGTTGTTCGACCTTGCTCATCTTGAAACTTAACCTTCGTTTAAAGGAATGAACCTCGCATATCAAATTTCATCTCGATACGACTGTAATCGAGGAGGATAAACAGACGAACACACCCAAAAAGGAGTAGTTTTTGTTCATTCCTGCTTATCTGGGAAACAAAAATGTAGATGAATGAAGGCAGAAATCAAACCATGGATCTTCCGCATGGTAGGCGCGTGTTCTAACCATCATGCAACGGACTTGACTTAAGTAGGCCTAACCTCCGCGGCTAAATTTCGAACCACTCTTGTACTGCTTCATTTAACATTGTTTTTTCACATATTACACCATAGTTGGAAAAAGTTTGGTGTTATTAGTTAAATATGATAATGTTCATATACGAAGATAATAAAATTATCTTCACATATTACATATTTTTAGGATTTCCGTCAGATTTTAAACACCACATTTGTTAGATTTTAGCATTCTTCAGCCCACGAGTATTTTTTGACCGACTTATTTTTGTACACAATTGAACTACATGCTATATAAAGTACAACTTTCTGATTAAATTAGATATAAAAAAAATATTTATTCAAGAAATGTTCGCACATAAAACACAAAGAATATTTTACAAACCAAAAAAAAACTGTGTAATTTATCTTCAAACTTATTTGCTGGATGGCAATGAAGGCAAATGCAGCAGCAAGCAAACATTTCTCAAAAATTATGAAATAGACGAAAAGTTTTGTGTGAATATTAGTGTGATAAGTGCAAAATAGCACATAATTTATTAAATTAACACCTGCAACCAACCGTATCAAATAAACTTTTGCCTTATACACTGCAAGGAAACTACGATTTTTTGAGGTTCATTTTTACTGGAACTGTCTCTACCTCCACCGACACCACATTCTTCAAGGAACAACTTTCAATAGACGGGTGGGGGGCCTCCTCATGAAGTACTCACTTCGTTCTTTTGTAGCTGGCAATAACAACAAACACAACACTTATTGTAGTTCTTGTATGTTGCTGTTGCAGAACTTCAATTTCATCGTACACATAAAGTTTTTGCAAATTTTTTGTCGAATTTTGAAAACGAAACTCAAAAAATGCAGCAAACGTTACCAGCTCAAGTTGAGGCCAATGCGCTCAATTGAATTGTGAATAGTGGTGGCTGGAGGGGAGGTGCCAACAACAAAATTATGGCAGCAGCGCAAAAAACTATGGTCATTTATTTGTGGAAGTAATCTTGGAGTGAAAACTTTTACAATTTACACCGACCAACTACATATGAGATGTTACATTTTTTTCGTCTTACATTTTTACAATCAACAAAACAACCCACACAGTAAGAAAACACACTAAGAATCGCATCAAGAAAACAAGCCGAATATCAAAGCCGAAGATGGACTTGAAATTTGGTTTCATTATTCGGGCGAAAAATGTTTTGAATTTCTATTAAGTCATCTGTATTGCAATTTAGTAAATTGTTAAGGTCAATTAAAAAAATTCCTTACCCAAGATCTTAGGTCTAAAAGAATTATAATATGTCAATTACTAGAAAACATTTCCTATTTCAGTTTAAAATTTAATAATTTTTTAACTTTTTCATTTATACGACGCACTAGTATTTTATGCCATTTTAAGGACTTTGGCCATTTTCAGTCAACTTCAATTGAATTTTAAAGTGGCAACCTGCCGTTGTGGGTAAAATGTTTCAAAATGTAGCCAAGTACCTTTTGGTCCTTTTAATGTCCTTGTAGTTTTTTAACAAAATTCAGTTTGCCAAAAGTTTAAAAAAAATTAATTTTCCTTTACACCTAATGAATGAGGTATGGGATAGCTTCTCGCGTTGTTGTGAATTAACACGCTTTCCATTTTAGATTCACAACAAACGGCACTTACTGTTTATCGATGAATCAAGGATAGCTAGTATTTATATATTTGGATGATCAGAGTCGAATTCTGAGTCTTTTTTAATATATCCGTCCGTCAGTCTGTCCACGCGATTACAGCCGTAGTTTAAGAGCTATCGAGCTGGTTTGAAAGCGTCTATCCTCTAATGGAGGTAAAGTTCTAAGACGGGTAAAATCGGACATAACCTATTCCCACCTACATTAATTACTCCCCCTTTGTGGGGGCGATGAAAACAGTACTTAAAGAGCTAACGAGCTGAAACTTCTATCCGCTAAGCCCAGGTTAAAAATGAGTAAAATCGGACAAAACCTACTCTCTCCTCCAAGGTGGAGTGTTATCCCCACTATTGAGGCTACTAGTGGAACATGGCGTTATTAAGACTTTTGAGAAGAATGGAAGGAAGATTGTGGCCTATGCGGACTACGTCGTTATCCTAGTCACAGGTAGGATTGCGCCAACTTTGAGTGACCTCATACAGGATGACTTACGATCTTTATCAGAATGGGCTACTAGCTGTGGCCTGAATGTCAATCCACAGAAAACGGAGCTAGTACTATTCACACGCAAATACCTCATTGAGAACTTCAGGCTGCCGGTAATTGATGGTGTAGAATTGAAACTCTCGTCTGAGGCGAAATATCTAGGCGTCATTTTGGATAGGAAACTAAACTGGAGACGCAATACTGAGGAAAGCACGAAGAAAGGACTAAATGCCTTGTACGGAACTCTGTGGGGAAAATCTGGGGCCTACAACCTGCAATGGTATATTGGATATACACAGTTGTAGTGCGTCCCATAGTAACTTACGGATGCCTTGTTTGGTGGGGAGCTCTTGAAACGGAAAGTAAGTTAATGCTGGTAAGTAGTGTACAGCGAATGGCATCACTGTGTATAACAGGAGCCAGACTAAGCACACCACAAGCGGCGCTGGACGTGATGTTGAACTTAAAGAATCTGCGGTACCATGCACACTCTGTAGCGGCTAAATGTGCAATAAGGTTACGAGAAGCAGGCCTTCGGCGACAAACGGAGTCGGGTCACGCATAAATATTGTTATGGTTCAGCAGACATGGATGTAACGAAGGACTCAACAAAGGAACGGACTATATGGTTCCGTTGTTGGATTTTACATCATGCACGGAAATAGTGATCCCTGATAGAGAAGATTGGAAAGATTCCTTACCTTTTAGGGGCTATCCATATTCACTGATGGATCAAAAATGGAAATTGGAACAGGATCGGGTATCTTTAGCGAGGATCTCAATTTCAGGCAACACTTCCGACTAGATGACGACTGTAGTGTGTTCCAGGCGGAGATCTTCGCTATTACGAAATCTGTGGAGCAACTACTGGCAAGAAATTTGGAGGAGATCGTCACAATCTATGTGGACAGTCAAGCGGTCTTAAAAGCCTTAGTATCGAAGGCTATAAAGTCGAGATTTCTGTATAGATGAAGGACGGCGCTCTCGAAACTGCCGGAAAATAGTGTTCGGTTCTGCTGGGTCCCCGGACACAGTGACATTTCAGGAAACGAGGAAGCGGATGAACTGGCGCGGAAAGGTTCAGCACTGGGACCCGACCTATCGGATGGATCAGTGCGACCACCAATGTGTCCTCGGAAAATGGTTCTTCAATAGTCTCACTGCACTGTCGTCTTGTAACATAGAGGATCTGGTAAAGTTCACTGATGGCTTGATCTGGCTAAAGGGCAGAGGACCATAGTGTTCCCACGTAATCTCACTACTTTTATATATATATGAAGTTGAAGGAGAGACCTCATCGGAATTATCTTATTATCTTAGCATTTTTTATCTCTTTTCCACTATTACTATTCTTCTAAACTTATTATTTTATTGTAAAACAGTGTTGTACTGTGCTGTGTCATTACTTGTCCTCAACCTAACCTAACCTCTATCCTATAAGCAGAGGTCAAGTTCTAAAAAAAAAATGCACTTTTTTGCGGTGTTAAAAATTCCAAAAGATATTCTTAGCTTATATAAACAACTCAATATCAGTATTCTACATTTTAGTAGTAAAAAAATTACCGACGAAAAATTTATGTAATCGGCTAAAAGTAACTTCCACCTCTCATACAAACAACCAGTTTTATCAACATTTTTACAAAAGGTGAAAAGTACTGGAACCGGCCGTGGCATGATTGTTAGAACATGATTGTCGTGGCATGATTGTCGATTCCTGTCTCCAGTCATCAAGATTTTTCTTTTTTTGCCGGCCCCCTCGATGTTGTCAACCGATACTTGTCAGTATAGTGTCGAGTCAATCGGCATGTCTACTAAAAGCTTCTCAAACAGTGACGTTCGCATTCGTCGATAAACTAGTAGGTACCGTTAGTTGTGAATCTTAAAATAGAAAGAGTGTTAATTCACAACAACGCGAAAAGCTATCCCATACTTAATTCTTGGGGTGTTAAGGAAAATTAAGTTGTTTATTTTTAAAAGGTGTGTGAACTTCAGTATAGCCGAAAATAATTTTCCCACTATTTTTTTTTTTTTTTGGTTTTACCTATTACCCTCTCAATATACTTCAAAATTGTTTCATGATTTCAAATTATCATCGCAGGTAACATATGCCATATTCTTTTTCTAAGACATACATTGTGGCAAAATTTTTTTTATTATTATCATAGTGCGGATTTGAGGTCCAAATTTTTTTTTTAAATAATTTGCAAATAATTTTTTTTTATTCCCTCCTTTTTCTTGGCGCCTATCTGTATTCACTCTATTTTTTCCCCTTTCATAATACGAATTCAACTATTCGGCTGCTTTTAAAAATGGCAGCAAAACGAAATCAAGAGAAGCGATAAAAGGAAAATAGAAAAATATTAATATGACATGATAAAATACATTTTCTTTTCGATGAAGTTGAAAAAACACACACTGCAAAATTGTAAAAAGAAAACAAACTTGTGAACAGTCACAGACGAACAGAGAGAAAATATATACAAAAAAAATACAAATCGTAACAACTCGTAACTGTATCTAATATAAATTTACTTGACATGATGGCATACTGAATAGCACTCACTTGCCGGGGGTCCATCCTAGCTTCTTCTTCAGTCACTTTCAAGTATGCATATAGGTAGCACAAGTGTATGGAGTGTGTGTGGTACAGTGGACATGGAGTCCTTAAAATCAGTTACATTTCCCAACTACATCTTAAATATGATGTAAAAAAATAATGGACAATAACAAAAAAGTGCCAAGTATACAAAGACTAATTTTGGGTGCTCCTTGTAGTAAATTTCGTGAAAAAATCTTTCAAAAAAAAATTACATTGCTGTAAAAACTCTTTAATGAACCTTTTTTCTACGTATGAGTTACTTATACGTTTAGTCCACTTCACACTGATTACATACACTAGATATCGCTTACATGCAATACCGCATATATGAAAACTAGCTTTTTTGCCACTTCGTTATGCGATTTCAAGCAGATTTATTGTATATTTCTTACATACGTAATTATGTGGCCTATTACAACTTACGAACGTGGTTCATAAATAAGAGGCCTGAAGTATTAAAGAATTGCATTCGCTTCGGTCTTCTGCGTGCGTTCTCCAGTTGGTCCCACCAGATGGTGGAATGTCGCCTACCACATGGTCCTTCCAACGAAGTTTCGGTCTCCCTGATCTGCGTCGTCCTTCAGGTTCGCCTTCAAACACCTTTCTCGCTGGAGCAATTTACATTCATCTTCGAAAAATTTCCCAGCTATCAAAGTCGTTGGATTCTGACTCGTTTAGCTACCTCGATTTCATGGTAAAGCTCATACCGCTTATGGTTTATAGGTCCATATATTTTTAGAACTACCTTTCTCTTGAATACACTCAGGTTTTGTATGTCCGTTGACTAAGCACTCACGATTCGAGGTCCGTGAAAACATCTATTGTTGAGCACTGTTCTCCGCTTGATTTCTTGGCTGACATTATTTTTCTTTTGACGGAAGATCCAAAGTAGCTAAACTCATCTACTACCTCAAAACAATAATTTTTAACGTTGACGGTGCGTCCCCATCGAGAGTATTCTTGGTTCGTCGAAACCATTATTTTTGTTTTGTCCTCGTTGACCGCTAAACCTATTATTACTGACTCCTTTTCTAGTGGTGAGAAAACTGCAGTAACTCCCCGCAGAGTTCGGCCAATGATGGAATATGAATAATGGCTCTTGTGGAATATGGTGCAAGACATGTTGACATTAGCCTTTCTCACCATCTTCTCCATAACTATATTAAATAGTGTCCAGGACAAGCTATCGCCCTGCCTGAGACCTCATTTTGTGTTGAATGGATCAGAGTGATCTTTACCAATTTTAATAGAGGATTTGGTGTTTTCCAAGACACATCTGCAAAGTCGAATGAGTTTTGCAGGAATACCAAACTCAGACCTGGCCTCATATAGCCTATTTCTTATCGGAAAGTCGAAGGGAGCTTTGTAGTCGACTAAGAGGTGGTAGGTGTCAATCTGCTTTTCATGAGTTTATTTTCGAGGATTTGTCGTAAAGCGAATATTTGATAAATCGTAGATTTACCAGGTCTAAAGCCGCACTGATAAGGTCCAATTTATTTTTTTACAATTGGTTTTAGGCGTTCACACTATATGCTCGAAAGGACCTTGTACGCAATAGGTAATAGGCTTATTTCACGGAAGTTCTTATACTCACTACGATCTCCTTTCTTGTACATGGGACATAACCGACTGAGGACTCCAATCCCCAGCTAATGGAGAACATCTGCCTGGAGATCTCTCCTCCAGGATGATCACCTCCAGCCAGATGTTCTCCAAGAGCTGATGTATGCTCCGAATCAATTCCTCCAGGAACTTTGTTGTTTTTAAGGCGGGATATGGCCATACGTATCTCGCTCTGGCTCGGAGGTGGACAGTTTATACCATCGTCATGGATTGGAGTGGGGTCTTCTGGAGTGTTGTCCTTATCTAGTAGATTTCTGAAATGTTCTATTCATATCTTCAGAACGTTATCCGGGTCCGTCACTCATCCTGTCTTTTTCGTCTCTTCTCCCTGTGCCGTTCACGAACAGCTCGCATTGCCATTGGCTGCAGTTTCGCCCTGTATGAAGCATCCGTCTCTCTCGTGGCATTGCGACATTCATCATCGTACCAGGTATCATCTTGAGACGGCTTTGAGTACCCAAGTACGCTTCTCGCAGTCCGTTTTATGGAGTCGGCTATATATTGCCACTGCGAGGTTATATTATCAGGGGTTGGAGCATTCCGCTGCAGTTGAGTTAGGTGGTTGGAGTAGGCGTCCGTTACCTCTATGGTCCGCAGTTTACCGATGTCCAGCTTTCGTTGTGCCTGGTTGCGTACGTTTTTCGCCATGCTTAGCCTTGTGAGTACCTTACCTGCGGTAAGGTAGTAATCGAAGTCAATGGATGCGTGCCTTCTATCGAATACCGCGCGATCTATCTGATTCCTCGTCAATTGATCTAGAGATAACCATGTTGCCTAATGAATATAGATAAAATCAATCAGTCTGATGCCATTGCTCGAAGTTTCGGTGTGCAGACTGAATTTTCCGATGGTAGGCTCAAATGCGCTCTTCCTGCATTAAAATCGAATACATACAAGTTTGATTTAATGGCTGGGGCTACGGTCATATACATTTTTCTCCTGTTGGAACATGGGTACATATGAGTGTTATGTAGAAAAACTTTGTTTTGACTCTTATGGTGGCTACATATACGTTCAAACACCGGGTTGTACCTTGAGACTAGGTGTCGCAGTCTCTTGCCAACCACAAAACCACATCCAAAGGTTGAGCCAAGGTTGAGCCTTATTATATAAAAACTATTAAAACTAAAAGTATATAGTACTTTATATTATTTTTTTACTTGAAAATAAATTAAAAATGAAACAACAAAATTTATCACAATTTTCAATGCGCACATTACTTTGCAATTTTCCCACTGTCCCTTACAACAGTGTGTGCTGGCAATTTTAAAATACAAACCTCCCCTTCCCCACACCCATCATTCCTACCACTCCTAGACTTTTTGCATAAAATTTAAACTTTACCTTTTGGCAAAACTTGTATATTATGCACTCCATGACTGACTCTCGACTACCTGTTCGATTGCGTGGCATGGTGAAAAGTTCAAAAGGAAGCAGCAACGGCAGCAGCAGCAGCAAAACCAACTTACAACATAACTGTAATTTCTCCACCTACAACTTGATGGCATTCCTCCTCGTCGTATATGGTTTGTCTCCTTGAGAGCATCATCAGTACACACGCTTATATGTATAAGATGGGTTCATGTGAGATCTGCTGGTTCCAGGTTCATGTTCTCAAGTACACGACGAGTTACAGCATAGGTTCCTGAATAAAGCATAACTTTATGCTTGCCGCTTTCTTTCTATATTCTCATTGGCTTTTTTGCTTTGTAAACGCATATATTTCATGGCAGTTTGACTGCAGTCATAAATGTTGACTTTATTTTCCTGTAAGGCCACTTATGCGTATGAGTGGGTTGATTGGGACGAAGTGGTCTAGAGGCAAAGGGTGTTGCAATAAGTCAAGGGAAAGATATGACCTGGATTTACAGTTTTGAGTTACATTTGAGTCTGGGAGTGCGGCACTAAAAATAATTAAGGCAAGTGACCAAGTAAAGATCGACAATTTTAAATTACATGTAGTAAAAAAATAAAATTTAGATAAGTCATCTTAAGAAAATAGCTGTTGCAATTTCAACCTTCTTCTTCAACTACATCTAGGATATATCTAAGCTAATATACTGGTACAAATTTAGAACGACTTTTTGCAAGATCTCTTTCTCTCTGTCTCCTTCTCTTTCTTTCTTTGTTATGCAAACTGCTACTATATATTCGTTTACGCTCCCAATTTTCATTGAATTTATACTACCATGTTTAATATCAACACAGTCATCACCATAGTCATCGCACTTATTTCTATCAGACAGTTTTTGGTGGCCATTGCAGGGGGCACAACTAGATATAGCTTTCTCTGCTAATAGTTTGCAAGTTATACGCTCACTCTTTCGCTGGTGTAGTTTTTTTTCACCTTCTTTTAAGTACACACACACACACACACGCCCTCACCCACAGTTTGTTTAACTCTCAATGCAAAAATGCTGCTAAATGAAATATGAAACAAATCCTTAAGTATATTGCAAAAGTTTTCCTTAAAACTTCCATTTGCAATGACACAAATAATTTATTACACACGAGTACTCATGTATTCATACGTTCGTTACATTCATACTATATATGACTGATAATACGATTGTAAAGGTAAATTGTCGTATACGAGAGCGACATAAGAAATTGAGAAATCACAAAAAGTTATTTTTCGTAATTCGTCGCATGAAGGTAATTGAGCCAAAAATGCTTACGGATGCAGTAACTGTTTGCTGCTAATAGAATTTAATGTAGTTAATAATCTATGTAAGTGTGTTGAAATAAGATTTATGAGTACGGGAGGATAGTAATAGTTAAAGAAATTATACTAAGAATCCGTACTAATAAGTGTTGTAAATATCATTGTATGTGCGGTTGTAGTTTGAGTTGAGTTTGATTTATGTTCCAAACATCTTTCAACAACTTAGTTGCTTCTGGAATAAACGAGGTAAGTTTTTCCAGATATCTAGAGATAAGAATAAATAAATAAATTTATTTGTATCCTAATATTTGTCAATACAATTCTCGATACTAAATTTCAATGATCTACGACCACTTCTTATAGTTTTTACACAAAATTGTATGAAGCCATCCCAACTAGATATAGCTGTGAGTCCCAAAAAAGTTAGTTTTTCCCAATTTATATCTGGAGTAACATATTTATATCTGGAGTCGTTAGAAACGTAAACTAACTGTGAGGGGCGAAACCTCAAACCCAGGCACGTCTGCTCAGAGTGAGCGGTACCCTCAGCGTCTGACCCAGAATAGGCGGCTGTAATAAAATCCTGGCAAGTGGAGAAAACTGCGACGTGGTGCGCTGGGCTTGCAACCCGCCACTGACGTTTAAACTATTGCAATGAAAATAAATAAGAAAATAATAAAACGAACCCCCCAAAATGTTGACGACCACCGCAAACGAATTAAGGACCATGATTTGAGGATATGCACCTGGAATGTTAGAACACTGTATAGACCAGGTGCCTCCATCCAACTGGCGGAAGTCCTCGAAAAATACAAGGCTGACATAACCGCTTTACAGGCAATCCGGTGGACGGGACACGGGTGCTTGCTCTTCATGCGTGCGACATCTACTATAGTGGCCATGCGTACAAGCACGAGTTTGGATGGGATTTGTGATTGGCAAGAGACTGCGACACCTAGTCTCAAAGTTCAACCCGGTGTGTGAATGTATAGTCACAATAAGAGTCAAAACAAAGTTTTTCCACATCACACTTATAACATGCCCATGCTCCGACAGAAGAAAAACGCGACGAGGATAAAGACGAGTTCTACGAGAGCCTAGAAAATGTAAATGACCGTAGCCCAAGCCATGACATTAAAATTGTACTAGGCGATTTTAATGCTAAAATAGGCAGGGAGACCGCATTTGAGCCTACCCTCGGAATATTCAGTCTGCACACCGAAACATCGAACAATGTCATAAGACTGATTGATTTCTCTGCGGCAAGAAATATTGTTGTTAGCAACACTAGATTTGACCACAATAATATTTATAAGGCGACATGGTTATCTCCAGATCAATTGACGAGAAATCAGATAGATCACGTGGGAGTCGATGGAAGGCACGCATCGAGTGTTCTGCACGTACGAGTGATCAGGGGTGAGTCCGATCACTTCCTTACCGCAGTTAGGGTACGCACAAGGCTAAGCATGGCGAAAAACGTACGTAACCGGGCACAACGAAAGCTGGACATGGGTAAACTGCGGACAACAGAGATAGCGGACGCCTACTCCAACCACCTAACTTAACTGCTGCGAAATGCTCCAAACCCTGGTAATATATCCTCGCAGTGCCAATATATAGCCGACTCAATAGAACGGACTGCGAGAAGCCGTCTTAAGAAGATGCCTGGTACGATGATGAATGTTGCAATGCCATGAGAGAGACGGATGCTGCATACAGGGCGAAACTGCTGCCAATGGCAACGCAAGCTGCTCGTGAACGGCACAGGGAGAAGAGACGAGAGGCAACTCGTCTTTTTAGACGGAAAAAGAAGGAGCTGTAGAAGAGGCAGGATGAGGTACTGAAGCCCGAAAATTCTACAAGAGAGTGAAAGCGAGAATGCATGGAACAGGGTTGCCCTCCTGGAAAAACAGCGATAGCCAGCTAGTGACGGAACCGGATAACGTTCTGAAGATATGGAGAGATTATTTCAGAAATTTACTGGATACGGACACCACTCCAGAAGACCCCGCTCCAATCCATGACGATGGTATTAACTATCCACCTCCGAGCCAGAGCGAGATACGTGTGACAATCTCCTGCCTTAATAACAACAAAGCAGCTGGATGGTCTCCCTGCCGAATTGTTTCAGGCTGGCAGGGAGGAGCTGATTAGGATTAGCATTACCACGACATTGACGTAGCTAAAAGAGTCAGAATGCAACGACTACGACGACATGTTGCCAAGATGGATGTAAATACTCCAGCAAGAAAGGTGTTTGAAGGCGAACCTAAAGGACGGAACAAAGCAGGGATACCCCAACTTCGTTGGAAGGACCAAGTGGTTGGCGAAGTGCCACCATCTGGTAGGATTAACTGAAGAACGCACACAGAAGACGGAAGCTTGTGAAATTCTTTAATATTTCAGGTGTCAAATTTATGAACCACGTTCGTAAGTTGCAATGGCCCACTTAGGTAAGAAAGTAAATAAGTAATAGAAAGAGAAGTTGTTCTTGGTTCATCGAGCGGCGACACGGAACATGGTAGTAAGCGGAACCAGATTTAAACTCAGATCTAAGGTGCGCACAAGACTGAGCTGAGCAAAAAACGCACGTAGCCAGGCACAAAGAAAGCTGGACATCGGAAATCTGCAAACTCCAGAGGTAGCCACCGCCTACTCCAACCAGCTCTCCCAATTACTATGACACAACTTCTGATGTTCTCGATACACAGTGGCAGCATATTGCGCATTCCATGGCAACCGTCGCAACAACCGTGCTAGGATATTAAAAACGGCTCTCAGACGAATCCTGGTACGATGAAGAATGTCGCATAGCGTCTGAGGAACAGGATGCTGCTTACAGGGCAACGCTGCAGCCAATTGTAACCTGTGCTGTTAGAGAACGGCACAAGGAGAAAGTAAAACAGGCAAGACAGTTCTTTAAGCGAAAAAAAACGTCAAATGAAGGAACCTCCCGTTCGAGGATATAAATTTTACGGTACTTGGCCCTCGTGTAAGGACAAAGATGGAAATCTCATCACAGGTACGTAGAGTATGCTGCATACAAATGGAAGTGTTCTCTCCATATATTATATGATACTGCTGAGCAGCTATTTAAGCGAAAAACCACCAGATGAAGGAACGAGGATATAGAGCGATACAGGGATAACGGTGAAGCCCGAAAATTGTACGGTACTTGGCCTCCCTCGTGTGAGGAGAAGGATGGAAATCTCATTACAGATATGTAGAGTGTGCTGCACAATAATGGAAGTGTTCTCTTCATATATTATATGCTACTGCTGGTTCCGAAAAGCAGCGCACTTGAAGGTACCAGGTCAATTGTCGACGACAGCTTAAATTGCCCACCACCAAGCCAAAACGAGGTAAGTAGAGCCATACCGAGGCAGAAAAATAATAAAGCAGTCGGTGCCGGCAGATTTCTTCAAGACCGTTGGGCGTCAGCTTATAACGAGCATGCATCAGCTATTATGCACGGTTTGACTTAACGAGTGCATGGCCAATGATTAGAATCTAAGCGTATTAAGTCCTTCGCTGAAAAAGGTGATTGGCGTATGTAAGGAATAAAATAACAAACTGTTCAGTGTGAGTGCATCCATCGTCTCCAGGAATCGCTTCATCTTTTGAATTTCCCTTGCGTATACATTTATTAGTGCTTCTATTTTTGCAATAAATTCTGTTTACAATTAAAATTTTTTCTTTTCAAATTAATAAATTCTTTATTTGTGTTAGATGTTCACACAAAAAATAGTGTTAATTTGATATTTATTTATACTTAAAAACTATGGTTTGACATCGTAAAGAGGAAACCCCTACTGGGGAAAAGCGAATCTGAGGTGAAGAATGAGTTGCGTTCATATGAAATAGGTAAATTAGGGTAATGTAGCTGCTGTATCACTCACGGACCCCACAACGGTTGAACGTTTAAGAGCCTTGCGTATAGTATTCCAGTCTTCTAAGATATCTTCTTCGTGCAGCATATATACAATGTAGGGTCCCGTAACTGTGACGGCCTTCTTTCGCGCTGGTCCCCTGACTTTGCTATGACGTTTGTCGTTGCCCCAATCATCCCAGGAAATGTCCACATTATGGCGGTCCTCCTCTAGTCGTCTAATTTTCTCCATGAGATCATCGTATATTTTATCGAAAGCCAATTGCTTTTCGCTCTCAAAGTTCTGTGAAGCTGCTTGTTCTTCCCCACGGAATTTATTTTCAATATTCTCCAAACGTAAACGTTTCTGTATTTCAGCCACCTCGATCCGATTCTTATATACTTTGTCCAATTCCTTGAGAGGCTGTAGATATTCCTCAGAACATCCGTTGCGCACTTCAGCTGACTGGCGTTCAATTTGGTTAATACGTTCGGTATAGTACTGTTCTCGCAGCTGGTTGAATTGGTTCTCCAACTGATCTAATGTTTCTAAACATTCGGCTCGTCTCGATTCGATTTCATTGGCATCAATTTCTGAGGAGTCGTCTGAATCAATTTCATTGGCATCCTCGTCGCTAGACTCGTGTCCTTGGCTGGAATTGGTGTGCTCCGACTCAGCGCCAGAAACGTCTCCCTCGGCATCGGATTCGTTATTTTTGACGGGCATTTTGGAGAATTTTTCTATTGTCAGCGGGTTGCTAGCGTCTTATGAGAGAGTACAGTGGAGATACCGTTAGAGTTTACAGCAATTGCATTTGTTATTATTTTTTAATAAGCAGGAGATGATGCGATTTGTTTTTAGAGATTGTCAAGAGAAGGGCCAAAATTGTTACGAATAAAAGAACCAACTGCTCAGTATGAGTGGTTGTAATGCACTAAATTGTATTAACATAATTGTAGCTTACATGACCAAAAGTAAAATAAATCTTAACTAACCCTATACTAAAGTGCAAGCGAGTGAGGACTATTCCACACATTCCGCTTGCTAATTGAAGGAAAATCCCTCTTATCTAATGACCTCGCATGGTACGCACATATTTCACTGTTAACGACCCAATGCATTGTAAATGCATCAGCAAACATCCTTTTTTGCAGGTAGCACGATCGTTGCCAATGTTTGCAGATAAACCCAAACTCCGTCCAACAACAACACCACTGCCCTTTTCATTGTTTACAAATCTGTTCTAATGCATTTCGAATAGCGGGATTAGCCTTTTACGCATCGCATTTGAGATCCTGTCGCTATGCTATGTGTAAAACTAAAGACATTGTTATCCCACCAGATCGATCCTTATTAGTGTGGCTTTAGACCTGGTAAATCAACACCTGACCAGATATTCATACTCCGGCTATAAAGCTGCCTTCGAGAGCCTTCTAGGGCAGAAATTACTCGAATTGACGAAGTTGTGGAATGACGCAGACAGACAGGAAGTCTTCAGTTATGATTAGAAAAGAACTTACAGAAACATTTTTTACCAGACGAGACCAAAGACAAGGCGACAGCCTATCGTGTGATGTCTCTAACATAGTGATGGAGATAGCAATGAGGAAAGCTGCTGTAAACACGAGTGGCACGATATTTAACAAAAGCCTTACGTTTCTGGCGGACGCTGATGACGTCTGCCGAAAACTGCTGGATGTGACTACGGCCATCTCAGGTATACAGAAGGAATTAGCAAAAATGGGCCTCACGATGAGCGAGGCCAGAAAGAAGTTTTGTATTAGTTTCAACGAACAAAGAATCTACTCGTTTGGGAGATTGAGTGAATGTTGGCAACTATAATTTCGAGGTAGTAGATGATTTTATGTACCTAGTCTCCGCCATTAACAAAACGACGTACCGCCATTTTGTCCAAAAACGAAAATGACATATCGCACAAAATATGTCATATCGACCAAAAACCTAACTACAAAGTGACATATCGCCTAAATGCAATGACATAATATACGTCGCAGTCAGCGGTGGGGGGACGAAATGACATTGGGCGAAATTTCGGTACGCCTAACAAAACATATAATGTCATCATCGAGATACGGAGAAGAATCCTTCTTGCTAATAAATGCTACTACGGACTAAGCAAGCGATTTAATGACAGAGCCCTTTCTCGACAAACGAAAATCCAACTATATCAGATACTGATTCTTCCTGAGCAAAGCTGCTGTCATGATGTATGGTTTAGAATCCTAGGTTGTGACACAAACGGATGAAACCGGATGAAAAGTATTCGAGGAAAAATACTCCGTAACATATAAGGGCCCATCATCATTAACGAGAAGAGTATCGACATCGTATGAATTATGAGCTGTATGAATTGTATACTGATATTGACGTGGTTGTTGTATGCACGGATGAAAATTCTCCAACTTTGAAGTGTTCAAAAATGAATTCGATGGATCGAACTGAACAGGGCGATAAAAACTCATTTGGAAGACCATGTAACTGAGAACCTTGCAGAACTTGGTGTAAACAACTGGGGACGAAGCGCATATAATATTTGTCAACATGCGGCATATAATCCCATAGAAATGCAAAGAAGTGCCAGCTATCCCTTATCGAAATAAATGGACCGATTCCAATGAAATTTTTACTGTGTAGTACAATCCGTAGAGCCTCTATTATTGGTAAATGAAAACATACTTATACAAAGGGGCGAGGCGCGGCTCACACAAGCGAGAAAATTTCCGAGATGAGATATGCTTCTTATGTAAATGGTGCATGTTGGTTTACGTCTCGAAGGGAAAAGTGCGCCACTTTTGAAAAAATTTTAACTCGATCGACTAACTGATTGGGTAAAATGGCTGGTAAAAGGGGTAAAATAGACCGAAAAGGGATAAAAGTGTTACTAAATGACTAAAGGTATAGTCGGAAAAATTTAAGTGAATATTTTAGTTGTGCGATATGAATTAATTTTTCTAAATTCGTTATTTAGGTGCAAAATTACCGAAAACGAGATACAAGTGATCCCAGAACAAATGCCTAAAGGTGGAGTTACGAAAGTTGCTCCCTATAGAATTAAAGAGCCGCCAGATGGGATACTTACAAATTTGAACATTAAGGGGTAAAAAGCCGAAAGGATAAAACTGATACCATCAGACCGAAGTTTTAGGGATAAAAACGGACTGCAGTTTTACAATACCTCAGACCAGAGCTCGCAATAATTGGTCTCTCTCGTTCTTGTTGTCAGAAAAAAACACTCATCCACTGACACGAAGCAAAACTGTCGCGAAAAACCCTTAAACTTCGTTCTTCTTTGGCTTACTCTTTGCTTAACCGACGAGATCGGCTCATGGGCTTACTCGAGACCCTTTACTTCGTAAAAACTGGTCAAACGGTCTTTTGAGCGCTTGTGGATAGGCAAACGTACGCATACACATATGCACACTAATGATCCTCCTTTCCGCTATTCTTCTTTCCACCTCTTTAAAGCATATGACGAAATTTTTAAGGCAACTAAATAATGCAAAGCAACAATAAAAATAAAGACCTTTTGTGCGGACTCTTTGCTTGCTTTGCTCACTTACTGATTCTCAGTAGCTGAGCGACGGAAGGTTCTGTTAGTATCGAGCGGTCAGTAAGAGACCGATTCATGTCTTACGTTCAACCTGAAACCTGAGAGCATGAACACGAACAAAACGAAAAAAATGGTTGCTGTTCAGACACTGAGCGATTCCGTCTCATTTGTTTCGGTCTTTAAAGTGATCAGACCGCGCAGTAAAATTTGTTTGAGCATATTTTGCGAGCTCTGCCTAAGACCAATGGGTTAAAGAAACAATCACATAAATATGGTGTCCGTTCGTCTTATGAAGCGTTTGCCTCTTAAATGTACTGATTAAATTCTTAAGAAGATTCATTGTAAGTACAGATTACGCAACGCGAGCAGGGAATGCTATTTCATATATTTAATGTAGAACCTTTTTAAGTGAAATCTGAAACAACAATTAAATTTTATAGGTATTTTGGTTATATTAAAAGCAATAGGCATAGAAATGGGCATGGCAAAATTAGTTTTATAAAAAATTATACAAATTTTCTCGGTTTATTTTAAAACTAGCTGACCGGGCAGACTTCGTTCTGCCTAAAGCAGTATTGACTGGAATTTTACTTTTTTTAATTTTACTTTTTTTTAAATTTTGAGGTATATTAAAAGATAATATAGTTTTAATGACAGAAATTTATTGTAACGCTTTTGATAATTGTAGAACAATGTTTGGAATTCAATTCCAATCTTCATCTTCTCTTTGTGGACTTTGAGAAAGCATTTGACAGCATCAACCGTGAATACATTTGGTTAGCCTTGTGAAGAAGATATATACCTGAAAAATTAATATCTCTGATCAAGGAAAGTTATAACCAGGCCAGATGCTTCGTTCTCCATAAAGGAAAGCTCTCAGACCCATTCCATGTTCAAAGTGGAGTGCGTCAGGGATGCATATTGTCACCTCTATTATTCCTAGTAGTTATGGAAGATGTTCTTAGTTCCATCGAGAACCGAAGCCAAGGAATACAATGGCAAATCAACGGCAAATACCTAAATTACCTGGCTTACGCAGACGATATTTGCTTGCTTTCTCATAGGCTGTGTGATCTAAAACGGACAACATTAGATCTCCAGGAAAAGCTGCAACATACGGGTCTTAAAATAAACACCAGCAAAACAAAGACTCTTAGCATAGGAACCGAAACAACAGCTCCATTAAGGGTAGGTGATGAAACCTACAAATATGCTCCAAACTTTTGCTACCTGGGGTGTGAGATTGATGCTGAAGGAGGTTCCGATTTAGATGTAGAGGGCAGAATAAACAAGGCAAGATCGTCGTTCGGTATACTAGCTCCAATATGGCAAAATAACAAAATTAGCCTCCATACAAAACTGCGAATTTTCGAAGCATGTGTGAAGTCTGTACTGCTTTATGGATGTACAACTTGGAAAGTTACCAGTAGTATTACCAATCGGCTTCAAACTTTTGTCAATCGCTGCCTTAGACGAATACTTCGTATTTTCTGGCCGCGTACCATTTCAAATGCAGAATTGTTGTCGCGATCACGGAAAATACCACTGGCAACGGAAATTCGTAAGCGTAAGTGGCAGTGGATTGGACATACTCTTCGCCGAAATGATGACAACGTGGCTAAGCAGGCACTTAAATGGAATCCCTTCCATCAGGCAGGTCGTCGGCGTGGAAGACCACGTATAACATGCGACGCTCCACCGAAAGCGAAATGAGTAACCTCGGCGTATCCTGGAACCAATTAAGATCGATTGCACAAAACCGTGTCCGATGGCGGACGGCTGTAATTGACGCCCTATGCTCCAATGGGAGTTAGAGGAACACATATATTTTGATAATAGAGTATGTATGGAAGAACCAAAGAAGTGTACATATTTCAATCAGTGGGTCATTCTACACGTGAACATGCAACATAAAGGTGTTCATGCGAAAAATTTGGATTTTTCAAATTTGAATAGACTGTCCCTCAGATTTATCGAGTGTCATTGCAAATTTTAACCGAACTGGAAACTGTAGTCATTTAAATCTAACGGCAAATCCGTGGGTATCATTGTTATACATAGTAGCACCACTTCGGTTCCCTTATATTTTCTGGGTAAATTAATTTAAGAAGGATAACTCAATCATGTATTGCTTCTTAAATCCTATAATACGCGATCAAGGGGTTTGAACGATTTTGTGTGTGTCATAGTACACTCATCTCTTATTATGATTTGACATGTTTGCAAAATTTTTTAACTTGATAACTCATGTGCGGTTCTCGAAAAATTTAAACTTTTTGCTCTATTCTGCAACATCCATATAGCTGCGCAATACAGGAGGATGCAATAGCCAACGCTATCAAACATTTTGCAAAATCAACAATATCAAAACCCATTGGTGCAATAAGAAAATAAAATCCTCCACACTCATTCGTAACTGCTAATATTACACTGTTGTATGACGTTCTAAATATAATAGAATGCAGATTTGAGAAATGTTTAAATTGGTGATTATTCAATTTTTTCTACCGTAGATCTCAGTTACATACACCACTGGTCTCAAAAAATTGCATACCAAATATCAAGACGAATAGTGCTGCAGTCCTTCAGCTATTGCTTTTGGGAAACAGAATTTGGCAGGTCTACCCCTTATGCTTGATCGGGAATATTGGTGTTTATTCCACATCCTATCCCCCTATCCCCCCTTTTCCTTTAGAATACGTATATTAACCTTTATTGAATCCACAACAAATTCCATTATTATTCGCAAAATTACGTCCTACGGACGGAGCCACGCCTAATGATCTAGGCCATCAGATATTGCACTTTTACAAATTAGGTCCTATGAGTAGGGCTATTCCTACTAAACTAGTACTTCAGATACCGCACTTTAACAATTTAGCTTATGGGGGCGGGATCAATCCTGCCAGTTTTTGACCTTATAATATTGCATCCACACCTGATTTAAAGTCACTTATTTTAGTAGTACGCCAGATATTGCATTTTTGTTAATGGGGTGGAATGGATTGGCTTCACCTCAGAGACATCAGTTAAATGCTGTAGCATCCACTGAGTTTCAAACAAACTCAATTTAAATCTTATATACATACATAAATATACCATTTGTCTGTGTCATTTGAAAATTCATATATTGACAAATTTAACATTGACATATTATTTAAATTTTCACAATTTAAAACTATAACGATCCTCGAAAGATTGTCTTTCTATTGATGCAGGTTTGTTGCACATCGGTTGGGTGGTTTTGAAGTCTTTAGTGGACATACGTAGAAACATATGTTCACTTTTATATATATAGATTATACAAATTTTCTCGGATTATTTTGAAATTAATAACAAAAAAATAAGTCAAATCCGTCGGTCAATGCATAACAATTCATTTTTATTTATATAGAAAGAATCACTAAAAAAATTAACTGACAAAATTTAAATATAGGTAAAATTAGATAATTTTGTATGGGAGGTACCAGAAAGGGATTACCGATATAGTCCATATTTATTCCTAGGTCAAATTCCCCTAAGCGTACATCCAGCCAGCAGGATATAGCTCAATCGTCTTCAAACGTCTTGAAACGAATTTGGTCTTAAGATAATTGGATAATTTAAAATAATCATATAACAATGTCTTCATATGTCAATTATTACCAAATAATTGGTCTCTGTCCAATCCGGTCTCTGATTCTTGCCTTTTAATTTATGATTATTTGTATGAACACAAACAGGACAGCAATTCACAATTGTATTTAATTTATCTCATGTGACCACATAAGTGTGTAGCAAGTCAAATATTTTCTCAACCCAAAGATTATTTGTTGCAATGAGACAATTCTTTTAAAATCAATATTAAAACAAACAAAAAAAGTTGCCAATGTGTCTCATACAACACACTAACAATAACAATGTCAAATATATGACCCTAAAACTAAACGCTACACAATCGTTAAGACACATCATTAAACATTTACAATGGCAATGCACCTGCTTGTTTAGACAAAGAAGCGTTAACTGGAAAAATCTTCAAATAACGTACGTACACTTGTTGGCCGAGTTAATTGTTTTACTACTAATATTTGTCTACCACTGTTGCTTCCCACAGGTAATTTACAACGCCACTTGAACAACAATATTCGAACACATTAAAGGTGTACACAACTATTAATAGCTATGTGGAAGAAAAGAGGCATATTTGTATATTGGGTTGCTTTAAACAAACTTCCGAAAACGTTATCTGTTAATTGCTTTAATATTTATAAAGGTGGTAAATATAATGATAAGCCCATAAAACGATTTGGTTTACAATAATTGTATTTTAAGCGCCACATTGGAAAAGAAAATGGTTATCAATTTACTTCGTGTTATCTTATAGATAATAAATAGAAGATAAAAACTGATATTGCTAGGCCGGATATCAATAATTAAAAACGTGTGGACATTAATTTTATTCTTCAACTTGTTTTGTTTTATAGTAAATATTTATATAGGGAGATAAAGTAATATAATTAGATCAGCGCTGACCTATACTTATGAAATGGAAATAACTCATTTTCTGACCTGACTACTTCCTGTACGATCAATGTCCACTTTTTGAACGAAAATACAATTTTTGGGATTTTCTTTTAATATTTTTTATAACATCACTCTTAGGGATGATGGTGGTATATATCATTAGATACTAAAAAAGTGTAATGCATTAAAGAAGATGAGTTAGACCCCATGTATCTTAAGACCAAATACGTTTCATTACTTTTTAAGACGATTGAGCCGTCTGTCTGGATTACGGTGAGCAGAATAACTCTAGTAAATCTTCACTGATCGGTATGAAAATTTACCAGTATTAATATTTTCCAAAACAAACTAATGGGATTGTAAATGGGTAGAATAGACCCACCCCTTCGTGTACCTGCCATACCAAATTACTTATTTTTGCAAAATTTATATTTCTCAAATAACTTCCAAACGGTCACTTGTGGGGTAATGAAAATTGGTCAGTTAATTTATCTTGTGATAGGAGGCAAAACTTCAGAATTCCTTGGACAATGATAGATATATCATCAGGCTTTTGTTAAATATGGTGACAGTCGTGTTTACTGCTGCCTTCCGCATGACCATCTCCATGTTGATATTAAAGAGATCGCATGACAGACTATCGCCTTGTCTGAAGCCTTACTTCGTAGAAAATGGCTCTGTTAGATTATGCCTATTTTCACTGAAAACTTCGTGTCAGTCAGTGTCATCCCGCAAAGTCGTATCAGCTTCGGAGGGATACAAAACCATAGCATAGCATCTAATAGTTTCTGTCGTATCGGACTTTAAAATGCAGCTTTGTAGTCGATGAACAGACGGTAGGTGTTGATCTTAATTTCTTGGGTCTTCTCCAGGATTTGACGTAGTGTGAATATCTGGTCGGTTGTGGATTTACCAGGTCTAAAGCCACACTGATAAGGTCCAATCAGGTTCACCAGAATGGGCTTTAGTATTTCACATAACACACTAGACGGGACCTTGTATGCGATGGGTAAAAAGCTGATCCCGCGATAATTGGTACACATACTTGGACGGCATTTTTTAAGCACAGGAAATAAAACACTCGGAATCCAATCTTCTGGCATGTATTCCTTGAGCAAAATAGTGTTTATGAGCTCGTGCATGCACGTTGACAACTCATCGCCGCCGGCTTTAAAAAGCCCTGCCGTTAGTCCATCTGCTCCCGAAGCTTTATTGTTTTTAAGCCGTGCAATTGCCGTGTTGATCTCGTTTTGGCTCGGTGGTTACGTCACTTATGCTGCCTTCGGAACAAGTAGAGCTCGAAAGTGTTCCCTCCATATTTGCAGCACACTCTGAATGTCAGTGATCAGCTTTCCGTCTCGATCCTTACAGGTGAAGATCCCTGGTCCAAAACCTTTACTTTTTACCTTTTGGTAGAACTGTCGGGCTTCACCTCTATCCCTATAATATCCTATTTTGATATCCTAGCTCTCTCTTTTCTTCCATAGACGTCATCTCCCTCCTCTTCTTATTATAACGCTCCGTCACTGCTAGCGTTGCCATTGGCTACAATTTTGCCCTGTATGCAGCATCCTTATCATCAGACATTTCGCTTCATTCCTCATCGTAGCAGGGCTTGTCTGAGCATGATTTTGCATAAAGTAGTACGGTCATAGAATTCCAAATGCTGCCATTGGGTTTCGGGAACATCAGAATTAGGGGGGTTGGTTTGAAGTAGCTAAGAGAGTTGGTTGGAGTAGGCAGTGGCTATCTCGGTGGTATGCAGCTTTGCGATGTCTAGCTTCCTTTGCGTTGTTACGAGCGTTTTTAGCACTACTTAATCGCGTGCGTACCTTGGTATCTCGAGAATTGATAAAGATATTTATAATATTCACATATACTATTTGAACATATAGATTTTAACTTGATTAACCTTAAAAAGTTGAAATATACAGTTGCCCATAATAAACAACTTCGGAATCCAATTTCAAAATTTTTAATAATATTTTTCAAAAATACCCCAATTTCTGCATCAAATATCTCGGCTTCTATAAGAGATATGGCAAAAGAAAACACATGCTATTTTAGGTCTTCACTTCAGCTATTGAACGGCTTATTACTACTTAGTCTGTATACAAAAGAAAAATACTCAGCGGCAATAAACTGATTTGAGAACAAATTCGAACTTATACTTTATTGCGGCACACCCTAATGCCTAACTATCGGTACAAAATTGTTCACAATATATTCGTAATTTAAGCAAAAACAAATGTAAGGTAAAGTTAGATGACCAACATCGCAATTAATACATATTTTTAGCGAAATTCGAAAAAAAATCCATATAAGGAACATCCTAATGCTCTTTGTGAACAAATTAAGGGGTGGAGTATTCCGATCATATTGGTTGTTTTCAGAAGTTGTTCAGTTGTACAATAAGTACGTTTTTGGTAAAGATGGCAAGTTAAAACTTTGCACAATGCCCCAAAACTCCTAAAAACTGATTTATTTAAAGCAGATAGTGTGTTTTGAGAGCCATTTTATATCCCTAGACTTGTTCAGATTGCATGGGTTTGTTCAGAGAAGTATTTCGGTGTTACCTAAACTACAATTTCACTGAATAGAGTATGCAAAAAATCTGGACTCCCTACGACTTATATTCAAAATAGTGAAAAATTGAATTTTTTTCGAAATTTTTTGAAAATAATCGAGGGATGTCTAATTTTTTTGGGAAATTTTATTATATCAATTTCTTAAGCGGACTATTAGCTACAACTTTGCTTAAGAAGAGAAAGACCTAGATTAAAAACTGTACAAACTGTTGGCCAAAAACTGATGTCAACTTTTTTTCAAGGGATCCAAGGGATTTCAAAAAGTTACGAGGGCCAAAAAAAAATTTTGGTAGCCAATCTAGCCAAACTGAGCTAGGGTTTTACTCAGCTCCATTTGTACTATCGAACCTATATAGTCACGTTCGGGTGTTTTTCAAAAAGTTTGATTTTGTGGCATAGTGTAATTAGTTGTGTTTAAGGAGAATGGCTTATTAGGCCACCGCGCTCAATTACTAGGTTATTTTAAGCTTGCTTACTATAAAAACAGATTAAGTTAATTTTTAATAATGTTTTATTTGCAAAATCCAAACCTCACTGACGAGATACAAACCCTTCTGAAATATAAAAATAGTGCTAAAAATCCATTTGGAGCAAAACAAGACGTATGGCCATTAAATTATTAATGCAGCCAATTTGACAAAACGAATGATGCAGAAGTTCTTATTTTCGGTGATACTTTCACGTGCAATTCTCAGAATTGAGTCCCAAAATCATATGGGATATCCCTGGTGTACTGTGTAACAAAATCAAATATAACAGATGTTCGATCTTTATTTTTAACACCACTCTGTGCATCGTTGATTGTAGTAACAAAACAACTCGTTCATTTGAGATGTCAGTTATCCTCCTCACGTGTTCAAATATTACCTGATTACCAAAAGCTTTTCAATTAAGTTTCGATTTCGTCATAAGTTAATAACGACTTTCATTATTTCACCACCTCGCATAAATATCTGCTTTATAAAACTTAATAATTCGCAATTATAATAACTTAAATCATAATACTCTTACCGCCACAAATTCTCTTAAAATATCGTAACCGAACTCTTACGAAAACATTTGTATCTTATACACATTGTTTGTTATTATTACTACAGCAACAACAGCATTTGTTTAGCTTTTTCATTAACGCCGCTTTCATGGAAATCTCATTCATATAATTTTGTGCTCTCATTTAGATTTGTTTTGTGGGAACGCATGCGATTTTTAATAATAAAAAATTATACATATTGTTATTAACACATTCCATTGTTTTGCATTTCTGAACATCTCTATTAAGATCACTGCTTTCTGCTCAGCGAATATGATAAAGTTTTGTTTCGATCTGATGTCCCACAGCTAATCAGTTCAGTTCTATTTCGGCGATAAAACATTTCAGATCGGGAAGAAAATGTTATCTGATTTTCGGTTCGTTTAGCGCGTTTGGCAAATTTGCTATCAACAGATCAACAAGTGGTAGTAGCCAAAGAGTGATTTTTTTTGCTAAGGTGAATGTTGTTGAAAATAAACACATTGGGACATATAAAATATATATGTACAAAAATATATAATTCAACATTTCTATATATTGTTAAATTACACAATGCAACAAATTTTTGATCCCGACTTCTAAATAGTTGATCCTTATGTAAAATTTCATGCTGAATTCAAATCTGCTCTCAGATATTTGGAAAGTAGAACAGTTTTTGAGATATGGTCAAATTTCCATTTTTAGTGTTTTGAAAAAAGGTAGGTCTACTAAAATGACATTTTCTCTGGTTTTTGTTCACCGATGTCACCGAACTGTGACGAAAATAAAAGATAATAAAATAATTTCTTAAAAAAACAATAGTTGTTTAAAATCTAATCACAAATGACGAAGTTATGGCACTTCAAAGTTGGATTTTTGTTAAAATTTTGATGATTTTTCAAGTTTTCGCTGCCTTTAATTAAGTTTGTTTCCGTGTTTCAGTAAAAATTGCTCCGGTTTCAAACTATTGCATGAAAGAATAATGTGTTACAAAAATTTTTTGCCCTTGGTCATCAAAATCGGGTAACAAACACTTCCGCATTTGCAGCATTTGGGAAAATAACCCAATTTTTTTTTTAGATATTCCTATGTGACTTGTTTAACAAAAAATGTAGAGTTATTTTTCGGAAAGCAAGCAAAACAACAATTACTACTACTCTCAAGAAGAGGTATGTGCACTTAATTGTGAATGTAGCGTTTATTTTTCAACCGATTTTGATGACCAAGGGCAACAAATTTTTGTAACATATTATTCTTTCATGTAATGGTCTGAAACCGGAGCAAATTTTACGGAAACACGGAAAAAAACTTAATTAAAGGCAGCGAAAACTTGAAAAATCATTAAAATTTTTACAAAAATCTAACTTTAAAGTTCCATAACTTCGTCATTTATGATAGGATTTTAATCAGCTATCGTTTTTTTAATAAATAATTTTATTATCTTTTATTTTCGTCACAGTTCGGTGACATCGGTGAGCAAAAACCAGAGAAAATGTCATTTTAGTAGACCTACCTTTTTTCAAAACACTAAAAATGGAAATTTGACCATATCTCAAAAACTGTTCTACTTTCCAAATATCTGAGAGCAGATTTGAATTCAGCATGAAATTTTACATTAAAATATATTATTAAATGTCCGGGATACAGAAACTTTTGAAATTTTGTGACATAGTGTTATTAATTTGTTTTTAAATGTGCTAAAATATAATATGAAAACTACTTACGATTTTAAAGAAATCTGAAAAAAAAGAAAGTATTAATATTAGTTTAATATTTGTGTAATCATAATATAAATAAAAGCTATGTTAACACAGAACACTGGGAAACTTGCAAAAGCAGCTACTAATAAGTAACACTGCAGTATATAATAAACCTATAACGAACGATAGTTCGTCATTTATAGGATTTTAGTCATTTGTACAGAAATTTCAGTCAGGTTAACTGATTGATAAATACCATCACCCAATATAAGATATTGTAGCATTGCCTTGCAGTTTGACTAATTTGTATAGGAGGTACCATTAGGGACAGCACAAAGTGTCCGATATTTTTTCGTGAATCAACGTTCAATTAACGATAATCTTGACAAAATCTGACTTAATTCTGTGGATATACAAATAAGATATGCATGCAATTTCCGTTCTTTATATAAAGGTACCAGAAGGGTGTGTCAAATAGTTAGGTTTTTTGATGTTTCACCTCCTATTACAAGTAATATTAACAGACCAACTTTCATTATCTCGCAGGTGCCCGTTTAAAAGTTATGGGAGAAATATAAATTTATCCAAGAATATGTAATTTTGTCTGAAAGGTACCAGGAAGGGTCAACCCACATAGTCAATATTCATTCCAGAGTCAAATTTTCATAAGCCTGCATCTTACGCAAGATTTGACTGAATTTAGTCTACGTACAAAAAGAATTTGTGTGGAAAACTATGAGAGTGAATTCGGTCAGTTATACTGGAGCTAGGAGACGGTGTGTGACAAAGGTTTCGGTTTTCTGAGGATTTGTCTACTATAACAAGATAATTAAACTGACCAAATGCAAATATCCTCCAGTTGTCCATTTGGAAGTTATGAGAGAAATATTAATTATTCCAAAAATATGGCATTTTGTATGGAAAGTGGCAGAAAGGGTTAATCAATGTAGTCAATATTCATTCCAGAGTCAAATTTTCATAAGCGTGCATCTTACGCAAACTTTAATTGAATTAAGTGTACTTACAAAAAGGATATGTGTGCAATACTTTGTCATTTGCATAGGAGGTACCAGAAGGGGCGTGGCAAATGTTTTTGAGGATTTGTATACTATTACTATTAATTGACCAAATCCAAATGAAATATGGTTGTTCCAAAAATGGGTCATTTTGTTTAGGAGGTACCAGATGGGGTGATGTAATCCCAATAAAATTTGATAAAGTTTCCTCTAGTTATCGTGCTCACTAGCTAGTCGGCCAGACAGACGGACATGGTTCTATCGTATTAAAAAGTTTTGAAACGAATTTGGTCTTAAGATACTTGGGGTCTAACTCGTCTCCTTTAATACGTTACACTTTTTTTTCGTATCAAACGATATACATATACCATCATCACTAAGGGTACTTAGCTGGTACTTCTATACAATCCTCTGGGATAATATGCCCAATGTAGAAAATATTCTTCACCAGTTAGTCATACAAAGTTCTTAAAGGTTCTCAGTAACCTGATCACTCCAACGTAGTTTTAGTCGCCCTCTTCTGCGCCTTCCATCGAGTTCATTATCGAACACTTTACGAACTGCATGCGTACTACATGACCTAGCCAACGTAACCGCTGCACCTAAATACATCTAACCAACACAATGTCAGTGTACAGCTCGTACAGTTCACGATTCATTCGACGTCGACACTCTCCGTTATATTTTACGGAGTATTTTCTCTCGAATACTGCCAGAACCAATTCATCCGCTTGTGTCATTACCCACGATTCTGAACCATACATCAAGACAGATAGAACCAGTATCTGGTAAAGATGGATTTTCGTTCGCCGATAGAGGGCTCTGGCAGTAAGTCGCTTGCTCAGTCCGTAGAAGCTTTTAATAGCAAAAAGGATTCTTTTTCGGATTTCGTGGCTGACATTATTTGTTTTGTTGATGACGGAGCCTAAGGAGATACAATTATATACCACCTCGAAATTATAGTTGTCAGCATTTACGCAGTTTCCCAACCGAGTAGACTCTTTGTTCGTTGAAACTAATAACTTTGTTTTGTCCTCGTTCACCGTTAGACACATTTTTGTCGTTTCCTTCTGTAGGCTGCAGTTACATCTCTTAATATTCGGTCGATGTAATCGCGGTCATCAGGCATAAGTGTTTACTGCAGCTTTCCTCATTATCATCTACTTCACTATGTTGAGTATGTCACACGACAGACTCTCGCCTTATTTTAGTTGTGGTCTGGTATAAAATGGCTCAGTGAGGTCGTTGCGCTATGGCCTTTTCTACGTGCGACTACTGATAGATGAATTTCTGTTGCTGCTGGCAATTAAAAAAAGAAAAAAGGTCCTTGCTTGAATACTTTTCACTGAATACTCTGTGTAAGTCAGGTTCATTCTACAAAGGAAAATAAACTTAGCTGGAATAACAAACTAAGCCATGGTTTAGAGTAATTTCTGATCTATCAGGCTTTCCAAGGCAGCTTTAAAGTCAACGAAAAGTCTGGTCTCTATGTCTTTGGTCTTTTCCAGGATTTTCCAGGATTTGCTGGACAGTTGTTTATCTAACAGATCTAAAGCCACACTGATTAGGGCCGAACAGGTTGGATAACATTGGCTTATGTCTTTCACCTAGCGCTCTCGATAGGATCTTATATGTAATGTTTAAAAGGCTAATACCGCGGTATTTGGAGCACGAACAGCAGAGAGGAGGAGAGAGAGGACATAATGTGCGTAGACTCTAATCATCAGGCATGCTCTTCTTATCTCGGTTTGACTTGGTGGTGGGCAATTTAAGATGTCGTTCCGGAACCAGTAGTTGCTGGAAGTGTTCTCTACATGTATGAAGCCCTCTCTGCGTGTCTGTAATAAAATTTCCATGGTTGTTCTAAAGATGGGATCCCAGAATCCTAATGCTTTGCTTTTACTTTCTTGTACAATTTTCGGGTTTCATCTCTATCCCTATACCTCTCTATATCCCCGTTCTTCAGTTACTTTATCTGCTTTGTGGTTTTGCTCTTAAACAGCTGCCTCACCTGTTTTAGAGAATCCTTGTGCCGTTCCGTTACATCCAGGGTAACAATTGGCTGTAGAGTTGCCCTACACGCAACATTTTGCTCCTCAAGCGCTATGTGACATTGTTCATGGTACCAAAATTCGTGTGAGTGCCGTTTTTCATATCCAAGCACGGTTTCTGCGGCATTTGCCATAGAATGAGCTATGTGCTGCCACTATGTATCGGGAACGTCAGAAGTTGAGGTGTTGTGTCGTAGTAGTTGGGAGAGCTGGTAGGACTAGGCAGTAGCTATCTCTGGGGGTTGCGGCATTGTCGAAGTCCAGATGTCTTTGTGATTGGTTACGTACGTTCTTCTCTCTACGCAATCTTGTACGTAACTTAGATGCAACCAGGTAATGATCCCAGCCAATGTTAGTGCCGCGGATCAAGTGCACTTGCATGATAGATACGTGCCTTCAATCGAATACCATATGATAAATTAGAATTTATTTGTTTTGATTTGGTGATAACCAAGTTGACTTATGCTAAAATCTTGTTCCACTCCCTACCATTTCCATGACGCTGCGAAGGTATCCCGCCTAAACCAATTTTTGGACGTGATAGTATGTAGGCTGAATTTAACGATCGATGGACCAGGAACATTTTCCTTTCCTATTCTGGCAATAAAATCTCCCAGGGTTATATTTGCTGTCGAATTAAATCCGTAGGTGCTCAGAGAATGCATCTTAATTTCATCATCCTTATCTGCCGTCGGAGCATATTCGCAAATCTGCGAAATATTTCACTTTAATGCTGATTGCGGCTTTTCGATCTCTTACAGGATTAAACCGCGAGAAAATATGTCTAATTCCCTGGCCAATTACAAATCCATATCCACATCTGTGCTTTTAGGCATGGCAGCTGTAATAGAGTCGCGAGCGTTCCTGTCCTGTCCAATTCATCTTTTGGATATTCGCCAATTTTTTGGGATATTCGCCAATCGGATGGCGGCACCTTCTCTATAAAGAGTCCGGACGTTCTAGGTGCATAAGTATCCTTATATCGTTGTCCCAATACCGTTTGAGGGAATGGGAACCCTCCGTTTGTTATGTTTTTTCTTTGTGTTGCCATAGCCAGTATAGGACCTAAAGGCGGATGACTAGCCCAATCATCAGAGTTTGTCGCTCATTAATCACGAAACAACGTTGCACAGATGCCACCACATGGAGGTTACAATTTTTCACGTTGCATCCCCAACGGCAGCTATCACATTATTAAAAAATTTTATATATTAACCTAAGTTAAGATACCTCGTGGCCATAGCTCATATATTTTCTTAAATATTTACTTTTAAAGTAAGCCTAACCTATCTATCGATTGATCACAGCTGCGTTGACAGTTAAATTCAATCACTTAGAGACAGCGAGAGTTATTGAAAGCGTGACTATTGCTGTTCGGCTAATAAACCTATGTGTCGTCTGTATTCGTCTGTTGTCATCTCATGGTTGTTGACATTTAGCCAATTTGCACCTGATGAAATCAAATTTACTCATCAATTAACAACTTCAGTTGAAGATACCAGTAATTCAATCATCAGGTGATAATGTACACTTCAACGATGTAATGATATGTGAACAGTTAAATCATTAAATTAAATTAGCATATATTAGTATGCAAAGAAACTGGACTTCTTAAGCAGAATCCTCTGCGACAATCTCTAAAATACTCCAAGGTTTTTGAATAATGCATTACAATTTGCAACTTTGTTAATATATCCACGAGGTAAATGCATTAATGCCGCTGGCATTTAAAGTTTCATCGCCGAACCATAATGTTTATCTTGTTATAGAATTTAATGTGGCTGGCGACTGTTAATGTTCAACAATAGATTTAATTAGTAACTCGTTTTCTACACTTTTCATAAGCTTATAATCGTTTACACGAAATGGAAAAATGAAAAGTGGAAAAAGAAAAAAATTAAAAAAAAAAACAATGAGAGCCAAACCCAAAGCCAATCTTTTCATTGTGTTGGCCATCGGCTACAAAAGAAAAGCGAACAAAGTTTCATTAACATTAACACATTCGCTGGTTTATATGTATAGTAAGTATGTGGATATACATACATACATCATGTCTATGTAGGTATTATTGCTGTCAGTATCCTCGTCATCGGCAGCGTCACTGATGGTGACCAACCAACCGACCGACCGACACCCATAATGGATAACAGCATCAGCAGAGGCATCAACAACTTTCGCGGCACCATTACCGCAAACTTCCCTAGAAAATGTGGACTTTGGTGTCGCTGAAGTTGTGGAAGGTTGGGAGAAATTCAATTAATACAAATGCACTGTGATTTCAAGGTATTAGTTAATTTCCCGTTTAATAGCACTTACAAAAATTAATTTCCCTTTGCACCCCATGGATGAGGTATGGGATAGCTTCCCGCGTTGTTGTCAATTAACACGCTTTTTTTAAGATTTACAACTAACGACACCTGAATGATTACACTAGTTTACAGCCATTTTGCTGCAGAGTTCTAAATAATTTTTTTCTATAGATTTCGGCCTCCTAAACACGAATATGAGATTTAAAAATTTTTCCTCTGATTAGTTTTCAAGATATGAATTTTTGAATTATTTTGCAAATTTTTTATGAGATGCATCAGCTTATTGGGGAATAACTCGTAAACGCATTCAACGATTTGGACAACATCGGTTGGGTAGTTCTGATGGTAGAAGCAATTAAAGTTTGAAAAACAAATTTTTTTGTGCAAAAATCACGGATTTAAATTGATAAAAAAATTTATAAAAAATAATAATCGCAAAAATAAATCCAGTTTCATAAATTAAGTATAAAGATTGGACTTTCCCGAGGAAAACAAGCCATCATATATAAAAATTGGGTGATAAGAGGGAGAGTTACACGTTTTTAAATAGGACACTACAAATCGTAAATTTTTTGATTTTAATCATATTACGGTAGGCTTAGAGCTAAACTTTACGTTGCATGAAAATGACGATAAAAAGTGGAAATGCCACTGTATTATGAGTTGATCATGCATCACGAAAATGTTTCATTTGAAATCCTAGCTGATCATTTTTAGAAAATATCGATATTTTTCATTTCTGCCGACAGGACCAAAAGTCTTATTACTTTTTAAACGATATGTTTTAAGGGGGGCACATTACCTTTAATTGGAGACCACTCTTGTCCAAATCGTTGAATGCGTTTACGAGTTATTCTCCAATAAGCTGATGCATCTCATAAAAAATTTGCCAAATAATTCAAAAATTCATATCTTGAAAACTAATCAGAGGAAAAATTTTTAAATCTCATATTCGTGTTTAGGAGGCCGAAATCTATAGAAAAAAATTATTTAGAACTCTGCAGCTGAAAAAAAATAAAGATTTGTAAACTGGTGTTATCGATGAATGCGAACGTCACTGTTTGAGAAGCTTTTACTAGACATGCCGATAGACTCGACACTATACTGTGAAGTCGCTGTCCACATCGAGGGAACAGGCAGTGAAAGAAAAATGCAGATGACTGGAGACAGGAATCGAATCATAGATCTCCCGCATGATAGTCGCGTGTTCTAACCATCACTCCACGGCCATCACTTCACTGATTAAATGTCATCATAATATTTATATGGTTATTTATATGAGAGGTACCGGGAGTGCTATGACAAATAGTCAGAATTCGGTCCTTTGTATGGAAGGTACCAGAAGTGGTGTGCAAATATATAGGTTTTCTGATGTTTCCTTTTTTTAACAGGATAAATTAACTGCCAAATTTGATTATCCCCAATGTGCCCATTTGGAAGTTGTGGGAGAAATATTAATTTTCCAAAATTAAGTCATTTTGCATTTTAGATACCACAAGGGGTGAGGATATTTTATCCATTTACGATCCCTTTACTTCATTTTGGAAAATATTAGTACTGGCAAATTTTCATAAGTATTAGTTAAGCGTTATCCTGCTCACCAGCTATCCAGGCGAACAGACGGATATGGCTCAATCGACTTAAAAAGTCCTGACAAAAAGTCCTGATACGAATTTGGTCTTAAGATATTTGGGGTCTAGCATGTCTCCTTTTATTCGGTACACTTTTATTCGTATCAAATGATATGTATTATCTTCCCTTAAGATACTTGGGGTCTAGCACGTCTCTTTTACATTAATGCACATAACCACTGATAGCACCATGTGTATATTGACGCGAAGAAATGTGAAGATGTAACTGAACTAAAACATAAAAGTATAATTTGTGTACAAATTTTCTCAAAGGTTATGCCGCAGTGTCACAGTTCTCCGCCAACAAAATTCATCCTAGAAACTTCCACTATAAAAAGCTAGATTAGGCAAGAACCAAGGAAAAAGGAAATTATTTATCAACATCGTCAAATTAAATCAATAAAACCAGCTGGCGCCATCTTTGGAGGAATTTGGCGGTTAATCTCACAACAACACCTAACAATTCTTTGAAACAAACCTTGTTACCTACAAAAGAACGAAACAGAGTTGCCAACAGTGATCGTATGATAATCGGATTATATGCCCGATCGAGTGGCGATAAATTAAAAATCGGTAGAAAGAATTATCACCCTAGCTACCAGCTGTTACAACAGCAACAACGACAACATACACCTTTTAAGTCACACATACATCCGTGGGACCATTTAAATCGTAGTATATACCCAGCTAACCAAAAGCTCAGACAGTGGCTGATAACCGACACGTTTGCACATTGTCTGAACTCTTCTTACGGATATCGTACTGAATTCTGTACGACTCGTTAAAGGGAAATTTTTTTTTATTTTGCTTCGACATATCCGATCGAGGATATTTAAGGATTTCGGGCAGAAATCGGTACGACGCTTTGGAAAACTTACTTACTTACTTAGCTGGTACTTCTATGCAGTCCCAGTGGATTATATACCGCACGTAGAAAAATATTATAAGCGCCTCGATCTTCTGCGCTTCTTCTCCAGTTAGTCACACCGAGTTCTGTAAGGTTCTCAGTAACCTGGTCTTTCCAACGGAGTTAAGGTCGCCCTCTTCTGCGCCGTCCATCGAGTTCATTGTCGAAGACTTTTCGAGCTGGAGCATTTTCGTCCATGCGTACAACATGACCTAGCCAACGCAACCGTTGCACCTTAATGCGTTTGACCACGTCAATGTCAGTGTACATCTCGTACAGCTCATGATTCATACGACGCCGATACTCTCCGTTAACGATGATGGGCCCATATATTTTACGGAGTATTTTTCTCTCGAATACCGCCAGAACCGATTCATCCGCTTGTGTCATAACCAGGGCCAACACAAATATGCCCGGAAAAACTAAAAATATGCACATCAGATAAGCACGAAAAACACTAAAAAAATGCGTTTAAAACTGATAAAAAATGCACAATAAATTTTGATTTTAATTAATTTATTCACTGAATACATTTCATTTTAATAAAATTTTATCACAAATAGTTGAAAATTAAATCGTTAATTACATTTATAGGATTCAAACTATTGTTTATTTACTCTACTGTAAAAAAATTACATGAGATTTTTTGACTAGCAACTCTATAATTTTCACTCGTACTGAATTCGATGGCGTACTTAATCTTTTAATGTATAATAAATATTATGTATACGCTTTCACACTAATTTTTCTCACATATTCATGATTTCCGCTATTAAAATTTTAATAAATTTTTATTTTAATATATTATATGATATTTTAAGAAGGATAAGGATAAACTTGGCTACGTGCTTTATATGTGAAAAAGTTTTATTTGAAAACATAGGTTTCTAAGGTCCAACATTGTGTTGACTTAAAAAGTGCCACCGCCCATTGTTCCAACGTAAAGTTTTTCATCGCAATGCTATCTGTTTTAAAATGCCGCTTGTCATATTTGAAAAGTTAAACGCTAATTGACTGTTTCTCCTTGGAAGAACGCATTGCTTCAGCCTCCTCACTGTTACACTTTCCTAACGTCCTTAAAATAGTATCCTGATGATTTCAGCAAACTACCCCATTAGTGATAGATGAAACAGATGGCAACGCAAAGCTAGATAGAGCTCACTGAAATTCATGACGACGGAATGGATCCTTGGTATAAACACAAAAATAATATTTCGATAAGTTAAAACCGGAAACATATACTTTAAAAAATACAGCCCTTGTAGAATTTAATAATTAATTAATTATTATTGTTTCTTTAAAAAAATAACAAGTGTTGCCAATAGTGCGAAAAATATGTGTGAAAAAAAATAATAAACTAAACCTAAAATCTCCAAAATATGCATTTATATGCATAAACCACCAACACATGCCTGTAAGTCCGTAATATGCATTTGCATATGCAAGTATGCATTGCATACTTTTGTTGGCCCTGGTCATAACCCAGGATTCTGAGCCATACATTAAGACAGGTAGAATTAGTATCTGGTATAGCTTGAGTTTTGTTCGTCGAGAGAGGGCTCTGTCATTGAAACGCTTGCTTAGCCCGTAGTAGCATTTATTTCCAAGCAGGATTCTTCTCCGGATTTCTAGGCTGACATTATTTGCTTTGTTGATGGCGGAGCCTAGATAGACAAAATTATCTACCACCTCGAAATTATAGTTGTCAACGTTCACGCAGTTTCCCAAACGAGTAGATTCTTTGTTCGTTGAAACTAATAACTTCGTTTTGTCCTCGTTCACCGTTAGGCCCATTTTCGCTGATTCCTTCTGAATACCTGAGAAGGCTGCAGTCACATCCCGCAGTTTTCGACCGATGATGTCTACGTCATCAGCGTACGCGAGTAGCATGTGGCTTTTGTTGAAGACGCTTTGGAAAAACATCCGAATTACTTCAGATATTTGTAAGATATCGGCCCAAATTCGTAACAACGCGTCGAGTTTCCCCTCAGAATTTGCCCCGATTTACATTCAGAAATTGTTAAGATGTCGGTACGACATAACGTTCTTATTACATTAGATTTTCTTCCGCTCGGTCGGTCAGACGTCGCTTCAACCTCTCCATACGTTTTTAGTGACGTTTCGGCTAGATTTCGGATCCGTTATGGGAAGATTTTGCAAAGTGTCGTACCGATTTCTGAGCATTTTGTTTGCTAGGTAATTAAAAACATAATTTCCATTTGCATTCTCTGAAAGAAATATTTGGCCTTTCTTTTTAAATTACCCAATTTTTGTAATTTCAAATATATAATAATAATAATGTATATATAACACTTTAATAGATCATTATTTTCTCATTGTTCCTATGAAGTCCACTTTCTGCAAAGTCAGACAGACATTTGAAGCTTATGCTATGTCATCGACCTCAACAATATTAGTCGGAAAAGCGATGTCTGAGATTACTATGGCAGAATGGAAGCATTTCCAATATCTGTGTTTTCAAGTAGGCCTTGACTGATATTGCAACATGTGGCCAAGCGGTGTCATGTTGTCAAATCGCTAGTCACTTAATTTTTTGACATTCGATGAGCTGTTTACGAACGAAAAATCAACTTTCGGCGATGCGTGCACGGATTTACCCAGTTTGGTTGCTTCAGAAGTGTTTTCTAACTGTCGACTCATCGGCTACTACTAATGATTCTGGGAACTTCTGAAGCGTTTGGCATTCGTTCACACATAGCAATGATTCCAATTCGTCGTCTTTACGTTGACCTGGCCGTTTCTTGCCTTTGTGATCAAATTCACCACTTTAAAAACGACCAAATCACCATCAACACAATAGATCAGATAGAGCAACAAATACCCTCGCGAGGCCTGTAATAATCGTATTGTTTTACACATGATCGACAATTAACATGACTCAAATGTTTTGATTGATTCAAAACAGTCAGTTGAGTGTTATGAAAGCAACACTATACACGCTTGTTTCGCATTAACCACATTAACAGACAAGTACCGACGGAGAAAGAATGTTCAACGATTGTTAAGAAAATACAACATTCTTACCATGCAGAATTCGACAGCGCTGAGCATGAGCGTAAAGCATGCTCGCTATAAACATTAACTAGGATTCCATGAATTTCGGCCGCATTTTTCTTTATATTAAAGTAATGACGAAGAACTTTCCGCAAAAATACTTTATATGGTTAATTACTTTCATCGGCCACTCACTCTATGTTGTCGACAGCAACTTTGCAGTAAATGCCTAGCAAAATCTTATCAAATAGCTGACGTTCGTAGCTAACTTGTAGGTGTCGTTATCTGAGTCTAAAAAAAGAAGCATATTAAGGCCTCCCATACCCCACTCATGAGATTTACAGAGAAACTAAGTTTTTTTTTAAGAAACTATATCGCCCTAAACCACTGTACCCTAACCACTGTTGCATCACCCATTGTGTGTATTTCTAGTCCAGATTTTATTCAGGATTACTGTTATTTTTGTGGCATAGAAATAATGCAACTCGCTGCATGTACACAAAGTAAACGGGAGTAGATCCAAACGAAAGCCGGCGGTACGTAATTTTATGTTGCACTAACACAAATGATTATTCGCTAGCAAGGAGCCCAAGTCGGGAAAGTGTGATTTTCCAATTGCTTTGGGTTTTAACAATAAAAAACATGAAAAAATCCTTTCAAATGGCAGCTTGTTAGTAGAAGCATCTCTCTTGTGCGCGCACAAACTCACACATGCCGTGGCAGTTGCAACGACCATCGCTGGGCGTACGCTGGCATCATCAGTACCGATTGCATCTGAAAGCTGCCTCAACTGATCCTGTCGTTTTGTGTGGGTGCGTGAGTGCGTGGTGGAAGCAGCACAGTATTTAAGCAATTTTAATAAATGCCTGCAGTGTTGGCTTCCATCACAAAAGACTGGTGGACGAATGCGAGTCGAGTCGACACGATGCAGCAACAATGACATTATGTTGGTGTGCACCATCATTACGGATGTACGGTAGGGTTTGGTCGCGAGGGTGATGTAAGAAATTTGGTTAAATAAAGAAAATTAAATGTTCTTTATGTAGTAGCGATGGAGGCCATACATTCAGATAAAGTTAAAATCTTACTACCAGGTTATAGACTAAAGCTAAAGCATAGTGCTGTGGTTTAAACAGAAGAACAAAATTAAAATAAAACAAGGCTTAAAATCGATGTACAGATTATTCTTGCCAAGAATATTTGGTAATATGCACAAATTTTTAACAAATATTTAGTACAAGAAAGGATTTAACCCTTATCCTGTATTAATGGGTCAAAATTGCCCAAACGGTTTTTGAGTTCTTATAACTTTGGACTTTCTGAAAACTGATTCGTGAAATTTTCTGACAATTATTTTTTTGGCCTAAATTTGATCTAAAATGTTCAATTAAGTTAAATACCATTTTTGGATGTGGCCTACGAACAGAGTTACGGATACTGCATTTGTGGGTCAATATTGTCCAATACAAATATCAACTAAATTTTTAATTATGGTTTACTTTTATAGCGATTTAGGCATATCTAAATCAAATATATTTGCTGTGAATTATTAGCTCGTATGTATTTCGATCTCGTGGTGTGGCTAGTAATATTGTGAGATGATAAGAAGGGCAGGCCAATATCGAAGGCAACGATTTCAGGATGTACTCCGAGTTCTCCTTTCGATAAAAAGTCAGACAGAAATTTTGACAAGGGCGAGATAAACTAGCTTTTATAAGTGACTTTTGGTATCGCTGGGAAGGAAATTTTAGAATAATGTGTTATTCCTGGCGAAAGTACGACCGTAGGTGAACAATTAGTAACATACCGTGAACGTAGCCCTTTCATGGAATATATACCCTCAAAGCCCGGCAAATATAGGATAAGAATCCGGGCTCTATGTGACGTTCGGATAAATTATGGTTGTTGCAAGCAAACACATACATATAAAGCTGTAAACTGAAAGCCGGAACAAGATATTTGTTTTGGATTTAGTTAAAGAATTGACGACAAGTTATATGCAACAGTTTGCTTACATCCTAAGGATTTCGAAATTAACTACTCAGACGAAACCTTACTGTGGTTCTCCAGTCCGAAAAAATAAAACGTACCTTCTGCTAATAAAATTGGACATGAAAAATATACAAGATAACTTTTCTCAATTCTTCTCGATAAAGAAAATAAGACAACCATTTTCGCATTTGTTCTCGTAAACAAGAAAATATGTTTGTTATTTTAGTAAGCGCATTATATCATACTATCGCCATGACACGAAGTCAGCAATTGATACATTAATTGGCCATGAATTGCACTTGCAGGCGTAGATGTAATCGATGGCTCTCAACCCTATTCCACAACATGTTGGACTTTACAAAATATAACGCATATTATTTATTTACTCAATAAATCAAGACTGGAATTAGAAAAATAATTTCTGACGTCTTATATTTTTGAAAGAATTAGGCAGGCCTCTTGTTCAACAGAAAATATCTCGGCGAGATCATATTTCTTCCAGCAATTCAACTAAAGTAATCGTACGCAGTTTAAATCCTGCTGCAACAAGTGAACTGCAAAATACAAACTTTACAAGCGACCGTTGCTATGTATAGCCTAAATGTTCAAAAAGTACAAAATACTTAGAAAATGTTCCAAATGTGCAAAATTTGTGTGCAAAAATCATTGTAATAGCATTATATCTTTTAAAAACGGTCGAACTATTGCAAAAAATTTAAATATTCATATAAATATGTATTGGGCAAAATTGACCCATAAATACAATATACGTAATTTTTTTTAAGTACAGGATAAGGGTTAAGTAGAAATGCAAGAAGTAACACTGCCGGAAGATGTTTGCTGATGTTGTAGTTGTTTTTTATTTGGTTCGTATTAAAGTATTCTCACCCAAAAACATATGGTTTAATTATTCCTATGCTTATAATGTAACATTCCCAACTTATAATACGCCCCACGCCGTAGCTGCACTGCAAACAGTCCATAGGTCGAAATGACTAGTACTTGTTAACAACAATAAAAAATTGTTTAACCTATTTTAATTTTGTTCTCTTCACATCGCTTCGTTGTGCAGCCGTAGAACCTTAAATGACTGACTGTGTGTGTCCAGCTGACAGTACCAGAAACAAAAGCAAACAAAAAAAAACCTATTTCTAATACTAAGACTATAAAAAAAACAGCAACAACAACTATATAGAACGACATCCTAAACTTATGCTCCCCACAATAATATTCTTTACACCGTTTTTCCCAAACATAAGCCTGAGTGTGTGTGTGTGTGTTTATATGCATCTTTCTTTCCTCTTTTTTTCCAGCTGATATCCCAAACAAGTATCCTGAAAACCCTTTAGGCCATCCGAGTTCTAAAGCTGCCACTGCCATTGCTGTGGAAGACATAGATTTGAGAGAACATTCTAAATTAGAAGTGCAAAAATTCCCCAAGGAGATGTTGCAGTCTCACAACAATAAGGAACAAAACGGTTCCACTATAATTCTAACGCCAACATCATTAACAACGGCAGCAACAAACCTTCCAGCAGGCTGTCAAAGTGGTAATAACGGTAGTGGAGCTGGAGGTGGAGGTGTTGGCGGTGGAGGAGGTGTAGGTGTTTGTAGTGTCAGTACACGGAGTGGCGATTACAAAGGTCCAGCAATGTAAGTATTAACTTGTTAGTAAATCAATGTTTAAGCCAACTTAAAGAGTTAGCAAGTTTAATATGCAAGGGAAATTGTGGCCGAAAGAGAGTAAAGTGTGATTCATTTAGAACTTTTTGTTTAATTTTAAATCAAACAATTAAAATATTATTGAATATTGGCATATTTTACATTTTTTACTTGGAAAATAATGTGTTAAAATGTTAACGAAACAATTCTAAGTTGTTTCCACGAAAAGTTGAAAATGTTCCCAGCAACATTTACAATTACACACAAAATAATGAGTATGCCAATTAGTTCAAAACCAAATATAAACTTAAGCAAAGAAAATGTATCGAAAATATTTGAAATATTAATCGATGCCTTTCAATAATTTTTTCGTGTAAGCGAACTTAGTATCAGCCTTAATCCAAAAAACAGTCACCGAAATGTACTTTAAAACTTAATTTCATTCAAATGTTGGCCGTGACTATGCATTGGTGTTTCTCTCATTCCTGCGTTGTCACCGGTATATCGCGAATTTTGAGAGTAATGTTGGCCAAGACTAAGTGTTGATTCGCAGCTTGCTGTTTGGAAAAGTCTTTAGAACCTCACACAACTTAATTACTTACTTAAGTGGACTATTTCAACTTTCGAACGTGGTTCAAAAATTAGAGGCCTGAAGTATTATATAATTCTATACGTGCGGTTTTCAGTTACTCCTATTAGATGTTGGCACGTCGCCAACCACTTGGTCCTTCCAACGAAGTTTGGGTCTCCCTGTTCTGAGTCGTCCTTCAGGTTCGCCATCAAACACCTTTTTTGCTGGAGCATTTACATTCATCCTGGCAACATGTCCAGCCATTGTAGTCGTTGCATTCTGATTCTTTTAGCCACATTGATGTCGTGATAAAGCTCATGGTTCTTTCAATGGCGAATCTCGCCGTCGACACGTATAGGTCTTTATATTTTTCGTCGTACTTTTATCTCGAATACTCCCAGGTTTTGTATGTCCGTTGTCGTAAACGTGGGTGTTTTGGCAGCGTACAATAAAACGGGTACAATATACAACTGGTGTAGGTGTTTCTCAGTACCCTAAGATAAGGAGGTGTTACTATAGTGATGCCGCAGTTCATAAAATGATCTATTGGCGAGCACAATTTTCCGCTTGATTTCTTTGCGGACACTATTTTTCATTGACGGTGCGTCCCCATCGAGAGGACTCTTTGTTCGTCGAAATCATTATTTTTGCTTTGTCCTCGTTAAACCCATTATTGCTGACTCCTTTTCTAGTGATGAGAAAACTGCAGTAACATCCCGCAGATTTCAGTCAATGATGTCTTTATCACCAGCGTAGGCCAGTGTCCAGTTGCTCCTATGGAATATGGTGCCAGACGTATTGACACCTGCCATTCTCATCAACTTCTCCATAACGATATTAAATAGTGTGCAGAACAAACAATCAGTCTGTCTAAGATTTCTTTCCGTATTACATGGTTTAGAGCGATGCTTAGCAACCTTTACCAGGTATTAAGTGTTCTCTTACGTACATCTGCAAAAACGTATTAACATGGCAGGAATACCAAAATCAGGCATGGCTTTGAAGAGTCTATTTCTTATCGGAGAGTCGAAGGTTTGCTTTGTTGTCGACAAAGAGGTGCTTTTCATGAGTTTACTCCATGATTTGCTGCAGAGTGAATTTTTGATACGTCGTGCTTTTGTCACGTATAAAGCTACATACTAGTCAGATTTTCTCCCAATATGGTTGAAAGGACCCTGCGCGCTATTGGTAACAGGCTTATTCTATGGTAGTTCTTGCACTCACTACGTGGTCCTTTCTTGTGTATTCTCCAAGATCCAAAATCTGATCTGATTAAAGAATTCTGCCGGGAGGCCATCGGCTCCAGTCGCTTTATTATTTGTTACCATATCCAGTAAATGTCCGACAGTCTGTCTACCATATCACCCTTGCTGTCCTTGTAGCTCTGTCTCCCGCATTCTAGCCTTTACTATCTACTAGAATTTTCGGATCTTCCATATACTTCGGAGCAACTATGTGCATTCGTCCAGTCGCATCTTCAGATCCTTCTATTTCTGTCCAAAGACTTGAGTTGCATCTCGTCTCTTCTCCCTGTGCCTGGTTACGTACGTTTTTCGCCATGCTTACCCTTGTTCGTACCTTAACTGCGGTAAGGTAGTGATCGGAGTCAATGTTCGCACCCCTGATCACTCGTACGTCTAGAACACTCGATACAGGCCTTCCATCGACTACCTCGTGATTAATCGGAGTCCTCGTCATATGATCTGGAGATAACCAAGTTCCCTTATGCATATTTCTATAATCAAATATAGTGCTGATATCTACTATATTGCTTGCCCCTGTGAAGACAATCAGTCTGATGCCATTGTTCGACGTTTCGGTGTACAGACTGAAATTTCCGATGGGAGGCACAAATGCGGTCTCCCTGCCTATTTTAGCATTAAAATCGCGTTGTACAATTTTGATATCATGGCTCGGGCTACGGTCGTATACATTGTCTAGGCTCTCGTTGAACTCGTCTTTGTCCTCGTCGATTTTCTCTTCTGTCGGAGCATGGACACATTTATGTTAAGTGTTATGTAGAAAAACTTTGTTTTGACTCTTATGGTGGCTATTCGTTCACACACCAAGTTGAACCGTGAGACTAGCTTTCGCAATCTCTTGCCAACCACAAATCCACATCCAAACTCGTGCTTGTCCGCATGGCCACCATAGTAGATGTCTCACGTCATCATGCGCTAGCACCCGTGTCCCGTCCACCGGATTTCCTGCAAAGCCTTTCCAGCCTTGTATTCTTCGAGGACTTTCGCCGGTAATATGAAGGCACCTGGTCTATACAGTGTTTATTTTCGGTGGTCGTCCACGTTTTGAGGGATCCGTATTATCATTTTCGCAGTTTTCTCCTCCTTCCAGGATTTTATAACAGCATCCCATTCTGGGTCAGACGCTGACCAGGGTACCGCTCACTCTGAACCGACGTGCCCGGGTTTTAGATTTCGAATTACGAATACGGGGCTCTGTGAGTAAACTTGAAGTGCAATTGGCTAGGATCACTCTGGGTTTGCCAAGTTAAACCGATCAGAAGCTTTACCTTCTCCATAACTATATTAAATAGTGTACAAAACAGACCGTAACCCTGCCTGAGACTTCTTTCCATAGTAAATTGTTTAGAGAAGTCCTTACCAATCTTTACCGAGGATTTAGGTACATCTGCAAAAACGTATTAACAATGCAGGAATACTAAACTCAGGCATGGCTTTGTAGAGTCTATTCCTAGTAGGATAGTCGAAAGTTTTCTTTGTAGTCGACGAAGACTACATGCTTTTCATGAGTTTTCTGAAAGTAAAATTTTTGATCCGTGGTAGATTTACTAGGTCTTAAGCCTTATTGCTGTCCTTGCAGCTCTGTTCCCCGTATTCTTGCCTTAACTCTTTGTTAGAATTTGCGGAACTTCAATCTACTTCGTAGCAAGTCCGTGTATTATTCCAGTCGCTTCTTCAGCTCCGTCTAAAGATACGAGTTGTCTCTCGTCTTTTTTCCCTGTGCCGTTCATATAGATGACGCAAGAGGATAAAAAACAGCTCGAATTTTGAAATAGCTGTATCTCATAAGCCATTATAACATAGGTATGAAGTCGAGATTTAGGACATATGTTGAATGTACAAAAAAATATTTTATTTGGGGAAAGAGGGCGAAGCCATGCCCCTTTTTTAAAAATTGTTTAACGCCCAAATAATAATCTGTGTGGTACTGTCGGTAGGGCCTCTATCATCAGGTACATGAAAACATAGTTAGACAATGGGGCGTGGCACCGCCCACACAAACTGAAAATTTAATCGGTCATATCTCACGAGCCAATAGAGGTACGAAGGTGAGATTTAATATATATGTCACTGGTAAAAGGATGATTACGACTCAGTGGAAAATGGGAGGTGCCTTACGAAAAAAACGTTATATAGACCAAATAAACGGACCGATAACAATGAAACTCTTACTGTGTGGTATTGTAAGTAGGGCCTCTATCATAGGTTATATGGAAACATAGTTAAGCATAGAGGGGTGGCACAGCCTACACATATCCCATATTTCACGAGCCATTAAATGTATAAGGAATAGATTTGCTACATATGTTAATGATACAAGGAGAATTTTGTCTACTAGACACTGTCTAGAATGGAAAAAAATCATTGTGCCGGTCATACCGACTGATTGTAATAAATTGTATTGTAATTTTTGTATGCTCACTATAAAATTAGATTGAAGGTTTTTTTGAAATCCGCACTTTTGTAGGGCAAAAATTCGAAAAAAGGATAAAAATGAAGAATTATTATAATGAACCAATTATAATGAACCAATTGAAATTCGTACTTTTTGGGGGTAAAAATGGCTGAAAAGGAATAAAACTGGTACCACTGCCCAAATTAAACTGTTGAGTACATAACCATGCATTTTTTACTTCAGTTTATACTGTTTTTTTTACCGGAAACGTGCGGCTTAAGTTTGTTTTTTTTGAGGCAGAAACTAAATGTATCATCCTTCTCAATTAAATAGCAGGTCACTGTCCCCCAACAGTCATTTATTTAATAAATTATTTGATGACCATTTGTTTGGTTATCACAACAATCATTTAGTATGGAAATTATTACCATAATTAAATCTAACCATTACAACCCAGCAAAACCAATGGACACACATAGCTTTTAGTGCGTTTGAACTTATTTTCTTCTAGAAATCTAAGTATTCTCGTAGGAAGTTAGAATATCTTTTGTTGTTTTATTAACAAATGTTAAATTTTGACAATTGACCTTGATTACAGCTCTTAACTATTCCCCACGCGTTTTGAGTGAGTATTAAGAATATTAAGCGGATAATGTCGGAAAATTTTAAGTAATTTATAAGCAATGATGATAGTGAATATTGTTTTCAACCACAATATTTAAAAAAATCAGTTAAATACAGTGTTAATATGAGAAAAAATCAATCTCTTTATAACTTTTTAAATATACCAAAGCCGTTACTGGTAGAATTCTCAACTCATTGTAAAAAAATAACATAATTTATAATTCTACTTAATTGTATTTATGTAAACCCTACTGTCTGACCAATTCCCTGTCTTTGCTTTCGTCTGTTTTTGTGGTGAATACGCAACAAGCATGTAAGTTGTTGCTTCCATAACACTCAAGCAGAGACTGACTGTTTTGAATCAAACAACATCTTCGAATAAGCGTGAATTGCTGAAAATTTTGAAAAATAAACGATTATTGTCGGCATCGCGAGGTAATAGGATGCCTTTCATGCAATACCAGAAAGCTGCTCTGGTTTTCCATATAAAAGCCATCAATATACATATTTCGCCAAAAAAAGGAACTTCAATTAAAACTCAAGGAGACAAAAACTTTACTAAGAATTGCAAAAATTTACAATAATTGTTCTCTTATTATGAAGTGCTGCATTATTATATTAGGTGAATAGTAGAAAAACTAAAATCCAAGCGTGTGAAGTGTTGCTTTCATAACAGTCTAGCTGAGTATGATTGTTTTGAATCTAACAAAACGTTCGAATAGGTGGGATTTTTCGATCTTGTCTGTGTGAAAAAAATAATTTCTGTTGGCCTCGCGGGGCTATGAGTTGCCGGACGCTGTAATATCACTAAGGGACTTTAATTAATGTATAAGGGGCAGTTCATCAGTTCATTACTTATCTTAAAAAGGTATGTAAATTTAAATGCATTCAATGTGTTACTGCATATACTTATATAAATTTAGTTCATATTAAAGTGAAAAACATTAGAACCACCTCACGCTCTTTTTTGCTGGGAATATTCCTCAAGCTAATCACATACAAGCTAAGCTGGCAAATGGTTTGAACTACATATAAATACAACCCAATGTCAAATGAATCCAATCAAATGTAAAACATATCATTAACGGATATTTATTCAACATTGACGGTTATTTCAAGTGGCAAAACAATATGAAAAAAGAACAAATTACTAAAGTTACCACCGAAGATTGTGATCGCATTCATGCCGTTCAGTTGCTACTTAAAATAATGAAAATTATTGGTTTATGGCAATGGCTGCCTCCGAGCTCAAACATTAATCCTTCTGTGGCCATCAGAGTATTGCATTCAGTGCAAAAATATGCATTGCATATACCCCTAACATTTATCTTTATCACCCTGATGTGGATTGAGGCCTTAAGAGCCAATGATGTCAGCAAGGCAGGCGATATCCTCTACATGGGTCTTACCGAAGCAGTTCTGATAGTAAAAATACTGAATATTTGGCATTATTCGGAGAGGGCTTCCAGATATATCCATGAGCTAGCCTATCATCCAGAGTTTTCTCTACACACCATCGAGGAAGTGCGATATTGGCAGCAATCGCAACGAAGATTTCGCAATGTTGTGTACCTTTATTTTAGCGGCAGCATTCTGACGGCTGTGTTTGGTTTTGTGGGCGTTCTATTTCTACAGGAACCTCAGATACCCTATGGCTATTGGATACCGTTTGAGTGGCGCACTATACCACGAAACTATTGGTTGGTTTACCTTTACGATTTGTTGGCAATGCATTTTACTATGGTCTCTAATGTGTGTCTGGATATGATGGGCTGCTATATGATGAGTCATGTGGCATCATTGTATCGAATATTAAGTTTTCGTCTACGTAAACTCGAAGGCGACAATGAAGATGAGCTGAATTTAAGATTGATGAATCTTTTGCGTTTTCATAGGAACATAAGAAGGTAGTTGTGCTCGGATCGTCAGAAAACTTTATGTAACTTTTCATATATATCTCTTAGAAAATCCAAAGAATGTGAGACTCTAACATCGTGTTATACTTTGGCGCAGATAATTTTGAGTGCTCTAATCTTGTGTTTCTGTGCTTATCGTATACTGCAGGTTTTTCTTAGTAATTATTATGTTGGTCCTGTTAATATTAACCACTAAATGTTTTTGTTAATTCCAGATGAACATAACCGAAAATTTTGGCGAATTTTTCTCTATGATCTATTTTTTGGTTGTCATGATCTTGGAGATTTTCCTACCTTGCTATTTTGCCAATGAAATAATTGTTAATTCTTCTAGGTTGGTTACAGATATCTATAGCTGCGATTGGCAAAATTTTCCCCTAAAAACTCAAAGAATTATATTTGTCTATATGGAATTTCTAAAGCATCCAGATCAGTTAAAGGCCGGTGGTTATTTTCAAGTGGGATTGCCGATCTTTACCAATGTATGTATAGATTGATGTAGTCGGTGGAGATATGTAAGATAAATCTATTAGAAAAGAAATAGTTTTCTTCATTGAAGAAAAACACAGATGAACACAATGATGAACAAAAAATTGGATTTATTGGTATTTTCTTTAAATTAAATATCGATAACCAATTGAAGTTGCATAATATCAACCACCAATTTTGTTGCGTGTGTTATTTCAAATGTATAAAATGAATTCTGATGAAGATTTACCTATACTCCATTGTCTGGCAGTAGTGTGCAAAATTGTGTCATAGATACTATACTAAAATTTGATTTATATGTAATTGTTGTTTCAGGTCATTAACAATGCCTACAAAGGTTTTGCTCTGCTAATGAATGTTGCAAAATAGTCCACTTGGTTCTGTTTTCTATTATAAAAATTTATAATAAAATAATTTCAATTATCAAAGAAATTCACTTTAAGCACTAAGGTTATAATACTACAATTACTGACTAGCACCAATAATGTTATGCTATTATCACCAATAATATTGTAGCAATAAAAATGTTTATATTAAATGAAAAGCACTTTAAACAGGTCTAAATAAAATAAAATCCGTTGCAAACATCGGCAATGATTTAGACTATGTAGTAGAGTGGGTCAGAATTCTTCCCCATGATACTATACGTCTAAAATCAAAACCTGACTCCCCCAAAAGAGACATCAAAATTTACATATAAAAACTTTTTTTTGCCTAACACTGATACAGATGATCAGAGTTGAATTCTGAGTCGATTTTATAATTTCCGTCTGTCCCCGCGATTACAGTCATTTTGTTTGAATCAAACAAAGCTTAGCGTGAATTGCCGATCATGTCTGTGAGAAAAAAAAGACTTTTATTGCCGGCCTCGCGAGGTTATAGTATGCCTAACACTGATACAGTTGATCAGAGTCCAATTCTAAGTTGATTTAATAATGTCCGTCTGTCCTCGCGATTATAGTCGTAGTTTAAGAGCTATCGATCTGATATTCATTATACAAACTTCGCCTTTTTTGGGTTGTCCGTCTGTCTGTCTTTCTGATTACAACCGTAGTTTAAGAGCTATCGAGTAAAATTTGGTATACTAGTCTCTATCCTCTAAGCGAAGGTTAAATTTTCAGATGGCTAAGATCGGACAAAAACTACTATCATCTCCCATAAAAATTTCACCCCTTTTGGGCGCGTTCGTCCGTCTGTCCCCGGGTATACAGTTGTAGTTTAGGAGCTATCGAGCTGAACTTAGATATGCAAGCTTCTATCTTCTAGAGTTGTGGACACATGTAATCTGGTAAAAAACAAATCACACTGCACACCAAATTCTGATGATCCATTGTATTGCTCTTTAGAAAAGGGAGAAAGGGAAGGAGAAAGACGGACAGTGGGGAAGTTTAGAGAAATAAAAGAAAATCGTGGGAACTCGATTGTTATCTTGGCTCAGTTGATCATGGAAGGCACTGCATAGAATATATTAAATCTGCTACTCGGACTGTGGAGAAAAACTCAAGGTCTTCTAAAAAAAATTGTTTCAGAGTCTTGAACTCCTTCTCGTCCTCACACACGGCAGTAGTTCGGTATGCGTATATTCCATGTGCCTGACAGGTGCCTTGTATTGCAATGGCCTGGTTGAACTCTACAGGCCAGTCTCAGGTCACTCCTGCGGAGGCCAATAATGTACACCGATTGGGAGCTGCTGTATTCGGGTCACAGCGATCTATCTGTTGTACAGTCGGTTTTGGAGATCCTTATTTAAAACTTAATTTCCCTTTACAACCCATGAGTGAGGTATAGGATAGCTTCTCGCGTTGTTGTGAATTAACTCGCTTTCTCTTTAGATTCACAACAAACGGCACCTACTTGTTTATCGACGAATGCGAACGTCGCTGTTTGAGAAGCTTCTACATGCCGATTGACCCGAAACTAATATTGCGAAGTTGCTGTCGACAATATCGAGGGGGCCGGCAATGAAAGAAACATTTAGATGACTGGAGGCGGGAATCGAACTCGGGATCTCCCGCATGGTAGTCGCGTGTTCCAACCACTATTCCACGGCCGGTCAACTAAGACAAAAACATAACAAATAGGCGGGAGAAAATCTTTCAGAGAGTCATGATCTGACAGTATACATAATATGCGCGACTATCATGCGGTAGATCCATGTTTCGATTCCAGTCTCCAGTCTTCTTCATGTTCTTTCTCCACGGCCCTCTGGATGTTGTCGACAGCAACTTTGCAGTATAGTATCGAGACAATCGGCATGTCTTAGTAAAACCCTCTCAAACAGCTGACGTTTGCATTGTCTATAAACAAGTAAGTGCCGTTTGGTGTGAGTCTAAAAATATAAGGCGTGTTATGTTATAATAACGCTAGAAGCTGTCCCATACGTCATTCAGGGAATGTAATGGGATGTTACGATTCTTTTTACTACAGTAGGGGTAGTTTCCTAACTTGACACCTAGATTTCATTGTATTTACACAGCTGCAACCTGGAGCTGAAATTTTTAACGATGGCTTGACAGGTATTACTTGAACTGTCATGAAATTAACAGACGTTTCCTTAATTCCTTAAGAGACACTGAGTTGCAGTACCAAAACTTAACTATTAAGGTATCCCTTAAGAAAGTGTGGATTGGGGATAAGTCTAGGCTACAATGTGACTATTAATGCCTATTGTATTTCATGTACCCAATTTTGCTGAAACCACCTTCGTAACTATAAATCTTTGTGAAGAATGTGGCTTAAAGATGTTCTGAGCACATCTAAGGAGCTATACCGCTTTCGAGTAAAGTATATGTTGTTCGCGATCAGGCGCTCTCACATGCTCACCGTATTCGAGATTCCATTATTTTTGCACCTGACTTCTGCACCTGTTTTCTAATCAATTGAATCCATGGAGCTTTATTTATACGAGAGTTGAAATTTATATTTCGGGTCCCATATAAAAAAAAACACAATCAGTTATCATTGGAAATGGTTTTATTGTATGTCAAAATGGTTCAATACACTTTTTCATGCGCTAAAACCACATGACATGACTGTTTTGTTCGGCGCAGCGACGATATGTAAATGATGAGCGTCGAATTACGAGACGATTTCATAATGTTCGCCCATCTGTGCGTTGTTGCTTTTATAACACTCAAGCAGAGACTGAATGCTGTGAATCACATAAAACTTTCGAGTACGTGTGAATTTCCGTCGTATCGGTGTGAAAATAAGAGATTTTTGATGGCCTCGCGAGGGTATGGGATGCCTGACACTGCAATGCTGTGGTTTTCCGTAGAAAATCTTTGTGACAATCTGTGGTTATCTTTTTCTAAATTTCTGCTAAAACTTTGCACAGTGGGATATGATACAAAACATTACTAAGAATTGCAAAAATTTACAATAACTACTTCTCGTTGCATCATTCATTTGAGAGTGTAGTATAAAAACTTAATTTTAGGCATATCGACCGACATTTTTTTTAATCTAAACAACTTGTCTTTGGCCTACACGGTACATATTTCATATTGCATATTTAAGATGTTCCATGTTTTCCTATAGAGATAAGAAAGCTTTTACTATTTATGATCGATTAGACACTTTACATCAGGTAAATCTTAGGTTCACTATTTATCATAAGAAGGTATATAATTTTAAATGCTTTCAATGTGTTACTACATATCTTAATAACTATGCAGTATTTTTATAATGTAATAAATATTTTCACTATTTATTACGCTTTTTATTGCTGGGAATAATTACCAAACTAATCGAATACAAGCTAAGCTGACAAATGGTTTTATCTATAAATACAACCCATTGTCAAATGAATCAAATCAATTGTAAGACATTTCATTAACGGTTGAATACATCAAAGTGGCAAGAGATTATGAAAAAAGTACAAATTACTAAAGTGACCACCACTGAAGATTGTGATCGCATTCATGCCGTCCAGTTGCTACTTAAAATAATGAAAATTATAGGTTTATGGCAGTGGCTGCCTCCGAGCTTGGACATTAACCCTTCTCTCGCCAACACAGTTCGAGTATTGCATACAGTGCAAAAATATATCTTGCATATACCCATAACATTTACTTTTGTCACCCTGATGTGGATTGAGGCCTTAAGAGCCAATGATGTTAGCAAAGCAGGCGATGTCCTCTATATGGGTCTTACCGAAGCAGTTATGATAGTAAAAATACTAAATATTTGGCATTATTCGGAGAGAGCTTCCAGATTTATCCATGAGCTGGCCTATCATCCGGAATTTGCTTTGCACACCGTAGAGGAAGTGCGATATTGGCAGCAATCACAACGAAGATTTCGCAATGTAGTTTACATTTTTTTCAGCGGTAGCGTTTTGACCGTTGTGTTTGGTTTTGTGGGCGTTCTATTTCTAAAGGAGCCTCAGATACCCTATGGCTATTGGATACCGTTTGAGTGGCGCACTATACCACGAAACTATTGGTTGGTTTACCTATACGATATGTTGGGAATGCTATTGACTATGGTCTCCAATGTATGTCTCGATATGATGGGGTGCTATATGATGAGTCATGTGGCATCATTGTATAGAATATTAAGTTTTCGTTTACGTAAACTCGAAGGTAACAATGAAGCTGAGCTGAATCTAAGATTGTTGAATCTTTTGCGTTTTCATAGGAACATAAGAAGGTAGTAGTGCTCAGATCGTCATATAAATTAATACAACTTTTCATTTATATTTCTTAGAAAATCCAAAGAATGTGAGACACTAACATCGTATTATACTTTGGCGCAGATAACTTTGAGTGCTCTAATCTTGTGTTTCTGTGCCTATCGTATACTGAAGGTGTTGTGTAGTTATTATCGTACCTCTCATGTTATTCTTAATCATAAATTGTTTTTGCTTATTCTAGATGAACATTTCCGAGACATTTGGTGAATTTTTCTCTATGATTTATTTTTTGGGTGTCATGATCTTGGAGATTTTCCTACCTTGCTATTTTGCCAATGAAATAATTGTTAACTCTTCTGAGTTGGCTACAGATATCTATAGCTGCGATTGGCAAAATTTTCCCCTAAAAACTCAAAAAATTATATTTATCTATATGGAATTTCTAAAGCATCCTGATCAGTTAAAGGCCGGTGGTTATTTTCAAGTGGGATTGCCGATATTTACCAATGTATGTATAGATTGATGTATTATTTTGCACTTAAAACTGCTGGGAACTGTATTGGCAGTCGGTGGAGATATGTAAGATGCCAATATAAGGTAACAATTATTAAAAACTTAAAGGTGGTCAATTATTGGATTTAATTATATTTCCTTCAAATTAAAAGAATTTGAATATTATTAGTCGACAAAAGAAAATTTCACGAATAAAGTGACGTGCGATGTTTGAAATGTTTCAAATGCGTTCTAAACATATACAAGACTTCCATATACTCCATTGTCTGGCAGTAGTGTGCAAAATTGAGTTATATTTCATATACTAAAATCCGATTTATATATAAATTTCGTTTCAGGTCATTAACAATGCCTACAAAGGTTTTGCTCTGCTAATGAATGTTGCAAAGTAGTCTGTCTACTCCGTGATGTTTTCAATCATAAAAAAAATATATTACTATAAAAATTTTACTCTTCACAGAAATTCGCTTGTAGCACTAAAAATTTTAATATTTTAATCATTAACTTGCACCAATAAAGTTATGTCTTTTATCACGAATAAAGTTATATCGAGAAAAATGATTTTAGGAAATGGGAAGCACTTCCCACCATACTTTGTTTATCGACTTATTAAAAGCGACAAAGACTGACAACGGCAAATGCAGCTGGGGCTCGTCTATTATACAAAAAATTACCCAAGGTGCAGTAATGCCATAATTGATTAATTTCACTTTATCTGTGATAATAAAGCCAATATATTATTTCTGAATGAGAAATAAGGCCATATGGCTTTATTGCACGTCATCATTTTATTGTACAACAAATTACTTTCATTGCACCAGAATATAAAATAAGTGTAACAAAAAGCATTTTAGGTTAGGATAGGTTGTGGTCACGTGTTATTTGGTAAAAACCAGATCACACTACACACCGAGATCTGCTGATCTATTTTGATTGCCCGTTAGCAACAGGATAAAGGGAAGCGAAAGCGATGGAAGGAAGGAGAGAGGGGATGTATTGAGAAAACCGTGGGATCCCCAATCGTCATCTTGAGGCAGTTAGCCATACAAGTCACTGCATGAAACATATTAAATTGACTACAGGAACTGAAAAGTGAGACTCTAGGTCTTCTATATGGGTATTTCCTAGCGCTGCTGACGCATGTTTTTTTTCTTATTTTGTAGTTTTCTCGAAAAGTTGAAATATTTTGTCATTCCATTCATTCGCTGTCATTCCATTCAGATCTTTATGGAATTTTGACATTTACTTTACGAAAATCCACACACTTTTTTCAAAAAATCAGTTAGAGGTGGCAATTGAGAACAAACATCATTACCCAAAATCAGGAGAATCTTCGCATGCCTATGTATGTATTGATGCCAATCGCCAGCTTTCCTCAGTCTGAAAGCCCCTCGGGCTGCAATTGCCTTGACGAACAAGTCCAGGGATCGAAGGCCGAGGAACAAATCCATAGCCGCTTGCGGTGTACTCCTTCTAGCCCCAGTAATTCCCATTGCAGACATATTTTGGACCTTGCTGATCATTGTACATGAACTACTCTTGTCTAGGAACTCCCGCAAATCCATATGAATTAATTGGCCTTCAGGCTGAGTCCTATACCTATAGAGTTCCCACTCGCAAAAATTTTTTTATTGTACCAAAATTGTTCCCAAAAAGTATTTTTGTTGTACCAAAAAGTACTTTTTTTGCTCCAAAATAAAACTTTTGTTAGACCAAAAAAAAAAACAAAAAAAGCTGTTTTCGTACAACAAAGTACTTTTTAATGTACTACAAAAGTAATTGCAATGTAACGAAAAAAATTTATTGTACCAAAAACTACGTTGATTTAATCTAAAAGTACTTTTATTCCACCTACAAGTATTTTTAATAGAAAGTATTTTAAGAGTACAAAAATGTTCTTATTGTATCAAAAAGAACTGTAAGGGTTTATTTCACAAAAAAGTACTTTTATTGTACCAATATGTGCTGTAATTCCAATACCAAAAAGTACTTTAATTGCAGCAAAAAGAACTTCTATACAACCAAAAAGTACTTTTGTTGTACAAGAAAGTCCTTTAAGAGTACAAAAAATTACTTTTTTTCTATCAAAAAGTTAATTTTGTGTACCAAAAAAGTATCAAAACTAGCTTAAAATATACAAGAAAAGCAATTTTATTTGACGAAAAAGTACTTTTTACTTACTTCAAAAAAGTGATTTTATTGTACCAAAAAGTTCTGCAATGCCAATACCAAAAAATACGATTGTTGCATCAAAAGGGCTTCTATTTAACTAAAAAGTACTTTTATTGTATCAAATAGTTACTTTTCTGTAACAAAAAAACTACTTTTTTTTACCACATATCACTTATAGTGTACTAAAAAGTACTTTACTGTACCAACAATTTTTTTATTTTACCGCAAGGTATTTTAAGGTATTTTTAAAAGTACTTTTTTTGTACTAATTTTTTTTTGTATCAAAAAGTACTTTTACTGTACCAGAAAGTAATTTTATTGTACAATGTAATAGAAATATTTAGATGGACCAAAATGTACTTTTGTTGCTCGAAACAAAATTTAATTGTATCGAAAAGTACTGTAATTGAAACTCAAGTATTTTAATTGCATAAAAAGGTACTTTTATATCAAGGGTATTTATTGCATCGAAAAGTACTTTCTTGGTATTAAATAGTAATTTTATTGCACCAATAAGTACTTTTATTGTAACAAATAATACATTTTACTGCAGTTAAAATTACTTTTATTGTCTCAAAAAGTACTTTTAATGTGACAAAAAAATTTTTACTGTACAAAAATACACTTTAATTGATCCAAAAAGTATCAAAAAGTACTTTTGCATCAAAAAGTACATATATGGAAAGTACTTTCTTGTATCAAAAAGCAGCAAAAATTACTTTTATTGCACCAAAAAGTACTTTTATTGCACCAAATTCCGGTTGCATCTACTGAGCTCAACGCCTTCCCATAAAACATTTCAACTGTCGATTAAGATTATTTTCTTTGTAGAAAGTGTATTTTAATTTCCCTGTATAATTGTTTGCTGGTTAACTTTGTTGCATCCTCTTGGTATGGTCACTATGTCAAGCCATTGTGTTTTGGTATTCAACTCCCGCCTGTCATACCCAACAAACACCATGACACATTGTTGTGGTTTCAGAAGTGTCTAAGACATTAGTGATGCATATGCAGCCAGCATGCTTCAGGCGTTGAGGGAGGAGTAGTAGCATTGTGTCGTACGTGCAAAAAGGATATGCAACATAATTATGCAAAGCCCACCTGGGCAGATAGCAACAGCAACGGCAACAGCAGCAACAACAACAACACTAGTGTCATCGTACGTTTGCGAATTCCGGGGCGAACAAAGAAAATGTGAATAACGTTTGTTCAGGTGATTGCCAGCAAAGAACTCGTCCTTAGTCGAGCGGCGTGTTGATGTTGGAGACACACGTTTACGGGGAAAACAAAACAACGGAACGAAACCAAACGAAAAATACAATCACTGTGCATGCGGCACAGAAAACAATTAACACACACAATGTTTGGAGTGCGCATTGAGTTGTGTTTTGTCATCTCAATGAAACTGCTCGGATGTGAGCAACAAAAGCGCCCATCTGAAAGCAGCAGTAAGAGCAGCTCTTTCTGTATTGCTTTGCATGACACAGCATGGCCTATGGACTCACAGTTTTGTTGCCATCGGTAGAGTCTTTGGAATGTTGAGACAGTTCATTTCATTACAGAAATGCCTTTTAGTTAAAGCGTTAACGTTAGCTTGGCTTGGCTTGGCTTTTTGTGTTGCCATTATAGCTTTATCTGTTCAAGACATAAGTTTATTTAAGGCTGGCATTTTCGGTTTAAAGTTGTTTCCTTACAGGTTGTTGTAAATTGAATTCACACGAATTACAAAAAAACTGCAGATGCAGGTACAATTATTGTTTATTGTCGTAATATGTGACAAAAGAAAAATTTAAGACGAACAAATACTACCTTTATTAAAAGGAATAGTTCAATTTAAAAATTATGAAGTCTATTTTTACTGTCGAAAGTATTATAAGAAGCTGCTTTACGACATATAAATTACACTTTGACACAGTTTGAGGGTCATTGTTTTCGGGGTGAACCAAACCAATATCAAATGATAGCATTTGACCTCAGTAACAAAACCCTAAACTCCATTTTGCTGCACTCCGTCACAATTTTTGTTTACAGTGGTTTAAAGTTTGGTTTTTGTAGTCAAAAGTCGAAAAAAAGAAAATGTAAAATATTGTGTAAGAATAGATTTGGGATAGTTCATGTCTTCAGGGACCTACATTAAAATTTTCCAGGGAATATTTCTTCGGAACATTTTAACCCTCTATCTGCCACTCATATTGAACATTTTGAGAAATTTGGGTTTTAGGCTGTTTTTAAAATTCATTCTAAGATGACCCTTACGTGTAGGAGCTAGAGAGTTCAAATGTTCTGATGAAATATTCTCCTGAAAATTTTAATGTATGTCTTCGAAGATACGAACTATCCCAAATGTGTTTTTAAACATGATTATTCAAATTATCTAATTTACCAAAAAAAAAATCAAACTTGAAATCACTATAAAAAAAATTGTGACGTAGGGGAGCAATTTGGAGTTTAACGGCCTTATTCATAAAAACTTATAAGGGGTTTATAATGAATTTTTAAGCAAATTTCGAGAAAATAATATTCATAAACGATTTACATCTTCAATAAGTTAAAGTAGGGTTGTCTCCACTTTAAGCGTGCTATTACTTGACGTTTGTACAATTTATTCTATATTCATGAATTTGAGATCTTTATTTTGAGTTTTTCTGCATTTTTCCTATTGGAAAGAGTTGTTGCGTGTATTCGTTGTGAAGGAAATTTTTTTCTTAATCATCGCGCGCATAGAAAAGTATCTAAATAGACATTTTTCATTCATGAATTCCATTTCAAAGAATATTTCTCCAAAATTCTTCAAAAATAATTTGTAAATAATGAAATAATATTCGTGATGTATAAACAATCAAAACAAGGAAAAAATGTAATCGGTATCCGAATATTATTTTAACATAAGGAAAAGAAAATAAAATTTGTTAATACAATTTGTACTTTAACGACTTTCTTATCGTCATGAGAATCGCAGTCAATGAAAAATTGAGCTACAATAATGTTCATAGTTTATTGTAAGTGCAAATACATATTTGGTATCCAATTATAAAGCTTTTGTATCCGACTATAAAGCTTTTTTATACATCATTAACGACCAATAACAGTCGGCGTTGCCACCGGAACACATAAAGCTAAAGTACTGATAAAAAACATTTATGAATACAATTTCTTATTAAAGGTTTTTTAGAGCTGAAGAATACTTTAGCTAGAGAACGCTTCATACCTACTTTAGAAATTTTTTATGAATAAGGCCGTAAGGTTTTATTACTGAGGTTAAATGCTACCGTTTGATATTGGTTTGGTTCACTCCCGGAAAAGCATGTTGCACTTTTTAATCAAAATATGTGCGTTGTATAGGCATATAGCAAGCGAATTAACCAACATTATGACAACAACAATAATCACCCGCTTGTTCGGCAAAACTACAATAGACACCTTTTCTGTAATGATTTCATCGATTATAACACTCAGTACTTACTAATTTATACTTTTCATAGTATACATCATTAACGATTTCGTTTAACTGCGTATATACTTATTTCATTAATCCAATGTAAGCGAGCGTTGCGTCAATTGACTACCGTGCGCATTACTAGGGGATAGTAAAATAAACAGACATATTCATTTTCATATTTTTTTTACTCTTCTCTTCTCTTTTTTAAGTGCCGTTATTCTCTGATGTGTTTGTGGCAAAAAAAAAGATCGGTATCTTAAACGGTGGTTGAAAAATTCCATTCAGTGTTTGATCTGGAAATGTAAAGTCAACAACTGTGTTTGAATGCAAAGTTCTCCCGGCGTTTTTTTAGTATGGGATATGAAAGTAGCGTTCCTCAAAATGCATGAATAATTTAATCACTTGTTAACCGAGTTTTACAAACAAATATGCGCTTTAGTTAGCGAGAGGGTGGCGATTGTATACCTCCTATGGCATCCCCATGTTAAATTCGTCAATCAAACGTATGGCGGGTATATTGACGAGGAAGTACTGTGCCATTCCTTGTAATCGATGGTATCATTACATACGTACGGGCAATAATCAGACAATGACATTAACAAATATCAAGTGATAGTCACTAGCGGTTCTAAGAAAATTTACGTATTGGTCCAGTAGATGTCCCAGAAAATTACGTTAACAAATACCAAGTGATAGTCACTAGCGGTTCTATGAAAATTATCGCTTGCCCTTTACATGACAGTGTAAATGTATAGGGCACACAGCAACAAGCGCTAATCAGGTCATCTTAGAATCATAAAATCCCGAATTGCAGCAGATGTAATCACAAATGGCAAAAGGATATATGGGTCATAAATAGTGGCAGGTAGTTGTCCTTAGACATTGATTACCAACACTTACACGTATGTTATAATCACATCTTGTGTGTTGAGTATTTCCCTAGTAATTTGGATCGCATACGCTATATTCCCAACCATACAAGATGGTAATCACGAAACATTTACGGAAAAGGACAATAAACATAAGTGCAAATTAACCAATAATTGACAATACATAAATGGAATATTTGATATTATTTTAGATTTAGAATCTGAAAATAGCTGCCTAAATGTATAAGGAAGCCTTTATTAGTTTTACGAAAATATGGTCAACTTTTTAAACACCCCACCCCCAAAAAGGGACAGTTTGTATGGGAGGTGGGAGTAGTTTTTGTCCAATCTTACTCTTCTTAAAACTTGACTAAGTGAATAGAAAATTGCATACTAAATATCAGCTCAATAGCTCTTAAACTGCGGCTATAATCGTTTGAATAGACGGATATTATTTCATCGACTCAGAGTTCGTCTCTGATCATCTATATATACTATGTATAGCCTCGCGAGATCGGCAATAATGGTCTTTTTCACACTGACACGATCGGCAATTGATTCAAACAATGTGACTGTAATCGCGGGGACAGACGGACATTATTTAATCGACTCAGAACTCTTCTCTGATCATCATTATTAGTGTAAGCTATGCTTTAGCCTCGCGAGGTCAGCAATAATAGTTTTTTTTCACACAGACACGAACTGCAATACACGCTAAGCTTTATTTGATTCAAACAATGTGACAGTTGTCACGGGGTCAGACGGACATTATTAAATCCACTCAAAATTCAACTCTGATCATCTGAATCAGTGTTAGGCGTACTATAGCCTCGCGAGGCAAAAAAAGTTTTTATATGCAAACTTTGATGTCTGTTGGGGGAGTCAGGTTTTGATTGTAGAGGCATAGTTTTTATCGTTGGGTTTGTATTTATTCGGTCTGTTTGCTTGAACATTGATTTTTAATTTATTTCAAGCTCAAGACCAGTGTTTTTTGAAAGAAGTTCAATGCAGAATGATATTCTCATAAAGCCAGGCAGTCTGTACAGCTGTTTCGGATCCAACCACGGATTCTCATCAGCAGATTTTGGTATAAAGATAGTTTTTATAGTTTTTAGCTGAAGTTTTCTTAGAATTCTTGGTAAATTACGTTTTTGTTATACGCCTAACAATTGATCCACTCTAATACATAGTCTAAGGCATTACCTATGATTTCAATAAATTAGAATAAGAGCTTCTTAGATAACTTTTATTAAGATCTTTTTAAATTATGGTGAAATATTTGACCGTTAAGAAGATATACCGAAATCTTTGTCTCTAAAAATTGACTTACTTTTGATTTTCAATGAAAAAAAAAATAATGTAGCTTCACTTTTCCCCAACCTATTCTTTCAAGTATAATTCGGTGAAATTTTCAAAAGAAACATTTTATGCAAAAAACCATCTTGGCATGCATCTTAATACTAGTAAGTGTATGTACAAAATACAAAAGACTGTTACTGAGGCAGAAATAATTTAAACTGAAAAATCTCGATTAGGATTACATAAGCGGTGTACTTGGTCGATTTTAATGAAATTCCAGTTATTTCTTAATTTAGTCATCATAAAATTTCAAAGATAAAGAACCATTCTATATATTTTTTGCTAAAAATATATGAAGCCATTTCACTGTGCAACGTAGAAGGCGGCCAAAAGGGAGCCTTATTGTAGAAGGAACCCAAAGACAAGTTTTCTACGAAATCTAATCTGCTATCTTAGTTATTTTTTTTTTTATATTAAAACAATCTCCAAACATTTACAATATATTCTTTATTAGGTATTATCAGTAGTTTTTGTTGGTTTTACTTATTAATATGTGATGATATTTAATGTTTATTTCCCATTACAACTAATAAATAGCCTTAAACTCAAAATTGAAAAAAAATAAAATAAAAATAAAGTACAGCAATGTTGTGGTATCAGATTAACGATTGTATCTTCATGTAAATTATATGTCCTTATGTAGTTCCTGGCTTACTTATCACTTAGCAATGTTCATTAATAAAGCGAAGCCTTTGTAAGCGTTATTCATGACCTGAAAAGATAACACTATGTCACAAAATTTCAAAAGTTTCTGTATCCCGGACATTTAAAAATATATTTTAATGTAAAATTCCACGCTGATTTCAAATCTGCTCTCAGATATGTGGAAAGTAGAACAGTTTTTGAGATATGGTCAAATTTCCATTTTTTGTGTTTTGAATAAAGGTAGGTCTACTAAAATGTAATTTTCTCTGGTTTTTGTTCACCGATGTCACCGAGCTGTGACGAAAATAAAAGACAATAAAATTATTTATTAAAAAAACGATAGCTGATTAAAATCCTATCATAAATGACGAAGTTATGGCACTTTAAAGTTAGATTTTTGTAAAAATTTTAATGATTTTTCAAGTTTTCGCTGCCTTTAATTAAGTTTTTTTCCGTGTTTCCGTAAAATTTGCTCCGGTTTCAGACCATTACATGAAAGAATAATATGTTACAAAAATTTGTTGTCCTTGGTCATCAAAATTGGTTGAAAAATAAACGCTACATTCACAATTAAGTACACATACCTCTTTTTGAGAGTAGTAGTAATTGTTGTTTTGCTTGCTTTCCGAAAAATAACTCTACATTTTTTGTTAAAGAAGTCACATAGGAAAATCTAAAAAAAAAATTGGGTTATTTTCCCAAATGCTGCAAATGCGGAAGTATTTTTTATCCGATTTTGATGACCAAGGGCAAAAAATTTTTGTAACACATTATTCTATCATGCAATAGTTTGAAACCGGAGCAATTTTTACGGTAACACGGAAACAAACTTAATAAAAGGCATCGAAAACTTGAAAAATCATCAAAATTTTAACAAAAATCCAACTTTGAAGTGCCATAACTTCGTCATTTGTGATTAGATTTTAAACAACTTTTGTTTTTTTAAGAAATAATTTCATTATCTTTTATTTTCGTCACAGTTCGGCGACATCGGTGAACAAAAACCAGAGAAAATGTCATTTTAGTAGACCTACCTTTTTTCAAAACACAAAAAATGGAAATTTGACCATATCTCAAAAACTATTCTACTTTCCAAATATCTGAGAGCAGATTTGAATTCAGCATGAAATTTTACATAAGGATCAACTATTTAGAAGCCGGGATCAAAAATTTGTTGCATTGTGTAATTAGATTTCAATAAGTTATCCATAAATGTTAACGTATGCTGTTTGACAATGCAATATTAGTTAGCAATTTCTTTAATTAATCGCTTTGTTGGTCAGTGGTGTAATCTAATAGACTATGAACATTGGAATAAAAAAAGACTATGGACATTGAAATCGGCGTCGGGAGTGTGATGTAAGGTAAAGCTTCTGATCGGTTTAACTTGGTAAACCCATTCGTAGTACTACTGCGGATTGACACCCGTCAGAGCACGTCTAACTGTGAGGGGCGAAACCTAAAACCCAGGCACGTCTGCTCTGAGTGAGTGGTACCCTGGTCAGCGTCTGACCCAGAATGGGCGGCTGTAATAAAACCCTGGCAGGAGAAAAAAACTGCGACGTGGTGCGCTGGGCTTGCAACCCGCCACCGACGTTTGAACTGTTGCAAAGCAAAGAAGTAAGAAAATAATAAAATGGACCCCCCAGAATGTTGACGACCACCGCAAACGAATTAAGGGCCATAATTTAAGGATATGCAACTGGAATTTTAGAACACTGTATAGACCACGTGCCTCCATCCAACTGGCGGAAGTCATAGAAGAATAAAGGCTGACATAACCACTTGACAGGAAATCCGGTGGACGGGACACGGGTGCTCGCGCATGAAGATGTGCGACATCTACTATAGTGGCCATGCGGACAAGCACGAGTTTGGATGTGGATTTGTTGTTGGCAAGAGACTGCGACACCTAGTCTCAAGGTTCAACCCGGTGTGTGAACGTATAGCCACCATGAGAGTCAAAACAAAGTTTTTCCACATAACTTATATGTGCCAATGCTCCGACAGAAGAGAAAAGCGATGAGGACAAAGAAGAGTTCTACGAGAGCATAGAAAATGTATATGACCGTAGCCCAAGCCATGACATCAAAATTGTACAAGGCGATTTTAATGCTAAAATAGACAGGGAGACCGCATTTGAGCCTACCATCGAAAAATTCAGTCTACACACCGAAACGTCGAACAATGGCATCGGTCTGATTGATTTCTCTGCGGCAAGAAATATGGTAGTTATCAGCGCTAGATTTGACAACAGAAATATTCATAAGGCAACATGGTAATCTCCAGGTCAATTGACGAGGAATCAGATAGTTCACGCATCGAGTGTTCTGGACGTACGAGTGCTCAGGGGTGCGAACATTAAATCCGAGCTGAATCAGAGGCAGGATGAGTGCACAGAGTTGCTCCGAAGTAGAGGGGAAGCCCGAAAGTTCTACAAGGGAGTTAAGGCGAGAATACGTGGAACAGGGTTGCCCTTCTGCAAGGACAGCGATGGTCAGCTAGTGACGGACCCGGATAACGTTCTGAAGATATGGAGAGATCACTTTATAAATTTACTGGATACGGACACCACTCCAGAAGACCCCGCTCCAATCCATGACGATGGTATTAATTGTCCACCTCCGAGCCAGAGCAAGATGCGTGTGGCAATCTCCCACCTTAAAAAGAACAAAGCTGCTGGAGCCGATGGTCTCTCTGCTGAATTGTTTAAGGCTGCCGGGTAGGAGCTGATTAGGAGCATGCATTAGCTCATGGAGAACATCTGGCTAGAGGAGAGCATGCCCGGGGATTGGAGTCTTAGTCTGTTATGTCCAATATACAAGAAAGGAGATCGTAGTGAATATAAGAACTACCGTGGAATAAGCCTATTACCAATTGCGTACAAGGACCTTTCAAGCATATTGTGTGAACGTCTAAAGCCAATTGTAGAAAAACTATCAATTGTAATGCCAATTGTAGAAAACCATATCAGTGCGGCTTTAGACCTGGAAAATCTACGACGGATTATATATTCACCTTACGACAAATCCTGGAAAAACCCCATGAAAAGCAGATCGCCACCTACCACCTCTTTGTCGACTACAAAGCTGCCTTTGAATATCCGATAAGGTATAGGCTATATGAGGCCATGTCTGAGTTTAGTATTCCTGCAAAGCTGATTCGACGTTGCAGATGTACCTTGTACAACACCAAATTCTCGGTTAAGATTGGTAAAGATCAGTCTGAACCATTCAACACGGAAAGAGGACTCAGGCAGGGCGATTGCCTGTCCTGTACACTGTTTAATATAGTTGTGGAGAAGGTGATGAGAAAGGCTGGTCTCAACATGTCTGGCACTATATTCCACAAGAGTCACATACCACTAGCCTATGCCGATGATATAGACATCATTGGACGAAATCTGCGGAATGTTACTGCAGTTTTCTCATCACTAGAAAAGAAGTCAGCAAAAATGGGTTACAACGAGGACAAAACAAAAATAATGATTTTGACGAACAAAGAGTCCTCTCGATGGGGACGCACCGTGAAAGTTGACAATTATTGTTTTGAGGTAATCGATGAGTTTACCTACCTCGGATCTTCCGTCAACAAGAAAAAACACTTTCGTCATCAAATGAACCATGAGCTGTATGAGCTTTACCACGACATCGACGTAGCTAAGAGTCTGGGACATGTTGCCAGGATGGATGTAAATGCTCCAGCGAGAAAGGTGTTTGAAGGCGAACCTGAGGGCGGCGCAGAGCAAGGAGACCCAAACTCCATTGGAAGGACCAAGTGGTAGGCGACGTGCCATCATCTGGTAGGACTAACTGGAGAACACACGTAGAAAACCGAAGCGTTTGGAATTCCTTATTACTTCAGGCCTCAAACTTATAAACCACGTTAGTAAGTTGTAATTGGCCACTTAAGTAACTAAGTATGAACATTGAAAAAAAATTTATTGTTTTCCATAGAATCGCGAGGACGGTAATACTTGTCGGCAATTATTACGCACTCGACGCCTTGCTGGATGTTTAATTCACTACCTCGCGGTAGTTAGTCAGCCATGCTAACATCTAACTGTTATGAGAAGAACTCCTTCCAAAGGCAACGTCCTTTTCGTTTCATGCCTTCTCTCATGTCTTCTATGAGAAAGGGGACGTAATGTGTATACACATGGAATGGTGGAATAATAAGTCATCGAAGTCCTTGATTCTGGAATGAAAGGAGTGAACATGCCTAGGCCTCATTGTGCGGTTTAAAAGGAGATGCATATCGCACTCATTGGATGTAAAGGGATAATAATATTTAATGTTTTTTATCCTCATTATTCTATCGCCTACTTTTACTGCACTGCCCAACAAAGCCCCGTTTACATCAGTATTACATATTTATATACCTACATTGGTAAAGATGGGCAAGCTCACTTCAAAATATCCGCCGGCCATTACCCGATCTGGTTGCTTTAGCAATTCCATATAAATGAATACCAATTTTTATGTCTTTAACGGAAAATCTTGCCAACCGCAACTATAAATAGCTGTAGCCAATTCAGACGAATTTACAGATATTTCATTGGCAAAATAGCAGGGTAAGAAAATTTCCAACACCATTACACTCAAAAAATATGACATGGCAATAAATTCACCAAATGCTTCCGTAATGTCCATCTAAAACAAGACAAAAGATAATTAAATGTTGCCAACAACCCATGAAGTGGGAGAACGAGCGTGTAAACCTGTATTATGCGGTAGGCACAGAAACACAATATTACCGAACTTAAGGTAATTTGGGCAAAGGTATAATTCGATGTTAGAGTTTCGCATTCTTTGCACTTCCTATGGGAAATACAAAAAAGGAAGGGTAATGTAATTGCTGCTCATTTTTATATTGATGTCGGCCTTACCTTCTTATGCTTGTGTGTAGCCGTATAAGATCCAGTAATTTACGGGTAATATCATTATCCTCTTTGGCTGCTTTAAGATTATGTAGACGAAAACATACGATTTTATATAACGAAGCGACGTGACTCATCATGTAACATCCTACCACATCCAGGCTCACATTAGAGACCAAAGTCACTGATATCGATAGCATATTATAGAAGTAAGCAATCCAATAGTTTCGTGGTATTGTACGCCATTCAAATGGAATCCAGAAACCATAGGGCAATTGATAGTCCTTCATAAAGAGAACAGCCATAAATTGGAATATTCCCGTTAAAATGCTACCGGCAAAGAACAGATATGTAATGATACGATATCTTCGTTGAGTGCTATTCCAAAATTTGATTTCTTTACTGGTGTGCAAAGCGTATTCAGGGTATTGGTCCACTTCGTACATGAATGCGGCAGCCCTTTCCGAAAAGTGCCAAATATTGAGAACTTTTACTATCATAACTGTTTCAGCCAAAGCCATATAGAGGACATCCCCTGCCTTGCCCACATCGGGTGCGCGCAAGGCTTCTACCCACATCAATGTCACAAAAGTAAATCCAATGGGTATATGCATAATGAATCTATGCAATAATTGCAGCACGCGAATAGTGGCGTCCAGTGAGGGGCTGAGATCCTGAGAGCCAGGTGTCAACCACTGCCATACGCCAAAAATTTTCATTATTTTAAGTAACGGCCGGACGGCATGAATCCGATCGTAATCTTCAGAAGCCACTTTGGTTATTTGTAACTTTGCCATGATATATCGCTGTGATTACATTCAATGCGTCACTATTGAAGTCCTATTAAGCGTGTACTAAGGACGTTTTTACTATGATATAAATCACAATCAATGGGTGGTATTTATAGGTGAACTATTTGTTACATTTATTTCATTGTGATTTATTTGGTAATTATTATAATGAGTGCATTTAATTATGGTCATAATTTGAATAGCTAATCGTTGTTGTGATAAACAAAGGGTTACACGCAACATTTGTACAATTTCTGTTTATGTTATGGAGATTAAGAATAAATTTTGTTTGTGTCAAAGGTTAGGTCAACTACAGTGACTGGCCGTTTTTGTATGGCAAAGTATGTAAACAATTTTATTGTAATAGCTTTGTAATTCCAGATAGTGGTATATTCCTTGTTGTCAGTTTCTTTTTTGAATATATGTTTTTTTTAATTTAATTTTTATTAAAAATTGCATATTGCAAATCATAACACCAACAAATTAACATATAATACTTTAAAACAGTGCCAGGCAAAATCGAACGCACGTATGCACAAATATTATGTGTATGCGAATGTAAAGCAAACGTCGGTGGTGTTGGTGACAGACTGCTTGGCATCGAAAAAAGTTTCTCGTGTGTGTGAATTGGTAATCGTGTATATATGAATCGTGTATAAGTTGTTGTTGCGGTAATCGTGTATAAGTTGTTGTTGTGACCTTCGATAGCTTAGTGCAAGCGAAGGTGCCGGGTTCGATTCCCGGCCGGGGCACTGGCCAAATCAACATCGATTAAAAATTGCTTTTTAAATACTTTTGAGTTCTCCAGCCAACGAAACTCATCCTAGGTGCTTCCACTACAAAAATCCAGATTGCGCAAGGATCAAGGAAAAAAGGAAAATGATTTATCAACATCTCATATAAATCAACAAGCCAGCTGGCGCCATCTTTGGTGGAATTTGGCGGTTAAAACTCGTAACAAAAAAACCAGAGAATAATATTATAAACAGAAGCCCTTTTTCGGCAGACAAAAACTGCCTGCAGGGGGACTCGTGTATACTAATGGTACTAAATGCGCACTTGGAATACTCAAAGCGCACTTGGAACACTCAATCTGTTTTCCCTCTCCATCCATTTTATAGACTTTGAGATGGGAATTCTGATTAATATTAGTCTGTGATAGAAAATCGGTATAAAGAATTATCAACCCAGCTACCACCCAGCTGTTACAACAACAACAACATTTCCAATGTGACCAAACTCCTATAGGTAGAGTCACGAAAATTTATACAGAATTGCCTTTTATACAATAAGACGGCCTATACAATTAGAAGATCGGATTTTTAGAAATTCGTATATGTAAATTATGTAAATATATGTAAATTAGGGCCCCGATGTAAAAAATACATGACGGAAATTTGAGTAAGATTGAAAAACTATTTCCCGTGCCCCAAAAAGGTGAAAGGGCATGTTGTTAGTAAATCCTTATTACCTCGGCCCTTTTTGTCATTTTGGTTCCAAATAGCCTGGTTTTATCTCTACAATACTGTGCAATTTTCAGGACGATCGAACTATTATTTTGGCTGTTATTACGGTTTCTTTTAAATGGGGCGTGGCAGAGCCCACTCCCATATAGGTTGTTATTCATACTGTACCAACAATACATGACAAATATTATCTTTATGCCTCTTATAGTTAATGAGGTACAGCCGTATCAAGGTTCAATTTTTATACCACGCCCACTGATCCGATTCGGCCCATTTTTTGTTAGATCACGAGATTGGCTCCCAAATGCATCCACAAAAATTTTCGAGGAGACTGGAGAAGATATCTTCCAGATATTTCGGTTTAAAAAATAGGATACACTGGGCGGGGCCACGCCCACTTGATATATCAACCAGTAAGAAAGTTTCAGTCGGGAAAACCGACTTATATATACCCTCACCCTCAGTAAAGTATATTGATATTATTACTCGGTTTCTAAAGTGGGCGTAGTGGTACATTTGTATGGGAGGTACCAGAACGGGCGTTGCTAGGCTTCAAATTTTTTTCTCCAAAACTTTATACTGCTACAGTTTTACTAAATACTGAATTTGGGCACGTTGTTTGTGTTCATATTATTACCAGAAGGGGCGTGGCCTTGTAGCCCATTTTCAATACCGCAAGTAGTTTTGGGGAAATATTAACTTGTGCAAAGTTTCAAAACATTTTGGTGTCGTCTTTCGAAAGTTATTGTGCGTTCCAGCTGGACAGCCAAACAGACAGACGGACAGACGGACATGGCTCAAATGACGTAAAAAGTCATGAATCGAATTTCGTTTAAAGAAACCTAGGATCTAAAGTGACTCCTTCAATGTGTAACATTTTGGGTCGTATCAAATGATAAATACTCGCCTACAAGTAGGGTGAGGGTATAAAAATGCAAGTACCCCATTCTCATCATCGATCAACCAGTTACATTCTGTGAAAATTTCGGTCAAGCTGTTTTCAAGTATATACGGTACTAAAGCCAAACTCATATTCATACATATAGATTTGACCTGTGACTTCTTTGGGGCACATTTTAACCACAGCTGTTGTATGACAACTGACACAATATTCCGCTCGGGAATTAACGAAAATCCCAAGTTGATTTTTGCTGCCACCCTAATTGACATGTTCCCTTTTAGTTGTGCGTTACAAATGGATTTTTTGAAATTCGTTCTTTAAGGGATAAAATAAGAGACTAAAGAGATACAACCACCCAGACTAATGAGTTAAAGCTACAATAATAAAATTGGTGTGTTCGCTTGTTTTATGCAGCAGTTGTGCGATGAAAAATTACTTTTCATTGTAAGTTAGGTTGGAGCGAGTCGGGAAGGCTAGCCTTTTCATATAGGCACATACAAATTGATACTTCTTGATTTGGGACTCATTTCTGAGAACTGAATGTGAAAGTTGACTAAAAAAGAAGAAGTTCTACATCATTCGTTTTGTCAAGTTACATGCCATTATAATTTAATATCGATTTGAAGTTATTAAGTATCGTTTAGGGGAGTTTGTCACGTTTTAGGCTCTTTCTGATGTTGTTATTTGGTGGCGTATGAATATCATAAGTATTATTCCACGTAAATCATAAGCCGTATTTTGCTGTATGACTCACAGTTTTAGTTAGTTTTACATTTTAGTTTCATCGTTGATAAATACTGCTGAATGAAACTTCAAATCGATATATCTCGATTCCTAGACGTGACCCTGTGGAACGCAGGTACACATACAACTTTTTTTGACCGGTTTAACCCTTCCCGGTTGTAAAACCCCCGACCACTTACACACATACATATATGTTCATTTTTTGAATATTACTTCGCTTAGTAGTCAGAACCCCAGTCGATTATGGCTGTAGCACAATATTGTTATGGTAATTTGCAGTTCGATTGCTTTTATGCACCCCAATGTTATTTACGTAAAGCTTTTTATGCACCTCAATGTTATTGAGGCACAACTAACTGAATTGCAGCGGTCAAAAAAAACCCAACAAAACAACAAATCCTAAAATCGTTCTCGCACTTCAATAAAGTTACCATGCACAGATTATAGATATTCACAACATGTATATGCCACGATGGTTACTTAAAACAATAGCGTTAAATTACAATAATTACTATTAATTACTTTCCTAATAATAGTAATTACTGTAAGTTGGTAAGATATACTACCGTATCAGAGTAAACTCTATAATTAATTAAACTTTGCTCGGTTCCTGATTTAAATATTGCTCTGTTATTTACGGATGTAGGATATCATATTTGTGGTTGAATGTGCTCTCAAAAAGGGTATTCGCTTAAGGCTGTATGGAGACTGGGATTCTGCTATTAAGGTTACAAAATCATACTAATAACTATTACAATAATTACTAACAAATTGTTGTGATATCAGTGTCAATTATATGACGTTAGGAAAATTTGGTTACTACTCTTATGGCTTCGTCGTGTATTATGCTTAATTGTGCTTGAGGTTGTATATGAGTAGTGAATGTAGCTGAGATTATTTAAGGAAATAACATTAACTTACATTTTGCAATGATGAAGGATGAAAGCGGTTAATACATAAAATTAATACATAAATATAATGTTAAAATATTTTATGAATGCTTACTTCTAGAGCTTTCCTTATTCGTGCAGCAAAGATTTCAAGAAAGTATAATAAAGCAAAGTTTCAGTGTATCACAAACTTCAGTTATTACTTATAAAAGTGTTCTTTGTTCTGCAGTCCAAAAGCAAGAGAGCGACCAAAGTGCTAAGACCTTTTTAATAGGCAAAACTTGTATTAGGTTAAAATTTATTAGATGGAATGTGCCACACTCAAAAAGGTCACGGTTAAATATTGCTACAGCGTCACCTCGACCACACTAAATTAACAAATACTTGATTTTTTTATTGAGGCAACAGTGTTCTTCTGCTTTGAACTTTGCACTGCAATCACTGCAATATTATCGATCTGTATTAAGTGCACAATTTTGAGTGAAACAATGCTAAGCGTACACTCAAAAAAAAAACCCATTTGTTGTTGGCTTGCTGGCTGCAAAAAAAATAGTTTTGTTTCGAAAATTCAACGTTTACCACAATCGTTGACGTATTCGACGCAAAATGAAACAGTTGCCATCAACAATGCAGTTGTTACTGCAAACGAACATTCATTTACCCCTACATCGTTGAATTTTTCGTTTGGGACAACCATGGGAGACGTTTGTGCAAAATATAAAACCTTTATATTTGGGAGAGTTGAGAGAACAAAGAGCGTTACTTACTTCTTACAGCAAGCGAACATTCGTTTGAGACAACCGTAGAAGATTTTTGGGGAATATGTAAATCTTTTATGTTCAGAGAGTTGAGAGAACAGAAAGCGTAACGTATTTTTGTATGGCAACCAAACGCTTTTGATGTGCGTTGAAAAACAAACTCTTCTAAACAAATGTTTTATATTTTGCACAAACGTCTCCCAAGGTTGTCCCAAACGAATGTTCGTTCGCTGTGACAAATGAGTGAGTGAGAGTGTATCAATCATTGAGATGTTCGAGAATAATCGCTTGATGTGCTCACCTACCCCAACAATGTCTTGTTTAGTTTTTCGTTTGTGGTTGAGTTATGAACATCAGTTTGTTGTGCGTCGTGTGTGTTTTTTTTTGTAAATGTAAAGACAATGTTCCTAAAAGTGAATTTCAATGGAAAAGACAATCAGTGAAAATACGTACACTTTCAACTATCACCTATGCAACTATCAGTGATGCGATATTTCATTAAAAATAATTTGGAAATTCCGCAAGAAGATAATATTGAAAATATTACACAATATATAAGCGATTGCATTTTCGCTATACACATAAAGGGTGAGTATTTTTTTCAAGAAGCTGGAACACCAAGTGAACAATTTCATTATTTTTGATATGGTTATGAAAATTTTTACTTTTTTACGTTATTGCAGGCCCTTAATACAGAAGCGAATTCATCGTACTATTGAATATGGAATTTTTTCATTCGGACACAGTCGATCTTTATTATCAACTACAACTGGACACAAATGCAAATTTGTTCACTAAAGAGGTATGTTATTAATATATGTTCATTAATTTTTATTTTATTAATTTACAAATTTGCTCTTTTTTAGGAATTAACAATATTTTTGGAAAGGAACCAGCAAATCATTTTAAGAACTTCAGAGTGAACCAAAAATAAACCAATACTGGACGAATTAAAATTAGCAAATCTTTTGTACAACATTTGCTCTTATATTTGCTATTATATTAATTAGTATCTTCAGAATCTCTAAACTTGTCTTTCATGTGTAAAGAAAATAAAATAAGAAATAACTTTCGAGCCATTCATATAAACAAAATTCAACACGAGGCAATGGTATTCGATAGAAAATGATATGTAAATATATGTGTGAAAGTATAAATCCATGTATTTATTATTAATGAATATAAAAATAAATAAAATTTCTATTTAAAAAAGTTGATATTTCATTTTGGGCAAAGGAAAAATATCGATTGGGCCAATGGCGTTTACCGTTTGCAACAAAGGAGTTTGTTTGATTGCAACAAACGTGGGTTTCTTTTGTGGCAAACATGGGTCTTTTTTGCTGCAAATGCAATTGTTTTTGCGATGAACGAGCTTTCTATTTGCGACAAACGAAATAAAAGTTTGTGCTTACCTTCTTTTCGTTTGTGGCAAAAGAAAATTTATTTTGCCTCAAACGAGTTTTTCGTTTACGACTCACGAAGAAATAGTCTGCCATAGTCGTTTTTCGTTTGTTACAAACGTATATTGAGTTTACGATAAACGATTATTTCATTCCCACAAAAAACAAAACTGCTTGTGGTAAACCAGTTTTGTTTTGCGGCAAATGAAATCTCCAAACGAAGTTCATTTGTCTAATTTTTCGTTTGGGAACAACGCATTTTTTCTTTCAGTGTAAGCATTAATTAAATAACACTCAAAGAAATGTACTTACAAAACGATTGGCATTGCATTAATATTTGAAATTCAATGTTGGTTTGATACAATAAGTATAATTTAATACGTAAAAATAAAAATATGTGGTTTAAAATATTTAAGTAAGATTAAATTAAAAGATAGATAGACCACCACTTACCCTATGGCATTCGGGATCCATAAAGAGGTATATCTGTAAAATGCAAATAAAATGCAATGATTAAGATATGTTGTAAGTTGGCGATTAATTTCTAACATAAATATTGCTTTCTAAACTTAATGTGGTATAAAGACTGGTACTAATTTCATGTACATGGAAATGTTAATTTCAGCATTACTGCTCCATAGTTTTTTTTTATTGCAGAACAACAGTTTCCTCACGTCATGTGTGGGTATTTCCCATTAATATTTTAGGTCAAATTCAATTTAATTTTTAAACAGGCAATATATGACATCATACCACACTACGTACGCTAACGTTTCTTCTACAATTTAGATCGAATGTACTTGTTAAACAAAAAAACAAAATTTCAGCATCATTATTTACCTGACCCCTAACGATGGACGACCTAATCGTAACCCCTTGTTAAATGTCATAATATCCCAATGTATATTCCCAATGTAGACGTTGCCGTTTGCATTTATGTTCTGTAATTACTAAATAAACAATTAAATTCCAACCAACCGTAACATACATAAAAACAGGGATTAATTGCAAAGTAATTATATTTTGTTATTTCATCATCATCATCGCATCATGATCCTTTAGACAACATCTCGGTCCGATGCTACTCGTCCTGGCCAATTGTGTTTGAATTGCTATTCTCGCATTCCTATGGTCGAGTGAGTTTTGTTATATAGACGAAACTTTGTATCGACCATCTCTCAGAATTCAGACACAACGAAACCAAATACAGAGAACACAATAATATAATACAAAATGTAATCACAAAACAAAATAATTGTATTATGCAAAAATTTTAAAATTTTTCCATCATAACTTTAACAAACAAAAATTACAAGTGTGTGGTCTAACTAATATGTCAGCTATGATTTGAAGGCGAAAGCCGCTGACGAGTAGGTAATTCATGGTTATGAAGAGAAAAGTTGATATATAAAGTTAAGGTACATAACTGTGGGACAAACTTGTCCATTTTCATTCAGCATTCCGTAGATAGTTTGTCACACAAAGTTTAGATAACATCAGGTTGAATGCCGATGACTGTTCGAGCCCGTTCGTACAACATGCCCCAGTCAGCGCATTCAGTGTATTTGAATGCGCTTGACTACGTCGATGTCGTTATACAACTTATGGTTCATACGACGACGGTAAACGCTGTTATCGTTATAGGTTAAAATATTTTTTACAGAATGTTTCTCCCAATGACTTCCAGAACAGAAGGATCAACTTGTATCATTACAAATGATTCTGTGCTGATTCTGTTAGCAAGATGGGTATGAACAGTGTCTGGTATAGTTTGAACTTTTTTCGTCGAGAAATGGCATTGTCATTACGTGGTTTGATTAGAGCAAGCGGTTTACGACCGTCACCTCGTCTCTTGATCTCAAAACTGACAGTATAAACATATTTTAGTTGACGGCGGAACCAAGGTAGGCAAAATCACGTACCGTTTCTAAGTTATAATTGCCAACGTTCAAGCAGTGCTCAAACTAGTAGCCTCCTTGTTTTCTTCTTCTCAAAACAAATAACTTGGGGTTATCCTCATTTATCAAAAGACTCACTTCTGCTAGAAAAGGCCGCAGCAATATCCCTCCAAACTGATATCTATATCTTCGCAATATACAAGCAGAGTGTGACTTTTACTAACGATGGTTCCGGTCGCTTTTACTGCAGCCTTCCGCAGGATCAGCTCCATTTTAATATTAAAGGGACTATAACCCGTCTGAATTCCGATTGGTAAAAACTGTCCCAATTTGTAGTCAATGAATAGATTGTAAGATTCGTTATGCATTTCTTCTCCAGGATTTGAGGTAGTGTTAATACCTAATCGGTCTAAGTCCAAGTCAACAGTCTAAAGCAGTGATACGTATTTAACACCATCGCGAGGCCGGCAATAATCGTGTTTTCACACAGACTCTGTCGGCATTTCACATGAACTCTACAGTTTTGTTTGATTTGAAACAGTCAGTCTCTGCTTGAATGTTATGAAAGGAACTCCACACTCGCTTGTTTCGCACTGAACACAAAAACGGACAGAGAAACAATGTTTAACGATTGTTGAGAGAGTGTGAGAGCACAATATGTTTACGACAGAGCTGACGCATCTTATTTGGCAGCACACCATATTGTTGTGTGCGTGCGTTACGTTATGCCTACCACTGGTTTAAACGCACACTGATAAGATCCAATATGGTTAGTTAAGATGAGTTTTAGTCTTTAACGTGACTGACTAGATAGGACCTTGTATCCGATGGGTAAAATGCTGAACCCGGGGTAGCTGCTGCATTCAATTTGATCGTCTTTCTTATGCACACGACATAGAATAATCACATGCCAATCATAGGACAAGCGTTCCTTTTGTCAAATTGTGTATATGTCGTAGTGCACGCACGTTACCAGTGGATCTAAAAAATGTTCCCTCCATATTTCCAGCAAACTCTGCGTGTCCGTGACCAGATTTCCGTCTCTGTCCGTACAAGTGGGGATTCCTGTTCATAAGGGTGGTAGCAAAAATTAAACTTTGAATTTTTGGTAAAGTACATTTTGTGTCAGTTGTTATAAAATAGCTATGATCCAAATTTGAACAAAATCGGTCAACTTTAAGCCGTGCCCCAAAGTGGTCAAAATTATATATATAAAAAAATATATCTCTGTTTGTTTGCACTTTTTATGACCGTATAGACTCTCAAAGGGCTTGACCGATCTTCAATTGAAATTTTCACCGAATGTAGCTGTGCGGTCGCTGATGCAAATAGGGTACGTTAATATATTAAGTGGGCGTGACGCCTCCCCCTCCCAACATTGGACTCTATTTTTGAAATCGCAATATCTGGAGGACTGTTTCTACAATCGCCTTCAAAACTTGTGTGGGTGCATGTGGCAGTAGAGTTCGTTATATAACAAAAAATGGGCGGGATCAGATCAGTGGGCATGTCATAAATCTTTAAACTTTAAACGGCTGTATCTCATGAACTATAAGAGGTATAAAGTTGATATGTGTTGATATGTCTTGTTGGTAGAGTATGAGTTAAAGCCAGGATGGAAATGGGCTGTGCCACGCCCCATTTAAAATAAATCGTTATAAAAGCCATAATAATAGCTTACTCGTCCTGAAATGTTTACAGTATAGTAGTAGTATAGAGAAAGAATAGAGATATAACCAGGCTATTTGAAACCAAGTTGGCAAAAAGGGGCGGTGCCTTGCCCACAAACATTTTTGACATTTACATATTTACGAGAAATACAATACAACCGGCCGTGGCGTATTAGAACACGTGACTACCATGTGGGAGATCACAGGTTCAACTCCTGGCTCCAGTCATCTTAAAAAAAAGACACATTTTCTTTCATTGTCGGCTCCCCTCGAATGTTGTCGACAGCAACTTCGCAGGATTAGTGTCGAGTCAATCGGCATGTCTAGTAAGAGCTTCTAAAACAGTGACGTTCGCATTCGTCGATAAACAAGTAGATGCCGTTAGTTGTGAATCTAAAAATAGAAAGCGTGTTAATTCACAACAACGCGAGAAGCTATTCCATACCTCATTCATGGGGTGTAAAGGGAAATTAAGTTTTTTTTTAAGTTTTTACAATACAAATACAATTTCGCAATCGGACATTGGTAAAAGATACAGAATTTATTAAAAACCTAACCTTTGACCTCTTATGGGCATGGGAAATAGTCGTCCGATCTTACTCAAATTTCCGTCATATATTTCTTGCATCAAGTGGCATAATAAATTTCCGCAAAGAATATCGTCCATACTGTTCATATTCCTTTACATTTAACTCTTTTGTGATTTACCTCTATTGCTGTACTTTTCAATATCCTACTCTCCATTTTCCGCCATTGACGTTTTTCTGCTTGAAGAGGTGTTTCGTATCTTTCCCATTCTTATTGTAACGTTCTCTCACAGCACGCGTTACCGTTTGTTGCAGTGTTGCCATGTTGACATCTCAGACAATACCCGACATTATTCATTGTGTTTATGGCAGTAGTGGTAATCTACGAAATATGCTGCCACTGTGTGTCACGGGACCGGCCGTGACATGATGAGAGTTCCGCGACTACCATGTGGGATACCCGTGGTTCTATTCCCGTCCCCAGTCATCTACATTTTTGTCTCAATTGCCTCGATGTTGTCTACAGCAAATTCCCAATATAGTGTTGAGTCAAGCGGTCGAAAAGACACAGGGAAATTACGTTATTTAGTGTGTCGGGAACATTAGGGCGTTTGCTAGCAATAAATGAGTAAGTTGATTGGAATATGCATTGGCTATCTCGGTGGTATGCAGCATTGTGACGTCTAACATCCTTTGCGTTTCTATCAGTGCTTATTCGAGTCTTTTTTGATCCGAGTCTTTAATTGCATTACCCATAACGTTTGAGGCACACAATTGTCACGTGAACAAAATGGTTTCATGTTTTTTAATCTAGGGTATCCAGGTTACCTTGTGGATATCTTTGTGACACAAAGCTAAACAGTCTTAATCTGATATCTGAGGTCTTTCTATCAGACTGAGTTTACCAACTGCTGAACCAAAAGCATCTTCTTTTCATATTTTGTCATAAAAATTTCCAAGAACAATGTTAGTATAATGGCCGTTGCTCGGGTCGTTGATTTCCTTTAGGAGGTCATACACCAATCAGCGTGTTGCAAAGTTATTTCGTCTTAATGCGGATAGTGGCTGTTCAGTCAGTTACACAGTATAACCACAAGGTCTGATGTCTAAATCTTCTGCCAACTAAGAATCTACATCCAATTTCGTTTCTTTCTGCATGGAAGAAACGAAATTTGTCATAGTTCTTTCGCCATGTACATCCCCGTCTCGTCCATCGCAATTCTTATATGCAATGCATTTGTCGAGCACAACCGGCAATGGGATTGAGGCTTCATCATCAACTTGTAGAGAGTTCAAACATTCCAGGTGCATATCCTTAAATCATGGTCCATAAGACGTATTGGCGAGTGTATGCCATTAAAATTAATCAACGTTGCTTCTTCACACATTTTCTTACACTGACGGATGTCCACTTACATCGCCCCAGGAACATGTGATCTATCGGACGTTGTGAGCTGTTTGATACCCCTGGCTTAGAATTTCGTAAAAAGCCTGTTAATTTACAACTACACGAGAAGCTATCCCATATTTCACTCATGGGGTGTAAAGGGAAATGAAGTTTTTTTTAAGCAAAGCCACTTATTTAATATTTCGGGGTTATCATTGTGTCTTTCTCTCAAGATTTCGGAAAACAGCTGTCAATGTCAAAATAATCTATGATTCAAAAATAAACTTATTCTATTTATCATTCATGTTTCGAAAAAAACTAAAATTTTAATAACAAATTGAATTAATTTTTTTTATTGATGACAAACTTTATCCCCTCAGCATTAGATAGCAATTCTAGTTTAAATTTGATTTTCCTTGTTATATTTCAGATGGCAATATCTGGTACATAACTATCCAGTTACATCACAGCCGCTAGCTCTGTTGCTGATATTCTTTGGCCTCTGGGCACTGGGCTATATTCTGTTGCCCAATTATGCTGTGCCCAGTACGGTAATAATGCGCATTGTGCTCCTATTTGTTGGAGCCCAAACGGCTGGAATTCTGGTAACATTTATCCATTTACCCGACATGTTGGGTATGTTATTTTTTGGAGTTTTATACGCCAATGTAGGATTGGCTGATTTTGAAGGTTACGCTAAGTTTGAAGGTTTTTTGCGGTAAGTTTTACCAATCAAAAGGAGGAATTAAAGAGTTATTTAATTTTCTTGTATTCTTTCTTTAATTTTCTTTTAGAGAAATGGCTTTAATTAATATTATGCTGCTGGCTGGTTTGGGTTTAGATGCCAAAGCCTTTAAGAAACTGTGGTTTATGATAATGCGTCTGACGCTTGTGCCCACCATTGTGGAAGTGGCTGTCATAGCTGTTTTGGCATATCTATTGTTAAATATGCCCTGGTTGTGGGGTATACTATTGGGGTAAGTTTGTATTTTTTCTTATACTATATACTGAGTAAATTCTAAATTCTGTTGTTGTTCTATGACCAGTTTATGGTGCATAATTATCAAAATGTGGTATGTCCGATAAACTAATAATTTCCGAAGTTACCTCAGAATATTGATTTGTGGTCGTTCAAACTTATACCTATGCTCTCTACAATTTAGCTTCACTACCAACTCATCATGCCTCTCCTCTTTAAAATAAAATTAAACTCTCTTCTATAGTTGCAGTTACATAACTTTTCCAACAACTTGCCCCAGCCACATCATGCCCTACTGCACCGCAAAACTTCTGCATTATTTCGCACACATATTAAATATGTATGAGTTATTACGAGGAATTCATAGTTTAGTTGCCACACATTGCGGCACTGTGTCCATTCAGCAACTCATTCAGGCAGGCAGCCCACTTAATTTGATACTCTGGTAGTTGTACAATTTCATTTACACATAAAACTGAATTTTTAGCGTTTTCTTTCAAACGTCGTTAGTATTTTTTTTTTCATTTACATTTTTAAAAACTCACAGTATGTTATTTTCGCGTACTTATACAAACTACCACTACTACCACCTCCATCATCTCCTCATAGCCATCATCACACGCTTGGTTGATGGCTAAACATTTTCAAAAGGCCAGTAAAGTTGAAAAAAAAGTTAATTTTCACCTTAAGCGATATAAGGTTATGCATTATTTGTGCAAATGTATGTATGAATTCACATGATGTCCTTTTCAGCGGGAGAGTAGGCCAACTTAGTTAAGATTGTTGTAGCAGCAAAATTATAATATCTAATGTCATGAGGTTTTACAACTAAAACTTGGTGAGGCGCAATTTTTAAGTATTATTGACGGTGCAGAAAGTGTTTAGTGAGTATACAGAAGATAAAAACCAGGGTCAACTGAATTTTTATGGGTCGAATAAATGAAAATTTTTAAAAAAAATCCCTTATAAAATGCTTTAAATATTAGGACATATTTCTTTTTGGGGGCAGTTATTTTGTTGGTGGTTATTTCATGAGACTTGTGGCAGTTATATCGTGTCATCATCATTTAGCGATAAATCGAAAAACATTCAGATTTATTCTCAGCAAAAATGGGAACAAACAGAGAGTGTTGTCACAATGAGGGGAATTAATGATTGTACATTTATGTTCAACACTTTTATGTATTATGCAAGTACTATTCCCATTCTTTACAATCTTCCTAACAAGAATACATATCTTTGAAAACTAATCTTTGCATAACTATATAGATCAGACATATGAACATGTGCAAATTATATGTATCACACTCTCGTAATTAGTTGCATACTCTAGAGGGCACTTCAAACCGTTTTAGAGTCATAATAAGGACGATGAAAAGTGGTAAGGAAGTAGTACATATTTTTAGGTGAGGTTTTCACAAAAAAAAATCGTGTCTACCTTTATGCATTGCTACACTATTTGATTTCACATACAGATATTACTACGTATAGGTCACAACCGAGAATTTCCACACCCTGACAAAGTTCATAACAAATTTAGTAAGTATTATGAAAAACAGTTTTAAGTTGTTATACATACCTTCTCCCTTTGGGAGAGATATATTATTTGACACGAGAACCAATACATAAATTTCAGTGAGGTAAACTGACAAACAAATACCCCCACCTAATGTAAGATAATGTTTAACTATTGATTTTATTTCTACGTTTTACATATGAATTGAAAATATTAAAAATAAACTATTCTCAATGTTTTCACAAGTTTCTTTTAAGATATTTTTAGTCAAATATTAATTTTCGCGAAATTGAATAATTTGTATAGTAGCGAAATCGTCGTATGGACGATTTTTTGCGGAAATTGATGTAAAATTTACATGGCGGAAATTTAAGTAAGATCGGACACCTATTTTCCGTGCTCCAAAGATATTCTTAGGTTCTTAGTCAATGCTATGTATTTTTTTGATAATGTTTGAATAACGAATTGTATATTTTCTCGCAAATATCACAGTACATAATTTTTCAGCTCATTGATTTGGGACTCAATTCTGAGAACTGCACGTGAAAGTAGCCCCAAAAACAAAAGAAGTTCTGCATCACACGTTTTGTCAAGTTACATGCCATTAAAACTTAATATCGATTTGAAGTTAGTAAGTATCGTATAGAGGAATTTGTCACGTTTTAGGCTCTTTTGTTTGACATAACATAAATACTATATGGTGGCGTATGATTATCATAAGTAATATTCCACGCATTACTTTCACGTGCAGTTCTCAGAATTGAGTCCCAAATACATGTGTTGTACTGTGTATGTTATAGTCAAATATTGGCGGTTGTGGGCGGGACCCCGGCCTTTTTTTGCCAACTTTGGTGGTTCGAGATAGAGTGGTGTTTATGAAGTGCGCGCGAAGCCCAATAAAACACCTGTGGCACTATTCTCCGTTTAATTTCTAGGCTGACACTGTTGTTTTTGTCCATGGTAGATCCGAAGTAGATGAATTCATCCACTATCTCAAGCAATAGTTCTCAACGCTCACGCTCACGCTTGGATGATACCATTAACTTCGTCTTGTCCTCATTCACTGCCGAACTCACTTTCACTGAGATGAGACGACATCTGTTACCTCTCGCATCGTTCGACCGATAATATCGATATCATCGGCATATGCTAACAGCAAGTGACTGTTATTAATCTAGTGCCAGACATCCAGGCGATACAAATATCCATTACGTAATCGCTGATGTCAGCTATATTTAGTTGCAATAAGTAATGATTCTCTTGCTTATGTTCACCCTTTAATTAACCATAGCAGTGTCATAGGCTGTTTAATCGGTGCGTTTACGCTTGCAAAGTAAGCGACGATGTCAGTAAATGCCATTTTAAATGCAAATACGTTATAAGCGGAGTTTTGCACAAGCCTGATAACACGCTTGATTACCAAGTAAGTGACGATATAAGTAGTTGCCATTTCAATCGGAGCTATAATGAGTGGGCGATGTGTTTTACATTACACACGCATGACATTCTAAGTACCTAGATCGCCCGCTTACAATGTTGTTCTGAAGTCGTGATTTACTAAATAGGTACTTCGTTTCATTTGCCGCCGGGATGTTTACCGCTGCTTTCCTTAACACCTTCTCCATCACTATGTTGAATAGACAAACTATCACCTTATCTAAGACCTCTCGTCGTATCGAATGGCGAATATAGATCCTTGCCAATCCGAACATAGGATTTGGTATTCGTAAGGATACAACCGCAGACACGAATTATCTTCACAGAAACTTAGATATGGCTTCGTATAGTCGATACCTGACGAGACTATCGGAGGCAGCTTTGTAAGATATGCTTATCATGGATTTTTCTCAAGAAGTGTAAATATCTGATACGTCGTGGATTTGCCTGGTCAAAAGCCCCAGTGATAAGGTCCAATATGGTTCTCCACAATTGGATTTAGATGTTCACACAGTATGCTAGAGAGAACCTTATATGCAATCGGTAAGAGGCTAATTCCGGGGTAGTTTTTAGACTAACAATAGCACTTAGCACAATGAGATTCCAATCCTCTGATAAGTTCTCCTGAAGCCAAATATTCTCTATGAGCTGTTGTATGCTTAAAACAAACTCATGTCGAACCTTAACAACTCAGCTGGAAGACAGTCAGCCCCAGCGACTTCATTGTTCGCTAAGCTGGATATGGCAGGTTTTAGCTCAGCTTGTCTCGGAGGGGGATACTCGATGTTATCGTTTCGGATAAATACACAGTCTTTAGCAACGGGGTTTTCAGACATCAATAGGCTGCAGAAGTGATCTTTCCATATTCTCAGTACGCTCTCGGAGTCAGTAACGAGATCCTTTATTTTGGGTTTAAAATCTCCCAACACGATTTCATATGTTGTTTCAAGTTGGGCGTAGTATTCGTCTTTTACCTCGTCACTTTTCTCTTGAGTCGGAGTATGAGCACATATCAGCGTGATGTAGAAAAATGTTGCCTTCACTCTTATGGTGGCCATTCGTTAACTGACTGGAGTAAACCTAGAGGCCAGGTGTCATAGCCTCTTACCGTCCACAAATCCACAACCAAACTCATGCTTATTCGAGTGGCAGCTGTACTAAACGTCACACATCCTTATCCGCGAACATACATATCCAGTCCACCGGATTTCCTGTATGCGTTGTGTGAGGGTATACAAAATGTTAAACATAAAAGAGTCGTTCTAGACCCCAAGTATCTTTAGACCGCATTCGTTTCAGGGCTTTTTCTATATTCAGGCCGTCACGATAACTCGAGTAAACCTCCACCGATCCCTATGAAAATGTATCAGTAATTATCATTATATAAATGAAGTTATGGGATTGCAGAAGAGTCTCACTCATTCTGGTACTTCTCAATTAAATTTACCTATTTTTGAAAATTAATATTTCTTTAACTTTGACAAACCTTCAAAATACCTAAATCTTTGCCTCTCCTCTTCTGGCACGTCATACACATATGACCGAATTCAGCCTCATAATTTGGAATACATACATATCCTTTCTGAAATTACACCGAATTCAGTCATATTTTTAGTGAGATAACATTTTACAGAATTTTGACTCAGGAATGAGTATGGACTACATGGGCGAACCTTTTATTACAAAATTAATATTTTAGTTATGGTATTTATCAGCCAGTTCATCTGGCTTGAATTTCGGCACCTGCTTTTTTAACTGACTACTTCTCTTTAAAACTGAAATAAACTATTTTGTCACAAATTTTTGTGTAACTATAGCGAGCCTTAACTGTTTGTCTGCATTAACCTGTAGTCCTACAATCATAAACACCACTTAAGAAATGCTACATCCATGGAGATCCTTTGCTTAGTTACCCTTACTGTAATGAATGTTGTATATTTTTTAAACATTCGCTTTTTTTTTTGCTTAAGAATCCCTTAACCATTTATAGAAAGTCTGTTGAAAAGGTATGTTGCATATAATTTTCTATTATGTGGCATGGGAAGCAAGATACTTAGACGTATTTTGACGATGCAAGATACAAGTAGTAAGGACTTACTTACTCGTATGCTAGTGATAATATATAATTGGCAATAAGAATTGTACTGTTGCAACCAAAGCTAGCTAGAGTCGAGGTGAGTTATAAGATTCCGAAAGTAGAATTATGTAGACTTAAATTAGTAAATTGTAATATTTAAAATTGAACGAGCGACCTTATGATGAACTTACTTAAATATTACGATGAATATAGAATTTTTCTCATTTGGGTTGTGGAAGCACTTCACGATGATGTCCGATAGATAACATATTTCTATGGCAATGTCACTGGACATCCATCCAATGGCAACAACTGTGAGTTGAGTAACGAATTAAGTACGAATTCATTAGCTCAAGACAACTGCACAACTGCTCTCTTAGAATCCTAGTTTCAAATATAGACACCAACAACCACCTAGTTTTTAGAGAAAATATTTATTATTTACTCATTTACATGATTCGTTCATATTTCCAAGCCAATGACTCACAATTAAGTCAAATATGAAATCTGAAACAAATTACATTAAAAGCCGCCTGAAGAGGTTAAAGAGTTATTCCAAATTTTATAATATCCTTCAATTTTACAGCCAGAGCCACTCTTTCTTATTTTGTGTTTCCTATTTTATTACCGCACTGCCCTGCATTAGATTATACACTTCTCGAACAATTCGAACAGAAAATATTCATGCTAAACTTTTTGCTAAATATTTGCCAATGATGTATATGTTGCATAGGCATTTCATATTGCCCCCTATTACTGCACTTTGTTTCCTGTGTATTATGTTTTTTTTCCCCATGAGAGCTGCAACAACCAACATAATATTTGAGAGGGGTCTTACGCTAATGACACTACAATTTTTAATTTCCTCGACTTTAGGATGACAGTGGCACTTACTTGTGCTGCTGACAGCCCTTACCGACTCTACGATTACGTACGTACATAGTGGAGCAACTGTCAACAGCTGCAGTGCTTGTCGCTTCATAATAATCATCATCGTTATCGTTATCATTGGCAGTATCAACGACAACGACGACGACGACAACTTTTGCAGCTCTTGATTTAGTTTATTTATAACGATGGTCGTTGACGTTTTACCAGTTTTTTTTCTCTTTTTTTTTGGAGTGTAAGAGGTGGTATGGTGTGAAGTTGGTAGACCTTATATGTACGAGTTGCAGCTATGTATAAAATTACATAGAGATAGTTTGTGGTTCATAGACATTTATGTAGGGAATATATTTGGTTAGGGTCTTTTGCAAGTTAAATGTTCGAAGGAGTTTAACTTATAGTTTTTGCGGTTAAAGTTAAACTATTTGGGAGTATGATTGGCCATTTTATAACTTTATTGGTTTTTAATTGCATTTATAACGTAATCGCATATAAATTATTAAACATTTTGATGAAATGTAATGGACGTTGCTAGACTTTGGAACATATAAATATTAAGGAATATTAATCGTAAGGCCATGTGGCAATACTCTGTTAGCTTAGCATGTGCCATATAAGCTTTCTAAGCATTTTGACCAGCGAGTACTCGAAATTTAAGAAGGCAATTAAGTGCGACATGTATTTGGGTTGAGCGAAGACATTAAAAGTAATGCGTTAACAAATTGCCAGGATTCAAACAGCTGCATGTTAATAAGTTCCTAAGAATATAATTTTTAACAAAGTTGTCTTCAGATATTGTTCTTTCTTTATTAGTAGGTCAGGTTGCGGCCTGTTTAAGCTAAAGCACAACGTTTAACTGGTGAAGCTCATTGAGATACTGGCAATTCTAGCCAATTCGCCTTCTCCTTCTCAGAACGTACTTCTTACGCCGAGATCTACATCAAATTACGATACCATAAAAAACTATTGGTCTAACTATTTATGTATTAATCCACATAATTAGCATTAGAGAGCATCGTCAGCGCTTGCATAAAGCTCCTTTATAGCGGTTAAAAGCAACAGAGCTAGAGCCTTTTTGACCCACTCCTCCACATTGCATTTCCAAGTCGCGGATAATCCCTTAATCTTGACCTGCTGTGTCAACTGCTATTCATAGTAGGGACATCATTTATATTTAAAATTACCGCTGCTGAGTCGCAAAGCAATAGCGCATGCGCCACAAAAACAGTGGATATGTTTTACTCGACATGTTACTCTATAATTTCCGCCTGATATATACTTTATGAATCAACTAGCTGACCCGGCAAACTTCGTCCTGCCAGCAAAGTTATTGGCATAAGAAAGAGTTGTACCAAGCTCTATGGACACAAATAAAATATGTCCAAAGGGAAAGTGGTCTAAGAACTGAAGCCTCATACACACTTGCCATATTTTATATCTGAATCTCAAATGTTAAACGTTTTTAAAAGTTTACACGAAGTAGATGGTAGTGAAGGCTAAAGAAGTTCAGATCTAATAATACGAACTCTCTTTATCAGAAAAAGTTGTATCAACATCCGTCAGGCCGTAAAAGATAAGTTTAGTGACATACACAGAAATAAATATGAATATTAAGAAAGAAAGGGAAAACAAAACAAAACTTTAGCTATGATCTCTTTGTCCTCAGATCGAGCTTTGGTAAGTACTACCTATGTATCAAAATTTCTTTCATCGCAACCAAAATACATTTGTATTACACTACCTTCCCTCCCCTACTGATCAAAATAAACATATCGTTTCTATTTTATCATTTTCATCTTGAATTTGTCTGCTCTGTAGATAAACCTCACCATTTTGCAACGCGTATTCCGTCCACTACTCAAAAATAAAATTTTAGCCGGAATATTCATAAATGCAGTCGTAAATCTTTTCTATTCATCCGTCTCATTTCTATAGGCCAAACAACTACATTTGACGCCGGCACCTTACAGAAGGACTTCTTTCGTTTGCCTCACTTACTCATATATTTTCCATAGTAAGGGGTTTAATAAACCTTTTCGTACGTTCCATCAGTTTTGAAAATTTGGTGCAGTCGTTCGGATTTGTGTGCGTACACACGTTTTGGAGATACACACTTGACTATTAAACTATATTATAATCGAAAAGTTTTAATAAAAATATTCACTAAACACATCACCGTGTCCATTCCTTACAATTTTCATTATAATTCCACCCCAGCGTCACCTACCAAATTTTTATGCCGATTGACTGACATAGAACGTTCTGCGTTGGTGTACTTTGTGATTGTACCTTTTTATCCTAAGGAGTACGAATTTCAAAAATTGCCTTCATTAGGCTCAGCAACCCTATTAACCGTATGGTCTGGGTGATATCAACAGTTATTCCTATTTTCGTTATTGTCCCCTAAAATTTCGAAATGGGAAAAACCACTTTGTGAAGCTCTCTAATTCTGTAGGAAGTGCGCCATTATAAAAGTTAGTCATTCTTCTTTAAGCCTTTTTGCGGTCTGGGTGACCATTTATAGTCAATCCTCAACTTTCACTGAAATTTTGGGACATATGGGGTCAACCGTTTTCACAATTAGTGGTGACATCAAAATGTACATCTGTTTTATATATATAGACTTCTGAGTAACTATGATGTTAAAAAAAAGTGACTAAATGACATTCCAAAAATTAAGGGTATCATAAGCTAAACACCGGCAACTGGTTCCAAACATACATTAAAAATTTTCTCATGTCAAAAAAATCATATATTTTAAGTTTAAGTAAAATCGGACAATGGATATAAATTTTCGAAATAATTCAATCCCAGCCAAATCAACTGTAGGTCCATATATACAAAAAAAATTCTCATAATAAAACAAATACACATTCAAAATTTCAGTCAAATTGTTTAATTCGTAAAAATTTTCATTATAATTCCACCCTAGCGACACCTACCGGGTCAATTTATACAAACAATTTTTTCTCAAGGTTCCACAAACATAAATACTAAATTTCAGTTAAATTAGTACATGCATTCAAATTTTCGATATAAATCCACCCTAGCGCCATCTACCGGGTCCATTTGTACATACAATTTTTTCTGATGATCAAACAAACATAGATTCTGAATTTCAGTTAAATTGGCCCTTTCGTTAAAATTTTGATTGTAAACCGACCCCAGCGCCATCTACCGGGTCCATTTGTACATAACATGTTTTCTCATGATCAAACGAATATCCATTCTCAATTTCAGTTGAATTGGTACATGCATTCAAATTTTGGATATAAATCCACCCTAGCGCCACCTGGATTTGATTTTTTTCAACACAAACAATCTACGGAAAATTTCGAATCGAATAAAAAAAAAATCAGCCAAATCGCTCCAGCCGTTCTCACGTAATGCTATGACATACGTGGACCATTTCATTTTTATATATATAGATAACAAAACACTCACTTCAATAATGTACGAATATCGACGAATTCACTCTGAATTACTTCTAATAATATGTTTTGAACTTTTAAACCCTTTCTTTCAGTCTCGTCATAACAGCCGTCTCTCCCAATGTTGTCGTTACGGTCATGTTGAAACTTAAAGAAGACCGTTTGGGCCTTAACGATGGCATTCACACTTTGATTTACGCCATGACAACTTGTAATGATGTGGTGGCCATATTCGTGTTTGGTGTTATAAACGGCGTGATATTCTCAACAGGTAAAAGCTTTCACACTGTTTCACAAGTTAAAAAAAAGTTTGTAGCTAACCAATATTATGTTTTATGCTTCTTTTATGTATTCAACTCGTATAGGAGGATCATTAACCGAACAAATTCTACAAGGACCCATTGGTATTGGTATTGGCATAGTTTATGGTTACGTATACGGTCTAATGTTGCAATTTGTGCCATCGCGTAATTCGGTAAGTAGTAGCTACTTGCATATGTGCCACAGAGTAAATAAGAATAAGAAAGAGAGAGAGAGAGGGAGAGAGACTGAGCGAGAGCGGCAGTTGATGATGTACCATCACACGTAATCAACAACAAAAGCAAACATGAACATAAACACATAAAAACGGAAGCGGAAGTTAGAGTTGTGGTCGTATGTGTATATTCATTGAATGAATAGAGTTATAAAAAGTATTTAATGGTAAAAGATGGTCATAAATGTTAACCATATAACAGCGAATAGCGAGGGCGGTATGATGGGGGCTGTTAAGTCTATTTTGAGAATATGTGGAATATTTCTATAAAAGAGTGTGTTAACACTGTTCTTTTTTTTATACTTAGACAATCGGAATCTATAATAAAGAGATCCTTATATGAGAATTTGTAAGATGGGTTAAAAAACCAAGATTTATTGCGGCGCATGTCATCTAGCTGCACATTTAAGCGCGGATCTATCGACGACTTTTAAAATCTTGAAGACAAATCTAATCTTAAACAAGTTATTCTATTCAAGTCACAACATGCCTACACAAAAGAAAGATCAATCCAACGGACGTCTCACTCGTTGATAAATTCCTAAAACTTATCCCCCATAAGGAGGAGTACTCTCTCCACTACTATGGAATCTCAACATTATTACTCTTCAGATGACAATGGAAAAGAAATACCGTACAACTGTCGCATATGCGAATGACGTAGCACTAATAGTTACCGGAAAGGCTCCTAAAGTACTCTTAGAGATTTTGGAATCTGCGCTGAAACAATGCTAAACTGTGGACTGCGCGTTAACCTGAGCAAACAGAACTGGTGCTAGTCACTCGGAGATACATAATTCCTTAATTTTCAATTTCAGACAAAACGTCGTGCCACTAACACTTTCTGATAATGACAGATACATTAGGTTCATATTGGATAGTAAACTTAATAGGAATCTAAACACTAAGTTCAGGACCAGCAAAGCAAAAACTGTTGCAAAAGGGCTGGTAGCCCCAAAAATTTAAACCGGTTTTATAAAACTGTATTACTAATATTATTTTACGGATCGGCAGTTTGGTGGGTTGCGCAGGAGAGGGCGGGGCAAAAACTGAAATCCGAGCGACTGGTGGCAATCATCATAACAGTCGCATATATAGTACTCCAACTAAGACACTATTTTCGATTCTAAACTGGCTACCCCCAGACATTGAGACGAGAAAGATAATAGCGAACACCGCAATACGAGAGCGAAACGAAAGCATGGATGCAAAGGGACTACAGTCATGCCATGACAACTTAATCAATGTGAAGTGTCCACAGATTACATTGTACTAGAACCTGTTTTCGACCCAGGTTTCATGAGAATCATTCGGGGTAGATCCTACGATGGTGATAATGATAATTTTCTCCATTTTGAGAGATTGAGCGGGCTGTGTTATCTTTACAAAGGAGTTGAATTGCAACTGTTGATTCAGTACCGTGGGATATTGGGGGGCAATATTGATCTACTTACTGCTAGTAAAACGGCTATAAAATCCCTGGATAACGTACACCACTTCGAGAAATGTTCGAGAATGCCGTCGTCTCTCGAGGAGATAGTGAGACATTCAACGGGTACGCTTACATGGCTTCCAGGGCATGGAGACAAATATGGTAACCAAAGAGCCGATACATCGGCAAGGGCCGCCATAATCGCGGAATCGGTATAGTCACATATGTAGTCCCCCCAAAGTGAGAAAAACTGAAACGCATTGCTAAGGAAAGCAGGATGAGAGAACCCACTTGCACAGCGACCAAACAGATTTGGCTAACCATGAATATACAGAGGACACGATTTGAGCTGAACCTGTATAGAGTCTATCTAAGCAAAATCAGAGCTATAATAACCAGTCACTGGCCGGTTGGAAAACATGCTAAGATGTTGAAGCTTTGCAGAAGCAGCAATGATAATGTAGAAAGGGAAACCATAGAGCATCTTCTAAGTCACTACCCTGCTTTTGGTGACCTTAGATATGTAAAGTTTGGTCATCGGGCACTTGTTGGGCAATACCTTGCGTATCAGTAGGCGATATGCGAAACATCCATGCCTTTATCAGAGCAACGAAATGGCTTAAAAGCGATCTTGATCGAATAGAATAGGAATAATTGGTGCGAAAATTTGACATACATTTGAACCCAAGTGAGCTATTTTGCTAACGGCTGCCAAATTAATCTAACCTTACCTTAAATCTCTGTGGCACCGTGAAAAACAAACGTGATAGGAGACCCCAACGATCAAAAATGTGCCGGTATTTGGATAGATCGAATGAGGTATAGTAAAGCAAGTCGTGGATGCGATTTGGTCAATGTTGTGTATCATTTACAAGTAATTGATAATTTTGAAAAAAAATCTAAAGGCATATTTTTTCAGAATATGTGGTGTAAGCCCAGAAAAAATTATATAATTCTCCTCGTAGTGGTCCCCAAACATTGAAGTGGTTGGTCAAGAGGTGGGCCACTTGGGCTCTACGATGACCTCATATGAGCGGGTACTCAAACAATATATGTTTTCACATTTTAACCTATTTTTGTTGATTCCTATAGTCAGTACTTAGACAAGTGATATTCACACCAGTAAGAAAGTTTCAGTCGGGAAACCAGACTTACATGTACCCTCACCCTCAGTAAAAAAATTAAAATTTTCTAGTATATTGAAATTATTACTCGATTTCTAAAGTGGACGGACGGATGGTAGGGGCCTGTTATACCTTAACAATATACAGAATTTGAGCACGAACGTGTCCAGTGTATTGTTGATACTCGCTTTCTAAAGTGGGTGGATTGGTACATTTGTATAGGAGATACCAAAAGGGGCGTGGCTAGACTTCCAGATTTTCTCTCCAAAATTTTATCCTGCGTAAGCCTTACTAGGTACAGAATTTGGGCATGATCGCTTTGGGTCTATTAATAGTATTAATCGTTTTCTTAAGTTGGCGATACCAGATGGGAATCGGTGGTACCAGGTGTGGCGTGGTTAAACTTCCAATTTTTTTTCTCCAAAACTTTACCCTGCTTTAGCTTTACGAAATACATAATTTGGGCACGATCGCGTTGGTTGTATTGATATTATTACTCGATTTCTAAAGTGGGCGCTTTGGTGTATTTGTGTGGGGCGTACAAGAAGGGGCGTGGTTAGACTACCAGGTTTTTTCCTACAAAACTTTATCCTGATATTACTTTACCAAATACAGAATTTGGACAAGATCCACTTTTTTGGTATAGATATTATTACTCGATTTCTTAAGTGGCTGGAATGATATATTTGTATGGGAGGTACCAGAAGGGGCGTGGCCATATAGACCATTTACAATACCGTAAGTAGTTTTGGAGAAATATTAACTCATGCAAAGTTTCAAAATATTTGGTGCGTCTTTTGTAAGTTATCGTGCGTACCAGCCAGACAGACTTACAGACGAACATGGCTCGAACGACTTAAAAAGTCATGAATTAAATTGGTTCAAAGAAGCTTACGGTCTAAAGTGACTATTTATATGTGTTACAATTTTGGGTCGTGTCAAATTATATATACCCTCCTACCCGTAGGTTGAGGGTATCGAAACGAAAAATTTACCCCTGGGACTCTTGGAGGTCACATAAGGGGCCCCTTGAGTTCTTCATATAATGATCCCATCAAATGATACATATTTTCAAGACAAATAGAACGGTGGGGTGGGTAAAAAAATACACCAGTGGATTCGTCTTGAAAATATCTTTCATTTGAGTAGCCGCTCATATGGGGTCATCATATAACCTAATGGACCTCTTTTTTGACCCCCCAAGTACCCCGTGATACCTACCATTCCGATGTTTGGACCAAGACGAAGAGAATGGTATATTTTTTTTTGTTTTTTGTCTATCAAATCGATAGACCGGGACACTTATAATTATTTTTTTTAGTGATATAACTTTAGCCGGTAATCAGAACCCCGAGTCAGTCATTACCAGGGCAACCTGAAAAATGCATATGCATGATTTTTTATAACAAAATATTAACAAATGGGTAAGGTATTAATATGTTTCATACTCTTACACGAATTTTGACTCCTATTTGTTAGTGCATATTTTTGCATATTTTACCATAAAGTCATATTCTAGCATATTTTGGTTTTAAGAGCATATTTTTTGCCAAAAATATCATTCTAAGGCATATTTCATATTTTTTAGAGCATATTTTTTATAGAATATCCCTTTTTAAGCATATTTCATATATTTAACATTAATTATCGTTCCTAAAAAGCTTTAAAAAATCTTGTTTTTGACCCGCGTTCTTGTTTAATAAATAAACAAAACATAAAAAAAGTTTTTCAACAACCACAGAGTTCGATCCAGGACACTCTCAAAAAAACATGATATTCAGGATAAGCTGAGCCGAGCTTTTTTGCTTACTGAAATCCCTCATTACAAAATGAGAAACCAGCATATAAGAGAACTATTTCAGAAATACACGGACTACCAAGTGTCATGTGAAACAGTTCTTCGAAATAAACATTTAAAAAATACATACAACGACTGCATGGACAATTACTCGAATGTGTGACGACGCCATCAATAATTTGGACCTCAAACTTCAAAAAGAATAATGTTACGCTCTTTGTGACGGATGCAGCTCCATATATGGTAATGGCTGCAAAATCTATAGTAGCATTTTATCCGAAAGTGACGCATGTGACATGTATTGCTAGATTGTGTTGTGTTAGGAATTTATATGAAAAAGTTAATAATTCATTGCTAATGTCAAGAAGGTATTTTTAGCAGCTCCATGTAGAGTGGAACTTTTTAAACAAATGTTTCCAGACCTTGGATTACTATCTATAAGTTCAACAACTTCATTAGTTAATTAATATGCCAACGAAGGTCTTAAGTTGATTTAACGATGAAAAAGAAGTCAATTTATGTGACAAACTTTTGAGCATATTTTTCTTGATTATAGGAAAATATTTTATGATTTTAAGAGCATATTTTGTTATTTGTAGAGCATATTTTAAGTGCATAAAACACGATTTTTAGTGTATATTTCCGTTTGGGATCATGGCTTGAATCAGTTAAATTCTATGCATACAATCATGAAGATCCTAATTGCATTAAATGATAAAAAGGAAGAAATTTTGTGTGACTTTCATTTTTTGAGGATATTTTTCTTGTTTATAAGAGCATATTTTACTATTTTAAGATGCATATTTCCGGCTGTCCTGGTCTTTACATACTGCCCTCTTGGACCTATCCAGTTGCCTCTAGAGACGTGAACAGTTTGCATATGTTTCACTTTACTTTACTTTCTCTATACTACACTACTGGTAACCGAAATCTTTAACGATTCTTTGCCCTACCGCCTCATCCCGACTTTTTATATGTATGTGATAGCATGAAACTTTATGTTTATGATGGTGCCCAACATAGTGTTTTTGTGTGGTGGTGGTCCTGACTGGCATTTTCGTTAATGTTTTCCCATAATCAAATGTGCCGCGAAAGAAGCTGCTCCTGGAATGTAGTATTTTTGTGAGTGTGTGCATGTGAAAATTTGTTGGACCAACAACGATGTATGCAAGCAATGGTGATGGTAGTATCCAAAGTATCTTGTGTTTTTTTTCTGGTTTCAGGCTTAAAATAACTTTATTTTACGCGAATGCAGCGATTGTATTCAATATGTAGAATATTTCCGATGAAATGCATACTCTGGAAACGAACGCATTTTTATAACAAGTCGATGCGGGAAGAATTTCATGGATATCAATATGCTGGGTTTTTTTTTCGGAAACACAAAAAATGCGCGTTAAACCTTAAATAATATGCCAATATTATTTTTTTTTTTGTATGTTGTTGCACATAAAGATCGATATATTGCGAATTATAGGTATCGTATATTTAACTATCAGTGTTAAATTTAATGAAAAATTATTAAACAATTCGCCCGTCAAAGTGGTTGGTGCTTAAGTATGAACGAAATGTATTGCATTAACGGTGTGGGCGTTATACATGACTCATACGGGCATTTATGACTTGTTGCGTTGGTCGCTAGGTTAAAAGAAAATACAATGTTAAATTTAAAAAGAACTTTTACATTTGGTAACTTAATGTGAGTTGGTTATGTGATTTATTGCTATGAAGAAGGAAAAAATACGAAACAGTTAATGTTAGTACGATTCATAGTGGCATTTCGGCGGAAAAAATAGGGGTTTTCAACATGTCAATATTAAAATTTTAATGATATGGTTTTGTAAAGAAGTATTTAGAAAATAAAAATTCAATAAGGATTTTTATGAAAAGTGAAATTTTGTAGTTTAAAAACTAACAGAAGTCAACGGAAATTTATTCAATGAAATTAGATTAAGATTATTGTACAAATAAAAAACTTTTTGTGTGTGTAAGTATAAAGCTATGGCTTTTGTTTTATTTTTAGTGAAAATATAACATTTATTCTATTATACAAAAAAATAATTAGTGAAATTGGACAAGTAAACTAATTATTATAATTTATCAAAAATTATACTAAAAAATATCAACTTTTCACTTTTTGATGGAAAAAAAAAACTTTATGTGCTTTGCCTTGCTTAGCCCTCTAACTATAAAAAAAATGATAGGTCCGAGGGTGTACTTTCAATTAAGAAAAAAAAAATTAACCGCCAAATACCGTCCCTTTTAGTAACATCGATTTTAATGCATGCATTTGTGCGATATTTTCGGTGTATTTGAAGGCTAATATCTTTCGCGGAGGGTTGTTGGGGATATTCTCTTCTTATGTATGGAGATAACACATGTTTTACTTTTAAATAAAAATTAAATTTTTTAACTTTTATGAAATTTTCATATGATTCTAGACAGGGAAGAAAAATGCATAAAATCTACAACTTTCAATGGGCGTAAAATCTAAAGTAGACGTGGCATCCCCAATATGTTTAATTTTTTTCATAAGGAGAACTCAATTAAGAAGTGTCCCGAATTTCGAGTCCCTAGGTCCAAAAATACAAATTTTGGAAAGTGCAGTTTTATGGGAGGTGGGTGTGGCAGTAGGCGGTTTTCCAAGATTTTTTCAAAATTTCTTAATTTAGCCCAGAGAAGTGTTTCTGCAAAATCTCATTGCTGTACGACCACTCCTTCTATTTTTTTCCAAGAAATGTATGGGGCGGTGCCACTGTGCGATGTTGTCTTTTACATTTTGGAGTCTAGGCTATTATATTATATATTGATAAAAATGATAAAGGAAACCCCAATGGCAAGGTTAAGCGGCAATTGTAGCAACAAAAATAATCAAAACATAAATTTGTAAGAGGATCAACATTAAGATGCAGCAACAAATTACACAGTACAACATTTTTCAGTTGATTGATTTGGGTCTCAATTCTGAGAACTGCAGGTGAAAGTAGCCCCAAAAAGAAGAAATTCTGCATCATTCGTTTTGTCAAGTTACATGCCATAATATTTAAATATAGATTTGAAGTTAGTAAGTATCATATAAGGGGAATATGTCAACTTTTAGGCTCTTTTGTTTGACATAACTCGAAAACAACTAGTAAGATTTAGCTGAAACCAATTTAAATTCCTTTAATTTGTTCATATAACGTTTCCCTACATAAGCAACAGTTTCACTTTTCCATTCATCAAATGATTTTGAACTGGGTTTATTTTGTAACATTTACAATAAAACTCTTGTACTCCGTGGCGTATGATTTACGTGGAATATTACTTATGATAATCGTACGCCACCATATATAATTTATGTTATGTCAAACAAAAGATCCTAAAACGTGACAAATTCCCCTATACGATACTTACTTACTTCAAATCGATATTAAATTATTATGGCATGTATCTTGACAAAACGAATGGTTCAGAACCCAATGTCAAACATTCAACTTTAAACACAAATAATTGTTGTCCCTTAAAATCCATTTTCTTCCATTAAACGCTATATCTTGCCATCTTGGTCTACGTTTCATTCAACTTATTGCGCTTTTCATACCTTAAGCCATAAAACTTATACGTGCACACATTATTACAAAGTTCTATTGAAAAGTTGCAACCTTTTCGATGGCATTTACTTGACTCAGAACCAATAACCAATAACTTTGGCTAACAAATTATTTGACTTTTGTATATCTGTGCTCTGTATACCTCCTCCTATATAATAGCGACGTTCCCTTCTCCCAAGATGTGCGTAAAATTTTAACAATTCAATCTAATTTATAAAAGCAATTTCTTCATATAAAGATCTTTATCTCTTTTTGCAGAGACAAAAAGTACGAGCGAATACTTCTTTTGCTTTTTGCAGCACTCTCAGTTGCTTTTATTGCTGCGGCGAAAAGAAGACATTCGTACATAAATCTTGCAAATCAAATAGTAAATCTTTGTGCGTTTTGTTCTTTCTTCTCTTGCTGCAGTTGCTTTTATTGCCTTTTGAAATTCTGTTCAGCGAAAGACATTTCAAAGAAATCAACTTAAAAAAAACATACACACTTTACATCTTTCAATTTGTTATGGGTTTCCATGGTTATATTTTCATGTATCATGTATCTTTTGAATGCATTTGTCAACAATTTGAGCTATTGTTATATTTAATGATATGAGTAGGTGAGCGTGTTCGAAGAATTTGCTGTATTATGTGCGAACACACAAGGGCACATTATGTAAGGTGCTTTGGTGTAAAGGATATAGACTTATGTCTGCACGTTTTTGTTGTATGTATTGCATATGTAAATTAAAGTGTTACGTCATTTAGGCAATGTTGAAGTAGACTAACATTTGATAATTATTAAATCCAAAAAAAAATTATGGTTGTTATTTATTGTTTCTTTTTACCTTAATTTTAAATTACCTGGTTGATATTATATGAACGCCAGATGAAACTATATGACCGCTAATGTTATAATAGGTAGGGGAAGATGCTCTTTGTTCAGCAGTCAGCCGGAAAATTCAGTCTACATAAAAATATATCCGGTAACGGTTTCAGACCCTTCGCGTAGGGAATAAACATGGCAGTATATTTGAACCAAATTCGATTCATGAATTTTTAAGTAGTTTGAGCCATGTCCGTCTATCTGAGTGTCCGGCTGGTATGCACAATATAATATTTCCCCAAAACTACTTACGGAATTGCAAATGGACTACAATGCCACGCCACTTCTGGTACCTCCCATATAAATATATCTCTCCGCCCACTTTAGAAATCAAGTTATAATATTAATACACCAAACGCGATCGTGCCTAAATTCTGTATTTAGTAAAACTACAACGGGATAAAGTTTTGGAAAAAAAACTAGAAGTCTGGCAGCGCCCCATCTGGAACCGCCCACTTAAGAAACCGATTAATATTATCCCAACACCGAACACGATGGTGTCCAAATTCTGTATTTAGTAAAGCTAAAGCAGGATAAAGTTTTGAAGAAAAAATCTGGAAATCTATCCACGCCCTTGCCGGTACCTCTCATACAAATGTACCACTCTACCAACTTTACAAATCGAGCAATAATAGCAATACACCCAACGCGATCGTACCCAAATTCTGTATTTGGTAAAGTTATAATAGAATAAAGTTTTGGAGAACAAATTGGATGTCTAGATACGCCACTTTTGGAACTTCCGATACAAATGTACCATTCCGCCCACTTTAGAAAGCAAGTAGTAACAACAATACACTTGACACTATCGTGCCCAAATTCTGTAGTGTGTTAAGGTATAACAAGATAAACTTTTGAAGAAAAAAATTTAAATTCTAGCCGCTCCCTTTTTGGTACCTCCCATACATATGTACCATTCCACCCAATTTAGAAATTGAGTAATAATATTAATATACTAGAAAATAAATATGTTTTTCATTGTTCTTCACTTAAGGTTGTGATAATGAGTGGAGAAGTCACAGCAAACGGCACTGAAGATGATGGTTTGGCAACCATCGAAATAGCTATCTGTCCTGCCAGCTGTTAACATAATACATTTCACACAACTCTTGTAAAACACATTCTATTAGCGATAATAGAAAACAGATCTCAAACCGAACAATGAAAAACATATTCATATTTCTAACAGATCGACAATAACAAACAAGAGCATATATACTAGAAAATTTTATGTTTTTCTGAGGGAGAGGGTATATGTAAGTCGTGTTTCCCGGCTGAAACTTTCTTTCTGGTTAAAACCCAAAAAGGGTGAATTTTCTTTAGCAGGTGGGTTTAGTTTTTGTCAGATTTTGCTCATCTTAAAACATAACCTTCGCATAGAAGATAGAAGCTTGTATACCAAACTTCAGCTCAATAACTCTTAAACTAAGCCTGTAATTAAGGGTACATGCGGACATCTCTAGAAGAGGGACAGGTGGAGTAGTTTATGTCCAATCTTGCTCATAATAGACTTAATCTTCGCTTGAGGCTTTGGAGCTTCCAAATCAAATTTCAAATCGATGACTCTTACACTACGACTATGACAGGACGGATACCCCAAAAATGTGAGTTTTGTCTCATTTTACTCATTTTAGAACTTAAACGTCACGAAGATGATCAAAGCTTATGCATCATAGTTCAGGTCGATAGCTCTTAAACTAAGGCTGTAGTATGGGATTGAAATAGACGGACACGCCCTGAAAGGCAAAATATAAATAGAAGGTGTAAGTAGTCTTTGTCTGGTCTTAATCATCTTGGAATATAACCTGCCGTTAAAGGATATAAGCTTGCATATCAAATTTCAGTTTGATATTTCCTAAACTACGGCTGTCATCGCGGGGTAGATAGACGGACACCCCCAAAAAGATAAAGTTTTTATGGGAAGTGGAGGAAATTTTTGTCCGATCATAATGGAGTTGATTATACAGAAGGCTGCAATTATCATACTCTAAGTGCCGTTATCACTTAAACTATGCATCCAATGACAAAATGAAGCTTAACTTGTGATCATCAAACAATAGTTGTGAAATCACAAAAATGTACAAGATGAGCAAAAAAAATCACACTATTGGAACTTATTTTTGCAAATGGCCACCAATGTCTGTTTTGGCATTTGTAGAATGCAAGTGTTCAAGCCATGGAGCGATACACTCCCCAAATACGCGATATAATCGTGTTTATTTTTTTGCGTAACAATTTGTCTGTGGTGTTGGCGCAGAGCGAATTCCGTCGCCGATTTCCCGGCCGTCCGACACCGACTGCGAAAACACTGCGCCGTTTCGCCACCAACGTTGAAGAGTATGGGACCACACGAGACGTTGCCAGGAGTAGTCCGGGGTCGGCGTACGTTCTGCTGATAATATCGCTGCTGTTGCCGAGGATGTCGAGCTGTCGCCGGAAACCTCGACCAGACACCGTTTTATTTCAAACTGATCAAACACTTTCGAGTTCTCCAGCCAACAAAACTCATCCTAGACGCTTCCACTACAAAAATACAGATTGCGCAAGGACCAAGGAAATAGGAAAATGATTTATCAACATCTCATAAAAATCAACAAGCCAGCTGGCGCCATCTCTGGTGGAATTTGGCGGTTAAACTCACAACAACAACACCTAACAATCCTTGACACAAACCTTGTTATCTACAAAGGAACGAAACAGAGTTGCCACCAATGATCGTATGATAATCGGATTATATGCCCCATCGAGTGCCGATAAATTGAAAATCGGTATAAAGAATTATCACCCCAGCTAACCACCAGCTGTTACAACAACCAGACACCGTGCCTCGCAATTAGCCACCAGTCGGTCCCAAAGGCAAATTTTGATCAAAGACCTGCGCATTTTCCCGTACAACTTCCAGTCCTTGCAGCTGCTGCCTGACGACCGCTATACGCGTGTAACCTACGCCCAAAACATCCTCAATCTCGAGGACGATTTTTCGACCACAATCATAATGATCGGGTACGTGAACAGCTTCTGGGGCACCGAAAATCCACAAGTCATGTACAAGGAGCCATTTCACCCGTTCAAAGTGACTGCATGGTGCGCTGTTCACGCTGCAGGAGTCATCTTTATTCGAGAACGCCGCTGGCCAAACGACAACAGTGGACGGTGCGCGCTATAGGGCCACATTATCCGAGTTTTTTCTGCCGCAATTGGACGAATTAGGACTGGAGGACATGTGGTTCCAACAGGACGGAGCGACGGCACACACTACGCGAGCCACAACCAACATTATCAAGGCGGCGGTTCGCCTCATCTCTTGCAATGGCGCGCAAAATCGCCCGATTTAACTGTTTCAGATCCTGGAAGCCCTCAAGAACAACATTCGACAGAGTGCGAGAATCTGTCGCCCAAAGCTCTCACCGAAGTGATGATGGCATACAATCAATTGTGACGGCGCCCATTTGGCAGATATCATCTTCTCGACTTAACCAATAAAATTCTATAGATTCAAATAAACATAATCAAAATTCGGAGAGCCAAACAACATCGGATGACTTCTTTTGGCCCACCATGTAGTTGGGATCTCAACTTGAAATGGGTGGGAACCATATGAAAAACTTTACGTGTAATTATCTCATAAACTCAATGTACAATTGATTATAATAGTTGGGATCTTAGCATGATGTAGGTTAATATCTCTCTCTTAACAAAGAGGTTAATTTGCTTTAAACTTAGCTAAGTTTAAAATGTTAGTTTTACAGCAAAAGCGTTCAAAGTTTGTGAGTATATACAGATTCTACTTATATAATAAGTTAAAATTCCTTATAACTTCTGTTGGGATTGAATGTTTGACTCAGCCTGAGCTGTGTATGGGATATAAATTGAAGCAAACCAAATTCAAAAACTCCATTTAACTGAAAGCATAATAAGTCGACTTAGCGTACTTAGCATACTTAATTTCATTTTACGTTATATTTAACAACTTCCGAGAACCGGACAAAACCAGGTAATCCGGTTTTCTACTTAATTTTGTTTTCGAAAACCGAATAGTTGGAAAAGGTATTTATCGAATAAAACCAAAATATTTAAGTATTTGAACCCTACAGGGCGACCAAAGCATCGTTGGATGAACCAATAGAAAGAACAGTAACGTGAACTTGGTGTGACGAACTATCTACGGAGCGCAAAAGACCTGATCGATTTGAATTCATTTCTACATAGGGGTACTGAAGGAAATGAGGTAAAAGATAGTTGGATATAGTTTTTGGAACATATCGGTCCGAAAACTTGTACAACTGGCTAAAATATAACCATGCCCTTATAAGCTTTGGATTTTCGGAGGGTAAAATTCCGTGTGTAGATGAAAACTGCTATATTTTGTTTATGCATCGTATATTTAAATTTAATAACACAACATAACAGCAGTTTCAAAAGCAGCACTTACTTAAAATATTCCTATCCAAAATTCAAGATTTTCCTATTAAACTTATTTGATTGTGGCAATTTCTTAAACATACACAGTCCCAAAACATCTAAAAACTTATCTTATAGAAGTAAGTATATCATAAAAATTATGTATTGTTGAGCATACTATGCGGAAGTGAATGTATATGCAACAGTGTTGCATTCTTTAGGGAGTTCAACTTCCCGACAAACACACGCCACGACTAAACTTTTAACAAAACTTTAAGAATGTTCTCCAAAAAAAATTGTTTGAATGTCGACAGCGCACAACGAAAAATTTACATACAACCAGTTCAACAAACCCAAAAATGTTTTGCATTGCACAGTTGCACATTTGTTGTTGCAGTAGTTGGCTATTAGTTAGTAGTTCTTGTTGCTGTTTGTTGCAGTTATTTAATTCACAAACTAAATGTACTAGAAATATCCGAAATTAAATTTATTATGCAATCTGACATTTTTAAATATTTATACAATTCAATCAGTGAAAAGTCAAAACTTGTGCTTTGGTTTAATAGATATTGGCCAAAAACAAAGTTTGCATCTAATGTTGATGAGGGAATCAAAAAGACCTGCATTTAGTTAAGGCAACAACTTTATAAAACATGAAGTTATATTAAGGAGAAGAAAACGAAAAAAATACACAGCATAAAAAATTTAATTTTTTAACTTTTCAACAAATATTTGGCAGTTACTATTGGCGACAATAAATGAAATACCTGTACTTGGTACAAGATATTTAAAAAAGCGCCTGGGAATATGTAACTACATCGTGTAAATAGTTTAGAGCTTGCCTAGCAGTAGGCTTCACTGGTATTATATTGACATTTGGAAAATAACTCATTAAACAAGTATTTTTTTAAATTACAAAAATTTACTTAAATTTATTAAAATATTTTTATGTAATTTCACTATTTATGGGCCAGACGTGGCATGACGCCTAGAACGCCCAAGTATATTGCAGATTTGGGGTATCACCATTCGGTAGTCCGTCGGATCGGCAGTGGCAAGTGGTTAGAACACGCGACTATCATGTGGGAGATCAGTGGTTCGATTCCCGGCTCCAATCATCTATATACTTCTATTATTGCCGGCCCCTCGTTTGTTTGTCGACAGCAACTTCGCGATATAGTATCGTGTCAATCGGCATGTCTAGTAAAAGCTTTTCAAACAGTGACGTATGCATTCGTCCATAAACAAGTAGGTGTCGTTTGTTGACAATATAAAATAGAAAGCATGTTAATTAACAACAACGCGAGAAGCATCCCATACCTCATTCTTTTGGTGTAATGGGAAATTAAGCTTTTTTTAAGTCGTGCTCTGTTTTCAATAAAAGTGTCTTTTAGTATGTTTTTTTACAACAATTTGATATGTTGATGCAGCATTACGCAAAAAGCATTTACATTATTTCTCAATCACATTTGAATTACATTTTGTTCACACACAAAAACAATGAGCCGTGGCATCCGCTGATTTACCTTCCGTAAATCAATGATTACACATTTCATTTCCAAACTCTACAATATCGACAAAAACCGTTTCAAATTCGAAGGATTTCAAGACAACAGCCTCCAGTCCAATTCACCCTTTGCTAATATGAAAATTTCATTAATTTTTGATTTGTTTCTGGGGCAAAATGCGTCTGCAGTCAAACTACAACATCAACGTGCGTCTATTTTCTATTCTTTTTTTGAGAAACTTTAGTTTTTGCATTTGTGCTGCCATGATATCCATCATGTAATTTTAACAAGGCCTCAAGGCATCTCAGAGTTTTTGTTTTTTACTTCAATATGTGGTACAAAATCCCAACACCCATTGAAATTCCAATAGATGGAAGATCCCTGGGAAATTTTTGGTTTTGCTTTATTTTTGGACACAAAAAAAAGAAAATATTTATCACATTCGAAAAATCTCTGTTAGAGTGTGTTTGAAACACAAACACATAGCCCACATACAAACACATACAAACGGAGAAAGAAATACAAATAGAAATGCGAATTGGAATAGGAACATCTGATTCCAACTTGGACAAGAAGAAAAACATGGGACTGAAATACAAAACTATGAATGAATGAACCTTTTTTTTTTAATCGAGCCTAAGCAACATAAATAACTACAGGAGTTTTACTATTTTTTAGCTGCACAAAAACGGGAAAAGAGAAAAAATGAAACGAAGAAAGAAAACTAAATCGAAAACGGGCCTATGTTTTTCTTTCTTGTTGTTGAATACTTTTTCACTGAAGCGGCCTGATTCAGTTCATCTAGTATTAGGGCATACATATGTTGCAGTTGTAGTAACAATTTTATAGCCACAAAATAACATTTATACAGCTGCGGAAATTTTCGCTTTTATTTTAAGGTGTTTTTGCTGTCCCATTTATATTTCAACGGAAAGTGTAGTATTATATGTGGATGTAGTGGTCTTTTTTGTGACTGGCTTGAATGAAAGCCATGTATTACATTCATAGGTTCTTTGACATCACTTGACTATGTCGAAAAGGGAAAAACGCGGCTTAACACAATATCTAGAGGTATCTAGGGCAAACTGCTTCAGTCTGTGGAAATTATAGTTTTAAGTTTTATCATTTTTTAAAAATTGTAAATAAGAATAACACATTGGAACACAAGAAGGAGTTCTGCAGCTGTCGTTTTGTCAAGTTACATGCCACAGTACAACATTTTCAGCTTATCGATTTGGGACCCAACTATGAGAACTGCACGTGAAAGTAGCCCCAAAAAGAAGAAGTTCTGCTTCATGCGTTATGTCAAGTTACATCCCATAATAATAACCCCTGGATAATCCCTGATCTAAATACAAAAAACCAGATTGATCAAGTGGTAATTCATGGAAGGCGATTCAGCAGTGCTAAAAACGCTCGTAACCAAATGCAAAGGAAGTTAGATATCACAAAGTTACATACCACCGGGATAGCCAATGCCTACTCTCTCAATTACTTCGAAACAACCCCCTTAACACTGATGTTTCCAACACCCACCGTACTGGGTTATGAAAAACCACGCTCAGACAAACCCTGGTACGATGAGGAATACCGCGAAATGTCTGAAGAAAAGGATGCTGAATTCAGATAGATTTTTCGTAAGATGTATGCTAGAAAGTGCATCACTCAGAAATTAATATGGCTTACAGTGGTGGACCATTATTACCCTCCATACAAAATGACCTATTTTTGTAAAAATAATAATTCTCCAATAACTTTCAAACGGACATTTAAATTAGGTCAGTTTAATTACCAAGTTACAGGTACCTCTTATACAAATTACCCAAGTTCTGAATTATTAATAAAAAAAGAAACGTTGAATTATTAGGTAAAACCTAGGAAATCCGGTAGGTTTACACCACCCATTTGAAATGATTACTTCTTTTGAGTGAATTGATTAGAGAAGGTATCCCAATACAGAGTAACCTTATGCCCAGAGATATTGAACTTAACTTTTTACAGCTGTTAGCGAACATTGAAACCTTTTCTAAGATTGCAATATATATCAGTAAAAATCTGAGGATACGACCGAAAATCCTGTCGACAACGCTCCACGAGCAGTCTTATAATACTTAAGTAAATTTATATTCTCGTGATTTATTTCAACATACTCCTGAGTTAAGCAATGTGAATCATAAGGTGAGGTATTTATGAGTCAGTTAACCTGACAGAAATTTCTGTACTAGTTTTACTTAACTATTGCTACCTCTTTATATAAAACTTACTCATTAACCAACGCTCTACTTGCCTCTTCGCTATGTTACTTAAGAAAAACAGATTTATGTTAGACACAAATTAAACTAACGCGTATTGGTCCTTAAAAACCCATGAGTGTTTAGAGTTTTTTATTTCATCGTATGTCTTGTGTTTACTCTTTTTTAATATTCCTCCCTGTTTTGTTTTCTTTACAGACCTATGTAAATGGCTTACGTTTTGTTTTGACCGTCTTGGGTGGTGCTATTTCCGTGATGGGCAGTAAAGCTATCAAGTATCCATCAGCTGGCGCCTTGGGATGTGTTACGGTTGCCTTCATAGCTGGCATTGGTTGGAAGAGTCAACAGCTAAAACTGACGCCGCAGCAGCAGCAATCATATGAAAATGTAAGTTTATGTTATATGGTATTCTTTTGTGTATCTCTTTATATGCCATTTCCGCTTAGTGATAACAATGGCCTCTGTGTCTATGCGTTTAGATATATGAATCATACGTACCATAGCGAAAGCCTAAAGACCGACCGACATGTATGTGGTTGTATGCAAATTAGCGTACACATATCTTCACGGTTGTTTTTTACATTTTACTAACTCTTCTCTTTTCTTTCCTATTGTGTTTTGAATACGTATTCGGCGTAAAGATGTCGACGAATTATGCGAAAATTTTTTTTATTGTCATTTCTTTGTTTATTTGAAAACTACAGCTACAGCGTTGTTTTAAAAAGTGTGCGCAAAAAACATGTCTCAGCATCAATGCCATTGTAATTTAATATATTAAATTTTCTACCCACTCATATGGTGACTGTTGTAGAATTCGTTAGATATTGCTTTTGGTGACATTTCCTAGAACTCGATGTTATACTATGTATGTAATATGTAATAGCTACGCAATCCCGAGAGAATGTAGCACTTTTCGAAAAAAATATATGTTCGTTTGGCCATTGACCAAAGTTCTGGAAGTAATTGATTCATCGTATACTCTATTCGACCAATAAAAATTAGTTCACCCTAATCCACTTCACTTTGGTTGTAGAGTATTAAATATATTTTACATTTATTGGATTTATTCATTTGTGAACATGACTGCGGTACACTAGAATATAGAATTGAAATGGTTTAAGTGTTTGCTATAGCACAATTGGTCATTGTTTGAATAGTCTGCTGGTAAATTGAATTGAAAATTTAATTTGTATGAAATGGATTTAGAGTTTAAAAAAACATGTTCAAATTAGGTTTGTCACTCAAATCGAATGTTTTAGTATTTTGTAGTCTGTGACGATTATCCACAAAGTAGGCTGTATATTTTTATCATATTTAAGATCGTTTAGAATATCACAGTACACAATTTTTCAGCTCATTGATTTTGGACTCAATTCTGAGAAATGCTCGTGAAAGCAGCCTAAAAAAAAGAAGTTTTGCATCATTCAGTTACATGCCATAATAATTTAATATCGACGTGACAAATTACTCTATACAATACTTACTAACTTCAAATCGATATTAAATTATTATGGCATGTAACTTGATAAAACAAATGATGCAGAACTTCTTCTATTTGGAGGTACTGTTCTCAGAATTAAGTCCTATGTGTTGTATTGTGTATGTAAAAAACTGACCACATTTCCTTAAACTAAAAAATAATGAAATCGTAACAGAAAGTAAACTAATACAACGAATATTTACATAAAATAATTAATTTATACCTTACTTTATTTATACCTCCCTTAGGGATGATAGTATATATCATTTGATACGAGAAAAAGTGTAACGTATTAAAGGAGCTGTGTTAGACCTCAACCCTTAAGACCTTATATGTTTCATGACTTTCTACGAAGATTGAGCCATGTCCATCTGTTTGACTGGCTGGATGGCTGGCTGATGGGCAGAATAACTCGAGTAAACCTTAACTGATCCTTGTGAAAATTTACATAAATTTGGTACCCAGTTAGTTTATAATATGGAATTACGGTAGGCTATATATTTTTAAATTTTTCGCCCTATGGGCGAAGTGGCCGTGGCAAAACAATTCTAAGGAGATAAAATTTGATATTCATATAGTACTCGGCAACAAATATATGGTTATGCGGACGAAATTTTTATTTTGGATCAGTGGGTGGAGTGGGCGTGGTAAAACTGTATTTTAGCCAAATAGATATAAAATTTGGTACACAAATAGTACTCAATAACACTATTAATTTAAATTTTGTATCAGTGGGCGGAGTGGGCGTGGCAAAACTATATTGTAGCCCTGGAGAGATACTACATTTTAGCCCTACATCGAAAATATTTGATATAAAGTTAGTACTCGATATTAAAAAGTAAAATTTTATTTTTTAGAAAGTATATCTATTGTACCATAAAGACTTAAATGGGCAGAATAACCCCAACCCTTCTGCTATCTCCCAAACAAAATGACATATTTTTGTTAAAATAATATTTCTCCAATTAATTTTTAACGGACAGTTGGAAAACATTTAAACCTGGTCAGTTTAACCTGTATGTGCTCGGATGACTACATTTGTAGTATTTTTGAAATAAAACTCTTGTAACTTTTTTGTTACAAAAGGGAATGGTACGAAATTTTCAGTAGCTTCCTAAAAAAGTGTTTTTACCAGATTTAACTTATAAAACCAATAATAAAAAATACTAATGCTGCCTCCACATCATAATTTTAAAATGACCATCCCCTGGCCGGCTGACTACAAATGTAGTCACCATATAAAATGTATGGAAATTCACTTTATTTTCAATTAAAATCAATATTTTTTGGTTACCGTTTGTTGAAACGTGTGCTTTAAGTATTGATTTTGTTTCTTCACAATTAGTTGTAAAGAATTAACGCGAAATACGAAATTATACTTGCTGGGTACGATCTTGGAGAAGACCGCAAGAGAACGATGTAGCTAAATTATAAGATTTTCAGAACGACTTGGTTGCAGAGCATAAGGTCATAACACGCCAGCGTCATGGTGCAATGGTTGCAAAGTATAAAAAATCATCAAATTATTTCAAATGTCGAATAAAGAACTATATACTGCAATACTGCAAAGCAGACTATATGAAATCAGGTATCTAACTTATATAGAACATAGAGCGTTCGTTGAACTTATATTGCTAGCAAGCGTCAATAAATTAATCGATGGGGATAAGATGCATTGTGCAGTTTAAACGATGTATATTATAGCTCTGCTACAATGTCCGAATGAAGCTATCCCTTCTGATACCTCCCATACAATTTTTCCTTTTTCTAATTTAGTCAGTTTTATTATCTTGACAAATTAGTTGACAAATCCTCAGAATACCGAAACATTTGCAACACCCCTTCTGGTACCTCCCATATAAATGAGATCACTATATTAGTCTTACAATAGTAGACAAAGCCCCACCCCTTCTAATATACAAATGAGTGAATTTAGTGCCGTGGCGGATCAATATAATGGGAAGAGTATGGAGTATGCCTCTTGGTTTGACAATTACCATACATGATCAGTTTGACTAGACAGCAATAAAGCCGAACTATATTTACTTAGACCATACCACCAAAGCAGCAAGGTGCGATATAGAAAATGGAAGGTCAGTTATAATATTCAAATTCAAAATACATATTAGATTGCCAAAAAAAACCAAAGCATGAGTAGAAAAGTTAAACATGGCGTTGCCTTTGGCAATGTTCTACAATATGTTTGATATAAACGTATTAGTCATTATATATTTGGAATATCATAGCCATATTCAAGACAAAAGCATGAAGCGAAACTTCCGGCGGAGCTGGGCATATTAGCTTTTCATGTCTCTAATGGAACAACGCATTTGCATTCCAAAAATTTTGGGATATACAACTGAAATATGATTACTGTCCTGAATATGCAACTTTGGAAGCTTTTCTGATGTTACTACTGACATACATAAATCCAATTCACCTTGTCCAATCCTGGCGTGCGTTATCCATTTTTTACATACAAACATGGCAAAAGATGTTAGTTTTCCAGAACTATTTAGTTTTGTAGTAAAAAATATTATTTTGTCTTAAAACAAACTAAATTAACCACTAATTTTGAAGCTAATATGTATTTTTTACTTAAAAATCCATGTTTGCTACATTTGTAGTCATCCGACCGTCCACGTAAGTTTACAATCCCGAGCACATGAAGGTTAACTATCTTGTAATAGTAGATAAACCGTCACACCCCCATTAGTAGCTCCCATATAAATGATCGAATTGACCCTCATAATTTTACATACAAATCACCCTACGGGTAGGAGGGTAAAAATCATTTGATACGACCCATAAGTGTAACAAATAGAAGAAGTCACTTTAGTACCTAGGTTTCGGTGAACTAAATTCGATTAATGACTTTTTAAGTCGTTTAAGCCATGTCCGTCTGTCTGACTGTTCGGCTGGTACGCTTGACAACTTTCGAAAGACGCAACCAAATGTTTAAAAAACATTGCACGAGTTAATATTTCTCCCAAACTACTGACGGTGTTACAAATTTATCATTCCGCCCACTTTTGAAATCGAGTAATAATATCTATAAACCCAAGGCGGTCGTGCCAAAATTCTGTAAATTGTTAAGCTATAAGAGGATAAAGTTTTGGAGAAAAATTTGGCAGTCTAGCCACGCCACTTCTGGTACCTTCCATACAAATGTATCATACCGACCACTTTAGAAATCGAGTAATAATATCAATACACACAATGTGATCGTACATATCGTCCCCTTAACAAAACAATGGTGTAAAATTTTTTTGGTGTTTTGAGAAAATCGAGTTTAAAAAACTTTTCGTCAAATCGGATGTCTATGAAATTTTCGAATAATAAATTATACACTACTTTTTCCAATGACCTTTTGACCCACTTTGTGGAAGTAGATTTTGACGAAATTTTAACCAGGCATAGAATCAATGGTGGAGATTCTAAATATGCAATAAAAAAAATAATGCTGTATGAGCACATACACTATTGTTATATTAAGGGGACGATATAGCAGGTGGTACAAATCGTATGTATAGCAGGATAAAGTTTTGGAGAAAAAAACTGGATGTATTGCCACGTCCTATCTGGTGCACATTAGAAATCGATTAATGTTATTAATAATACTTCGTTCAATAATGTGTGTGACTGACACATAGAAGGCGGCACTAGTACTAAATCAATATTTTTTTCGAAAGTGGCAACCTTTTTAGGCTTACTGTCAAAATCATATGTTAATCCGACCATTTGTTTACAACTTACAGTGCTTTAAGTGACGCTACTTTTGAGTTTTAAAAAAAGTGAATTCAAAGCAATTCCGTGTGCTGATTTATCATTGTTTTTTAATGAAAAAAATACTGTTCAATGCCAGAAATGGCTTGAAAAACATTATTCGGACTCTGCTCCATCAAAAAGAATCATTTGTTATTGGTATGCCGAATTCAAATGTGGTCGTACAGACTCCGATGACATTCCATCTACTGGAAGGCCAAATGACGCTGTTATTCCGGAAAACGTTGAAAAAACACTGAAAATCATTATGTCCGACCGTAAAGTGAAAGTGTGGGAGATTGCTGACATTCTAAAGATATCAGCAGGCAGTGTACACACCATAAGGCTAAAGTGTGTACACTCCACTGTTGGAGAAAAACAGTGTACACACTTTTGAGATTTAAGTTCGAGTTATTTAAATACTTTTTCTTTGAACATATGTGCAGAGATATTGAATTTAACAATTAAGGTTAAAACTTTGTTGGCTGTAACTTTTGTACAATTTTACTGTATGTCTTGTCTGGTCATGCAACCGAAAATCGTATAGCTGATAAATACCAGTTAGTTTAACTGACTATAATTTGTGTACTAATATTTGGTTGTAAAACTGTAGCTAGTAATATTTATAATAAGAGAATCTTAATAATATTTGCCTATATATATATCTAAATTAAATTTACGTTAAAGTGTATCAAATGATACATCAAATTCGGCTTACGATCAGACATCACGAACAAAAAACCTTTTAAAGAAGCTTAAGCTTTGAGGTAAAAGGGGAATCGTGGGGAAAGAATGTCCTCCATTTCTCATGTTAGAATATTAACGATCAAATTCAAACTATAATTGGTGCTGGACATTTTCGGCTGATATCTACTTCGCATGTACATGTTAGACATAATTGTAGGTATATATACAGCTGATGATGTACCATTGTGCATCAGTTCGTCACAAAGGGGTCTGAAGATGAACTCGTCATGGAGTTCGAAACGCGTCATCCTAGTGCGTGACACACTGAATTTGACCAAAAATATCAAACAATAAAAAACACTTTTCTGATCGTAAGCAGAATTTGATGTATCATTTGATACACTTTAACGTAAATTTAATATATAAAACACGATCGACTAAAACTAACAAACAAACAGTCTAAAGGAAATATGAAGTAATTTCGTTTTCTAATTCTACGCATTTAAATGTGTGTTATTTTACAAACGTCTACAAAACATTTCGCTAAACATTCAAATTTAATTTTGCAATACGTTTCCTATTCTACCACATATATAAGCATTTACTTTTTACCTTCCCCTCCCCACCACATGATAATCTCAAAAGTATGCAATGCTTTTATACAATTTCATGCTCCAAAAAGCACACACCATCTACATGACAGTTGATGATAAGCCTGTCTCTATAAATTTGTTTGTATACTATACATATATCTTAGAAATCGTACTTCTCAATTATTTGATCATAAATTCCTTGCACCATACACTCCAATGGACGTTGGATTTTCTTGGTGCTTTCCGTCGACACAACAACACAGAGTGTGACTTTATTATCACTTTATCACAACTTAAGTGCATATAAAGTGGTTTTATCATTGACTTTACATGTCAAATAGACATACACGCACACCGACAGACAGTTGGATAAGTGGACGGACGAAAGCTCCTTTTTACTTTTTGTCTGTACGTGCGTGTGTGTTCCCATATCTGTGTGCATCCTACGAATGAGAATGTCAGTTTTGTAGCTGCTGCAATAACAAAAATAAAACTAACAACTATTTCACACTTTAGTCAAGAAGTAGCCAAAGAACGAAAGAAAGAAAAAAAGAATCTTATCAAAAAGTCAATCTTGTTGACACATTTAATTGCAAAGACAGCTTATGACATTTGATTTCGTTCGTCTGTTTGCCAGTTCTTTTAACCATTTGCCTCTTAGTACACATATAGAGTTGCTTACACTTCCCCAGCAGCGGAAAAGAGGAGTCATTGTAAAAATATGCCTGCAAACATGCCTTCAAAGGCAGTTTGTTGACATTCAAATACGCCTTCCTTTTCCAGGCATGTATACAGGCTATAATAAGTCCTTCACTAAGCCTAAAAAAAAATTCCATACCCATGCACATTTCGCTTCTCAAATGAGACCTGCAATGAGGCCTCTTACTAGGGTGAGAAAAGATCCCGCAGACATGCCTATTTCCCTTCTAAAAACTGGCCTGTGAGCAGCCCTACTGTGTACCCCACAAAATACCATAGATTTGCACAAAGGGCATGCAAACTTTCTTGCCTTAAACAGGCCTGTTGACAGTCCTATTAGTAGAAGGCAGAATTGACGTTCATAGCCATGTACTTGTCACTTCTCCGATTAGGCCTGTTGGCAGGCCTCTTAAGGGAAGGTAAGACAGATGCTGTTGTTTATGAAAATCACATGTATGTTATTTATCGTACAACAACTATATCACGTGATAGCCGAGTAGGTAGCATGCCCAACTATGAGTACTGAGGTCGCGAGTTCGATTCCCGCTGCTGGAGTTTAAAAAAAATTGTAATTGTAATAAATATTGTATTAAAAATTTATAAAAAGTAGGAAATCATTTAATATGGAAATAATTCGCATATGTTTTTTTTTTTATTTAAGTCCTTCTATAAATGCTCTTTTGCAGGCCTGCAAGCTGGTCTGCAGTAGCAATGCCTCATAGAAGGCCCTTGTTATTAGGACTCCAAGCAGGACATACTAGGCATGCCTACTGAAACGCCTTCAATGAGAAAGGGAATGTGCAGGCCTTGCCTGCCTATGACACCCTATGTTAATTTGAAATGAAGACTGCATTTGAAGGGTAGGGCTTCTGACTGCCTTTGCAGGCCTGTAAGAAGGCATGCAAAGCCCCATTTTTTGCTGCTGGGTCACTACTCTTTCTATGTATTTTTGCATGTGATATTGTGCCAGTGTGAAAATGTTTGTGCCAAACAAATTGTAGCTGTGAAAAATGAAAACCCCCCACAGAAGAAAATCTACAACAGTCAAGTACAACTGAGGCCAAGTAGAAGAATTCACTTTAGAAATGATAACAACATAAATAGAAATAGAATGAAAGAATGCAATGACAACAACACCATCACCCTAACACAATAGCAACAACAAAACAAACAACAACAACAACAACTAATCTTTAAAATGGAACTGCAGCAGCAGCAAAGCCAACGTAAGGGAGATAGTGTTAGAAGTGTCACGGATACACTGAAACAAAAACCTTTATGCTTTATGGAACGCAATCTCAACTTATAGTTTTACTATAAGTGTCGTCAGGCCATGCGGCCGAAAGTCGTATGGGAGAGGGTATTTAACAGACAGTTCACCTGACTGCAATTTTGGTACTGGTTTATTCACATATAATTACTAAAGAGTAACTTTTCCTAACAAAAAAATAAAAAGATCAAATATCGGTCTCTGCTTTATCCCAGCAATTTTTCCTTCAGTTTTCTTTCAGTGCATTGCGACAAAATCTAGTTCAAATGCCTATCGTCTCAATTCTTTGGTCGACGTGGCTACTTTGGTGGGTTTTTGCCCTCTAAAAAGCTCGGAAAATTCTAAACTTTAAATTGTGCACATTCATTCTACGTGAATGGGAAAGATAGCCTTTAGCAATTGCCAACGCACACACACACAAAGCCATAACATACAGACAACAGCAATAGCAATGTATCTTATGCATCAGTGTCGTCCCTCTGCAAATCGGGAAACAAAGTGTCAGGAGTTCTTGTGATATTGTCATTGTTACACTTGGGTGGCGGCTGCATTGCATATAGAGAAAAAAGTAAAATTTCGTTATTAGCTTTTAGTTGTTTTCTCAGAGTACGAAGAACTGGCATAGAACTGGGTGAAAATCAAGGAGAGATCTTGATTGCAATTGTGTATGAGTGTTTACCGGAGCATTTCAGTTTGCTAAGGCGTATAATGAAAATGAGAAAAGGAAATGGAAATAACAACAACAACATGAAAAAGAGCAACGTATGGATGGTCTATATGAGGAAAAAGTTTAATATGGGTTGAAGCTAAAAAAAGGTATCGAAGAGATAAAACAACCGATTGGGTTGTGATGACCGAAATGTCACCTTTTGTCTGAATTTATTTTGTATGAATAAAGAAAATAGACAAGAAGACCCAAGTATGAGTAACATTGAGGTGAAATTTGTGAACTTAAAGCGCCAGTAATGATAAACTTTACTGCGATTATTGTAGAAATGTTGTCTTAGTTATTTCCATTAATTTTTTTTATGTACTTAAACTAGTAGTCCCATAGTTGACAACAACGGATATAACTAATACCAACACTCGCCTGTGGTAGGGCATCCGTAGTAAAAACACCTTAACCAAATACAAAATGTTAGCCACTTTTAGGCAAACAAGCAACAAATTAAAAACTACAATCGAAACAAAAAATGGTGATAACTATTGTAGCTCCTGTTACAATTTCTTCACTAAGGTAACAACAAACAAAAAGAAATCCGTTTCAAATAACAACAGCAATTCGAAATGAACTGAGAGACCGGAGTATTATCGAATTTGTTTACTTTTGTTAAAAGGGTCATTGGTGTAATATAAGATCTAAATTGCCATTCAGGTGACACTATAGAAGAAGGCGAAACACACACACACACAGAGAAAAGGTGTTTGTTAAATGAGTTTTACATTTTATACTACTTAAACACCTTGTCTAGATTTAGGCTTTACATTTTTGTACGTAAGTTATTTTAACCTAGTTAAGAAGATGTTGTTAAGTGTAAAGAGCAGTTTAGAATGCAGAAAATGAAAAATGTAACAATATATTTAGCACTTCATAAAAGTTTAAACAATGTAGTGGGATTTATGTGTTGTTAGGTACTGAGTTGAGCAAACAAATTAGCAAAAACGCACATATTTTGTTTCAATCACCCTCAGCATTGACTAATTTGTATAGGAGTTACCAGCAGAAGCAACACAACGTCTTCGATTTTTTTCCCCAAATCAACGTTCAATGAGCGCTAACATACTTACGAGAGAGCTATGCAAGTAGAACTATAGGGACAATTTCGGTCATTTGTATGGGAGGTGTGCCAAATGGCTTAGTTTAATAAAATTCTGCCTACTATTACCAGTTAAATTAACTCTGAACCGAAAATTTAATATTCATTAGTCCGTTTGGACGTTATAGGAGAAATACAAATTTTCCTAAAATAGATAATTTTGTATGGGAGGTACCAGAAGAGGTCAGCCGACATAGGTTATATTAATTCCTGAGTCATGTTTTTATTAGCGTCAATCTCACCCAAAATATGACTGCATTCTGTGTACTTACAAAAAAAGACAACATAACTTAAAAAAAGATAACATACATACGTTAAACCAATGTTGTATGGGGAAAAAAAGAATGTTGTAAGGGATTTGCAAAGGTTCGGGTTTTATGAAGGGTTGTTTGGTATTGCAAAAAAAAAAAGGTTATTGAAGAAATATTATTTCTCGAATAATAGGTAATTTTGTATAGAAGGTATTACAAGGGGTCGGCTTATCCAATGCATATTCATTTCTGAGTCAAACTCTTATGAACGTACGTCTTACGCAATTAATGTTTGATTTCGGCGTATTTAACAAAAAGATATGTATGTAAAACTTTGAGGGTCAATTCAATTCGGAATATTTTTATGGCAGGTACCAAAAGGCGTGTGCCAATGGTGAGAATTTATCTTATATTACAAGGTAATTAAATGGACCAAATGTAAGTATCCTCTATTGTCCATTTGGAAGTTGTGAAAGACATATCAAAAAACGAGTAACTTTGCATAGGAGGTACCAAAAGGGGTAGGGCCCATTTACAATTCCATTACTTCATTTTGGAAAATATTATCGTGGTAAATTTTTACAAGGATCAGTTAAGGTTTGATCGAGTTATTCTGCCTACCAGCCAGTTAGCCAGACGGACATGGCTCAGTCGTCTTAAAAAGTCTTAAAACGAATTTGGTCTTAGGACAATTAGGATTTAAGACATCTCTTTTAAAGCGTATCAAACCATATTTACCCTTATCCCTAATGAAGTAAACTTAAAGAACAAAAATATTTCATGTGTGAATAATGAAACTAAACCCCAAAATATGAAGTCAGGCCCCAAAAATAAATGAAATTCGGCCCCAAAATTTGTTTGGGGCCTTCTTTCACTTCCCTATTTGGGCGGAAAGATACATTTGTATGGGAGGTACCAGATGGGGCGCGGCTAGACTTATAATTTTTATCCAAAACTTTATCCTGTTACAGATTTTTCTAAATACAGAATTCGGAATGATGTATTTGTATTTTGTATGGGAGGCACCAGAAGGCCATGTAGGCCATGTCGGAAAACATGAATAACTTAACTATTTGTTAACCGATTTTTACAAACAAGTATGCGTTTAACTCGTGAAAGCGTTCACTTTCTGAATAAAATAGTAAACATTAGGGTGTCCTTATAAAATAGTTGCTACAAACTTCATCAAACTAAAAAAATAGTGAAAAATTACAAAAGTTTGAAATTTCTAGGCAAAAAACAAACAGATATGACAAGTTACCAATATAACTATATATATGGTTGGAAAGGCCAAGTCTCTTCTTTCTAAATCCACTGAGAAAGTTAAAATCGGTTGATATGCAACCACGTTACTGGCTTATAAGTGCGTAAAGGTTTGAAAAACCGGTATCAACGTCGACTTTATGAGCTATTTAGGTTGCCTAGCCAAGTTCAGATTGGATTGATATATTCACGAAAGTTGTTTATCTTTACCAGGGCTACAATTTTGGCGAAAAGTGTTAGAGAAAAATTTGGACTCCCTCAAAGTAATGCTCAAAAAAGTGAAAAAATAATAAATTCTTCTTAAATTTTTTTTGAAAAAGGGCAGGAATAACCTACCTTTTTGACATACTTTGTTAATAAAGTTAGTGCGCAAAACTCCTAGCTACATTATAGCCGAACACAGTTTAGCGCTAAAACGAAGTGTGAGTCAGCTGTTGGACGATAACTGATGAAACCTTTTTTCATGGGGCTCACTGATTTTGAGAATCTTTAGGGGCTCATAAAAAAAAATTGGTCACCAATCTCGCCAAACTGAGTATAGGGTTTTTTTACCCTTCGATAGTAGAATCGAACATATACTGTCAAGTTCTTGTCTTTTTTTTCACTGTTGCACTGTGTTATTAACGTTTTCATAAAATTTGATGGACCTGCAACTTATCTCGTCATTTGGTAAAATTAAATTGTGATATCAAACTAATAAAGCTCTGTACAATTAAACATTTGAGTTGAATACTGTTATTACCGTTTTAAAGTCATTCAATTCATAATTAAATTGTTATTAAATTATTAGTGTTATTAATATCTATTTGTTAATTAGATGATAATTTTCTGTAACTGATTTGCAACTTTCTTACTACGTTAATCCGCCTACCTTCGAAACGTGTTGTAAACTTTGATCCACGTTATGGGACACCTTTCGGTGGTAGGAGCGGTTAAGTGAGAGGCGTGTGAGAAAAAAATGTCAATATTGAACAAAAAATTATACAATATTTACAAAAATATTTGTGTTAACAGATAAAGGCAAATTAAATTGTATGTAGAAAAACTATACTTAAATTCTTTTCTCTAACAAAAGTTCTTATGCCCAATTATATGTCTATCGGTGCAGAGCGGAAACTCATTTATAACAGAAATCTTCATAAACTTTCGCCAGACCTAATAGTCCCTTAAATTAATTCTTTGAAAACATAAATGCCCTTAACAAATCATTAACTTTCATCACGTACCAATAACTAAGACCCTTAAAACTAAGCAGATTAAATTTTTAACCACTTAAGCAAGTTAAGCAGTAAGTCAACGTTAAGTTAAATTCAATCCTTCCTTAATAGTTGTCAACATTTCCTCTATTCGCGTTTATATACCTCCACTACTACGAAGTGGTTGTATATTTTCCCTGTGGCAGACTTTGTAAAATTCATTGCATACTTTAAGGCATAATTCAAAAACCATTATTAACCACTTTTCTCTATAAATTCCTAACCGAACGGAACAACATCAACAACAACAAACGTAAAATAATTGAATTCGTTTTTAACCTTACTTTGCCATTTATTCTCTTCTCTTCCCTGTTTACTCTATTTACAGTCTAGTGTGCCCAAACGTCTTGATTTGCTGTGGAAATTTTTAAAGCCCGTTTCGTTTGCGCTCATTGGCAAAGAAATTAATTTCGCCGTTTTGGATGGTAAAGTCGTTGGTTACGGTGCCCTGTTGGTGTTACTCGGAAGTCTGGTAATTATAATGTTTTGTGCTGTGCTATGCAATCGTTTCAGTGGTCCTGGGCCGGCCACTGTGTGCTGCATGTTGGTGGCGGTGGTGGAGTGAGTCATGGTAGTGGTTTTGCATTGTTGTATACAGGAAACAACATGAGGAAAACAAAAACAACATCCAGGAAAGTTGCAAAGCAACACCACCACAGCTACAAAGTTGGGCGGAAGGTTTTCCAGTTTTGAATTTTTGTTTTGTTTTGCTTGGTTGGGATTTTTTTTTTTGTTATTCCTTTTTTTTGTTTTTTGGTAACAACAATGGTCAAAATGGTCATTGTATTTATAAATGTATGAGGAAAATGGCGTTTTCGGTTAACGTACATATATGTGAATGCATTCGAAGGGCCCCGCACAGACGAAAAATAAAAACATTAAAAATGTTCAGTGTAAGACTAACAAACCCATAAAATGGCTCAAAATGTAGCAGAAAAAAACGCAAGAAAGAAATATGTATGTAGGAACATTTTTTAAACTATAAATTAAAATGTTTTCTTTTTCTAGCATTGTGATTATTTGTAACTTTTGTTTGTGCCTCTGTGTTTTTCTGGAAATTGTTAACAGTGCAAAATTCTCTACGATTTTTCTTGATATAGAATGCTTAGTATAATATATAGGGTGCGGCGGGAGTAAATGATAGAGGATGTTAGGGAAGAAGCTACAGAAGTAATTTGGGGAATTAGGCAAAAATAGATACTGTAGATGACAAAAAAAAAAACACTATGCAATACGGTAGAGAACAAATGCATTACAATATATCTAATTTACTGCGGTATTAAGTTCACCCTTATTAAAGGTTCGGAGAAAATGTTTGTATAGTAAAAGTCGGAAATAGATTTTATGAATGGACAGTATGAGCCAAATGCATTATTCCTCCTTTCTACGAAATCCAGTTTGGGGCATATCGGGTGGATGATTTCAACGCTTATAACGGACATACATAGGAAGAAACAATGTTTATTTTGTACATATATAAACAGGCTTACGTTGCTACGACTGCTTTAAAAGAATACAATGGATATCCAAATTCACAAATAATTTTCATATATGGGACATCAATTCGGGTGTACTCAGAGATCAGAGAGCGACTACCCAGCCGTAAAAATACCCATTACGTAATCGCTGATGTTTAGCTATATTTAGTAGCAATCAGTGATGATTCTTTCGCGTATGTACCGCCTTATATAATATTTACACAGGAGTGTTATAGGCCGTTTAATCGGTGCGCTTTTGTTTACGAAGTAAGGGAAAATATCAGTAAGTGCCATTTCGTTTGCATTTATATTATAAGCGGAGTTTTATGCGAGCTTGATAACACGCTTGATTACGAAGTAAGTGACGATGTCAGTAGTTGTCATTTCAATAGCATTAAGTACATTTGCCGCTGGGTGTAAATGAAACGGAGTACCCATTTAGTAATCCATGACATCAGTATGACATTTTAAGCGAGCGATCTAAGTACTTAGAACGTCACGCGTGTGTAATGCAAAAAATATCGACCACTTTTTATAACACCGATTGGAATGCTACCTACTAACATCGGAACTTACTTCGTAATCAAGTGTGTTATCAAGCACGCTTAAAACTCCGCTAATAACGTAATAGCAACAGATATGGCACTTACAGACATCGTCGCTTACTTTGTAAGCGAGAGCGCACCGATTAAACAGCCAATGACACTCCTATGCAAAATTTAAGCTGAAATACAAGTGAAAGATCGCCACCGATTGCTCCGAAATATAGGTGACATCTGCGTTCAAGTACTAGGTATTTTTACCGCTTTGACTTGATAATATTGTTACTCATTTTTTCACCCCCTAGAACGGGGAAATTTGTATGAGAAATGGGAGTAGTTTTGAACTGAACTTTACCTCCGGTTAAATGAAAGAATTTTATATGCCAAACTTCAGCTCGATAGCTCTTACACTAAGGCAGTTGGTACTGGATGTGGGAGTAGTTTGTCTTGTTCATCTAAGGACTTAATCTCCGCTTTAAAGATAAAAGCTTGCATACTTATTTGCAGATCGATAGATCAAAAACTACGGCTGTGATATTGGGGTCAGTCAGTCGAACACTCCTAAAATAATTCCTAAAAGAGGCTGTTGTTATGGAAGTTGGGAATGGTTTTTGATCATGCTCATTTTAAAACTAAACCTCCGCTTAGTGGATATACGTTTGTATATCAAACTAGCGGACCCGGCAAACTTCGTCTCGCCCCAATTTATGCCTTCAGATAAACTTAGTGGAGTGTGGTATGATAAACAATGTTTTCCGATTAGTTTTCCGCCGCAAAAACAAACAACGAAGGCGGTTCTTCAAAACTCCAAAAGGCAACGTTCAGCTAATCGCACTTAAAACAGGGAATTTCGAGATTAATCTCACATACTTCCAACGATTGGCCTTGCGATTTATTGATTGTCGTCGGGGAATTGGAATGGATGATCAGTTGGAACTATCTGATTCGTAAGATAAGGACTTCCTCTTCTTTGAATTTGTTCTTGATGATCTCTGAAATCAAATTTTTTATCGGATTCTTGACGGACAACCGCGTACCGTTGCACAATTTCGGTTGACACATTAACCGAGTGGAAAATTCGGTCGGATTGTTGGTCGCATCATACTCTACGGTCACGCTGTAAACAAATTTGTACGAATGCAGTTCTCAAGCAATTTAACTTTCTAATTTGAAATTCTAGCTATTGATATCTTAATTCTTCGCTGCTATTAACATACTGCCCGTAAATTAATCCAATCGAGATTTTTCTAATTTTGTGCAATGTCATGAGTTACTTTTTCAACGATGTGAACTGGTAAAAATTTGCATTGAACGATATCAATTCAGTCGAAACATCAACCCGAATTCGGCCATTGCCAAGTGCCAGCAATTGTTTCAGAAATTCAGCAGAAGATTGGAGGTTCTGGAATGAGCCCCTAATTTATTGGTCAATTACAACTTCTTGACATTGACGACGTTTTCAAGCATGGTTTTTAGTATATCAGAAGCATTAGACATTTTGAGAATAATCATAAACCCACCAAATCGTTTTAAGTCCAATCGTAAATTCTTTATCGTTCGGTCAACTACTTCCAAATCTCGTTTATTCGTTATCGCGCATTCATCCGAAATGTTGATTTGGCATTCCCGCATCTACTTCTCTGCTGCGAAATTCTTGACCATTGTGTACTTTGGCTTTTCAACCGTGAGAAGATTCATCGACAGTTTTAAAGCGGAATTTGCCGTTGGAATGCATTCCAACAATCTGGCAGGTATGCTTGACTAAATTGTTGCCGAAATCAACAAAAAAATGTGTTGGCTGTCCCACACGGAGCATCGAGAAAGTAAATGCCTTCAGTTTCATCGAGAATCCTACACATTCTTGTACTCGGTATTTAACAGCGGCACATTTGTTCGAACTCTTCCGGTCAGCCCATCTAGATTATAGTCTTGCTCCCGTTAAAATTCGCTATCGAATGCATCTTGCATCGAACTATTTGGTGCTAGCATTCGACAACAGATTGCGCAACATCCCGTCGGAATTTTCCGATTTTTCCTTAAGAATTACCATTTTTTCACTCGAAAAGCCATTTCTTAACAACTGCACAAAAAATTCCATACAAAAAATCAATTTTAGATTTTTCCAATTTCCCGACTTTTCCGAAGTATTTTCCCAAAATTATCTAGCATAAAACCCTCATACCAATTACGAACAATTAAATAAAAATTGAGCAAAATGGGCCGTTCTCTCTTGATGAATTACTACACACTATTCACACCGTTTTCATACATATAGATAAAATTTTTGGAATTTTTCCATAATTTTCCAACCAAAATTTTCTATTATATTTTTTCAACCGAAAAGCCACTGCGGAACAATTGCACTCAAAATGTTATACAAAAATTCAATTTGCGATGCAAAATTTTTCCGAAAAAATCAATATTTTTCGAGTTTTTCCGGAATTTTCCGAGTTTTCCAACTAAAACTTTTCTATGTTTCCATTCAGAAAGTCATTTCGAAATAATTATCCATAATTTTTCACTGTTACATCAATTACATTATCAAATCATACGATAACATGCAAAATTTCGTCGAAAAAACAAAATTCAAAATTTGAATTTTTCCAATTTCCGAACTTTCTAACAATTTTTTTTATTTTCCATTCGAAAAACCATTCGTAACAATTGCACACAAAATTCCATACAAAAAAGCAATTTTCCGGCTTTTCCGGAGGAATTTCCCAAGATTTTCTTTTACATAAACCTTCTCCTGGCAATTAGGAACAACTGAAAAAAAAATTCAGCAAAATCGGTCCAGCCGTTCTCAATTGATGAATTACTATACATTTTTGCCACCATTTTTATATACACTGTGGTGCAAAAATGAGCCAATGTTTTAAACAATGTATGTTATAAAATATTTTTTATACTTTTTATTGTATTATTTTCAAACCTTTTGCTAAATTTAAAATATGCATCTGTAAAATATGTAAAGCAATAACAAAATAAAAATTTACATTACTGTAAGTATATAAAAACAAAACATTTTCAAAATCAGACCATTGACACACTTTTGCTCCAAGGTTTTTCTTATCTAAATTTAATAATAAGTCATGCATATTTTTACTTTCTTCAAATGATCCACCCTATTAGGCGTATATTGACAAAGTTGAGCAACATAATATACAGGAATTTCTTTTCATTCAGCCAGAACCCACTCCCACAGCTCATTTATACTTTTCGGGGCTCTTTCGTTTCTGTCAGCCCGCGTTTTAGGTGAGCTAACTGATTTTCGATCGGGTTCAGATCTGGACTCTGCAGTAGTTACTCCCTGACCCCAAACACCTGAGAACTAAGCCATTCCTTGAAATTTTTTACAGAATGTTTTGGAACGTTGTCATATTGGCAGACGACATTCTCTGGTCTAACTGGAAATTGGCCAGGGCTATGGGGCCAATTATCTTGCAAATGCGAAGATAGTCTTCCTTTCGCAATATTCCTTCGATCCGTATAAGTAGTCCCACACCATCTGGGGTTACACGTCCCCAAATCATAACAGAACCGCCTCCGTGCTTAATGGTTTGTGATACATGAGCTGGATCTGGTGTGTTTGATCAATTGGCCCAATAACAACCTTCCCAACCGATTGGTATCTATTGATTTTGGTCTCATCTGACCACACGACCAACAAGTAAATCATATATTTAATTTGTATTAGTTAAAACAAATACTCACCAGGTGCCAATCTCAAACCATATAGCACGGAGGCGGTTCTATTATGATATGGAGATGTGCAACCCCAAATGGTGTGGGACCACTTATACTAATCGAAGGAATAATGCGAAGGGAAGACTTTCTTAGCATCTTGCAAAACAATTTGCCCCATAGCCCAGGCCAAATTCCAGATAGGCCAGAGAATGTCGTCTGCCAATATGACAACGACCCAAAACATTTTGTAAAAATTGTCAAGGAATGGCTTACTTCTAAGGTGTTTGGGGTCTGGGAGTGGCCACTGGAGAGTCCAGATCTGAACCTGATCGAAAACCTGTGGGCTTACCTAAAAAGCGGGTAGGCTGAAATGAAAGAGCGCCGAAAAGTATTAATGAGCTGTGGGAGTGGGTTCTGGCTGAATGAAACCAAAATTCCTGTATATTATGTTGCTCAACTTTGACAATATACGTCAAATAGGATGGATCATTTGAAGAAAGTAAAAATATGCAGGACTAATTACACAGTGCAACAGTGAAAAAAATACAAAAACGGGATAGTATAGGTTCGATTCTACTATCGAAGGGTAATAAAACCCTATACTCAGTTTGGCGAGATTGGTGACCAATTTTTTTTTATGGACCCCTAAAGATTCTCAAAATCAGTGAACCCCTCGAAAAAAAGTGTCATCAGTTTTTGTCCAACAGCTTACTCCCACTTCGTGGTAGCGCTAAACTATATTCGGCAATAATGTAGCTGGGAGTTTTGTGCACTAACTTTATTAACAAATTATGTCAAAAAGGTTGGTTATTCCTGCAATTTTTCAAAAAAAATTGAAGAAAAAATTATTATTTTTTCACTTTTTTGAGCATTACTTTGAGGGAGTCCAAATTTTTCACTAACAATGTTCGCCAAAATTGTAGCTATGGTAAAGTTGAACAAGTTTCGTGAACATATCAATACAATCTGAACGTGTCTAGGCAACCTAAATAGCTCATAAAGTCCACTATGATACCGGTTTTTCGTAGCTTTACGCACATATAAGCCAGTAACGTGGTTGAATATCAACCGATTTTAATTTTCTCAAAGGATTTAGAAAGAAGAGACTGTGGCCTTTCTAACGATATATATAGTTATATTGATAACTTGTCATATCTGTCTATTTTTTGCCTCAAAATTGCAAACATTTGTGACTTTTTCACTATTTTTTAAGTTTGAGGAAGTTTGTAGCCTCTATTTTATAAGGACACCCTAATGTTTACTATTTTATTCAGAAAGTGCACGCTATCACGAGTTAAACGCATATTTGTTTGTAAAAATCGGTTAACAAACAGTTTAGTTATTCATGTTTTCCGAAGGACGCAACTTTCGTACCCTATGATAAAATCAAAGTTGAAGTCAGTAACAACAACACAAAAACAATGCTTCTTCTTCAACTCTTTGATTTTAGCATAGGATATGAAAGTTGCGTCCCTCGGAAAACATGAATAACTAAACTGTTTGTTAACCGATTTTTACAAACAAATATGCGTTTAACTCGTGATAGCGTGCACTTTCCGAATAAAATAGTAAACATTAGGGTGTCCTTATAAAATAGAGGCTACAAACTTCCTCAAACTTAAAAAATAGTGAAAAAGTCACAAATGTTTGCAATTTTGAGGCAAAAAATAGACAGATATGACAAGTTACCAATATAACTATATATATGGTTGGAAAGGCCGCAGTCTCTTCTTTCTAAATCCTTTGAGAAAATTAAAATCGGTTGATATTCAACCACTTTACTGGCTTATATGTGCGTAAAGCTACGAAAAACCGGTATCATAGTGGACTTTATAAGCTATTTAGGTTGCCTAGACACGTTCAGATTGTATTGATATGTTCACGAAAGTTGTTTAACTTCACTATGTCTACAATTTTGGCGAACATTGTTAGTGAAAAATTTGGACTCCCTCAAAGTAATGCTCAAAAAAGTGAAAAAATAATAATTTCTTCTTCAATTTTTTTGAAAAAGTGCAGGAATAACCATCCTTTTTGACATAATTTGTTAATAAAGTTAGTGCACAAAACTCCCAGCTACATTATTGCCGAATATAGTTTAGCGCTACCACGAAGTGGGAGTAAGCTGTTGGACAAAAACTGATGACACTTTTTTTCGAGGGGCTCACTGATTTTGAGAATCTTTAGGGGTCCATAAAAAAAAATTGGTCACCAATCTCGCCAAACTGAGTATAGGGTTTTATTACCCTTCGATAGTAGAATCGAACCTATACTATCCCGTTTTTGTATTTTTCAAAAAGTCGTCATTTGTTGCATAGTGTTATTAAATTTAGATAAGAAAAACCTTGGAGCAAAAGTGTGCCAATGGTCTGATTTTGAAAATGTTTTGTTTTTTTATACTTACAGTAATGTAAGTCATATTTTTATTATTGATTTACATATTTTACAGATGCATATTTTAAATTTAGCAAAAGTTTTGAAAATAATATAATAAAAAGTATAAAAAATATTTAATAACGTCCTTTTTTTAAAACATTGGCTCATTTTTGCAGCACAGTGTATATAGAAGATTTCAGATCGATAGGCCTTTAAATAAGGCTGTAATTGCGTGCACAGATAGACACACCCAAAAAGTGGGAGTGTCCCAAATCTCCCAAATCTTGATCATCTTGGAAGTTAACCTCCCATTACCCTTGCCTTTTAAATTTAAGCTAGATAATTCCTAAACTACGTCTGTAATCGATAGGAATCGTAGTTACCGTACGATCCCTATAATTTTAGAAAATAACCTCGGTTTAGAGGATAGAAGGACGTCTATAGTATTATCGCCGAGACATTCCCCAAAAAGAGGCAATTTGATTGCTCAGAGGATACAGCTATATAGGTCTTAAAATACGGCAGCGATCGCAGGGCAGACTCCAAAAAGAGGGAGTTTATATGGGAGGTGGGAGTGGTGTTTGTCTGAACTTGTCATCTTAAAAAGTAACCATCGCTTAGAGGATAGAAGCATGCATACCGAACACTATCTCTTATACTACGGCTGTAATCGCGGGGAAAGAAATACAGACGCTACTGATTATTTATATACATACATTAGGGCGGCAACGAAATATTTGGAGGACTTTTTTTTGCGGAAATTTAAAAATGCTCGGTAAAAAATACATTTGACGTGTGTGGGCGTTACCTCGGACCTTTTGTCAACTTGGTTCCACATAGCCTGATTATATCTCTACAATATTGTAATAACAGTTTTTTTAAATGGGGCGTGGCACAGCCCACTTCCACCCTGGCTGTAATTCATATTGTACTAACAACACATACCAAATATTAGCTTAGTACCCCTTATAGTTCATGAGATACAGCCTTTTAAAGTTTTATGTTTTGTACCACGTCTACTGATCCGATCCCGCCCAATATTTTGGATCACGAACTTTGCTGCCAAAGGCATCCACACAAATTTTCAAGGAAATTTAAGAAACAATCCTCCAGATAATGCGGTTTCAAAAATATGGTCCCATATGTGGGGTCACGCACACTTGATATATCAGAAATGCAAGTACCCTATTTTCACAAACATCCGCACAGCTACAGTCTCTGAATGTATCGTGTAACGTATAATAATTTACGGGTCTAAAAAATGCAAAAAAAACAAAGACAGATTCTTTTTAATATACATATATAGATTTGACCTTTGACCTCTTTGCGGCACTGCTAAAGTTGTCCGATTTTGCTCTAATTTTTGACCATAGCCGTTTTATAACAACTGTCACAATATTCCGCTCGGGAATTACCGAAAATTCAAAGTTGAGTTTTCGCTATTACATAGTCATGTCTATCACGCCTCCTTATGGGTGTTACAAATTTAAGGACAACATTAATGTATCCCTTACTTTGCTCGTGTGCGTGGTAATGGGTATAAAAATTGGTAATTGTTTACATATATCAGAGAATATCTGAAGTACTAACTATACCACTTATTTATCACTCATAATAAACATTACACCTCAGGTTTGATTCTGGACTCCCAACTGCTACCATTAATCTATTCGGCTTTATTTGCATCTAGTATTCAACGACTTATCATTCCTTTTTATCCTATGTACCCTGTTCATCTGTATTATCCCTACCATGCAACATATATAAACGATGCATACATACATATATTTACATACAAAACGTTTTCACTATGTATTTGCCGTTATTGTTATTAAAAATTTGTATTTTTATTTATTTACAGTTTCGTTTAGTATTCGCCTACATATCTACATATGGCGGAAATCTGACGAGAAAAGAACGTGCCTACATTACAATTTCCGGCTTTCCCAAAGCAACTGTCCAAGTAAGTTTCCGTTTACGTGTCACTTGAAGAATTTTTTGAAATTGTTTTTTCTGCTGCCGTTATTGTTGTTGCTGTACTTGCCCAAACCGCTGGCCATGGTGTTGTTAGCTTTCACAATAGTTGTTAGTAAATGAAAATGCATTTCGACTGGTATGCATGGAATGTATGCGGGGAGTGAGTGGCAACGCCAGTATAAGTACGTACGACGAGTATAATATGGCTTATTTGGTTGGTTCCACTTCATATTCAACATGATTCTACTGCATTTGTACATGAGTATGTGAGTGTGTGTTTTGAGACATATATTCACGCAGAAGTCGAGTTGCTATAGGATCCATTATAAAACCACAAAAGCGCAACATTTGTTTGAATGCAAAAAGAAAACGTAGAATTAAAAAAAACCCAACAACAGTGGCTACAAAACAACCAACAACAAAATGAGAAGAAACTGGTAACGGAAGAAGTTAAACATTTTTGGATACAAGTATTTATGCGATATTTACGTAGGACAGTGATTTGAATAACAAAATATTTTTGTATTATTTTTGCGTAGGGTTTAACTTGAACTTCGGTCACTTTATTTAATTTAATTAAAATTATTTAATTAAAATTTAAGACAATAACTGATGTATTTACTATTGCTAGAAAACACAGTATAACATTTTTCAGCTCATTGATTTGGGACTCAATTCTGAGAACTCTAAGTGAAAGTAGCCCCAAAAAGAAGAAGTTCTTCATCATTCGTTTTGTCAAGTTACATGCCATAATAATTTTATATCGATATGAAGTTAGAAAGTTTCGTATAGGGGAATTTGTCACTTTTTAGGCTCTTTTCTTTGACATAACTCGAGAACCACTAGTTCGATTTAGCTGAAACAAATTAAAAAAAAATATGAATTACAATTCCTTTTATCTGTTCATATAACGTTTCCCTACATAAGCAACAGTTTCATTTTTTCATTCATCAAAAGATTTTGAACTTGGTTTATTTTGTAGCATTTACAATAAAACTGTTGTACTCCGTGGCGTATGATTAACATGGAATATTACTTATGATAATCATACGCCACCATATAAAAATATAACTAATTAGCCTAAACATGACAAATTCCCCTATACCATACCCACTTACTTCAAATCGATATTAAATTATTATGGCATGTAACTTGAAAAAACGAATGATGCAGAACTTCTTCTTTACTTACAGTTCTCAGAATTAAGTCCAAAAATCATGTGTTGTACTGTGCAATCTTTATTAAAACGCATGTTAAATATCCAGTCAAAGTGAAAACTTGTATAAAGGGTGATTCATTAAAAAGTTTTTTTTTAATTTAAACACAACACTTAAAGATAATTTCAGTCGAACGTTCCCCGCGACGACGCCGAATGCAGTCTATTCGGAGCCGCAACTATGCAGATCACATGAAAAATACTTAGTTGTTTTCTATTTAAAAGACAGATCATATTTCAATTCCTAATTCCTCTTAATTTTGTCATAAAAATATCTGGGACTTCCAATTCACCTTATTCCGAATTACTCTTATTTTTCTCATTGAAATCTCTGGGACTTCCACTGCACAGTGACCGCTACTAGAGCCGCAACAGACTACATGCAGTATGTAAACCACAAAAAAGTGTTACCACTTGCGTTAGTTTTTGAGGCATGTCAGCGGCGCAAACCCCAACCCCAACCTTTCGGCTGTGCCTTCAGCTAAATGTCTGCTCATGCCAACTACTGCTTTCTAACCAAGTTCCACACACAGAAAAAAAACATAATATTAAAATGTTTTGGATTTGTTTTCACATTGCATTTTTTTTTTGTGTTTATCCAGCCCTTATTTAATATAAGAAAAAAAATATGAAATCCTGTTCATTTGGTTTCATTCTCTGGCATTGTGTTTACTGTTTTTGTTTCTAGCCATATTCAGTCGGTTTCCTAACCAAACTTAGTACTTAGAGTTGGTAGCCGACGAGTTGTTTAGTTCAAGTAGTGGCCATGTGACTCCTAAACATTTCACTCATATGTTATGTTGCTTGCTGCTGCTACTGCTGCTGTTGCCTCTGGTGCATTGCGGTTAACTGTGGTTATGTTGGGTCAAATATGCGGTTATCACTTTAAAACTCTTCCTACTGTATGTTTTTTTCTGAGCAGTTTGGCTGCATCTGGAGTTGTTTTGAATTTTTGTGTCATTTCAAACACATGTTATATGTGGGCGATTGAAAAAAAGGAAGTGTTGGGGTTTTTTTTCTGAAGAATAATGTTGTCAAACATTGTAGTTTAAGTGTCTTTGGGTCAGTTGGGAAAGTCAAAAGTTCTTGAATGTTATATTTGTAAACGGAAATTGTTTAATGGTATTGGCTGTGGCTTACTGTAGGAAATATACATTTGCTCTATCCACTTTCTTTGTGTGTACTCGTGATACTCTCAGATACCAACAAACTGAAAATAAGCCTTGATCCTTCTACCAACATCCCTGATATAAATGGACTATGAAAAAAACCAGTGAGCAAGTTTCAGTCGGGAACTCGACTTACATATACTCTCACCCTCAGTAATACATACAATTTTCTATTATACTGATATAATTACTCGATTTCTAAAGTGGGCGGAATGGTACATTTGTATGGGATGCACCTAAAGGTGCGTGGCTAGACTTCCACTTTTTATCTACAAAACTTTACCCTGATATAGCTTTACAAAATACAGAATTTGGACACGATCGCGTTGGGGGTGTTATTATTATTATTACTCAATTTCTAAAGTTTGTATTGTAGGTACCAAAAGGGGCGTGGTCATGTAGCCCATTTGAAATATCAACTCGTGAAAAGTTTCAAATCATTTGGTTGCGTCTTTCGAAAGTTATCGTGCGTGCCAGTCGGACAGCAAAACAGACGGACAGACGGACATGGCTCAAACCACTTAAAAAGTCATAATTCGATTTTGATTCAAAGAAACCTACGGTCTAAATTGACTACTTATATGAGTAACACTTTTGGGTCGTATCGTATCACGGGTGAGGATATGCAAATCGTATGGCTATTATGGACAAGACAGACGGACACACCCAAAAAGGGGGAGATTAAGGGAAGAGGGATTAATTTTTGTCACCTCTACAAAGGGGAGTTTGTGTGGAAGGTGGGAGTATTTGGCTGTTCTATCTGGCTCATGTTTCGCGGGGGCACATAGACGGACTGCCGCAAAAATGGGGAGTTTTTATAGGAGATGGAAGTAGTTTTTAACCGATCTTGCCTATCTTAGAACTTTTTATCCGCTTATAGGATAGAAGCTTGCATTACACATTTCAGCTCAATTGGTGTTTAAATTAACGGGGGCAGATAGACTGACACCCAAAAATGTAAATGTATAGATTATGATAATGTTATTACAATCGTTCTATTAATATGACCGACGTAACAATTGTTTAAAAAGGGGTGTGACACTGCCCATTTCCCAGCGAGACGTAATCCCAGATGTACCGTTTACATATGTAGCAAATCTCATCTTCATACCTTTAATGACTGGCGAAATATGACCAATTGAAATTTTGGTTTGTGAGGGCGGTGCCAAGCCCCTTTGTATAAGTGTGTTATCGTGTAGCCTTTAATAGAGACCCTAGGGATAGTACTACACAGTGAAAATTTCTTTGCAATCGGTTCATTCATTTAGCCCAGATAACGATATTTTCAAAAGGGGCGTGGTCTTTATATCAGTAACATGTGTAGCAAATCTTATCTTCATACCTCTAATGGCTCTTGATATAAGACCGATTGAAATTTCGGTTTGTATGGGCGGTGCCACGCCCCTTTGTTTAACTATGTTTTCATGTAGCCTATGATAGAGGCCCTATGGACAGTATCACAAATAGAAAATTCAATTGCACTCGGTCCATTTATTAAGCCAATATTACTATTTTTAAAAAAGGGGTGTGGCACCGCCCACTTTCTACAAACAAAGTATTTTTTCTTATAATGGTTCAAAAGATACAGTCATTTTAAAATTCCAGTTGATTGGGGCTGTGCCACGCCCATTTTACCCCCTTTCAGTTCGAATTTCCAAAAATCCCTTCTTAGTGCGCGCCTACTTTATAAAAGAAACCTACATTCTAAATTTCACGGTTCTAGCTTTAGCTGTTTGGGCTGGGGAGTGATCAGTCAGTCACCCACGCCTTTTATATATATAGATATAGATATAAAGTGGCAGCAAAAATTTAACTTTGGATTTTCGGTAATGCCCAAACGGATAATGTGTCAGTTGTTAGAAAACGTCTGTAGTCATAATTTGATCAAAATCGGACATCTTTAAGCCGTGTCCCAAAGAGGTCAAAGGTCAAATCTATATATATAAAATATAAAATGAGTTTGTGTTTGTTTGAATTTTTTATGTACCCTATAGACTCGAGAACGGCTGGACCGATCTTTATGAAATTTTCACAGAGTGTGACTGTGTGGTCGGTGTGAAAATAAGGTACTTGCTTTTTTGATATATAAAGTGGGCGTGGCCCCGCCCATAGAACCCTGTTATTGTAACCGAAATATCTGGAGGACTGTTTCTCTAATCGTTTTGAAAATTTGTGTGAATGCATTTGGCAGCAAATTTCGCGATCCAACATAAAGTGGGCGGGATCGGATCAGTGGGCGAGGTATACAACTTTAAACTTTAAAAGGCGGTATATCATAAACTATAACAGGTATAAAGCTGATATTTGGTAAGTGTTGTTGGTACGGTATGCATAAGCGCCAGAGTGGAAGTGGGCTGTGCCACGCCTCATTTAAAAGAAAGAAACCCTTGTAACAGCCATAATAATAGTTTAATCATCCTGAAAGTTTCACAGTATAGTAGAGATATAATCAGTCTCTTTGAAACCAAGTTAACAAAAAGGTCCGAGGCGCCGCCAAAACACACCAATATTCCAATTCCTTAATCGAACATTGGTAAAAAATATAGGATTTACTAAGAGTGTACTAAAAACATGACCTTTATCCTCTTTGGCGCACATGAAAAAGTTGTCCGATCTTACTCAAATTGTACATCAAGAGGCACAATATTCCTAATTTAACATTGTCCAAGATTTGGTTGCATCGTGTATGAGAAAAATTCTCTTAACACTCTGGGGTAGCAGCGATACCAACGAGTACCTATTGGGCAATTTTCTTGCTATATGCCACAGGAATAACAAGACTTTTTGACACTTTATATTCTTAAGAGAGTTATTATATAAAAAACCCACAATAAAGTTTACATATTGTGGAAATTTATCTTCAAATTTGGGCCTGTTCGCCAAACGTATAGAGCATTTCGTGAAGTTAACGGAGTGCATAATCGTCCCGTGAGTAGCTATTACGCAATTTTGTGGATCGTATCGTGGCTACATTTACTCTTTTGGATAATATTCATTGAAATCGAACCGGTGCATACGGAAAAAGCCATAGCAACTGTAGACTTGAGAGCGGCACAGAACTCGTATTTATCGAATCAAAGCCGTTCTCAACAATTCGGTCTCTGCCCGCCTACAACTTGAAACATTTTGAGGAAAGTTATTGGCCCATATCCACATAAGATCCAACTGGTGCAATAATTAAAGCCAGCAGACTATCAATTTTGTCGTGTTTTCGGTGGATGGACTGACAATCAACTGGAAGTTGATACAGATTTTTTTTTCTGGCTTTACGAGTAAGTAAACAAGCGGAATTGTCGTTTTTTGGAAAGAGTACAGTCCTCGTGAGATTCAATTCCAACCCGAAAAAATCACTGTTTGGTGTTGACAAATTAGATGATAAAACCTTCGGCATGTATATCATCTAATTTGTCTTCACATTTTAATTTTCTTTTCGCCGGCTATATAATAATGTATTGTTTTTTGTATTTGTTCCAAATTCCAATTTCACATTTTGTCTATCTATAAGTTAATGACAAGGCATAACATTTTTACCTTAACTTTGACCTAACAACCCAACGACATTTTCCTTAAAGTCTCTTCCTTAAATTTCTTCGTAACTGAATGGTCTTGTGTTGCAAAGAAAATTTATGCCGCAAAGTTTTGACACAATTAAATTGCTAAATATTAACAAAACACAAAAATCCCTAAACTTTTACGTTGCTTTAATTTGGCCCCAAATTAATTTTCTTATTTATGTAATTAAATTTTTCCCATACCAAATTGTAAATTATTTTTCCTCTTTTGCATTCGCTTTGGTTTATTGCTTTAAATTAAGAATAATTTCGTTGATTTTTTTTCTTGGCTGCGTCATAACGTCTTTATCTCTCAAATAGTAAGAGGGCTTTTCCATATTCTTTGTGTTTTCCGTGTCTGTTGCTGAGTTTTATTGTTTTCCCGACGTCTCTATTACTTCTGGTTCGCTGCTGCATCCTCCTTCTTTTTGCTACTGGTTATTAAAACACATTTCCCATTAGCAACCAACCCAGTTTGCTGCTTCGGTTTGCCCCTTAGCAGTCCGATGAGGGTCAGGCATAGGTAGTGTGTGGCAGTTTCTCAGTGTTTGTTCGTTCAGTCTTTGTGAAACCATTAATTCATCCAATTCTGCCTCATTCATATGTTTTTTTTTCTTCTTTGCTGCATTTCACTTAAGGAATTCTCGGTGGATGTCCTTTCTTTTTGTTTTTGTATAGTTTTTCTTGCCGTTCATTGTGGTTATTTTAGCTGCCGCCCATTGCAAAAGACTCTCAAACATTTGCAAATTAACCCACGGCTTTGGTGGATGAGTATGTTTTGGGTACTTTTTTGTGTTTTTTGCGTATTTCCTCTAGGATGAAGGACGAACGGACATCTTCACAAAAAAGAACTGACCAAATTCCATTGATTCATTAAAAAGAAGTTAAAGGAAACAAATTGAAGTTTTCTTTATATTCTACATTCTTTTTAACACTCATTACCAACAACACACAAGAAGGAGGAGCGGGGTAATGAAAGAAGCATTTGTTGCTTAAGAAATGTGTTTTTAATGACAACTCATTGCAAAGATATCAACGCGTCGTCCATGGCTTCCGCTGCCAAATCACATGACTTGGGTCTGGTGGTGGCAAACAAAAGGAACGAATCCTTATTTTGTGCATATAAAAAGACACCTTACATTGTAGTGTCGGCATGCCACAGGACAATAATTGTGTCTGGTGAAAGGAGCCTTTAGATAGTGTTGGTTCTTGAGAGACAACAGAATAATTTTGCGGTAATCAATGTTGGGCTTTAGGTATGTAACGATACAAATTATTGTAATGGAACTATGTGGCATCAAGTCCAATGTTTGGAATTAACAAAATTTACAGACGGGACCTACCGGTTACTGAAGAATGACATTTTAAAGAGTTGGATATTTTGAATTCTACATCTTATTTGGAACAGAAATTCATACATCATAGAAAATAATTCCAAGCGCTTATATATTTTGCGTTCCCTTTATAGTTCGTCACAACAAGTTTAAACAAGCTCTTTCACCTGTTCCTTCCAAAGTTTTGTTCGCCACCTCCTGCGCCACCTATCGAGTATATTGCCGCAGACTTTTCGAGCTGGAGCATTTTCATCCACTTGTACAATGTGCCCAAAACTGCCTTCCGTCTATTTGAACGCGATTAACTACGACGATGTTGTATTACAGCTCATAATTTATTCGACGACGAAACTCGCCGTCTTGCGTAGTATTTTTCTCTCGAAAACTTTCAGAATAGATTTATCCGCTAGTGTCATTACCCACATTCCTGGGTGTAGAGCAAGACAGGTAGAATACATGTCTGGCAGAGTTTGATCTTTGTTCGTCGAGAGAGGACTTCATCGTAAAATTGCTTGGTTAGCGCATAGTACCAGCGGTTTGCGATCAATACTCGTCTCTTGATGTCCTGGCGGAACCAAGGTAGACAAAATCATGTACCACTTCAAAGTTAAAGTTGTCAATGTTCAAGAAGCGTCCCAAACGAGTAGACCCTTTGTTCGTTGAAACAAATAACTAGGTTTCGTCCTCACTAATCACCAGACCCACTTCTGTCGACTGCTTCTCAATACTCAAAAAGACCGCAGTAACAGCCCGCAGTCCAAGGCAAATGATATCTATGCTATCGACATACGCGAGCAGCATGAAATTTTTGTTAAAGATGTTTATTACAGTGTCCAGTGTTTATTACAGGTGTCCATTAAAATACATGACAGACTATCGCCTCGCTTAAAGCCTAGCTTGGATAAAAAATGGCTCTGTCAGATTTTGACCTATTTTCACTAATCACTTCGTGTCAGTCAGTGTCATGCGGTAAAGAAATACCAGCTTCGCGGGGCTACCAAACTCAGCCATAGTATCTAACAGTTTCTGTCAGTTTTCGGACAGTCGTATACAGTTTTGCATTCGATAAACACATGGTAGGTGTTGATCTGAATTGTTTAAGTTTTCTCCAGGATTTGTTGTAGTGAGAATATTTGGTCGATCCTAGATTTACTAGGTCTAAAGGTACTCTAATAAGCTCAAATCAGGTTCTTTAAGATGGGCTACAGCCTTCAATATAACACGTTCGACTGATCTTGTATGCGAATAGTAAAAGATTGTTCCCGTGATAGCTGGTTGGATCGCCCTTCTTAAGCACTGCACATAGAACACTCAGATTTCAATCATCGCCATGCATTCAATTCGCTAAAACGTATTTATGAACTGGTGCATGCACATTGGCAGCTCATAGCCGGCGGTATTAATATGTTCTGCCAGCAGTTCATGACTCAGGCAATTTTATTGTTGGCTACAGTTTTGCCTTGGCTACAGTTTTGCCTTGTATGCATCATCATTTTCCTCAGACAACCATATCCAGACAAGCCTTGGTACGATGAGGAAGTACCCCAGCTTATCTGAATGTCGTATTTCATAACCCAATATGGTCGTTGCGGCAGTGGTCATAGAATACGCAATATCCCAGCGGCTTATATACCCATTACTTAACTGCTGATGTCGCTACATTTCTCCTTAAATTTAGCATATGAGTCTCATAGGTCGTTTAATCGGTGCGGTCTCCCTGACAAAGTAAGCGACGATGTCAGTAAGTATCATTTTAGTTGCAATTAGGTCATAAGCGGAGTTATAAACGAGCTTGATAACATACTTGATTACGAAGTAAGTGACGATGTTAGTAGGTGCCATTTTTATAGGAGTTATAATGAGTGGACGATAAAATTACATTATACACGCGTGACATTCTAAGTACTTGGATCACTCGCTTACAATGTCATTGATTACTAAATAGAATCTTCGTTTCATTAACAGCTCGGAAGATGCCACAGTGTGTCGGGAACATTAGAATTAGCGGCGTTTTTTTTGAAGTAATTGGGAGAGTTGGTTGGAGTAGGCATTGGCTATCTCGGAGGTATGCATCTTTATGATGTCTAGTTTCCTTTGCATAGGTTATTAGCACTTCTTAATTGCGTGCGTATCTTGGCTACAACTGAGTGGTGATCCGAGTCATCACAAACACGTCCATAATGCCTTCCATCGATTAGCATGTTATCAATCTGATTTCTTGTCTTTTGATCTAGGTTGCCATATAGATATCCTTATGCGAGAATCTGGTTCCACTTAATACCATGTTTCTTGCCGTCGAGAACAAAGCCAATCTGAATCCGCTATCTAAGATGTTGTGTATACTGAATTTACCGACTGCTACACCAAGGGCATCTTCCTTTCCTATTTCAGCATTAAAATATTCCAGAACTATCTGCGTGATATGAAAATGCGAAAATTGGCTTTTCAACTATTTTTAGGAAAATTGAGACCATACAGTACATAACCGTCGGCGACATTTGGTTTTAGCACAACAGTACTGCGGCACATGCGGTGGCGTTTGGTTAATGAGGAAATCATTTTATTGAGCGTCCCCATATCAGGTTATGAAGTGCCCCAGGGCGGGACCTCTCCGCAGGGCCCTAGGGTAGTACCTTTGCCGCGCATCCTAGAGAAAACCCCCAGTGGACCACTTTTTGACTCTGCAACGGTAAAAAGCTCCGAACGAGAAAACACTTTCTGGTCGAATGGGTAAGGAAATACCCAAAATATAAGCTGGTAAATTGAATGCTTAATGTTCGAGTTATGAAGATACTCGCATTTCTCATTGTACATCTATGAGAAGGTGAATGGGTATCACCGAACCTCAACAAGGATGTAACAGCAATAGCAGAAAGTTAGTAATATGAAAGTCTTGAATGAGGTATGGGATGCTTCTCGCTTTGTTGTGAATTAACACGAGTGTCTTTGTTTAAGAAGCTTTTACTAGACATTCCGATTGACACGACACTATTTTGCGAAGTTGCTGCCGACAAACATCGAGGGGGCCAGCAATGAAAGAACAATGTAGATGACTGGAGCCGGGAATCGAACCACGGATCTCCCGTCTGGTCAGGTCGACAGGACGATTCTAGATGTAAAAAACATACCACATATCAGTTTTTTTTTCTTTGAGACAAAAATGCTTGAAGGGTTCGAATCATCCAAAAAGACCATCTACGTCGTGAAATTATCTTCAAAAAGTAAATGCTAGAGACTTAAAAAAAACTTAACCTTTACACCCCATGGGATAGCTTCTCGCGTTGTTGCGAATTAACACGCTTTCTATTTTTAGATTCACAACTAACGGCACCTACTTGTTTATCGACGAATGCGAACGTCACGTATGAGAAGCTTTTACTAGACATACCTATTGACTCGACACTTATACTGCAAAGTTCCTGACGACAACATCGAGGGGGCCGGCAATGAAAGAAACATTAATTTTTATGGATGACTGGAGCCAGGTATTGTGCTGGTTTGTCGATGCATATTGACTATTTTGGCTGAGTAGTGTAGTGTCTACCATCTAGTCTTCATTGCTCTTTTATATTTCACACTGTCCTTTTGTTAAAGTTCTTTTGACGAAATTTTATACCAAAGTCTCTCCGTAGTCTAGGTAAATTAGAGTGGCACAAGAATATATGAAGAAATTGTTTTGTTTTCATCTTATCGCATATGTATATGGTAGAACTGGTAAATCGGATTAATGGCAGGTGTAAATAAAACTATTTTAAATAATAACACTTTTTTTAGAAAATATCAAATATTTCTGTTACTACCATAATTTTTCCCATTACCCACAATCTGGGGTGTAGAGCAAGATAGGTAGAATCAGTGTCTGGTAGAGTTAGATCTTTGTTCGTTAAGAGAGGGCTCTGCCATTAATTCGCTTGCATAGCACATAGTAGCAGCGGTTTGCAATCAATACTCGGCTCTTGATTTCCAGGCTGAACCAAGGTAGATCAAATCATCTACCACTTCAAAGGTATAGTTTTTAATGTTCACGAAGATGCATATAGACCGTCTTGACTGAGTAGTGTAGTGTCTACCATTAAGTCTTCATTTCTCCTTTATATTTCACACAGTCCTTTTGTTAAAGTTCTTTTGACGAAATTTTATATCAAAGTCTCTCCGTATTCTAGGTAAATTAGAGTGGCACATGAGTATATGGCCAGGAGTAACTAATATTACTTTATATAAAAACACCTTTTTTTTGGAAAATAAATAATATTTCTGTGTACTTAATACCATAATTTTTTCTTATGCAAAGCCACCAACTAAACTTGAAAAAAATTGTAAATTTGGTTCGAGTATGTGACGCCAGTTATGTATCGATTGGTTAGAATTATAACTAATTTATCCCCTAATGATCTCATCTAACATTATCAATTATAAAGAAATACATTATAACAAAAGTATTTAAATGACTATTTGTGGTGTCTTATTGGTTCAATCTTGTATGATAGGATACATTGGGGCTGATAGGTGGGCTGCTGTAGATATTTAAGATGTTTCTCTTTTGAGCTTACGGAATGAATACCAAGCATATATGTTTTATTTAAATTTTTGTTTTATTTATTTTGAAACAACTAGTTTATTATATATTTTTTCCTGCCGCCTATTTTCTGCTCAGCTTGATGCTCGTGATATCAATAAATCGAACATAAACAGTCACCCTAATGTTAATTCATTCATTTATTCAAATATCTTCCGAGGACCTTTTCTTATTATTTTCCGCCTTTTTTTTGCTGCTTGCTTTATTTCTTCATCTACACGCGGCGAGAAAACTAGCGGCAGGGCAGTCATTATGGTATGTATTGCCTTTCTTCTTTTGAACTGGAGTATTGTCGTAAATTGTGGTATAGTTTGACTGGTTGAGGTCATTTACTGTTCTCATGAAATATATTTGCAGGGCTTAACAACGACTTTCAAATTTTGTCCAACAGATTTAGGAATATTGCTTGCAAAACAACAAAGAAAGTATGAGGAGCATGGCATTAAATTGATTGTTATTTCAATGTAATTCTTCACGATACATTGAAAATTCTTAAGTTTTATCTATGAAGAAAACTGAATGTCAAACATAGCATTTAAGAATAGCGAAATATTTGTTGTTTCAATTAAAATCAAATTACGTATTCTCTACACTGAAGTCATTTTTCGAAACACATGTTTTCCTTCCACAACTGTTATATTCAATTTCCCTTTTTTAACAATTAATTTCGGTTATTTCCTGTTTGTTTTTATATATGTATAAATATATTTTTTTTTGCTTTTTTGTATTTCAGGCCGCCTTAGGACCCATTGCTTTGGACATGGCACGTGAGATTAACGCTGATGCGGATGTTGTATCACTGGCCAGAAACATTTTAATCATCTCTGTCTTGGCCATTATATTCACTGCACCGTTGGGTGCTATTCTAATGTTACGTTTAGCTCCAAAATGGCTAAAACACAGCCCAGCTCCCCACCAATCTCCAAGCGACGACGACGTGGACGCTGACTATGGCAACAATATCAACCTTAAAGATAACGCTCAGCGGGTAATGCCAATTTAAACCGCAATCAATGTCAGTTTAATGGAAATCATAAAGAACAAACAAAGCAGCCTCAATATCAACAACTCTGCTCCTAACATCAGCACGAAACAACAACAACAAACATTGTATATCACTTCAATATTCATGAAAATGAATTCATGTCTAAGACAAGAAATTCCAATTTTTTTTTATTCTTACCGCAGACGATGACTTCCAACTACTTCCAACTGGCAGATGACAACAACTACTACTCCCTCCTACCCGCCCACGCCATTGATGATGACTTTTACACGTTGACAATGCTGATGATGAACATGACATTCAGTCTTTGACTGCGGCCAATGTAAACAGTAGAGCGCAGCAACGTGTCCTTTGATCAAATGAATAAATAAATTGTGAGAAAAAATGCTAAATAAATGCGATTAAGGCCAAAGTTTGCATAAATAATGTTGACGAGTAAGAGTAACCCAAAACAAACCACAATTTTGCCGCAGTGTTAAATATTTTACATTTTAAAGCTTTCAAGAGAGAGACAGAGAGAGAGAGAGAGAATTAAAATAATTTTGTTTTTTGTAATGTTGCTCTTGTATTGGTATTGATAAGTTGTATGTACTTAAACAAAAATTTATAAAATTGAAACAAACTTAAAATAATGGTAAGCTAAAATTTTCATTCAGCCTGTCAAAAAAGAATTTCTAATTAATTTTGTTAACATTACAGTACATAAATTTATTTTATAATACAAATAATTTTAAGGAAATAAATTTCATATGTTGATGGGAAGAGCTTTAATTTTTTATTTAGTTTCTATTTTCTAAGGTTATTAAAATAAATATTTATACCTTTACTCGTATGTTAAATTTGATACGAGAATAAGGGATATAGCTGTAAAAGTGACTAGTTCAAACCCAAGTATCTTAAGACCCATCTGGTTTTATAACTTTTTCTGACTATTGAGCCATGATCTGATGGACCCGATAACTCGAGTAAACCTTCAATGTACATTATGAATGTGTATGTATTAATTATTAAAATAACTATTCTTCTATTCTTCTTAAAATGAAAACTCTTAAATTTCTCTGTAAAATAACCAAATTTTTCCGTCACATTTTTATCAACAAATTTTTTTTTTTACATAAAACGTAAGTAATCAATTTAGGTTGTAGATAAATCTCTAGTCATGTTAGATGTTTAAAAAAATTAATTTTGCAACTAAAAAAAAACTTTTTGTTATTTAATTGATTTCAAACATTTTAGTCACAATGCCTTGGAGTTTTTTGTTGTCTAAAGGTAATAATTGTATATTATGTAATTCACTCGCTCTATTTTTTCGACAATGCGTTAGGCATGATTTTACATAAATGTACCGCGAAATTTTTAGAGTTTTGCTTCATGAAAAACTGGTATTAGATTATATTTTACTATTAGGAGTTAGGTGAAGATAAAACGATACAAGTTGGTCACTGTAAGTACAAAAAATTATTACCCATACCTACAATAATTACTGAGTCTATATTGTCAAGAAAAGTAGTAATGATTGTTTGTAGAAAATTATACATGATCGAAACTTACCTTAGAGTTTTAAATCATTTAGATTATGAGTGTAAACGAATCTAGAAAGATAAATAGAAATAATAAATAATTAGTAAAATGTATAAAATATTTAAGGTTTATATCAGTGGTCATAAATCAAAACAACTTGTGTCATGTTAGGACAACGTTGAGTGTGCATCAAAAAGTTGCCTTAAATACCATAATAACAAAATCTTTTTGTTTTAAAGAGTAAGTAAAAGAACAATTTACCGTGACACAGCCTACTTCCAACCTGGCTGTAATGCATACTGTACCAACAACACATACCAAATATCACCTTTATACCTTTTATAGTTCTTGAGATACAGGCGTTTAAAGTTTCGAGTTTTATACCATGCCCACAATTTGCGGTTTCAAAAATAGGGTCAAATGGAATGAAAGTACCTTATTTTCACATCCAAGCAAACAGCTACATTCTGTAAAAATTTCGAGTCTATACGGTACTAAAAAATTCAAGCAAACAAAGACAAACTCATTGTCATATATAAAGTGTGGTTAAATTGTAAGGGCCGATGTTGAATGTGAACCACACCTAAACGTCATGTTCGTTTCTGCATTTCATTTGACATTTCTTAATTTCAGACTAACCCAATTTGAACCATGCAAAGATAGCAATCGAGCAACGCGTTAAAGTTATTTAGGCTCATTATGAAAATGGGCGTTCAAATCAAAATGCATATTGTGCACTTCGTATTTTTTTGGTCAATTTAATCGTCCAAATGTGTGTACAGTCGGAAAAATCGTGCAAAAATTTGAGTAAACCGGGTTTGTAGGAGATGCGAAAACACCAGTGCATGCGGGTACAGCAGGGTGAATATCCGTCCACCACAACTCATCGTCGTGCCCAACAATTGCACCTCTCACTCTCGTCGTTGATGAACATTATTCATAAAGACTTGCATTTAAACGCTTACAAGGTGTAAACGTTGTCAATGGTTAGAATGGTGGCAAGAAATGGCAACTTGATCAATTTCGAAGATAAGCATCATAAATGATGAGGCACATTTTCACCTCAGTGGATACGTCAATAAGCAGAATTGCCACATTTGGGCGAATGATAATCCAAGAGTGATTGTCGAAAAACCAATGCATCCAGGCCGGTCGGGAAGTTCCTGTGAATGGTGTTAGCTATCGTGAGATAATAACGAACTTTTTATGACTCGAATTGGAAGATATGGATGTGGACGATATGTGGTTTCAACTCTTTTGTGCGACAAATTCAACGGCCGGCCACGGCTGGCCATGCAGTAGCCTACACGATCGGTCCAATTTTTAAGCACATTATCGATTGTGTGCAGCATTTCACCAATGGCTTCACGAATATTGTCCTTAAAGCGTCAATTGTCTCTGGCTTGTCGGCGTAACACTTATCTTTGAGGGCACCACACAAATAATAGTCCAACGGTGTCAAATCGCAGCTCCGAGGTAGCCAAACGACTTCAGCTCTGCGGCTGATAATGCCATCTTCAAAAACAGGACGCAAAACATCGAGTGTAGCTTCGGCTGTGTGGCACGTAGCCCCGTCCTGTTGAAACCGAATGTTACCAATATCCTCCTCTTCAATTTTTGTGAACAAAAATTCGTTCAACATGGCCCGATAACGATCGCCAATGACCCGATAACGATCGCTCATTTTCGATGAAAAATGGCCCAATTATGCCTCTGGACCAAAATACGCACCAAACAGTGACTAGTTTTGGGTGCATTGGCTTTTCAATGTATGCGAGCGGGTTTTCTGTGCCCCAAATGCGACAATTTCGATAACGAACATACGGAGCTGACGGTGCTTCTCTTCTTCCAAAATCCGTTCGCAATTTTCGCACACATTCTGCAACATTACTATGATTTTCAAAGTAATGTCGCAATATTTCCCAGCGTTGTTTAAGCGTATTCCATTTTCGTTCAGCGGAAGAATAAAACGAATTATCTGTCAAATCGGACATGAGCTAAGTGTTACCATTAACGAAATAAGCACTACTTGAAAAAAAAGTTAGATGGCGGATCCGTTATTTGACATTTCAACTCTTTGGGGTACGGCTTAAAATTATCCGATTTTGAACATAGCTATATGACAACTAATATACCGCTCGAACATTGAATTTTCGCTGATGCCCCACAGTACACCCTCAAAATCTTAACTAACGGATTTTTTCTCACATATGAGCTGATAAATCAGTCAGCTCAGAACCCATTTTTGACTTATTAACAGTTTTGGAAAGAAGAATCTCAGAACTTTCCAACAATATGTATAGGTATATTAATATATTTGTTTTATTCACTATTTTTTTAAGGTTTGAAGAAATTTTTAGCTACACGTACACGTTAAGTACACGTAACTCAAAATTTTGAGGGTGTTAGAAAACATAAGTATACGAGTACATATTCACGGTGTACTCGACCAGACCTACACCATGCCCTGGGTGACTGCTGAAGTTCGTTCCATTTTTTTCATTCTGCAACAGTGTTTTATTGAATGTGTCTACTCTATTAGGTTGATTTCATGATATTTGATAGCTATTTCGATAGTTGCCAAACTATCATCATCTGCACCCTTTGCTGTGCTTTGTCTTCACATTATCACAACTGAGTGTTAAAAGCTTCAAGAAACCATCGAGAAGCCCTAACACACCGGTGCGAAAATGGTATCAACGAAGACCACACGTCAACATAATCCACACAAGCTCTTGTCTATGCTTTGCCCATCGGACAAAATTGCATTGTTTTGGCACAAAAGTGGCCAACCCATTGTACCTCCCTTACTTGTGTTGCTTTTCATTGTATTGTTGATCTATATGTGTAAATAATGAATGTGTTGTCATCGTTCGGTTCAAGATCTATCTCTATTATTGCTAATAGAATTTATTTTACACGAGGTGTGTGAAGTGTATTATGTTGACGGCTGGCAGGGCGGATAGCTATTTCGATAGTTGCCAAACTATCATCATCAGCACCCTATGCTGTGCCTTGTCCACACATTATCACAACCTTAAGTTTTAAAAGCTTCAAGACACCATTTTTTTAATTGAATGCCAATAATTAATTTAAAAAATGTTTGTCATATATACAGAAGTTTTTTGTATACAAATATTTATATTACTACTTTTTTCAGTTGTTGGTAACATATCATTAGTTATAATAGATAAATGCATTACGTTTTCGGCTACATAAAAGAGATCATATTAAAACTCTAACCAAACAAGCTTATAGTTTTTGCCAACCATCAGTGTATATTTTGCTCCAAGCCCTTCGTATTAAATGTAATTTATTTGCTATTCTTCTGAAAATCGCATAACAAAAGACACGTAAACCAAGTAACAGATAATTGAAATAACAAAAAAAAAAAAACGAAAATTCCAACATACAATTTGCACAGGGTACTGGGCACCCTCTGCAAATTGGATGAGGCAAAAATCCAATAAAAATACAATAAATACTGGCACAAATAAAATTTTCTGAATTTTTTTTTTCGTATGAACCCCATACAGGCGTGGAAGAAAGTTGTTCTTCGAAAACATTTTATGACTTTGCCGCCACTTGCAGACACTGCTGCAAATGAAAGTCGTCCTTCGTGTTTGTGTGATTCCGTCGTTTATGTTTTGTCTTCTGACACTTGTGAATAACACTTCATTTTTGTTTATATTTCATTAAATTACTTGTAGAGGGTGTGTGGGAGCGGAGTGGGGTGTAACAAAGGGCAAGACTCCAACTCAAACTAAGCAAGTAAAATAATGTTGTTGTAATGACCGAATGCCGAATGGAAGTTGTATTGTTTTGATATTGGTGAAATTGGTGAAATTGAATCAATTTGACTGTTTAGCAAATGTGTTTTAAGACCGTCTGCATCTTTTGTATTTGTTTATTTTTTTCTTTGGTTACCATTTTTTTCAATATTAAAGGTAATTTAGATCAGAGTGCGTAGAGCAATCAAAATACGCTCTCGCTCTTTTGAGTTATCTTTACAATGAGTTTATCATTTTCAAAACAAGTGAGCGAAAGCAATCAAGCAATCTTCTCTTCTATAAACTCCTCATTAGTTTCACTCATTCAATACATCGCTTTGATAAGTTAAATGGCGACCGCTTGTTTGAATAGAATTTTTAAATTGAATAACTCATTGTACGCTCATTGAAGCAAACAAGGAGCGCTCATTTCACGAAAATGATCGATTGAATTTTACTTATCAATCATAAATAAGCAAATGTGAACATATGTATAATGTTGATTTTTCAAGTGCCGTCGTTTCGTTGAACACAGAAATGAATTGTGTTGCTTGGAAAATATGCATTGATATTTAGGTAGTATGTAAGAAAATTATTATTATTTTTGAAATAATAATACTGTTAACACATTGAATCATTTATTTTTATTTTTTTTTTATATTAAAAATTACATTTAATAAACCTAAATTATTAAGATTGATAATTTGCTCGTCAAACTTATGCTTATGGATTGTTGTGTAGTGCCGTTTTATATTATGGAGCACTTGCCCCTTAAATGTTTTTCCACATTTAAGGCACTTTGACACATTGCTGGTTTCATCGTAAGAAACGAATTCTTTTTTGTCAATGTTGGAAAATCTTCCCATGTTCTTTAACAATTTTAACTTTTTAGCACGAGAAAAAACAAAATAATGTGACTCTAATGCAGTGGTACGCAAAATGTTTATCAAGAACTACTTCGAAAAACGACGCTAGCAGAGCAGATACAAGTATGTAATTCCTGTAAACCAAATCAGTTATGAGCATGTTATTAAACAGGAGCACTCAAAACTTAGCTTTGTTGTTGTAAAGAGTTTATCATCGCAATAACTTTTGAGTGAGAAATATCAAAGCATTGAAAGCAATGAGTACTCTTTTGTTGAGTGCTTTCGAAAGAGTATTCAACGAGCGATGACGTTCTAGAGCATTAACAAACGAGCGCTCATTTCTTTTTACGTCGAAAATGAAAACACAAAATTGAGTCGCTCGCAAATAGAGTTGTATTTGAGGAGAAGAGCAAAATAATACTTCTCAATGATAAGTATTTACGAACTCTGATTTAGATATTAAAAAGTTATGCGATACTTTTGGGACCATAATGACTTTAATTAAGTAGTGAAGTAGGGAATGGGAAATAAGAAACATATTCGACATATTTAATTGGAAATGTACAAAATTTAAATTGTGCAATGACAAAAAATATTTGGAATCGCTCATAACCTTCTTTTTCTTCTTTAATGGCAGCAACAACAGAAATTTATCCATCAGTAGCCGCACGTAGAAAAGTATTCCAAGCGCTTCGGTCTTTAGGGCTCCGTAGATAGTTCGTCACACCAAGCTTAGTTATCAGCTCTTTCACCAGGTCCATCCATCGGAGTTTTGGTCGACCCCTCCTATGCCGCCCATCGAGTTTATTGCCGAAGACTTTTCAAGCCGGAGCGTTTTCGTACATTCGTACAACGTGTCCAAGCCAGCGCATTCGGTCTATTTGAACGCGCTTGACTACGTCGATGTTGTTGTACAGCTCATGATTCATTCGACGACGGTAGTATTTTTCTCTCAAAGACTCCCAGAATAGATTGATCCGCTTGTGTCATTACCCAAGATTCTGAGTTGTAGAGCAAGACAGGTAGGATCAGAGTCTGGTAGAGTTGGATCTTTGTTCTTCGAGAGAGCGCTTTTTCGTTAAATCGCTTGCTTAGCGCATAGTAGCAGCGGTTTGCGAACAATACTCGTCTTTTGATTTCGAGGCTGACATTATTATTTTTGTTAATGGCGGAACCAAGGTAGACAAAATCATCCACCACTTCAAAGTTATAGTTGTCAACGTTCACGCAGCGTCCCAGACGAGTGGACTCTTTGTTCGTTGAAACAAATAACTTGGTTTTTTCCTCGTTTATCACCAGACCCACTTCAGCCGATTACTTTTCAATACACGAAAAAGCCGCAGTAACATCTGGCAAATCACGTCCAATAATATCTATCTCATCAGCATAAGCGAGCAACATGTGACTTTTGTTGAAGATGGTACCATTTCTCTTTACTGCAGCCTTCCGTATGTTCATCTCCATTACGATGTTAAAGAGATCGCAGGACAGGCTATCGCCTTGTCTAAATCCTCGCTTGGTAGAAAATGGCTGTGACAGAATTTGCCAACTTTAACTTCGTGTCAGTCAGTGTCATCCCGCATAGTCGAATTAGCTTCGCGGGGATACCAAACTCAGCCATAGCATCCAACAATTTCTGTCGTATCGGACTGTCGAATGCAGCTTTGTAATCGATGAACAGATGGTAGGTGTCGATCTGCATTTCTTGGGTCTTCTCCAGGATTTGTCGTAGTGTGAATATCTGGTCGGTCGTCGATTTACCAGGTCTAAAGCTACACTGATAAGGTCCAGTCAGGTTCGCCAGAATGGGCTTATGTCTTTCACATAACACACTAGACAGGACCTTGTATGCGATGGGTAAAAGACTGGTCCAGCGATATTTGGTTTATACACTTGGAAAGCCTTTCTTAAGCATAGGAGATAGGACACTCAGATTCCAATCATCGGGCATGCACTCCCTGAGCCAAATCGTGTTTATGAGCTGGTGTATGCATGTTACCAGCTCATTGCCGCCGGATTTAAAAATCTCAGCCGGCAGTCCATCGGCTCCCGCAGCTTTATTATTTTTAAGCCTTACAATTGCCGTGCTGATCTCGTTTTGGCTCGGTGGGGTACAGTCTACTGCATCGTCGATTATTCTTTTTTGTTGATCTGTAGTGAATTATGATATTGTCATAGTTCGGCTTAAGATCAGTTTTATTGGCAATTTCGTCACTTATGCTGCCTTCGCGAACGAGTAGAGATTGAAAGTGTTCTCTCCATATTTGCAGTAAACTCTGAGTGTCCGTGAACAGATTTCCGTCTCTGTCCATACGGGTGGGGATCCCTGTTCCAAAACCTTTACTTTTTACCTTTTGGTAGAACTTTCGGGCCTCACCTCTATTCCCGTAGTTTTCGATATCCTGCCTCTCTCTTTTCTTCTACAGACGCTCTTTCCGTCTGAACAGCCGTTTCATCTCCCTCCTTTTCTCTTTATAACACTCCGTTACCGCACGCGCCACCATTGGCTGCAATTTTCCTTGTATGCAGCATCCATTTCCTTAGACATTTCGCGAATTTCGTCATCGTACCAGTCGTTCGGTAATCCATTCAATATAATTATCGGACCACTGTGCTTTCGTAAATCTAAGATTATCCACTTGAAAGTCCCATCATCATCACAATCCCTATTGGATTAAATGTTCAGCAAAAAGGGACCAACTCTCTCTCTCTCTCTTTCTCTGTGTTTATTGAATTAATATCAACAAAAAAAATATATCTCGAATTTTATTACAACTAAACAAAACTTTTGACAGCTGATGATGTAAAATGATAACGGTTGGGCGGTTGGAAAGTAGAAACAACGAACAAAAACAATTACAAAACAACAATATTATGAATTTATGTCTTTGAACGAATATACGTCCAAATAAAACAAGAAAAGGAAACGGAAACAAAATTCAAATAGTGTTTACGATTATTGCTGTTTGACGGATGTTGGAAGTTGAAGTAACCCAACTCTAGTCGTTTTTTGCATTTTGTTGATGCTACGAAAATCGCATTCCAAAGGCGTTTTTAACAAACCCGCACACATACTATCGTTAGCCGGGGGCACAATTTAGGATTATAAACTTTTGTTACGAAAATTTCATTTAAAAGTTATTAAGGCAAAGGATTTGGTAGTTAAATATCAATAACATTTCGAAGGCATAATCGGAGGGTAATGACAATAACAATAATAATGAGAATAAACGCTGCTAACAAATTGGGGTAAATGATATAGGAAAATGGCGAGACCGTAATTAGTATCAATTTCAAGTTTTTGCCTCACACCACCACCAGCACCAGCACCAGTGATGGCGCAAAGGATTGCAGTGATGATGATGACGACCGACAACAACGATGGCGATGATGTTAATGTTGATGATGATGTATTAACTGAGATTAGAAACTTTAATGAAACTTTTTGCAACAGCAATTTAAAACATTTTTCATAATCACCGCTGGTAACCTTTTGTTTCACTCATGTTACCCAAATGTTGTATTTTTTTGCTTTTGTAGTTTTAAGGAAATGAAAATCCTTTCATTATTAACATTTTAATGATGTCGCCTTTAATTTTGATGTAGTCTCTTTTCCTTTTCCTATTACAGTTACACAGTTCCCTTGATTCGTCGCGTTACATGACGCAAAAGCTTAGTAATGCCATGTACATTCGTGTCGTTTGGTTTCCAGTGTTGGTGTGTGTTGTTGCACGCTATTCGCTCTACTCATTGGCATCATTTTGTCGGTTTTTGCAGTGGTATCATATGTTCTGTCTGTGGCATTAATGTTGCAAATCAGCTTAAAATCTACAGAGGCATAAATGCAATTTAGGAGAAATGTCGTTGTTCGGTATCATCCCGCCTTATGGCCCCCTAGAATACAAAAGACTATTTAGACTGTAGCTGTAGGTTGGCATATATGTATGTATGCAATTACAGGGATGGCTCACGCAAAGGTTGATTGAATTTAGGGTACTTCCAAAAAAAAAAAAAGTATGTAAAAATATGACTGCCTATTCGGTCATTTGTATGGGATGTACCACAAGAAGTTTGGCAAAGGTTTCGGTTTTCTGAGGGTTTGTCTACAATTACAAGGTAATTAAACTGACCATTAGAGTGGCCATAGTGGAAATTTTTTTGAAAAGTTAAATTTTTCGCACTGAAAAATATGAGGTTGGGGATAAAAATAATTATGCATATTTTTTTTTTTTTTTTTTGATTCCGTGTACCTCCGGGTTGAGCCCAAACTTTTATTACATTACCCATTTAGGCTGAAGTTCAGAATATGGGGCGGGAGCCCGATTAAAAACCAAAAATATGCCATTGTCTTCATCTTGGCCCCCAAACATCGGAATGGTAGGTCAAAGTTGGCGCTCAGGCCCATGGGGCCCGGGAGGTCAAAAAAGGGGCCCCTCTCGGTTCTATGATGACCCCCCAGGTGCGGGTATTCAAGTGAAAGATATTTTCGAGACGAATCCAACGATGTTATTTTTAGGTTCCTATGGGTCTCCTGGACCGAGTTACAGCCATTTCCGGGATATACCAAGAAAAAAAAATTATTTTTAACTAAATTTAAAAAATTTTGAAAAAATTTTTGCGTGCGGCGCTACTAAACCCAACATAGGTGTACCGTCATTTCGCCCAATGTCATTTCGCCCAAAAACAACCATGACATATCGCCCAAAACATGTTATTTCGACCAAAAACCTAACTACAACATGACATATCGCCCAAATGCTATGACAGAAGACCCAACTCAATTTTTGTGGGCGAAATGTCAGACTCATGACGACGGCACGCGCTGCTGCATACGTCGCAGTCAGTCTTGTACTCTTGCCTCCGCCTTAGGGGGCGTGCCCCCCACCGCATTCGTGTTTTAATAATGCCAGAAATAATGAAAGAAAGACAGAGAGTAGCGAGTCTGACTACGACGTATGCGGCGAGGGCGTGCCCCCCATCGAGAGAGAGAGTACAAGACTGACTGCGACGTATGCAGCAGGGCGTACCGTCGTCATGAGTCTGACATTTGGCCCAAAAAAATTGAGTTGGGTCTTCTGTCATAGCATTTGGGCGATATGTCATGTTGTAGTTAGGTTTTTGGTCGAAATAACATGTTTTGGGCGATATGTCATGGTTGTTTTTGGGCGAAATGACATTGGGCGAAATGACGGTACACCTATGTTGGGTTTAGTAGCGCCGCACGCAAAAATTTTTTTAAAATTTTTTAAATTTAGTTAAAAATAATTTTTTTTCTTGGTATATCCCGGAAATGGCTCTAACTCGGTCCAGGAGACCCGTAGGAACCTAAACCATAGAACCGAAAGGGGCCCCTTTTTTGACCCCCCGGGCCCCATGGGCCTGAGCGCCAACTTTGACCTACCATTCCGATGTTTGGGGGCCAAGATGAAGACAATGGCATATTTTTGGTTTGTAATCGGGCTCCCGCCCCATATTCTGCACTTCAGCTTAAATGGGTAATGTAATAAAAGTTTGGGCTCAACCCGGAGGTACTCGGAATCAAAAAAAAAAAAAAAAAAATATGCATAATTATTTTTATCCCCAACCTCATATTTTTCAGTGCGAAAACTTTTGGATTTCACATTTTTAATTTTTTCTATATAACGCTATGGCTAGTCTACTGACCATATTGTAATATCTTCCAGTTATCCGTTAGGAAGTTATGGAAGATATATTGAAATTATCCAAAAATAGGAAAACTTGTATGGGAGGTACGAGAAATGGTGGTACTATTCTGCTCATTTACAATCGCATTACTTCTTTTTGAAAAATATTTTCATAAATTTTCATAAATTTTCAGCCAACCAGCCAGAAAGTCGGGCATGTTTCAATCATCTTAAATAGTCCTGAAACGAATTTAGTCTTAGGATACGGACACCCCCAAAAAGAGGGAGTTTCTATGGTAGGTGGAGTAGTTTTAGTCCGATCTTGCTCAACTTAAAACTTAACCACCGCTTAGAAGATATAAGCTTGCATACCAAATTTCAGCTCCGGTTGTAATCAAGGGACTGACAGACGGACGGGCATCTTTAAATCGACGATGATCATTTATATATTATTATCATACCTACCACGCCTTCTAATTGGCGTTACAAATGGTAGAACAAGCTTAGACACTTGAAAACCGACTTCCAACTCGACAGATTCTAAACTACTGCTGTAATCGAGGGAATAGAAGATGAACACCACCCAAAAATGGGTGAGTTTGTACGAGAGGTTGGTCCGATTTTTTGTCCGATCTTGCTTTTAACATCCGCATAAAGGATAGAAGCATACATCCCAAATTTCTGTAGCTCTTAAACAATGGCTGTAATCGAGGGTAATGACAAGCGGATACCACCCAAAAGATAGGGAGGTGGGAATAGTTTTTGTCTGATCTTACCCAATCTAGAACTTAACCTCCGCTTAGAACATATGAGCTTGTATACCAAATTTCAGCTCGATTACTCTTAAACTGCGACAGTAATCGCAGGGACGGACATCCGTCTGACATATTTAAATTGACTCAGAATTCGAAGCTGAGTATTTATGTATATTATATGTCGATCAAGCGATTATCAGTGTCGTAATCTACGATGAATTCTAAGAAAATTAGCCCAATAAACCATAGGCTATAAATCAAATTCGAGCCCACGGTTTTTAATGAGCAACTTTTCGCATTGGGGGAAAAAATGCACAACAAGCTCCGCAACTTCACCGGGAAATTTTTCTCAAACATATCTATCCCCCCATCGTCCCCCTAAAGGTGATCCCATACTAAAATTAAATGTTTATAGCATTTGCTACCAAATTATTTCTTTCCTCTCATCCTCTTTCTTCGAATCTTAATGTGGCCCCCATAAAATTTTTTTAATTTTTATAATTTATTTTATGATATCAGCTCCTGTAGCTCCCATGTACCTCCTGGAGGGGTAAGAGTATGAGCAACCCCCAATAGTATTTCCCCCTAACCTTTTTCTGGCACATACCTACTCCCTAGGGGCGATTCCGGCGCAGTTGCGGGGCTTGATATGGATTTTTTCCCCAATACGAAAAGTTTCATGTGATTTTAGATCCATGGTTTCTTGGGTAACTTCTTAGAATTCATCGTAGATTTAAATTTTCATAACCGCTTGGTTCATTTTTTACTTCAAATAAATTGCCCACTCTAACATATATATTGGGGCGGCAGGGAAATGTATGGATATTTAAGAATGTACGACTGGAATTTTGTGCCACTTGATGTAGAAAATACATGACGGAATTTTGAGTAAGATCGGACAACTACTTCCCGTGCCCAAAGGGGTCAAAGGTCAGGTTTATAGCAAATCCGTAGTAAACCCCATGTTTTTTACTAATATTCGATTAAGGAATTGCGTTTTTCCTCTCGCAAATATATAATAATCAAATATAGACGTGAGTGGACGGCGCTCGACCCTTTTTCAAAACTTGATTTTAAATTGCCTGGTTATATCTCTACTACACTTTGACAATCAAACTATTATTATGGTTTTTATAACTGTTTCTTTTAAAAGGGGGCGTGGCGCAGCCCACATCCACCCTGGCTGTAATTCATGCTGTACCAACAACACATACCAAATATTATCTTTATACCTCTTATAGTTCATGAGATACAACAGTTTAAAGTCTCAAGTTTTATACCACGGCCACTAATCCGATGCATCCACACAAATTTTTAAGGTGATTGGGGAAACAGTCCTCGGAGAGGCTACGCCCACTCGATGTATCAAAAACGCAAGTAAACTATTTTAACCACCTACCAAACATCTACATTCCGTGAAAATGTCAAAAAGATCGGTTAAGTCGTTTACGAGTCTATACGGTACTTAAAAATGCAAACAAACAGAGACAATCTTATTTCCATATTTATATATTATATTTGACTTTTGACCTCTTGTCGTTTTATAGTAACTGACACAATATTCCGTTCGGGCATGAAAGGAACTCCAAAGTTGAATTTTTGCTGCCACCCTAATATACATATATGGGCGTTACAAATATAAGAACGAGTTGATTATACCCACTTTCTTACTGTACCAACAACACATATCAAATATCAGCAAACCTCTTCTAGTTCATGAGATACTTAAAAAAAACCTAATTTCCCTTTGCACCCCATGAATGGTATAGCTTCTCGCGTTGTTGTGAATTAACACGCTTTCTATTTTTAGATTAACAACTAACGGCACCTACTTGTTTATCGACGAATGCAACCGTCACTGTTTGAGAAGCTCTTACTAGACACGCCGATTGACTCGAAACTTAATACTGCGAAGTTGCTGTCAACAACATTCGAGGGTAGCCGACAATGAAAGAACAATTTTTTTTTAAGATGACTGGAGCCAGGTTTGAACCTGCGATCACCAGCATGGAAGTCACGTGTTCTAACCACTATGCCACGGCCGGACCCAAGTTCATGAGATACAGCCTTTTTAAAGCTTCAAGTTTTATACCACGCCCATTTATTGTTGAATCTTTGCTGCCAAATACATCAACACAGATTACCAAGGCGTTTCAAGGCGTTTTCATTCCCCCGGCAGCCGGTTCTATGTACCGGAATGACCCGAAATTTTCGGCCAAGGGCTGTCAACCCCAGCAACAACTATTCAAGTATTACAATTTTTACCCATGGAGCAACATATACCGGCTCTGCTGCTCCGCATCCTTTTGGTCCGTGCCGGAATTGAAACTAATCCCGGACCATGGTTCTGCACAGTTTGCCAGAATCGGTTGCACCATATGTCCATCCAATTAAGGTGCAACGCTTGTTTGGGCTGGTGTCACCTCAGGAACTGCTCTGGGCTCAACCATCATAGGGAGTGGACGGAGACTTTTGTCGCCCCATGCTGCCAATCGCAAAGACGAAACTCAACGGCATCGTCGACTTCATCATCATCGTCTTCATATGCCACACCTCCACCCTCCCCACCGCAATCACAACAACGGCAGCAAACACAACATCTACAGCAGCTACAACAACCATCGCCGCTAACACCATCGATTGCTTCCCAGAGTCCTGGGGTGATATCCATATTGCAGTTTAACTGCAATGGCCTCCAGAACAAACTACCTGAGATAACCAGATTCATGCAGCAAAACAACGTCGTGGTCGCTGCGGTCCAGGAGACAAAATTAACTAGCAATTCCAGTCTGCGCAGTTGTAATGGATACAACGTTCTCCGAAAAGACCGCATCAGAAGCAACGGCGGAGGTATCGCATTCGTCATCCACAACACCGTGCAGTATAGAGTTCTCTCACTTGATCTCAACGCCAGAGACCAATACCTTGAAATTCAAGGTATTGCAGTCAGATCGGGGGGAACTGACCTAGAGCTCTATAATGTCTACATTCCGCCAGTAGCCAGTTGTCCACCAGGCTACCGTCCCGATATCAGGACCCTTCTAGACGGTGATATGCGTCTGGTCCTTGGGGACTTTAACGCGCACCATCAGCTCTGGCACTCGTGTCTAGGAGATGACCGGAGAGGCGCGTCACTGGCGGAACAAATTGACGAGTCCACCTTCTGCACCCTGAATGAGGATGCCCCCACACGGATTATGGGTAACTGCATCAGCTCCCCAGATATAACTATTGCGAGCCCTGGTCTGATAAACTACGCAACTTGGAGAGCCGTAGTTTCACTGGCATCAGACCACTTACCCATAATCATCTGTCTGGATAGACCCAACGACTTCATCGTCTCTGAACGCTGAACCTACATCAACCAGAAAAAAGCAGACTGGAACGGCTTCAGAGAGTTCACCCATCGCATTTTCAGTGATCTCCCAGCTCCCACCAACGTTCACCAAGCTGAGAGCAAATTCCGCCATACCGTCATCGCAGCAGCAGCCCGCTTTATTCCTGCTGGAAGATTACCCTTAGTGCGGCCGCACTTCCCAGCAGAGGCAGCGATGTTAGCAGATGAGCGCGATGAAATCCGAATTACCAACCCAGACGACCCACATATCGGAGAGCTGAACTGTGATATCAGCAGGTTGGTAAATGAGGACAAGCGGAGAAAATGGATTGATCACCTGAAAAACTGCAACCTGAGCTCAGGAGTGGGTAAGTTGTGGTCCACGGTTCGATCTCTCTCCAACCCAACGAAGAAGGATGACAGGGTCGCGATTAAGTTTGCAGATACCACCATTTCCGACCCTGTAAAATGCTCGAATGCATTTTGTATGCAATTTATTGAGCACCCAGAGAGAGACAAGGCGAAACGAAGTGTTGTTCGCAAACTTCACAACCTTCCAGTCTCGGACACACCACAACCCTACACCCCTTCTGAAGTCTCAGAGGCCATCAATGCAGCCAAACCATCTAAAGCGATTGGACCCGATGGAATATCCATGCTGATGCTAAAACATCTTGGCGAGCGGGGTGTTGAATATCTGACAATGGTTTTCAACTTGTCAAGGAGTAGCCTATTAATACCCGATGCCTGGAAAAAGGGTAGAGTCATCCCGGTACTCAAGCCAGGGAAGGACGCGAAAGAGGGACAATCATACAGGCCAATTTCCCTCCTGTCACCTGTCGCGAAGACTCTAGAGGCACTCCTCCTCCCCCAGCTGTCCAGCCACCTAACAGCAGCTCACCACCAGCATGGATTCCGTAAAATGCATAGCACTACTACTGCATTAACCGCCATAACCACTAAGATCTCACAGGGCTTAAATCAGCAGAGGCCCTGTGAAAGGACACTCCTAGTGGCACTAGACCTGTCGAAGGCCTTCGACACGGTCAGCCACACCACACTCTTCCAGGACATCCTGCAGTCCACCCTACCCAACAACTTGAAGAGATGGAGTGCTAACTATCTTAGTGGTCGTCGGTCGTTCGTAGAGTTTAGAGACAAGTGCTCAAAGCCCCGTAGAGTTAAACAAGGAGTACCACAGGGCGGTGTTCTATCCCCCCTTCTGTTTAACTTCTACCTCTCTAAACTCCCTACACCACCACAAGGTGTAGATGTGATATCATACGCGGACGACTGTACCATAATGGCGACGGGTCATAACATTGATGAGCTTTGCGATCGAGTGAATGGTTATCTCGGAGTACTACATAATTTCTTCACTGGACGTAACTTGAAGCTCTCACCAGCGAAGTCATCAGCAACATTATTCACCACCTGGACAAAGGAGGTAAACATAAATCTAGACGTCATAGTCGATGGCGTCCAAATTCCGACAGTGAACTACCCAAAAATTTTGGGGGTCACCTTTGACAGTCTGTTTACCTCCTCAGCTCATGCCACTGCAATTACGCACAAATTGCGAAGTAGGAACAAGGTCCTCAAAGCGCTAGCCGGCAGCACTTGGGGAAAAGACAAAGAAACCTTGTTAGCTACCTATAAAACTATTGGCCGGTCAGTGGTTAACTATGCTGCTCCAGTGTGGTCTCCTTCGCTGAGTGATACCCAGTGGAGAAATATTCAAAGCTGCCAAAATGCCGCCCTGAGGACTGTAACGGGCTGTATGCAAATAACCTCTGAGCACCATCTACATGAGGAAACGAAGGTCCTCCCAGTCAAGGAACACAATGTCATGCTGACAAAACAGTTCCTCCTGGGATGTCATCGAAGGAGTCATCCCAACTTTAACATCACACAGATGGATGCTCCCCCGAGGCATGTCAGGAAGGACCTTCGAGTATATGAGGATAATATACGCAACAATGTACATGATCCCTTGGATCACTCCTCATATACTGCAGCTTTGAATGACATTCACAGAGATGCCACCTACTCCGCGGTTTCAAGTTACCGTATGAATGTCGTTCTTGGAGGTCGCCCACCCCCTGTAGACGAAACGGAAACAAGCCTGCCACGCAGAACACGAGTGGCCCTGGCACAACTTAGATCGGGATGGAGCAACAGGCTCAATGCCTACTGGTCACGCATAGACCGTGCCATCCCCAATATTTGCCCAGCGTGTGGTCAGGGTCCCCACGATACCTGTCACATCTTCAATTGCCCAGCCCACCCTACTCCACTTAGCCCTTTGGATCTATGGACCAATCCAGTGGAAGTAGCCGAATTTCTAGGACTGGACATTGAAGAAGAACCCCCGGAATAATGAGTACTATTTTAATACTTGAATAACCATGCTGTTACAACAACAACAACCAAGGCGTTTGGAGGAACAGTCCTCCAGATACTGCTGTTTTATAAATAGGGTCTAATGGGATGGGCCGTGTCCCTTGATAAATAAAAAAATGAAGGTACCCTATTTAACCACCGACTACACAGTCAGATTATATGAAAATTGTAAAAAGATCGGTTAAGCCGTTTTCGAGTCTATATGGTACTAAAAAATGCAAATAAACAAACACAAACTCATTTTCATATACATAGATTTGAACTTTGAACCCTTCGGGGCACGGCTTAAAGTTGTTAGATTTTGCTCAAATTTTGACATGGATGTTAATGGCAACTTAAATATTTGTTCAGGAAAAAGTTGAAGTCCCACACCCTTTCAATTGGAACGCATATGGACCAATCGTTATTAGATTGTCACAGTGCTCAACATCTTCACCAATAAGTTTATATGCAGAACGAATTCTGTCGAGTTGGATGTTATTGCAGCCTTCTCAAGCGTTGAGTAGCAGTCGACAGAAGTCGGTCTGTAACATTATTAAATATTGATATAAATAATTCTGTGGTTTTCTCAAGCAATCGCTTATGTCCCTTTTTTCTCGATTTTGAGTTAAAGATTGCATATTGCATTATAGTCTTTCTAAGTGTCTTATTATTTTCCCAAAGTAATGTACCGTTACAAAATTTCTTATGCATAACGTGTTATGTTTTCAGAACACTGCTACGGAATGGAAAAATTTTAAGGAACTTGGTGTGTGACCAAGGCTTATGACTCAGTAAATTCTTAAACGTGTTGTTTCTTAAAGGTTTTGTAAAGAAGAATCTTACGCCTTTCCACCAAAATATATATTTATATATATATATAGAAATTTCTATAAATACAAAGGTCACCTTAAATCATCTGAATCAGTGAATTCGCCATTATTTCCAACAATTTTATATTTTACGGTCATAACGAAACATTACTATTTCGCCCAAAATCAATTTGATATTACATAAGCCATTTAAAACTCATATTATAAACTTAATACAAAAATTCTATAATCCCACCATTTCATATTTACCATCTAATATTTATGTACAAATTTGTTTTATGACATTTTTCAATTAATTGCATTTTCGTTAACACAACAAATCCTTTTAGCGAAAATAACTGCATATAAATGTGAAATGTCAATCTTGTTCGTATGTACACGGTGAAAGATACGACATGTCCCTATGACATCATCTGACAATTGTTATTAAAGTTGTTGTTGTTGTTGTAGGTTGGCGGGATTTCGTTCAGCAAATTCTATACAAAATATAATGTAGAAACCAGTTTAATACGATAATTTACAGCAAAAATTTTGATTGATGTTTGTGTCACTCTCGTTCATAGAAAGCAAATCCATTCAATAGTGTCAGTGGCAGTGCCAGCATCACCAACAGCAGCAGCAACGACATCATGAATGTGTAAAAGTGTCTGTGTGTGTGTGTGTGTGTGGGGTTGGTGCAATAGTTCAGATTTATATGTGTGGAAACATTGTTAATTATACTGGCAATAATTTGCTGGAACCACGAAACATTCGTGTAAATGCACAATGCCAATCTTTATGAATGGATTTTGTGATGACCCGCGGCCAGCGGTGTCGTTGTGTGTGTAAATTCTAATAAATTGTAGAATTTAGGGCATGTTAATGTGAAAAACGAGTAAAGCTATAGAAAAGTTTAGACAAACGCGAAAGGTCAACTAGAATGAGTAGTATTAAATATGGGAAATTACATACAATTTTAAATTTGTAATAATTTGGAATTATTATGGATAAAAGTAAACTAACTTATTAGAATATGTCAAGGTAAAAGAAGGAGAAGACAAAAGTTTCTAAAAGTGAGACATGTTTTATATACGGATGGAGTATATATGTAGTGGGAGGGAGAAAGATACCGTACTTAACTTTATGTTACGTTATGTCCTTTCAAGAGCTGAGAAGAAAGTTGTTGGGTATTCAAGGGTATCTTAGTTTCATTCTTTAATTTGTAAAGCCCATAAGGAGGCATGGTAAGTATGACAATCTATGTATATAAAAGGCTTGAGTGACTGACTGATCACTTCCCAGTCTAAACGGCTAAAGCCATAACTTTGAAATTTGTCATGTAGGTACCTTGGATTGAATGTTTTTTTTTTGTGGAAATTTGGACTGCAAGAGGGTTTGAAAGGGCGTGGTACTGCTTATACAGCTAGAAATTTGAGATGGTTGTATCTTATAAACCATTGTACATACGATGTCGAGATTTGGCACATTAGTTGGTGGTACAAGAAAAAAAATTTTCTTGTAGAAAGTAGGCGGTAGCACGTCCCTTTTTCGAAAATTGTAATATCAGCCAAATAAATTGACAAATGCACTTAAATTTTCTCAGTGTGTTACAATCCGCAGGGCCTCCGTCATAGACTGTATGCCAGCATAATTTGTTAAAGGCAGTGTTGTTGTGTTGTTGGTACAGTATGAATTACAGCCAGGGTAAAAGTGGACCACGCCCCATTTAAAAGAAAGCGTTAAAACTAAGGATTTACTAAGAATATGACCTTTAACCCCTTTGGGGCACGGAAAAGAGTTGTCCGATCTTACTCAAATTTCCGTCATGTATGTATACCCTCGGGACCGGCCGTGGCATAGTGGTTAGAATACGCGACTACCATGTGGGAGATCACAGGTTCAAACCTGGCTTCAGTCATCTTAAAAGAAAAAAAAAATTTCTTTCATTGTCGGCTCCCCTCGAATGTTGTTGACAGCAACTTCGCAGTATTAAGCGTCGATTCAATCGGCGTGACTAGTAAGAGCTTCTCAAAACAGTGACGTTCGCATTCTTCGATAAACAAGTAGGTGCCGTTAGTTGTGAATCTAAAAATAGAAAGCGTGTTAATTCACAACAACGCGAGAAGCTATCCCATACCTCATTCATGGGGTGCAAAGGGAAATTAAGTTTTTTTTTTTATTTATACCCTCACTCTATGGGCAGGAGGGTATATATCATTTGATACGACCCAAAAGTGTAACACATAGAAGGAGTCACTTTAAACCCTAGGTATCTTTTAACCAAATTCGATTCATGACTTTTTATGTCGTTTGAGCTATGTTCGTCTGTCTGTCCGGCTGGTATGCACGATAATTTTAATATTAAATATTTAATATTTCCCCAAAACTACTTACGGTATTGCAAATGGGCTATATGGCCCCGCTCCTTCTGGTACCTCCCATGCAAATACATCATTTCGCCCAGTTTAGAAATCGAGTAATAATATGAATACACCCAACGGGATCGTACCCAAATTTTGTATTTAGTAAAGTTATAAGAAGATAAAGTTTTGGAAAAAAATTGGAAGTCTAGCCACGCCCCTTCTGGTACCTCTCATACCATCCCATACCTTTCCGCCAACTTTAGAGATGGAGTAATAAGTCCAATGCGATCGTGCCCAAAATCTATATTTTGTAAAGCTATAACAGTATAAAGTTTTGGGGAAAAAATTGGAAGTCTAGCGACGCCCCTTAGAGACGGAGAAATAATATCAATACACTCGACACGATCGTGTCCAAATTTTGTATTTGTATTTTGTTAAGCTAAAACAAGGGAAAGTTTTGGAGAAAAAAAACTGTAAGTCTAGTCAGTTTGAGGTATGTAGGCCTAAAATTTGGAACGAAAGCTTACATTCTTAAATCGGGGGTTAATTTCTAAGATGAGCACGATCGGTCAAAAACATCTGCAAATTGTCCCTTTTTTGGGTCTGTCCCTGAGGGCACTGACATAGTTTAAGAGCTATCAAGCTAGAATTTTGTATGCGGGCTTCTATTCTCTCAGCGGAGGTTAAATTTTCAGTTTAGCAAAATTAGACAAAAACGACACTCACCTCTCATAGAAAAAATCCCCTTTTTGGGGGTGTCCGGCTGTCTGTCGCCTTGAATACAGCCGTAGTTTAACAGCCTTCGAATTGAAATTTGGTATACAAGCATCTATCTTCTATGCGGAGGTAATGTTATAAGATGAGCAAAATCGGATAAAAGCTGCGCTACCTCACATACAAAACATCGCCTTTACAATAATAACAGAACGAAACAGACTTTTGAAAAACAAGATCTATAAAAAATTTAAATTTTTTCTTAATATGTCGTTCAAGCTCTTTACTGCACTTGCCGACAATGTGTTGACTTTTAATCGAATCTTCATGCTTTGTATATGTCAGCGATTTATTCTAAAACGATGTGCAAAATGTTGGCGTACATTTATCCCCATACTTAGATAAACTACCTGTCTATTGTCAACGCTTAGTTTGAACGTGCCCACAATTTGTTAAATATTTATAGAACAACTATGCATTAACCCATTTTAATGGCTTTTGCAATTTATTTCCTTCTTCTACTAACTACGACAAATGAATTAGTCCATATTTTTATTTTTTCAATCTCAATTCAAATAATGGCAGATAACAATGGGCAGGGGATCGCAGCTGAAAAAAACAAAACTTGTATTATACTTTAATCCAACAAGAATGCATTCAAATGGAAAACAAGGAGGAACTGCACGTAGCGATGTAGGACATGACAAAGAAGGAAGCTAAATGAAAAACCACGACAATTTATGCAGCAGTATTAATAACGATAATTCTACATTAATTTTCAAACTCGTTGAGAAGAGGTCACCATCCCCACCAACCGTACCGCTACCACCACCATCACCACAGCCATCAACCGCAACGACAAACAAACGGAGGCAATCTCTTAATTTCTTTTTCTTCAGTCGAACAATGGCACTCAACCTTTGTGGAATTTAGAGAGAACAAAAAAAAGTAGCCTCGAAACTTGCAAATGAAAAAAGTCCTTAATGGAAAACAACAGCATGACCCCATAGACGGGGAGCTATGGACGGAGAGCGTAGGCAAGAATGTCCGTGATAATCGTTTTGAGAAAATGCATTCATGCACAATCCAATGGCCTCGCCAACAAACAACCAACTAACCCAACCAACCAACAAATGCAACAACAACAACAACATCATCAGCCATCACATCATGAGCAGCCGTCCTTCCTTGCACGAACTCGAAATGACACCAGATCCAGGTAGAAATTTGCACTGTTGAAATGGACAATAAAGTACATATCTGGAATACTTTCTACAATACTCTAGGCCGCAATCAGTTTTCAATTAAATTCTATATTTACTAACTGAAAACAGGCAAAGGCCGGGTAAAATCTCAGTTATTTTATTTTTTGTACCCATTATTCTTGGACAGGAAGAAACGTTTTTCACTGCAGCAAAGGCCTGTTTTTATTCCTTTAAGTAGAGTCGCAATTCTACCATCTTTCCGAATGGGGGAGAGTGGAAATAAGCTGCAAGCAACTAATGCACAAATGTAATGGTTAATGAAATGTTTATGCCCTGTGATATTAACTGAAGAATTGGCGAAATGGAGCAAAGCAAAAAAGGGACATTTTATAATGAAAACAAAAAAAAAATGGTAATAGAAAAAAATCCTTGATGAAATGTTATGGACAAACTCATGCGTACAATCTTTACTTTAATGTTCTCAATGCATGTTAGGACCAAGTTTTTGTCGACGCCACCACACTGCTAAGCACGAGAAAAAGTATAATGCGGACTGAGAAGGACGATGCGTTGTGTAGAAGGGTGGCCAGATAAATAGAGTGCAGTGTTTTTGGGTAGGTCTTGTGGAAATTTTATCTCAAGGTTATCTTTTGGAGCTTCACAAGGTTAATAATAAATTGATATAGGTAGGTTTATAATACTTAGCCAGTATAGTAAAACCTCCAAATGGGTTTGTCATAGTCACTCTTATAACCTTTTATATTTTTCCTTATCTTGATGTTTGATGTTTCGCTTAGTTTTTAAGCTTTAACTCAAGAACCATTAATGAGGTTCAAACCTGGCTTCAGTCATCTTAAAAGAAAAAAAAAATTTCTTTCATTGTCGGCTCCCCTCGAATGTTGTTGACAGCAACTTCGCAGTATTAAGCGTCGATTCAATCGGCGTGACTAGTAAGAGCTTCTCAAAACAGTGACGTTCGCATTCTTCGATAAACAAGTAGGTGCCGTTAGTTGTGAATCTAAAAATAGAAAGCGTGTTAATTCACAACAACGCGAGAAGCTATCCCATACCTCATTCATGGGGTGCAAAGGGAAATTAAGTTTTTTTTTTTATTTATACCCTCACTCTATGGGCAGGAGGGTATATATCATTTGATACGACCCAAAAGTGTAACACATAGAAGGAGTCACTTTAAACCCTAGGTATCTTTTAACCAAATTCGATTCATGACTTTTTATGTCGTTTGAGCTATGTTCGTCTGTCTGTCCGGCTGGTATGCACGATAATTTTAATATTAAATATTTAATATTTCCCCAAAACTACTTACGGTATTGCAAATGGGCTATATGGCCCCGCTCCTTCTGGTACCTCCCATGCAAATACATCATTTCGCCCAGTTTAGAAATCGAGTAATAATATGAATACACCCAACGGGATCGTACCCAAATTTTGTATTTAGTAAAGTTATAAGAAGATAAAGTTTTGGAAAAAAATTGGAAGTCTAGCCACGCCCCTTCTGGTACCTCTCATACCATCCCATACCTTTCCGCCAACTTTAGAGATGGAGTAATAAGTCCAATGCGATCGTGCCCAAAATCTATATTTTGTAAAGCTATAACAGTATAAAGTTTTGGGGAAAAAATTGGAAGTCTAGCGACGCCCCTTAGAGACGGAGAAATAATATCAATACACTCGACACGATCGTGTCCAAATTTTGTATTTGTATTTTGTTAAGCTAAAACAAGGGAAAGTTTTGGAGAAAAAAAACTGTAAGTCTAGTCAGTTTGAGGTATGTAGGCCTAAAATTTGGAACGAAAGCTTACATTCTTAAATCGGGGGTTAATTTCTAAGATGAGCACGATCGGTCAAAAACATCTGCAAATTGTCCCTTTTTTGGGTCTGTCCCTGAGGGCACTGACATAGTTTAAGAGCTATCAAGCTAGAATTTTGTATGCGGGCTTCTATTCTCTCAGCGGAGGTTAAATTTTCAGTTTAGCAAAATTAGACAAAAACGACACTCACCTCTCATAGAAAAAATCCCCTTTTTGGGGGTGTCCGGCTGTCTGTCGCCTTGAATACAGCCGTAGTTTAACAGCCTTCGAATTGAAATTTGGTATACAAGCATCTATCTTCTATGCGGAGGTAATGTTATAAGATGAGCAAAATCGGATAAAAGCTGCGCTACCTCACATACAAAACATCGCCTTTACAATAATAACAGAACGAAACAGACTTTTGAAAAACAAGATCTATAAAAAATTTAAATTTTTTCTTAATATGTCGTTCAAGCTCTTTACTGCACTTGCCGACAATGTGTTGACTTTTAATCGAATCTTCATGCTTTGTATATGTCAGCGATTTATTCTAAAACGATGTGCAAAATGTTGGCGTACATTTATCCCCATACTTAGATAAACTACCTGTCTATTGTCAACGCTTAGTTTGAACGTGCCCACAATTTGTTAAATATTTATAGAACAACTATGCATTAACCCATTTTAATGGCTTTTGCAATTTATTTCCTTCTTCTACTAACTACGACAAATGAATTAGTCCATATTTTTATTTTTTCAATCTCAATTCAAATAATGGCAGATAACAATGGGCAGGGGATCGCAGCTGAAAAAAACAAAACTTGTATTATACTTTAATCCAACAAGAATGCATTCAAATGGAAAACAAGGAGGAACTGCACGTAGCGATGTAGGACATGACAAAGAAGGAAGCTAAATGAAAAACCACGACAATTTATGCAGCAGTATTAATAACGATAATTCTACATTAATTTTCAAACTCGTTGAGAAGAGGTCACCATCCCCACCAACCGTACCGCTACCACCACCATCACCACAGCCATCAACCGCAACGACAAACAAACGGAGGCAATCTCTTAATTTCTTTTTCTTCAGTCGAACAATGGCACTCAACCTTTGTGGAATTTAGAGAGAACAAAAAAAAGTAGCCTCGAAACTTGCAAATGAAAAAAGTCCTTAATGGAAAACAACAGCATGACCCCATAGACGGGGAGCTATGGACGGAGAGCGTAGGCAAGAATGTCCGTGATAATCGTTTTGAGAAAATGCATTCATGCACAATCCAATGGCCTCGCCAACAAACAACCAACTAACCCAACCAACCAACAAATGCAACAACAACAACAACATCATCAGCCATCACATCATGAGCAGCCGTCCTTCCTTGCACGAACTCGAAATGACACCAGATCCAGGTAGAAATTTGCACTGTTGAAATGGACAATAAAGTACATATCTGGAATACTTTCTACAATACTCTAGGCCGCAATCAGTTTTCAATTAAATTCTATATTTACTAACTGAAAACAGGCAAAGGCCGGGTAAAATCTCAGTTATTTTATTTTTTGTACCCATTATTCTTGGACAGGAAGAAACGTTTTTCACTGCAGCAAAGGCCTGTTTTTATTCCTTTAAGTAGAGTCGCAATTCTACCATCTTTCCGAATGGGGGAGAGTGGAAATAAGCTGCAAGCAACTAATGCACAAATGTAATGGTTAATGAAATGTTTATGCCCTGTGATATTAACTGAAGAATTGGCGAAATGGAGCAAAGCAAAAAAGGGACATTTTATAATGAAAACAAAAAAAAAATGGTAATAGAAAAAAATCCTTGATGAAATGTTATGGACAAACTCATGCGTACAATCTTTACTTTAATGTTCTCAATGCATGTTAGGACCAAGTTTTTGTCGACGCCACCACACTGCTAAGCACGAGAAAAAGTATAATGCGGACTGAGAAGGACGATGCGTTGTGTAGAAGGGTGGCCAGATAAATAGAGTGCAGTGTTTTTGGGTAGGTCTTGTGGAAATTTTATCTCAAGGTTATCTTTTGGAGCTTCACAAGGTTAATAATAAATTGATATAGGTAGGTTTATAATACTTAGCCAGTATAGTAAAACCTCCAAATGGGTTTGTCATAGTCACTCTTATAACCTTTTATATTTTTCCTTATCTTGATGTTTGATGTTTCGCTTAGTTTTTAAGCTTTAACTCAAGAACCATTAATGATTTTAAATTTCATTCTTCACCAGAATTGTAGCTAAGGCTTAAATAAATAATTTCTATTAATATATCTACGTAAAAAGTCAAGTTTTTTAAAAATTTTCCCCAATAACTCAAAATTTGTGACCATCTGTGATATGAAATAAACTGATCATTGCTAATGATATTGAATTTTGATCCTTACCCAATACATGTGTAACGAGTTTGCATATGGTACTAGCTACAAAGGTATGTACTACGTATGAGTGTAATGAGTATTAATTTTTTGTGAATTGTATATTAATCATACGCACATTGTACCAACATTGCGTGTTTATGGTTTAATAACACAGAACAAGAGACAATCTGGGGGGTGAGAAATTCCAAGTCCTATGTCAGTATAGTACACCTCTGAACGGGTTGGGCGTTCTCTACAATTCTGCTAAAGAATAAAATGCAAGACCATCATCATCATGTTTCTTTAGTTATTGCTTAAACACTACACGAATAAACATCAATATAAGCAAAAACTAGTAAGGTAATTATAAAATTTTGTGCCGCAAAAAAGGAGGAGTTTGTATCAGAGGTGGAGTTAATTCTAGCCTCTTACATCCATTTGTATCAATAAGATAGACAGATACCCTTAAAGTCCTCACATAAGTCCTCTCCGCTGAGAGGATAGAAGCTTGGTGTAGTATTGACCGATCGGGCTCAACTTTGTACCTTTGTGTGTCCTTTTAGAGGACAGAAGCTTGCGTACAAATTTTGAACTAGATAGCTCTTAAACTTCGGCTGTAATCGCGGTAACAGACAGACAGGCAGAATAGACAGACAGACAGACGAACATCAGTATTCAACGCTGATCATTTATATATACATACTAGTGGGCCATGCTTCGCTATTCCATATTAACTAATAATATATTTCACAACTTTTACTGTCGTAATTGCTACATAAAGGCTAATTTATATATTTGTAGGTCTAAACCGTTTTTAAGCTCAACAATAAAATATTGAGTTATTAACTTTTTTAACAAATTTCAGGTAAATCCTTAAAATGGTAGGAAATTTTTAAGGAAATTTTTATGTTTAAATGCTAAATATCTTTTGCCCTATGACGTTAGTAAAAGTTTATCAGAAAGTCATGTTCATACTGCCGACATGTAGATCAATTTTTTTCTGTATGTAGGGCGAAAAACCACTTCTTCCACTTATCGGAAACATACACTCCGATAAAGATTAAAATAAATTATTTATTTTTATCTGTATTAGCGGGAATCTTCTTTTTATTAACTATCTCTTGGGGCAGAAAAAACACATGTCGCATGCATTCTCCGCTTATTGACCACAAACGAAAGTTTCGTTAAAAGAATTATGCCTGATTTGCCGAGTACTATATTTGTACCAATATATAAGTCTATAGCCATAAAAAAACAACTTTGCCATGTCTTCTTCTCCCACTGATCAAGAATATTGCCGAGTACAATATAAGTATCGACCAAGTATTACCATTTCTTGGAATAATTCGATCACCAACCATTTGACTTAACAAAGTGATGTATGGCATGTTACATTGGAACCATTTCTCCTCCGAATGATTTGCAATGGGACCGGCCGTAGCATAGTGGTTAGAACACGCGACTACCATGCGGGAGATCCGTGGTTCGATTCCCGGCTCCTGTCATCTACATTTTTCTTTCATTGCCGATGTTGTCAACAGCAACTTCGCAGTATAAGTGTCGAGTCAATCGGCATGTCTAATAAAAGCTTCTCAAACGGTGACGATCGCGACAAACAAGTAGGTGCCGTTTGTTGTGAATCTATAATAAAAAGCGTGTTAATTCACAACAACTCGGGAAGCATCCCATACCTCATTTATGGGGTGTAAAGCGAAATTAAGTTTTTTTTTATGATTTGCAATGACATGAGAAATAAAAAAAATCTATTGAACGGCCACAGGCTTTAATTCGTCCACCAGTTGGATCTTATATGGATGTAGGCCAAGGTCTTTCATCAACATTTGGTGAGATCGAGTCGCTGACAACGGCATCGGTTCGTTAAATTCGAGTCCCCTGTCACACTTACGTATACAGAGGCGATGGCTTCTTCTGTATTCACGGTGCGCGCCTGATTTGATATTTATGATATTTATCTAAACCAGTTTATGTGGTCGATCCATAGTATTGCGTATTGGCTGCTCAGATGGATAATTATGTAATATATAAACTTGACAATGTGCTCCATAAGCTTGGAGCGTAACACAGCCCACATATGTAATAAATCTCATCTTCATAACTCTGATAGTTCATGAGATATACCCTTTTAAATTGTATGGGCGGTACCACGCCCCTTTATCCAATCACAACCAAGTATAGCCATGTACTATCAACAGGTAGTCAATACCACTTTGTAAAATTTTCGTATCAATTGGTTTATTACAAAAAGCCGTTAGCCATAAAAAAACAACTTTGCCATGTCTTCTTCTCCCACTGATCAAGAATATTGCCGAGTACAATATAAGTATCGACCAAGTATTACCATTTCTTGGAATAATTCGATCACCAACCATTTGACTTAACAAAGTGATGTATGGCATGTTACATTGGAACCATTTCTCCTCCGAATGATTTGCAATGGGACCGGCCGTAGCATAGTGGTTAGAACACGCGACTACCATGCGGGAGATCCGTGGTTCGATTCCCGGCTCCTGTCATCTACATTTTTCTTTCATTGCCGATGTTGTCAACAGCAACTTCGCAGTATAAGTGTCGAGTCAATCGGCATGTCTAATAAAAGCTTCTCAAACGGTGACGATCGCGACAAACAAGTAGGTGCCGTTTGTTGTGAATCTATAATAAAAAGCGTGTTAATTCACAACAACTCGGGAAGCATCCCATACCTCATTTATGGGGTGTAAAGCGAAATTAAGTTTTTTTTTATGATTTGCAATGACATGAGAAATAAAAAAAATCTATTGAACGGCCACAGGCTTTAATTCGTCCACCAGTTGGATCTTATATGGATGTAGGCCAAGGTCTTTCATCAACATTTGCAGAGATCGAGTCGCTGACAACGGCATCGGTTCGTTAAATTCGAGTCCCCTGTCACACTTACGTATACAGAGGCGATGGCTTCTTCTGTATTCACGGTGCGCGCCTGATTTGATATTTATGATATTTATCTAAACCAGTTTATGTGGTCGATCCATAGTATTGCGTATTGGCTGCTCAGATGGATAATTATGTAATATATAAACTTGACAATGTGCTCCATAAGCTTGGAGCGTAACACAGCCCACATATGTAATAAATCTCATCTTCATAACTCTGATAGTTCATGAGATATACCCTTTTAAATTGTATGGGCGGTACCACGCCCCTTTATCCAATCACAACCAAGTATAGCCATGTACTATCAACAGGTAGTCAATACCACTTTGTAAAATTTTCGTATCAATTGGTTTATTACAAAAAGCCGTTAGAGCGATTTTTGGAAAGGGGGCGTGGTACTGCCCCTTCCACCCAGGCTTAAACTCTAACTGTACGAATATCATACATACCAAATATTATATTCATACCTCGGATAGTTAAAAAGGTATAGCCTTTTTCACATGCAAGCTGTATGGGCGGTGCTAGGCCTCTTTTTCCAATCACAACCAAGTATAGGCAAGGATTATCAACAAGTCATCCGTACCACTTTGTAACAATCGGTCTGTTCGAAAAGCAGTCAGAGCGATTTTTAAAAAGGGGCGTGGCACCGCCCTATTCCGTCCTGGCTGTAATTCATACTGCACCAAAAACATATATACCAAATCTCATACCTCTGATAGTTCATGCGATATAGTGTGTTTAATTTTCAATTTGTATGGGCGGTACCACGCCCCTTTTATCCAATCACAACCCAGTATATCTAGTGACTATCAACAGGCCATCAGTGCCATTTTGTAAAATATACGTATCAATAGGACTATTAGAAAAAGCCGTTAGAGCAATTTTTGAAATGTTAGTTCATGTTAGTTCAGTTCACTTCTCTGTTAGTTCATGAAATACATACGTTTAAAGGTTTAAGATGTAAGCCGCACCCGTCTATTTTTTTGGGATCGCGAATTTTATTGTCAAATGCATCCATACAAATATTGAAGGCTATTGGTGAAACAGTCCTCTAGATTTTGCGTTTTAAAATATATGTAGAGTCCAATAGGCGGGACCACGCTCACTTGATATATCAAAAATGAAAGTAGCATTTTTTTCACCACCGACCACACAGGTACATTCTGTGAAAATTTAAAAAAGATCGGTCCAGCCTTTTTCGAGTCTCTACGGTACATAACAAATCCAAACAAGCAATCAAACACAAAATCATTTCTATATCTACATTTTACCCTTTTTGTGGGCAGACAAATAGCCTTTGTCCGCCAGGAAAGCATGTACTTTAACATAAAAGTTGCATTTGTGAAAAAATCTAACTGTTTCCGCGATCATTCGTCACACATATAACATGTATTTATTTGTATACCCTCACCCTACGGGTAGGAGGGTATATATCATTTGATACGACCCAAAAGTGTAACGCATAGAAGGAGTCATTTAAGACCCTAGATATCTTTGAACCAAATTCGATTAAGACATTTTTGATCCAGTCTGTCTGTAGGGCTATCCGGCTGGTACGCACAATAACTTTCGAAAGACGCCACCAAATGTTTTGATGTTTACTTACGGTACTGCAAATTGGCTACCTTTTGGTACACTTCATACAAATTCATAATTTCGCCCACTTTAGCAATCGAGTAATAATATCAATAAACTCAACGGGTTCGTACCCAATTCTGTATTAAGTTAAGCCATAATAGGATAAAGTTTTGGAAAAAGAAACTTTGAAGTCTAGCCACGCCCCTTCTGGTACCTCCCATACAAATGTACCTTTTCACCCACTTTAGATATGGAGAAATCAATAAATCCAACGCCATCGTACCCAAATTCTTTATTTAGTAAAGCTATAGCTGGATACTGTTTTGAGAAAAAAACTGGAAGTCTAGCCACGCCTAATCCGGTATCTCCCATATCCATCTGGTAAAGCCCACTTTATAAATCGGTTAATATTACTAATAGACCTAACGCGATCGTGCCCAAATTCTGTATTTTGTTAAGCTATAACAAGAAAAAGTTTTGGAGCAAAAAGCTAAAAGTCTAGCCGCGCCTCTTCTGGTACCTCCCATACAAATATGCAACTCCGCCCACTTTAGAAATCGTGTAATAATATCAATATAATAGAAAATTTGATGTTTTACTGAGGGTGAGGGAATATGTTAGTCTGGTTGCCCAACTACCACCCCATAAAAAATAAAAAAATTTGTCCTGAGAACCTAAACCCTAAGGGGGTTTTGAGGTTTTTACTTTACTGGCTTAGAACCTTCACCCTGATTTGGAATTTCTCACCTCCCATACAATGACCTCGAAACTAATCCACAGTGTAATTAGTAAAGTAGTTAGCTCAAACTTTCAAAACTTGTCGATGCTATCAATCCAGACGCCTTATTTATATGCAGCTCGCTTAATAGACCCATCTGGTCACCTCAATTATTAACACTTAAATGCATTTAATTTCTTTCACTTGCCTTTTTGCTAATGTTTGGCGCAGTAAAACTCATAACCGAGAAATGAACAGGGTGCACCACTGTAAGTCAAGCAAACACCATAAAATGACAAACAAAACATGACAACAGAGTGACGTACTACAACCAGAAGATATACTGCAACAACTACAGTTACAACAAAAACTCCAAAAGACAAGCGACTAACAAACCAGAGCCCCGGGTCATTTTAGATCTTTGTCAGAAAACACAGAACAAACACGCTGATTTATAATGGCAACGAAAGCATCATGAAGTTTATGAGACTTCTTCAAGGAACCGTTACGCACAAAAGGAAATGATGATAAAGGAGATTAGATTAAACGAGTCCAGAATGTTTTAAAGTTATTAGAATATCTAGAAAATCAGTTAATCGCTTCAAATAATTAAATAATTAAATTCAAATAATAAAGAAATAATGAAAATTTCACGCAGAATAGCACAAAAATAGAAAAGTTTACCATGTAATCCTACTAGTATTGACAAAAAAAGGCAAAGCCACTAACAATGCACTTTGTTGTCTATGTTAAGGATTACATAATTAAGTTTTCTATTATTTGAAGACATAGTGGCCTTCGCGCTATTCAAGACTACCAGACATGGTCTTGGCTGCTAGACAAACACATGTAAATATCACATTGCCCTCGACACTATACTGCATTTCATGTTAATTTAAAATTGCGCCTGAGCATCTACACCGTAACAAGTGTATCCCCAGAAGTGTGCTATTGCCTTTTGTTTAACTTTTGTACTTGACAGGGTATTGACTCATTTCGTGTCTTGGTAATATCAATGAAATATATTTGAGCTTTAACTCGATGTAATTGGCGGTTTTATGTGGCAATCTTTAAGTGCCAATAGACACTCCTAGAAAAAAACATTATGGTAAGCGCCATACAACCACCTCCACCCAGTAGTGACGAGTCAAAGCTTTAGTTCAGCGGCGTGTTCATTACGTTTGTGTTAATTACGTTCGATACTAAACACAATACAAGCGAACTAATAAAAAATTAAGTAATTTACACGAAAACTCAACTCTTATCATGTCAAACTTAAGGGCATAACAAAACACTGCTGATAGTTACACTCAACGACGACGTAACCGTAATGACAAACAAATAAGTTAATCTTTTCGTAGACTGGTGCAAACAAAGGGTATATGGTTATCGGAGTGATAGATAGGGGCAAGCCACAGTCATAATTCTCGAGTTTATATTACGACAGACATATGCATCTTCCATTGTCTAATTCGTCTGCTTTTCTTTAAATTTTTCATCATTCACTTTCAACAACACCCTTTCGCGATAACGTGCTTAAATTGTATTTAAACATTCTCTTTTGCACACTTTCTTAATTTAACATATACTTAGCATAGTAATGTGTCTTAAATAAACCCCCTTCCTCCACTCGCCCCTTTTGTAGCCTACGCAAAACTGCCCCATTGTGGTTAAATATGTAGTGGATTACTTGGTTTTTATATTCATTCAACATGGAATGGCATCGTTCGGCATTGCCACACTGTGCAAGAGGGTGCTAAGTTTTGCCGGTATACTGTGCTACAATTGGAACATATATTTTTATTGTTATTTGTATAATTATTAACAATAATTTGCAACATTTTACTGCCATAACTTTTGCGTTGCGTTGGCTGGCGTTTGGCAAAGGCTCTTGGCCCCCATGTCTTAACCATGGAGCGATATTTCTTCATTAGAATTGTTTTTATTGTTTCTTGTATTTGGTTTATACCAGAGAAGTTATTTATGCTAATGCTGCACGGCGAGGAGGGAATAAAAACTGTTATTATTATAGTTTTTTTTGCTTTGTTTTATATAATTCTTTGCCAAAGGTGAATAAAGAACACCAAAGGCTGAAATTATTTGATAACTTGTTTTGGCATTGAAGTGTTTGCTTCCCTACTTGAGCGTTTGGCATAATAACTTAATATAGTATTAGGGGGGAAATCGAAAGCATTGCAGAATTCATATCCTCTAGCCGCAAAAGCATACGTTTAATTTTCGTAATAAATGCAGCTTAAATACTCGTATATGTGTCATAAGTTGTTTTCATTGCGTCAGCCTAAAACTATGCACGTTTCTTTTGGTATTTGTGTGATAAAATCCCTTTAGAGTGCGCTATAAACTTAGAAACTGCGATTTAATGGAATATTAAATTTTCTATGCGCTTGTTGTTTTTGTCGTGCTTTTAATCGTCAAATATTAAAAATGTGAATGGTTTGGAATGTTATGAAATGTTAAATTAGTTTTATAATCTTCATGTTGCAAGGCTGGTGGATTTTTGTGAAACTAGCACATGATTGATATTAGGGCAAGGGGTATGGGGGGAGAAACGAATGTGGCATGTGCGCTATGTTTACGGTTTACTTATGTTTTTGAACATTTTAGGATATAATTCTTTACATTAATTATACATAGAAGTGCACATCTAATGGAAAGCTATGTAGTATAATTTAAAAATCATTGATCAAATATCTAGTACAAAAATTTCAGTCAGGTAAACTGACTGATAAATGCCCTTAACCGTTGCCGTGCAATAAAGCCATAAGTTGGCAAATAAGGCCATATGGCTTTCTCAACCGAATAGGAAATAAGGCTATATGGCTTTATTACCACAGACGGATTGCAAAAAAGCCATTAGGTCACCGTTGGAAATTTTTTGATTAAAATGTATCTAGTTGATTTGTTTTGCGTGCCCCCACCGCATACATCGTAGTCAGTCTAGTTGCATAGCCAGTCTCGCTACTCTCTCTATTTGTTTCTATTCATAAGTCAATAAACAAAGTCGAGTACTAGAGAACACATTGCAGTGCAAGATGAATGCGGTGGGGGACACGCTCCCGCCCCACCAATTCATTAACTGCACCAAGCCTTTTCATTACTTAAAAAGTTATTCATTCGAAATTATATAACCTTTTTAATTATATTGCACAACCGTCCGTCCGTTCCCATTTGATTGGGAAATAAGGCGATATGGCTTTATTACCTATGTCTTCATTGCACCGCAAACCCTCAACCTATGTATGATATTTTGTTTAAGCCTCTATTTCTGCATTAAATTACTTAATTGTATTATAATTTGCCAGCTTTTGGAGCTTAAACGCATACAGACATCTAGTAAAACTGTACAAAAGGTCACAGTGTAAAAAGTGTTACTAAATACGTCAACAAATGTAAAAAGTTAAATTCAATGTCTCTGTGCATTCATTATACTGGGTAGGATAAAAGGGTATACATCATTCGATACAAGCCAAAAGAGTACCATATAAAAGGAGTCACTTTAGACCCTAGGTGTCTTTGAACTTAATACGATTCATGCCTTTTTAAGTTGTTTTATCCATGTCCGTCTGTCTGTCAGGCTGGAACGCACAATATCTTTCGAAATACGTAACCAATTGTTTTGAAAATTTCCCAAAACTACTTATGAGTTTGCATAAGACTACATAAGCATGCCCCATGAAATCGAGTAATTATATCAAAAAACCCAACGGGATCCTCCCCAAACGCTGTATTTTTTAAAGCTATAACTGGGTAAAGGTTTGAAAAAAAAATTGGAAGTCTTGCCAAGCACGTTTTGATACATCCTTTACAAATGTACCATTCCGATTACATTTGAAATAATTTTATGAATACACCCAACGGGATCCACCCCCCAAAATTCTACATTTTGTAAAGCTATAATTGGATAAAGTTTTGGAGAACAAATTTTAAGTCTATCCACGAGCCTTCTGGTACCCGAAAAGACTGCAGTCACGTCCCAATAGTTTTTGGTCGATGAAGTCTACGTCATCAGCGTACGCAAGTATAACGCGCTACTCGTATTTACTGCTGCTTCCATTATTATCTTCTCCATCACTAAGTTAAGTTAAGCAGGGGTCACACGATAAGCTGTCGCCTTGTCTTAGATCTCGTCTGGTATTAAATGGCTCTGTAATGTATTTGCCAATCTTCACTGAAGACTTCATGTCGGTCACGGTCATTCCGCAAAGTTGTGTTAGCTTCGCTGGAATACGAAACTTAGACATGGCTTCGAGTAATTTCGGCCGTATCAGGCAGACGAAGGCAGCTTTATAGTCGACGCAAAGATGGTACGTGTCGATCTGTTTTTCTTGGGTCTTTCCGGGATTTGCCGAAGTGTGAAAATCTGGCCAGTTGTTGATTCTGATAAGGCCCAATCAGGTTGCTTAACACTGGCTTTAGTCTTTCAAATTGCATATTACAGGACATAATACGCTTAGGTTTCAATCGTCGGACATGCACTCTTTAAGCCAAATCGTGCTTAGGAGCTGGTGCATGCTCGTTATCAGCTCCTCACTACCGAACTTGAAGAGCTCTGCCGGAAGTCCGTCGGCACCGGCTGCTTTATTGTTCTTTAGCCGCGATATTGCTCTTCTTACCTTCACGTGCGCTGCCTTCTGGAACCATCAGTTGCTGGAAGTGTTCTCTCCATGTATGCAGTACACTCTGTGTATCAGTGACCAGATTTCCATCCTTGTCCTTACAGGACGGGAGGCCATTACCGTAGCCTTTTGCTCTTTCTGGTAAAATTTTCGGGCCTTACCTCTATCCCTGTATCGCTCTATATCCTCGTTCTTCCGTTCCTTCATCTGACTTTTTTTTTTCGCTTAAATAGCTGTCTCACCTGGTTTACTGTCTCCTTGTGCTTTTCCCTAACAGCACGGGTTATAATTGGCTGTAGCGTTGCCTTATAAGCAGCATCCTGTTCCTCATTCTTTATTGTACCAGGATTCGACTGAGCGCCGTTTTTCATATCCTAGCACGGTTGTTTAGGCGATTGCCATGGAGCGCGCAATATGCTTCCACTGTATCTAAGTCATCAGCATACGCACGTATATCGCGCCACTCGTATTTACTGCAGCTTCCATCATTATCATCTCCAGCACTATGTTGTAGAGGTCTCACGATGGGCTGACACCTTGTCCTTGTCAATCTACACTGAAGACTTCGTGCCAGTCAACGTCATTTCCCAAAGGCGTATCATCTCTCCTGGAATACCAAACTCAGCCTTGGCTTCAGGTAATTTCTGCCGTACTGGAGCTTTGTCGACGAAAAGATGGTTTGTGTCGACCTGTGTCTCTTGGATCTTTTCACAATTTGCCGCAACGTGCCTCGCCTGTTTTACTGTACTTGTGCCGTTCCCTAACTTCCCGGGCAACAATTGGCTGTAGCGTTGCCCTGTAAGCATCATCCTGTTCCTCAGACGCTATGTGACATTCTTCATCGTACCAGAATTCGACTGAGGGCGCTTTTTGATATCCAAGCAACGTTGCCCTGGAATGCGCAATATGCTGCCACGGTGTATCGGGAACGTCGGAACAAAAGGCGTTGATAGTTGTAGTTGGAAGAGCTGGTAGGAGTAGGCAGTGGCAATCTCTGGGGTTTGCTGGTTTGTAATGTCCCGATTTCTTGTGATTGGTGTTGTGCGCACTTTAGCTGCAACCAGCCAACGTTATTACCGCGGATCGTTCGGAAATAACATTGGCACTAAATCAGCGATCACCACATAGAGAGACACAAAAAAAGCAACAACAAAATTTTAGAGAGAGCTAAATGTTAAAAACATAAAAAACTCCGTTGAAAGCTACCCAGCGGCAAAAATACCCATTACGTAATCGCTGATGTCAGTTATATTAAGAAGCAATCAGTAGAATCTCTCTTGCTCATGTTCCGCCTTACATTTACACAGGAGTGTCATAGGCCGTATAATCGGTGCGCTTTTCTTACAAAGTAAGAAAAGATGTCAATAGGTGCCATTTTGGTTGCAATTACATTATAAGCGGAGCTGTATGCGAACTTAATAACACGCTTGATTACGAGGTAAGTGACGATGTCAGTATGTGTCACTTCAACAGCATTTTAATCGGAGATACCCAGCGGTAAATGAAACGAAGTACCTATTTAGTAATCCATGATATCAGTATGACATTGTAAGTAACATAAATAAAACAAAAATATTGATAAATTGTTGTTTGTTTTGCAGGATAGAACCTTTATTATTGAAAAGATTTTTAATGTTTTTTGTGTCATTTAGTATTGTTAATGAAATGTTACTTCTTACATCACAGTAACAAACACATTAAAATTCAGAATATCAGCAAGTAACAATGTCTGTGAACATTTGACAAAACAAATTTATTTCCATAACACACATTTTACAAGAGAGCGAAAAAACTTTGCGGAGACATAACCCCCCATGAACATAATGCACAAATCGATTTGGGGAATTATATCCTTGGCGTTATGTTCCAGCACCGTCATATCCGCTCTTCTGTAAAATTTGTGTGTTGAAAACAACTTATTTTTATCAAATGTCCACAGATAAAACTATGGTATCAACACCTTCCCAAAAATCTGGACCAGAGTCCTACTTACAACATCTAAAATTTGGAACCATAATGCCCATAAAAAGAGGAACAATTTAGTAATCAAGTTTTATGGACAAATTTAAAATTTATCCTAAATCCATATGCCCTTTAAACTTCAAAGCAGCCTCACTCTCCACAACGACTTTAAAATCAACCACATATATTTATTAATGCCTCAACGCGACCATTTACTTTACAGATGTCACTTGCACATTTGTAAGATTTAGTTCCGCTAGGAAATTTCTATTTGTCTTAACATCATACTCTGTGGTAATTTAAGCAAATTAAGAGATCAACTTTTATAACGACCGTACGAACGTTGGTAGGATGAAAATATGCATTGCAAAGCTCTCATAATATTCTCGTTAGGCTTTCGGCCAATTTCTATGGCAACCACATCACATGACCATTGAATCATCTGGCAAAGAAGACAAGCATGTCACACAGCTAAAGACCTTGAGATGAACTATAGTCAAGTGAAACATTTACATATCCACTGTTATGATCCATTAAACTTGGCATATTTGTTTATTCAAATTGACTTGGTGCTGTTTTTTTTTTGCTTTTGTCGTTGAGGCATGTAAAACATGAACAAATTTAAACAATTTAAGGCCGCAAGATAATCTAGAGAAATGGTAACATTAACAACAACTGCTTTCAATAGCGAGAAACAAAAAAAAAAACTTTTACAACACAGAAAAACTTTTAGAATTCACACAGAGTGTAAGTAAAAAAGCAAAAAAAAAAATCAACAACAACAATATTATGTAGGCGTTTAAAGAAGGTCTATTTCCAAAGGAAACCCCATAACAAACTATGGTTATGACTTTAAGCAAAAAGTCATTAAAAAGATTTTGATATATATCCGCGGGAAGTTGTTATGTTTACAAAATTTCCGCTTTAATCATTAACAAAATACTACATGTTTCCTTTTTGTTTCTTTTTCTTCTGTGCAATGATCTACCCTCCGGTTCCGTCGGTATACAAACGACTGTAGTGAAATGATTGTGAATACATGATGCTTTATAATTTGCAGTGCACAGTGTTTTGCTAGTGAAGGCTATGAGAATTTACGTATTCTTCTCCTTTTTACTAAGCAGAAGCAACAGATATTTATCCATAATTGATAATTCCATATATTTGTTAAACTAAACTTAATTTCCCTTTACACCCCATGAATGAGGTATGGGATAGCTTCTTGTGTTGTTGTGAATTAACGCACTTTCTATTTTTAGATTCACAACTAATGGGACCTACTTGTTTATCAACGAAAGCGAACGTCATTGTTTGAGAAGCTCTTACTAGACATGCCGATTGACTCGACACTACTACTGTGAAGTTTTTTTTTTTAAGATGACTGGAGCCAGGAGTTGAACCTGTGATCTTCCGCGTGGTAGTCGCGTGTTCTAACCACTATGCCACGGCCGGTTCCAATTCTATATATTTGTTCTCTCCTATAATGACATTTATCCCATTAACCTTAACTAGAGAGAAATTATGTTTTCCATTTCTACGAAAATTCGATATTTTATACGCAAAAGCACTGTTTTGGGTAAATATCTACCAAGGGCGTAGCCAGGTAGGGGCAGGGAGGGGCAGCTGTCCCCCCCCCTACAGCTTGGAAAATCTGTCAAAATCCCGGAAAATATGAAAATCGAAAAAAAAACAATACATAAATTTTACTAACGTGAACTGACTGATAAAAACTTTCACTGTAGAAATGTTTACAGTTTAAAATGTGCTAATGAATTCACAAAATATTAAAAATTCCTCCTTGAAATTATTAGGAAATTTTAGACTACCTTGCATTGGAAGTACTAGTACTCAGGCCCTTTATTATTCGTAAAGTTACGTTCAATAAGCGATAAAATTGTGCAAAATGTTGACTGCATTTAGTGCACTTGCAACAAAGATACATAGTATGTATGTAAATGTATATGGGTGAATTTGGTCATTTGTATTGAAGGTACCGAAAAGGTTGTAGAAAATATTTCGGTTTTTGAAATCTTACCTACTGTTAATTAAACTGACCAAATTCAAATAGGGTCCAGTTTTTCATTAAAGTTATGTTTTTCATTAGGAAGTTAAAACTTAATTTTGGTAAATAATAACACTGTTAAATCTTTAAAAGGATCAGTAAAGTTTGCTCGAGTTATCCTGCACACCAGACAGCCGCCCATACATACGGACATGGCTCCAAAATTGAATTCGCTCTTCAGATACATAAGGTCCAACGTGTCTCCTTTAATACGTTACACTTTTGGGCTTAAATCGACTTTCGCAGACTATATTTGGATTTTCGGATATGCCGTCCTCGACACAGTTGTTTATTTAAGCTTACCACATAAAACACTACTCAAAGTAAAAAAAAAAACTTTAAAAAACATTTTGTATAAAAACGTCATTGTAACTCAAAAATCTAATGATTCAGTTCGATTCCTCGTGTCTGATTTAGGGTAAAACCGTTGAGTTCGGCTTTGTCTTCGAAAGTTTTTATCAAAAACTATCACAGTGCGTCGATAGATTTTCGAAGTTGCGTTGTTTTGGGTTCAGACTGATTAATTTTTATTTTGTTTTTTTTTTATAAATTAATTTATTTTGTTTTAATTGAATTTGTTTTGTTTTTTGTATATATGTTGTTTTATAAATTAATTTGATTTTTTATTTTGTTTTAATTAATTGTTTTAATTTTTTTTTGTATGAATGTAATAAAATTTTATATTAATTTTGTTTTTTAAATGTTTTCTTTGTTCAATTTTCTTTTTTATTTTTTTTTTTTGGAACGTTACCACGACGCAAATTGAGGTATTGATGTAATCATTAATATATGTGTTTGTTCTAAGCATGTGTTTTGTAATGGGAATGGGTTTCCATAATTATTTTTTGGCTGGAAAGTTGTGACCCGTTTTTAATGGGAATATTTGATCTTACTAAAATAGCCAAAATACATGGAAGCAAATTGATTTTGTAATTTGATTGCACTTTTAAAAGTATATATAATAACATTCTTCAGATAATGCGTCAATGAATTAAAAACACAAATGAAGTTCAGCCTACAATAAAAAATATATTTCTTTTTTGATACTCTAATATGCGAAACATGGACAGCGAAGCTTTACTTTAGTGCGCTTTCTTGAGTTAAGGCATGAACGATTACACTGTGGTAGTCGAAAAATAATAAGACCGGATTCGACGGGTTGACTGTAATTCATACACGAGGAATCGAATCATTAGTTTTTGAGTTACAATGACTTTTTCACAGACAATTTTTGTTTTTACTAGATGGTAGATATTTTTTTTAATTTCCAAATTTGACTCAATTTTAACAGCCATTAGCTTCTATTCGGTTGGTTGTCCCGATAAAATTTTTTAAGAAAATTGTTCCGAATATTTTTTTTTCTTCTACTTTTGGATACATACCTTAACTCTAAAACCAGGTTTGATTTTAATTGAAATCCTATTCCCAATACCAAGTATATGACAAAATGCGATACCAATAATGACCCATGAACGAAACTATATACAAGTAATAGCAGTGACCATTTATAGGAAAACTTCATACTCACTTTTTCATCCACGTATTCGTTTACTTTGTGAAGGACTTTCAATATTTTATTTTCTTCTAGTTGGAGGCTATGGCATGCTTCTTTGCTGCTAAATTTCATCTTTTTATCAAACTAGGTTTTTTACCTTAAATGTAAAATTTTAATGCAATGTCGAAATAATCAAAGAAAATACATGAATAATAATTAAATCCCTATTAGGGTACTTTTATAATAAATTAACAGATTTTATCTCGTTTGTCCAGTTTTTTTACTGTCGTCGATAAGAAAAAAAAAAGATTTTTGGTCCAGCCCGCAGAAATGAAAAATATCGATACTTTAAAAAAAGGATCAGCTAGGATTTCAATCCAAGCATTTTTTTGATATATGATCAACCCAAAATACAGTGGCATTTACACACTTTATCGTCATAAACTGTTTTAAGCCAACCGTCCACAGTGGAAAAAAGGTTTTTTTGGACATATGTATTTTTAGGCCGCAATTCTTGACCGATTTTCAAAATCTTTTTTTTTTGTATTATTGGAAACTAAATTGTGCACAGAATGTGCGTTTTTTTGTTATAAATTCCTAACCGTTATTTTTTTAATAATTGTCAAATTCGCTGAAAAGATAAATTTTTGACTTTAATTTTAAATAATTTTGGATGGAACAAATTTCTTTATTTGACAGATGATGTAACATATTATGGTATTGGTCTTTTTAAATGAAAAGCGCACTAATTAGCATACTTGTAAACACAAAATATTATTTTAGTTGCAGTTTAAAACTGAATTTTTGGTATATATTATTTTTTACAGAAGAATTTCTTAAAACTTCTCCAGGATAATATTTGGGGGCAGGACAATATAGTTTTTGCTTATATGTTCACCTAGTTCAATTTGTAACATATGATCACAATAACTGCGGAAGTTAAAAATATTTGGACACGTAATCCCATAAATTTTTCAAATTAAAGTCAAAAATTATTTATTTTATCGACTTTGACACATTTAAAAATTACGATAAGGAATTCAGAATAAAAAAACGTCCATTCTGTGCACAATTTTGTTTCAATAACACTAGAAAAAAAATTTAAAATCGCTCAAGAATTGCGTCCTAAAGTAAACAAAAATTATTATTTTGGTACTACATGAATTCGATAATCTAAAATTTTTTTGAAAAAAATTTTAGACTACTTTTGTTTAATAAAATATTGTCAAAAAAATGGGAATTGATATTTCGTTATTACTTAGTTATAATTTTTTTTGTAAACATACTACTAATATGAAATGTAAAACCGACTGCCCCCCCCCTACATTGGATCCTGGCTACGCCCTTGATATCTACAAGTGTATTTCGCCGTATTAAAATGTCATTAATTTACATGAAAACTTTCCTTAAATTGTTGGGTTTATATATAAAAATATTTTGTTTTAGCATGAACCAAGCATTTGGTATTAAAATTTTTTTGTCAGCAGGTAAGATGCTAAGAAAAAGATTTTTATTGAAATGGGTAGCCAAAAATCACAAGTAATAGGTGGGGATATCACCATGAAATGGGTGGCCAATGGTAGATTTTCATATGGGAATCTTTAAATTCGATTATCTTGTAAACTAAGCGTCTAATCGAGAAAAGGAGCTTAATTTGTGATCACTATAAAAAAACTTGAAAAATCACAGTAATAGGTGGGGATATCACCATGAAATGGGTGGCCAATGGTAGATTTTCATATGGGAATCTTTAAATTCGATTATCTTGAAAACTAAGCGTCTAATCGAGAAAAGGAGCTTAATTTGTGATCACTATAAAAAACTTGAAAACTTGAAAATCACTAGTAATAGGTGGGGATATCACCATGAAATGGGTGGCCAATGGTAGATTTTCATATGGGAATCTTTAAATGCGATTATCTCGTAAACTAAGCGTCTAATCAAGAAAAGGAGCTTAATTTGTGATCACTATAAAAAACTTGAAAAATCACAGTAATAGGTGGGGATATCACCATGAAATGGGTGGCCAATGGTAGATTTTCATATGGGAATCTTTAAATTCGATTATCTTGAAAACTAAGCGTCTAATCGAGAAAAGGAGCTTAATTTGTGATCACTATAAAAAACTTGAAAACTTGAAAATCACTAGTAATAGGTGGGGATATCACCATGAAATGGGTGGCCAATGGTAGATTTTCATATGGGAATCTTTAAATGCGATTATCTCGTAAACTAAGCGTCTAATCAAGAAAAGGAGCTTAATTTGTGATCACTATAAAAAACTTGAAAAATCACAGTAATAGGTGGGGATATCACCATGAAATGGGTGGCCAATGGTAGATTTTCATATGGGAATCTTTAAATTCGATTATCTTGTAAACTAAGCGTCTAATCGAGAAAAGGAGCTTAATTTGTGATCACTATAAAAAAACTTGAAAAATCACAGTAATAGGTGGGGATATCACCATGAAATGGGTGGCCAATGGTAGATTTTCATATGGGAATCTTTAAATTCGATTATCTTGAAAACTAAGCGTCTAATCGAGAAAAGGAGCTTAATTTGTGATCACTATAAAAAACTTGAAAACTTGAAAATCACTAGTAATAGGTGGGGATATCACCATGAAATGGGTGGCCGGCCTATGGTGGATTTTCATATGGGAATCTTTAAATGCGATTATCTCGTAAACTAAGCGTCTAATTGAGAAAAGGAAATGGGTGGCCAATGGTGGATTTTCATCTTGGAATCTTTAAATGCGATTATCTCGTAAACTAAGCGTCTAATCGAGAAAAGGAGCTTAATTTGTGATCACTATAAAAAACTTGAAAAATCACTAGTAATAGGTGGGGATATCACCATGAAATGGGTGGCCTATGGTGGATTTTCATATGGGAATCTTTAAATGCGATTATCTCGTAAACTTAGCGTCTAATCGAGGAAAGGAGCATAATTTGTGATCACTATAAAAAACTTAAGAAATCGCTTGTAATAGGTGGGGATATCAACATGAAATGGGTGGCCAATAGTGGATTTTCATATGGGAATCTTTAAATGCGATTATCTCGTAAACTAAGCGTCTAATTGAGAAAAGGAGCATAATTTGTGATCACTATAAAAAACTTGAAAAATCACTAGTAATAGGTGGGGATATCACCATGAAATGGGTGGCCAATGGTGAATTTTCATATGGAAATCTTTAAATGCGATTATCTCGTAAACTAAGCGTCTAATCGAGAAAAGGAGCTTAATTTGTGATCACTATAAAAAACTTGAAAAATCACTAGTAATAGGTGGGGATATCACCATGAAATGGGTGGCCTATGGTGGATTTTCATATGGGAATCTTTAAATGCGATTATCTCGTAAACTAAGCGTCTAATCGAGAAAAGGAGCTTAATTTGTGATCACTATAAAAAACTTAAGAAATCGCTTGTAATAAGTGGGGATATCACCATGAAATGGGTGGCCAATGGTGGATTTTCATATGGGAATCTTTAAATGCGATTATCTCGTAAACTAAGCGTCTAATCGAGAAAAGGAGCTTAATTTGTGATCACTATAAAAAACTTGAAAAATCACTACTGATAGGTGGGGATATCATCATGAAATGGGTGGCCTATGGTGGATTTTCATATGGGAATCTTTATATGCGATTATCTCGTAAACTAAGCGTCTAATCGAGCTTAATTTGTGATCACTATAAAAAACTTAAGAAATCGCTTGTAATAGGTAGGGATATCACCATGAAATGGGTGGCCAATGGTGGAGTTTCATATGGGAATCTTTAAATGCGATTATCTCGTAAACTAAGCGTCTAATCGAGAAAAGGAGCTTAATTTGTGATCACTATAAAAAACTTGAAAAATCACAGTAATAGGTGGGGATATCACCATGAAATGGGTGGCCAATGGTGGATTTTCATATGGGAATCTTTAAATGCGATTATCTCGTAAACTAAGCGTCTAGTGGAGAAAAGGAGCTTAATTTGTGATCACTATAAAAAACTTGAAAAATCGCTTGAAATAGGTGGGGATATCACAATAAAATGGGTGGCCAATGGTGGATTTTTATATGGGAATCTTTAAATGCGATTATCTCGTAAACTAAGCGTCTAATCAAGAAAAGGAGCTTAATTTGTGATCACTATAAAAAACTTGAAAAATCACTAGTAATAGGTGGGGATATCACCATGAAATGGGTGGCCAATGGTGGATTTTCATATGGGAATCTTTAAATGCGATTATCTCGTAAATTAAGCGTCTAATCGAGAAAAGGAGCTTAATATGTGATCACTATAAAAAACTTGAAAAATCACTAGTAATAGGTGGGGAGATCATCATGAAATGGGTGGCCAATGGTGGATTTTCATATGGGAATCTTTAAATGCGATTATCTCGTAAACTAAGCGTCAAATCGAGAAAAGGAGCTTAATTTGTGATCACTATAAAAAACTTGAAAAATCACTAGTAATAGGTGGGGATATCACCATGAAATGGGTGGCCAATGGTGGATTTTCATATGGGAATCTTTAAATGCGATTATCTCGTAAACTAAGCGTCTAATCGAGGAAAGGAGCTTAATTTGTGATCACTATAAAAAACTTGAAAAATCACTAGTAATAGGTGGGGATGTCACCATGAAATGGGTGGCCAATGGTGGATTTTCATATGGGAATCTTTAAATGCGATTATCTCGTAAACTAAGCGTCTAATCGAGGAAAGGAGCTTAATTTGTAATCACTATAAAAAACTTGAAAAATCACTAGTAATAGGTGGGGATATCACCATGAAATGGGTGGCCAATGGTGGATTTTCATATGGGAATCTTTAAATGCGATTATCTCGTAAACTAAGCGTCTAATCGAGAAAGGGAGCTTAATTTGTGATCACTATAAAAATCTTGAAAAATCACAGTAATAGGTGGGGATATCACCATGAAATGGGTGGCCAATGGTGGATTTTCATATGGGAAACTTTAAATGCGATTATCTCGTAAACTAAGCGTATAATCGAGAAAAGGAGCTTAATTTGTGATCACTATAAAAAACTTGAAAAACCACTAGTAATAGGTGGGGATATCACCATGAAATGGGTGGCCAATGGTGGATTTTCATATGGGAATCTTTAAATGCGATTATCTCGTAAACTAAGCGTCTAATCGAGAAAAGGAGCTTAATTTGTGATCACTATAAAAAACTTGAAAAACCACTAGTAATAGGTGGGGATATCACCATGAAATGGGTGGCCAATGGTGGATTTTCATATGGGAATCTTTAAATGCGATTATCTCGTAAACTAAGCGTCTAATCGAGAAAAGGAGCTTAATTTGTGATCACTATAAAAAACTTGAAAAACCACTAGTAATAGGTGGGGATATCACCATGAAATGGGTGGCCAATGGTGGATTTTCATATGGGAATCTTTAAATGCGATTATCTCGTAAACTAAGCGTCTAATCGAGAAAAGGAGCTTAATTTGTGATCACTATAAAAAACTTGAAAAATCACTAGTAATAGGTGGGGATATCACCATGAAATGGGTGGCCAATGGTGGATTTTCATATGGGAATCTTTAAATGCGATTATCTCGTAAACTAAGCGTCTAATCGAGAAAAGGAGCTTAATATGTGATCACTATAAAAAACTTGAAAAATCACTAGTAATAGGTGGGGAGATCATCATGAAATGGGTGGCCAATGGTGGATTTTCATATGGGAATCTTTAAATGCGATTATCTCGTAAACTAAGCGTCTAGTGGAGAAAAGGAGCTTAATTTGTGATCACTATAAAAAACTTGAAAAATCGCTTGAAATAGGTGGGGATATCACCATGAAATGGGTGGCCAATGGTGGATTTTTATATGGGAATCTTTAAATGCGATTATCTCGTAAACTAAGCGTCTAATCAAGAAAAGGGGCTTAATTTGTGATCACTATAAAAAACTTGAAAAATCACTAGTAATAGGTGGGGATATCACCATGAAATGGGTGGCCAATGGTGGATTTTCATATGGGAATCTTTAAATGCGATTATCTCGTAAACTAAGCGTCTAATCGAGAAAAGGAGCTTAATATGTGATCACTATAAAAAACTTGAAAAATCACTAGTAATAGGTGGGGAGATCATCATGAAATGGGTGGCCAATGGTGGATTTTCATATGGGAATCTTTATATGCGATTATCTCGTAAACTAAGCGTCAAATCGAGAAAAGGAGCTTAATTTGTGATCACTATAAAAAACTTGAAAAATCACTAGTAATAGGTGGGGATATCACCATGAAATGGGTGGCCAATGGTGGATTTTCATATGGGAATCTTTAAATGCGATTATCTCGTAAACTAAGCGTCTAATCGAGGAAAGGAGCTTAATTTGTGATCACTATAAAAAACTTGAAAAATCACTAGTAATAGGTGGGGATGTCACCATGAAATGGGTGGCCAATGGTGGATTTTCATATGGGAATCTTTAAATGCGATTATCTCGTAAACTAAGCGTCTAATCGAGGAAAGGAGCTTAATTTGTAATCACTATAAAAAACTTGAAAAATCACTTGAAAAAACAGTAATAGGTGGGGATATCACCATGAAATGGGTGGCCAATGGTGGATTTTCATATGGGAAACTTTAAATGCGATTATCTCGTAAACTAAGCGTATAATCGAGAAAAGGAGCTTAATTTGTGATCACTATAAAAAACTTGAAAAACCACTAGTAATAGGTGGGGATATCACCATGAAATGGGTGGCCAATGGTGGATTTTCATATGGGAATCTTTAAATGCGATTATCTCGTAAACTAAGCGTCTAATCGAGAAAAGGAGCTTAATTTGTGATCACTATAAAAAACTTGAAAAACCACTAGTAATAGGTGGGGATATCACCATGAAATGGGTGGCCAATGGTGGATTTTCATATGGGTATCTTTAAATGCGATTATCTCGTAAACTAAGCGTCTAATCGAGAAAAGGAGCTTAATTTGTGATCACTATAAAAAACTTGAAAAATCACTAGTAATAGGTGGGGATATCACCATGAAATGGGTGGCCAATGGTGGATTTTCATATGGGAATCTTTAAATGCGATTATCTCGTTAACTAAGCGTCTAATCGAGAAAAGGAGCTTAATTTGTGATCACTAAAAAAAAACTTGAAAAATCACAGTAATAGGTGGGGATATCACCATGAAATGGGTGGCCAATGGTGGATTTTCATATGGGAATCTTTAAATGCGATTATCTCGTAAACTAAGTGTCTAATCGAGAAAAGGAGCTTAATTTGTGATCACTATAAAAAAACTTGAAAAACCACTAGTAATAGGTGGGGATATCACCATGAAATGGGTGGCCAATGGTGGATTTTCATATGGGAATCTTTAAATGCGATTATCTCGTAAACTAAGCGTCTAACCGAGAAAAGGAGCTTAATTTGTGATCACTATAAAAAACTTGAAAAACCACTAGTAATAGGTGGGGATATCACCATGAAATGGGTGGCCAATGGTGGATTTTCATATGGGAATCTTTAAATTCGATTATCTCGTAAACTAAGCGTCTAATCTAGAAAAGGAGCTTAATTTGTGATCACTATAAAAAACTTGAAAAACCACTAGTAATAGGTGGGGATATCACCATGAAATGGGTGGCCAATGGTGGATTTTCATATGGGAATCTTTAAATGCGAATATCCCGTAAACTAAGCGTCTAATCGAGTAAAGGAGCTTAATTTGTGATCACTATAAAAAACTTGAAAAATCACTAGTAATAGGTGGGGATATCACCATAAAATGGGTGGCCAATGGTGGACTTTCATATGGGAATCTTTAAATGCGATTATCTCGTAAACTAAGCGTTTAATCGAGAAAAGGAGCTTAATTTGTGATCACTATAAAAAACTTGAAAAATCACAGTAATAGGTGGGGATATCACCATGAAATGGGTGGCCAATGGTGGATTTTCATATGGGAATCTTTAAATGCGATTATCTCGTAAACTAAGCGTCTAATCGAGAAAAGGAGCTTCATTTGTGATCACTATAAAAAACTTGCAAAATCACTAGTAATAGGTGGGGATATCACCATGAAATGGGTGGCCAATGGTGGATTTTCATATGGGAATCTTTAAATGCGATCTCGTAAACTAAGCGTCTAATCGAGAAAAGGAGCTTAATTTGTGATCACTATAAAAAACTTGAAAAATCACAGTAATAGGTGGGGATATCACCATGAAATGGGTGGCCAATGGTGGATTTTCATATGGGAAACTTTAAATGCGATTATCTCGTAAACTAAGCGTCTAATCGAGAAAAGGAGCTTAATTTGTGATCACTATAAAAAACTTGAAAAACCACTAGTAATAGGTGGGGATATCACCATGAAATGGGTGGCCAATGGTGGATTTTCATATGGGAATCTTTAAATGCTATTATCTCGTAAACTAAGCGTCTAATCGAGAAAAGGAGCTTAATTTGTGATCACTATAAAAAAAACTTGAAAAATCACAGTAATAGGTGGGGATATCACCATGAAATGGGTGGCCAATGGTGGATTTTCATATGGGAATCTTTAAATGCGATTATCTCGTAAACTAAGAGTCTAATCGAGAAAAGGAGCTTAATTTGTGATCACTATAAAAAACTTGCAAAATCACTAGTAATAGGTGGGGATATCACCATGAAATGGGTGGCCAATGGTGGATTTTCATATGGGAATCTTTAAATGCGATTATCTCGTAAACTAAGCGTCTAATCGAGAAAAGGAGCTTAATTTGTGATCACTATAAAAAACTTGAAAAATCACTAGTAATAGGTGGGGATATCACCATGAAATGGGTGGCCAATGGTGGATTTTCATATGGGAATCTTTAAATGCGATTATCCCGTAAACTAAGCGTCTAATCGAGAAAAGGAGCTTAATTTGTGATCACTATAAAAAACTTGCAAAATCACTAGTAATAGGTGGGGATATCACCATGAAATGGGTGGCCAATGGTGGATTTTCATATGGGAATCTTTAAATGCGATTATCTCGTAAACTAAGCGTTTAATCGAGAAAAGGAGCTTAATTTGTGATCACTATAAAAAACTTGAAAAATCACAGTAATAGGTGGGGATATCACCATGAAATGGGTGGCCAATGGTAGATTTTCATATGGGAATCTTTAAATGCGATTATCTCGTAAACTAAGCGTCTAATCGAGAAAAGGAGCTTCATTTGTGATCACTATAAAAAACTTGCAAAATCACTAGTAATAGGTGGGGATATCACCATGAAATGGGTGGCCAATGGTGGATTTTCATATGGGAATCTTTAAATGCGATCTCGTAAACTAAGCGTCTAATCGAGAAAAGGAGCTTAATTTGTGATCACTATAAAAAACTTGAAAAATCACAGTAATAGGTGGGGATATCACCATGAAATGGGTGGCCAATAGTGGATTTTCATATGGGAAACTTTAAATGCGATTATCTCGTAAACTAAGCGTCTAATCGAGAATTTGTGATCACTATAAAAAACTTGAAAAACCACTAGTAATAGGTGGGGATATCACCATGAAATGGGTGGCCAATGGTGGATTTTCATATGGGAATCTTTAAATGCGATTATCTCGTAAACTAAGCGTCTAATCGAGAAAAGGAGCTTAATTTGTGATCACTATAAAAAACTTGAAAAATCACAGTAATAGGTGGGGATATCACCATGAAATGGGTGGCCAATGGTGGACTTTCATATGGGAATCTTTAAATGCGATTATCTCGTAAACTAAGCGTCTAATCGAGAAAAGGAGCTTAATTTGTGATCACTATAAAAAACTTGAAAAATCACAGTAATAGGTGGGGATATCACCATGAAATGGGTGGCCAATGGTGGACTTTCATATGGGAATCTTTAAATGCGATTATCTCGTAAACTAAGCGTCTAATCGAGAAAAGGAGCTTAATTTGTGATCATTATAAAAAACTTGAAAAACCACTAGTAATAGGTGGGGATATTACCATGAAATGGGTGGCCAATGGTGGATTTTCATATGGGAATCTTTAAATGCGATTATCTCGTAAACTAAGCGTCTAATCGAGAAAAGGAGCTTAATTTGTGATCACTATAAAAAACTTGAAAAATCACTAGTAATATTTCATATGGGAATCTTTAAATGCGATTATCTCGTAAACTAAGCGTCTAATCGAGAAAAGGAGCTTAATTTGTGATCACTATAAAAAACTTGAAAAATCACTAGTAATAGGTGGGGATATCACCATGAAATGGGTGGCCAATGGTGGATTTTCATATGGGAATCTTTAAATGCGATTATCTCGTAAACTAAGCGTCTAATCGAGAAAAGGAGCTTAATTTGTGATCATTATAAAAAACTTGAAAAACCACTAGTAATAGGTGGGGATATTACCATGAAATGGGTGGCCAATGGTGGATTTTCATATGGGAATCTTTAAATGCGATTATCTCGTAAACTAAGCGTCTAATCGAGAAAAGGAGCTTAATTTGTGATCACTATAAAAAACTTGAAAAATCACTAGTAATATTTCATATGGGAATCTTTAAATGCGATTATCTCGTAAACTAAGCGTCTAATCGAGAAAAGGAGCTTAATTTGTGATCACTATAAAAAACTTGAAAAACCACTAGTAATAGGTGGGGATATCACCATGAAATGGGTGGCCAATGGTGGATTTTCATATGGGAATCTTTAAATGCGATTATCTCGTAAACTAAGCGTCTAATCAAGAAAAGGAGCTTAATTTGTGATCACTATAAAAAAACTTGAAAAATCACTAGTAATAGGTGGGGATATCACCATGAAATGGGTGGCCAATGGTGGATTTTCATATGGGAATCTTTAAATGCGATTATCTCGTAAACTAAGCGTCTAATCGAGAAAAGGAGCTTAATTTGTGATCACTATAAAAAACTTGAAAAACCACTAGTAATAGGTGGGGATATCACCATGAAATGGGTGGCCAATGGTGGATTTTCATATGGGAATCTTTAAATGCGATTATCTCGTAAACTAAGCGTCTAATCGAGAAAAGGAGATTAATTTGTGATCACTATAAAAAACTTGAAAAACCACTAGTAATAGGTGGGGATATCACCATGAAATGGGTGGCCAATGGTGGATTTTCATATGGGAATCTTTAAATGCGATTATCTCGTAAACTAAGCGTCTAATCGAGAAAAGGAGCTTAATTTGTGATCACTATAAAAAACTTGAAAAACCACAAGTAATAGGTGGGGATATCACCATGAAATGGGTGGCCAATGGTGGATTTTCATATGGGAATCTTTAAATGCGATTATCTCGTAAACTAAGCGTCTAATCGAGAAAAGGAGCTTAATTTGTGATCACTATAAAAAACTTGAAAAATCACTAGTAATAGGTGGGGATATCACCATGAAATGGGTGGCCAATGGTGGATTTTCATATGGGAATCTTTAAATGCGATTATCTCGTAAACTAATCGAGAAAAGGAGCTTAATTTGTGATCCCTATAAAAAACTTGAAAAACCACTAGTAATAGGTGGGGATATCACCATGAAATGGGTGGCCAATGGTGGATTTTCATACGGGAATCTTTAAATGCGATTATCTCGTAAACTAAGCGTCTAATCGAGAAAAAGAGCTTAATTTGTGATCACTATAGAAAACTTGAAAAATCACAGTAATAGGTGGGGATATCACCATGAAATGGGTGGCCAATGGTGGATTTTCATATGGGAATCTTTAAATGCGATTATCTCGTAAACTAAGCGTCTAATCGAGAAAAGGAGCTTAATTTGTGATCACTATAAAAAACTTGAAAAACCACTAGTAATAGGTGGGGATATCACCATGAAATGGGTGGCCAATGGTGGATTTTCATATGGGAATCTTTAAATGCGATTATCTCGTAAACTAAGCGTCTAATCGAGAAAAGGAGATTAATTTGTGATCACTATAAAAAACTTGAAAAACCACTAGTAATAGGTGGGGATATCACCATGAAATGGGTGGCCAATGGTGGATTTTCATATGGGAATCTTTAAATGCGATTATCTCGTAAACTAAGCGTCTAATCGAGAAAAGGAGCTTAATTTGTGATCACTATAAAAAACTTGAAAAACCACTAGTAATAGGTGGGGATATCACCATGAAATGGGTGGCCAATGGTGGATTTTCATATGGGAATCTTTAAATGCGATTATCTCGTAAACTAAGCGTCTAATCGAGAAAAGGAGATTAATTTGTGATCACTATAAAAAACTTGAAAAACCACTAGTAATAGGTGGGGATATCACCATGAAATGGGTGGCCAATGGTGGATTTTCATATGGGAATCTTTAAATGCGATTATCTCGTAAACTAAGCATCTAATCGAGAAAAGGAGCTTAATTTGTGATCACTATAAAAAACTTGAAAAACCACAAGTAATAGGTGGGGATATCACCATGAAATGGGTGGCCAATGGTGGATTTTCATATGGGAATCTTTAAATGCGATTATCTCGTAAACTAAGCGTCTAATCGAGAAAAGGAGCTTAATTTGTGATCACTATAAAAAACTTGAAAAACCACTAGTAATAGGTGGGGATATCACCATGAAATGGGTGGCCAATGGTGGATTTTCATATGGGAATCTTTAAATGCGATTATCTCGTAAACTAATCGAGAAAAGGAGCTTAATTTGTGATCCCTATAAAAAACTTGAAAAACCACTAGTAATAGGTGGGGATATCACCATGAAATGGGTGGCCAATGGTGGATTTTCATATGGGAATCTTTAAATGCGATTATCTCGTAAACTAATCGAGAAAAGGAGCTTAATTTGTGATCCCTATAAAAAACTTGAAAAACCACTAGTAATAGGTGGGGATATCACCATGAAATGGGTGGCCAATGGTGGATTTTCATACGGGAATCTTTAAATGCGATTATCTCGTAAACTAAGCGTCTAATCGAGAAAAAGAGCTTAATTTGTGATCACTATAGAAAACTTGAAAAATCACAGTAATAGGTGGGGATATCACCATGAAATGGGTGGCCAATGGTGGATTTTCATATGGGAATCTTTAAATGCGATTATCTCGTAAACTAAGCGTCTAATCGAGAAAAGGAGATTAATTTGTGATCACTATAAAAAACTTGAAAAACCACTAGTAATAGGTGGGGATATCACCATGAAATGGGTGGCCAATGGTGGATTTTCATATGGGAATCTTTAAATGCGATTATCTCGTAAACTAAGCGTCTAATCGAGAAAAGGAGCTTAATTTGTGATCACTATAAAAAAACTTGAAAAATCACTAGTAATAGGTGGGAATATCACCATGAAATGGGTGGCCAATGGTGGATTTTCATATGGGAATCTTTAAATGCGATTATCTCGTAAACTAAGCGTCTAATCGAGAAAAGGAGCTTAATTTGTGATCACTATAAAAAACTTGAAAAATCACTAGTAATAGGTGGGGAGTGGCCAATGGTGGATTTTCATATGGGAGTCTTTAAATCTCGTAAACTAAGCGTCTAATCAAGAAAAGGAGCTTAATTTGTGATCACTATAAAAAACTTGAAAAATCACTAGTAATAGGTGGGGATATCACCATGAAATGGGTGGCCAATGGTGGATTTTCATATGGGAATCTTTAAATGCGATTATCTCGTAAACTAAGCGTCTAATCGAGAAAAGGAGCTTAATTTGTGAATACTATAAAAAAATTGAAAAATCACTAGTAATAGGTGGGGAGATCACCATGAAATGGGTGGCCAATGGTGGATTTTCATATGGGAATCTTTAAATGCGATTATCTCGTAAACTAAGCGTCTAATCGAGAAAAGGAGCTTAATTTGTGATCACTATAAAAAACTTGAAAAATCACTAGTAATAGGTGGGGATATCACCATGAAATGGGTGGCCAATGGTGGATTTTTATATGGGAATATTTAAATGCGATTATCTCGTAAACTAAGCGTCTAATCAAGAAAAGGAGCTTAATTTGTGATCACTATCACTAGTAATAGGTGGGAATATCACCATGAAATGGGTGGCCAATGGTGGATTTTCATATGGGAATCTTTAAATGCGATTATCTCGTAAACTAAGCGTCTAATCGAGAAAAGGAGCTTAATTTGTGATCACTATAAAAAACTTGAAAAATCACTAGTAATAGGTGGGGATATCACCATGAAATGGGTGGCCAATGGTGGATTTTCATATGGGAATCTTTAAATGCGATTATCTCGTAAACTAAGCGTCTAATCAAGAAAAGGAGCTTAATTTGTGAATACTATAAAAAACGTGAAAAATCACTAGTAATAGGTGGGGAGATCACCATGAAATGGGTTGCCAATGGTGGATTTTCATATGGGAATCTTTAAATGCGATTATCTCGTAAACTAAGCGTCTAATCGAGAAAAGGAGCTTAATTTGTGATCACTATAAAAAACTTGAAAAATCACTAGTAATAGGTGGGGATATCACCATGAAATGGGTGGCCAATGGTGGATTTTCATATGGGAATCTTTAAATGCGATTATCTCGTAAACTAAGCGTCTAATCAAGAAAAGGAGCTTAATTTGTGATCACTATCACTAGTAATAGGTGGGGATATCACCATGAAATGGGTGGCCAATGGTGGATTTTCATATGGGAATCTTTAAATGCGATTATCTCGTAAACTAAGCATCTAATCAAGAAAAGGAGCTTAATTTGTGATCACTATCACTAGTAATAGGTGGGGATATCACCATGAAATGGGTGGCCAATGGTGGATTTTCATATGGGAATCTTTAAATGCGATTATCTCGTAAACTAAGCGTCTAATCAAGAAAAGGAGCTTAATTTGTGATCACTATCACTAGTAATAGGTGGGGATATCACCATGAAATGGGTGGCCAATGGTGGATTTTCATATGGGAATCTTTAAATGCGATTATCTCGTAAACGAAGCGTCTAATCGAGAAAAGGAGCTTAATTTGTGATCACTATAAAAAACTTGAAAAATCACTAGTAATAGGTGGGGATATCACCATGAAATGGGTGGCCAATGGTGGATTTTCATATGGGAATCTTTAAATGCGATTATCTCGTAAACTAAGCGTCTAATCAAGAAAAGGAGCTTAATTTGTGATCACTATCACTAGTAATAGGTGGGGATATCACCATGAAATGGGTGGCCAATGGTGGATTTTCATATGGGAATCTTTAAATGCGATTATCTCGTAAACTAAGCGTCTAATCGAGAAAAGGAGCTTAATTTGTGATCACTATTAAAAACTTGAAAAATCACTAGTAATAGGTGGGGATATCACCATGAAATGGGTGGCCAATGGTGGATTTTCATATGGGAATCTTTAAATGCGATTATCTCGTAAACTAAGCGTCTAATAGAGAAAAGGAGCTTAATTTGTGATCACTATAAATACTTGAAAAATCACAGTAATAGGTGGGGATATCACCATGAAATGGGTGGCCAATGGTGGATTTTCATATGGGAATCTTTAAATGTGATTATCTCGTAAACTAAGCGTCTAATCAAGAAAAGGAGCTTAATTTGTGATCACTATCACTAGTAATAGGTGGGGATATCACCATGAAATGGGTGGCCAATGGTGGATTTTCATATGGGAATCTTTAAATGCGATTATCTCGTAAACTAAGCGTCTAATAGAGAAAAGGAGCTTAATTTGTGATCACTATAAATACTTGAAAAATCACAGTAATAGGTGGGGATATCACCATGAAATGGGTGGCCAATGGTGGATTTTCATATGGGAATCTTTAAATGCGATTATCTCGTAAACTAAGCGTCTAATCAAGAAAAGGAGCTTAATTTGTGATCACTATCACTAGTAATAGGTGGGGATATCACCATGAAATGGGTGGCCAATGGTGGATTTTCATATGGGAATCTTTAAATGCGATTATCTCGTAAACTAAGCGTCTAATCGAGAAAAGGAGCTTAATTTGTGATCACTATTAAAAACTTGAAAAATCACTAGTAATAGGTGGGGATATCACCATGAAATGGGTGGCCAATGGTGGATTTTCATATGGGAATCTTTAAATGCGATTATCTCGTAAACTAAGCGTCTAATAGAGAAAAGGAGCTTAATTTGTGATCACTATAAATACTTGAAAAATCACAGTAATAGGTGGGGATAACATCATGAAATGGGTGGCCAATGGTGAATTTTCATATGGGAATCTTTAAATGCGATTATCTCGTAAACTAAGCGTCTAATCGAGAAAAGGAGCTTAATTTGTGATCACTATAAAAAACTTGAAAAATCACTAGTAATAGGTGGGGATATCACCATAAAATGGGTGGCCAATGGTGGATTTTCATATGGGAATCTTTAAGTGCGATTATCTCGTAAACTAAGCGTCTAATCGAGAAAAGGAGCTTAATTTGTGATCACTATAAAAAACTTGAAAAATCACTAGTAATAGGTGGGGATATCACCATGAAATGGGTGGCCAATGGTGGATTTTCATATGGGAATCTTTAAATGCGATTATCTCGTAAACTAAGCGTCTAATCAAGAAAAGGAGCTTAATTTGTGATCACTATCACTAGTAATAGGTGGGGATATCACCATGAAATGGGTGGCCAATGGTGGATTTTCATATGGGAATCTTTAAATGCGATTATCTCGTAAACTAAGCGTCTAATCGAGAAAAGGAGCTTAATTTGTGATCACTATAAAAAACTTGAAAAATCACTAGTAATAGGTGGGGATATCACCATGAAATGGGTGGCCAATGGTGGATTTTCATATGGGAATCTTTAAATGCGATTATCTCGTAAACTAAGCGTCTAATCAAGAAAAGGAGCTTAATTTGTGATCACTATCACTAGTAATAGGTGGGGATATCACCATGAAATGGGTGGCCAATGGTGGATTTTCATATGGGAATCTTTAAATGCGATTATCTCGTAAACTAAGCGTCTAATCGAGAAAAGGAGCTTAATTTGTGATCACTATAAAAAACTTGAAAAATCACTAGTAATAGGTGGGGATATCACCATGAAATGGGTGGCCAATGGTGGATTTTCATATGGGAATCTTTAAATGCGATTATCTCGTAAACTAAGCGTCTAATCGAGAAACGGAGCTTAATTTGTGATCACTATAAAAAACTTGAAAACTCACAGTAATAGGTGGGGATATCACCATGAAATGGGTGGCCAATGGTGGATTTTCATATGGGAATCTTTAAATGTGATTATCTCGTAAACTAAGCGTCTAATCGAGAAAAGGAGCTTAATTTGTGATCACTATAAAAAACTTGAAAAATCACTAGTAATAGGTGGGGATATCACCATGAAATGGGTGGCCAATGGTGGATTTTCATATGGGAATCTTTAAATGTGATTATCTCGTAAACTAAGCGTCTAATCGAGAAAAGGAGCTTAATTTGTGATCACTATAAAAAACTTGAAAAATCACAGTAATAGGTGGGGATATCACCATGAAATGGGTGGCCAATGCTGCACTTTCATATGGGAATCTTTAAATGCGATTATCTCGTAAACTAAGCGTCTAATCGAGAAAAGGAGCTTAATTTGTGATCACTATAAAAAACTTGAAAAATCACAGTAATAGGTGGGGATATCACCATGAAATGGGTGGCCAATGCTGCACTTTCATATGTGAATCTTTAAGTGCGATTATCTCGTAAACTAAGCGTCTAATCGAGAAAAGGAGCACTAGTAATAGGTGGGGATATCACCATGAAATGGGTGGCCAATGGTATATTTTCATATGGGAATCTCTAAATGCGATTATCTCGTAAACTAAGCGTCTAATCGAGAAAAGGAGCTTAATTTGTGATCACTATAAAAAACTTGAAAAATCACAGTAATAGGTGGGGATATCACCATGAAATGGGTGGCCAATGCTGCACTTTCATATGTGAATCTTTAAGTGCGATTATCTCGTAAACTAAGCGTCTAATCGAGAAAAGGAGCACTAGTAACAGGTGGGGATATCACCATGAAATGGGTGGCCAATGGTGGATTTTCATATTGGAATCTTTAAATGCGATTATCTCGTAAACTAAGCGTCTAATCGAGAAAAGGAGCTTAATTTGTGATCACTATAAAAAACTTGAAAAATCACTAGTAATAGGTGGGGATATCACCATGAAATGGGTGGCCAATGGTGGATTTTCATATGGGAATCTTTAAATGCGATTATCTCGTAAACTAAGCGTCTAATCGAGAAAAGGAGCACTAGTAATAGGTGGGGATATCACCATGAAATGGGTGGCCAATGGTATATTTTCATATGGGAATCTTTAAATGCGATTATCTCGTAAACTAAGCGTCTAATCGAGAAAAGGAGCTTAATTTGTGATCACTATAAAAAACTTGAAAAATCACTAGTAATAGGTGGGGATATCACCATGAAATGGGTGGCCAATGGTGGATTTTCATATGGGAATCTTTAAATGCGATTATCTCGTAAACTAAGCGTCTAATCGAGAAAAGGAGCTTAATTTGTGATCACTATAAAAAACTTGAAAAATCACTAGTAATAGGTGGGGATATCACCATGAAATGGGTGGCCAATGGTGGATTTTCATATGGGAATCTTTAAATGCGATTATCTCGTAAACTAAGCGTCTAATCGAGAAAAGGAGCTTAATTTGTGATCACTATAAAAAACTTGAAAAATCACTAGTAATAGGTGGGGATATCACCATGAAATGGGTGGCCAATGGTGGATTTTCATATGGGAATCTTTAAATGCGATTATCTCGTAAACTAAGCGTCTAATCGAGAAAAGGAGCACTAGTAATAGGTGGGGATATCACCATGAAATGGGTGGCCAATGGTATATTTTCATATGGGAATCTTTAAATGCGATTATCGCGTAAACTAAGCGTCTAATCGAGAAAAGGAGCTTAATTTGTGATCACTATAAAAAACTTGAAAAACCAATAGTAATAGGTGGGGATATCACCATGAAATGGGTGGCCAATGGTGGATTTTCATATTGGAATCTTTAAATGCGATTATCTCGTAAACTAAGCGTCTAATCGAGAAAAGGAGCACTAGTAATAGGTGGGGATATCACCATGAAATGGGTGGCCAATGGTATATTTTCATATGGGAATCTTTAAATGCGATTATCTCGTAAACTAAGCGTCTAATCGAGAAAAGGAGCACTAGTAATAGGTGGGGATATCACCATGAAATGGGTGGCCAATGGTGGATTTTCATATGGGAATCTTAAAATGCGATTATCTCGTAAACTAAGCGTCTAATCGAGAAAAGGAGCACTAGTAATAGGAGGGGATATCACCATGAAATGGGTGGCCAATGGTGGATTTTCATATGGGAATCTTTAAATGCGATTATCTCGTAAACTAAGCGTCTAATCAAGAAAAGGAGCTTAATTTGTGATCACTATAAAAAACTTGAAAAATCACAGTAATAGGTGGCGATATAACCATGAAATGGGTGGCCAATGGTGGATTTTCATATGGGAATCTTTAAATGCGATTATCTCGTAAACTAAGCGTCTAATCAAGAAAAGGAGCTTAATTTGTGATCACTATAAAAAACTTGAAAAATCACTAGTAATAGGTGGGGATATCACCATGAAATGGGTGGCCAATGGTGGATTTTCATATGGGAATCTTTAAATGCGATTATCTCGTAAACTAAGCGCCTAATCAAGAAAAGGAGCTTAATTTGTGATCACTATAAAAAACTTGAAAAACCAATAGTAATAGGTGGGGATATCACCATGAAATGGGTGGCCAATGGTGGATTTTCATATTGGAATCTTTAAATGCGATTATCTCGTAAACTAAGCGTCTAATCGAGAAAAGGAGCACTAGTAATAGGTGGGGATATCACCATGAAATGGGTGGCCAATGGTATATTTTCATATGGGAATCTTTAAATGCGATTATCTCGTAAACTAAGCGTCTAATCGAGAAAAGGAGCACTAGTAATAGGTGGGGATATCACCATGAAATGGGTGGCCAATGGTGGATTTTCATATGGGAATCTTAAAATGCGATTATCTCGTAAACTAAGCGTCTAATCGAGAAAAGGAGCACTAGTAATAGGTGGGGATATCACCATGAAATGGGTGGCCAATGGTGGATTTTCATATGGGAATCTTTAAATGCGATTATCTCGTAAACTAAGCGTCTAATCAAGAAAAGGAGCTTAATTTGTGATCACTATAAAAAACTTGAAAAATCACAGTAATAGGTGGCGATATAACCATGAAATGGGTGGCCAATGGTGGATTTTCATATGGGAATCTTTAAATGCGATTATCTCGTAAACTAAGCGTCTAATCAAGAAAAGGAGCTTAATTTGTGATCACTATAAAAAACTTGAAAAATCACTAGTAATAGGTGGGGATATCACCATGAAATGGGTGGCCAATGGTGGATTTTCATATGGGAATCTTTAAATGCGATTATCTCGTAAACTAAGCGTCTAATCGAGAAAAGGAGCTTAATTTGTGATCACTATAAAAAACTTGAAAAATCACTAGTAATAGGTGGGGATATCACCATGAAATGGGTGGCCAATGGTGGATTTTCATATGGGAATCTTTAAATGCGATTATCTCGTAAACTAAGCGTCTAATCGAGAAAGGGAGCTTAATTTGTGATCACTATAAAAAACTTGAAAAATCACGTGTAATAGGTGGGGATATCACCATGAAATGGGTGGCCAATGGTGGATTTTCATATGGGAATCTTTAAATGCGATTATCTCGTAAACTAAGCGTCTAATCGAGAAAAGGAGCTTAATTTGTGATCACTATAAAAAACTTGAAAAATCACTAGTAATAGGTGGGGATATCACCATGAAATGGGTGGCCAATGGTGGATTTTCATATGGGAATCTTTAAATGCGATTATCTCGTAAACTAAGCGTCTAATCAAGAAAAGGAGCTTAATTTGTGATCACTATAAAAAACTTGAAAAATCACAGTAATAGGTGGCGATATAACCATGAAATGGGTGGCCAATGGTGGATTTTCATATGGGAATCTTTAAATGCGATTATCTCGTAAACTAAGCGTCTAATCAAGAAAAGGAGCTTAATTTGTGATCACTATAAAAAACTTGAAAAATCACTAGTAATAGGTGGGGATATCACCATGAAATGGGTGGCCAATGGTGGATTTTCATATGGGAATCTTTAAATGCGATTATCTCGTAAACTAAGCGTCTAATCGAGAAAATGAGCTTAATTTGTGATCACTATAAAAAACTTGAAAAATCACTAGTAATAGGTGGGGATATCACCATGAAATGGGTGGCCAATGGTGGATTTTCATATGGGAATCTTTAAATGCGATTATCTCGTAAACTAAGCGCCTAATCAAGAAAAGGAGCTTAATTTGTGATCACTATAAAAAACTTGAAAAATCACAGTAATAGGTGGCGATATAACCATAAAATGGGTGGCCAATGGTGGATTTTCATATGGGAATCTTTAAATGCGATTATCTCGTAAACTAAGCGTCTAATCAAGAAAAGGAGCTTAATTTGTGATCACTATCACTAGTAATAGGTGGGGATATCACCATGAAATGGGTGGCCAATGGTGGATTTTCATATGGGAATCTTTAAATGCGATTATCTCGTAAACTAAGCGTCTAATCAAGAAAAGGAGCTTAATTTGTGATCACTATAAAAAACTTGAAAAATCACAGTAATAGGTGGGGATATCACCATGAAATGGGTGGCCAATGGTGGATTTTTATATGGGAATATTTAAATGCGATTATCTCGTAAACTAAGCGTCTAATCGAGAAAAGGAGCTTAATTTGTGATCACTATAAAAAACTTGAAAAATCACTAGTAATAGGTGGGGATATCACCATGAAATGGGTGGCCAATGGTGGATTTTCATATGGGAATCTTTAAATGCGATTATCTCGTAAGCTAAGCGTCTAATCAAGAAAAGGAGCTTAATTTGTGATCACTATAAAAAACTTGAAAAATCACTAGTAATAGGTGGGGATATCACCATAAAATGGGTGGCCAATGGTGGATTTTCATATGGGAATCTTTAAATGCGATTATCTCGTAAACTAAGCGTCTAATCGAGAAAAGGAGCTTAATTTGTGATCACTATAAAAAACTTGAAAAATCACTAGTAATAGGTGGGGATATCACCATGAAATGGGTGGCCAATGGTGGATTTTCATATGGGAATCTTTAAATGCGATTATCTCGTAAACTAAGCGTCTAATCGAGAAAAGGAGCTTAATTTGTGATCACTATAAAAAACTTGAAAAATCACTAGTAATAGGTGGGGATATCACCATGAAATGGGTGGCCTATGGTGGATTTTCATATGGGAATCTTTAAATGCGATTATCTCGTAAACTAAGCGTCTAATCAAGAAAAGGAGCTTAATTTGTGATCACTATAAAAAACTTGAAAAATCACTAGTAATAGGTGGGGATATCACCATGAAATGGGTGGCCAATGGTGGATTTTCATATGGGAATCTTTAAATGCGATTATCTCGTAAACTAAGCGTCTAATCAAGAAAAGGAGCTTAATTTGTGATCACTATAAAAAACTTGAAAAATCACTAGTAATAGGTGGGGATATCACCATAAAATGGGTGGCCAATGGTGGATTTTCATATGGGAATCTTTAAATGCGATTATCTCGTAAACTAAGCGTCTAATCGAGAAAAGGAGCTTAATTTGTGATCACTATAAAAAACTTGAAAAATCACTAGTAATAGGTGGGGATATCACCATGAAATGGGTGGCCAATGGTGGATTTTCATATGGGAATCTTTAAATGCGATTATCTCGTAAACTAAGCGTCTAATCGAGAAAAGGAGCTTAATTTGTGATCACTATAAAAAACTTGAAAAATCACAGTAATAGGTGGGGATATCACCATGAAATGGGTGGCCAATGGTGAATTTTCATATGGGAATCTTTAAATGCGATTATCTCGTAAACTAAGCGTCTAATCGAGAAAAGGAGCATAATTTGTGATCACTATAAAAAACTTGAAAAATCACTAGTAATAGGTGGGGATATCACCATAAAATGGGTGGCCAATGGTGGATTTTCATATGGGAATCTTTAAATGCGATTATCTCGTAAACTAAGCGTCTAATCGAGAAAAGGAGCTTAATTTGTGATCACTATAAAAAACTTGAAAAATCACTAGTAATAGGTGGGGATATCACCATGAAATGGGTGGCCAATGGTGGATTTTCATATGGGAATCTTTAAATGCGATTATCTCGTAAACTAAGCGTCTAATCGAGGAAAGGAGCTTAATTTGTGATCACTATAAAAAAACTTGAAAAATCACTAGTAATAGGTGGGGATATCACCATGAAATGGGTGGCCAATGGTGGACTTTCATATGGGAATCTTTAAATGTGATTATCTCGTAAACTAAGCGTCTAATCGAGAAAAGGAGCTTAATTTGTGATCACTATAAAAAACTTGAAAAATCACTAGTAATAGGTGGGGATATCACCATGAAATGGGTGGCCAATTGTGGATTTTTATATGGGAATCTTTAAATGCGATTATCTCGTAAACTAAGCGTCTAATCGAGAAAAGGAGCTTAATTTGTGATCACTATAAAAAAACTTGAAAAATCACTAGTAATAGGTGGGGAGATCACCATGAAATGGGTGGCCAATGGTGGATTTTATATGGGAATCTTTAAATGCGATTATCTCGTAAACTAAGCGTCTAATCGAGAAAAGGAGCTTAATTTGTGATCACTATAAAAAAACTTGAAAAATCACTAGTAATAGGTGGGGAGATCACCATGAAATGGGTGGCCAATGGTGGATTTTTATATGGGAATCTTTAAATGCTATTATCTCGTAAACTAAACGTCTTATCGAGAAAAGGAGCTTAATTTGTGATCACTATAAAAACTTGAAAAACCACTAGTAATAGGTGGGGAGATCACCATGAAATGGGTGGCCAATGGTGGATTTTCATATGGGAATCTTTAAGTGCGATTATCTCGTAAACTAAGCGTCTTATCGAGAAAAGGAGCTTAATTTGTGATCACTATAAAAACTTGAAAAACCACTAGTAATAGGTGGGGATATCACCATGAAATGGGTGGCCAATGGTGGATTTTCATATGGGAATCTTTAAATGCGATTATCTCGTAAACTAAGCGTCTAATCGAGAAAAGGAGCTTAATTTGTGATCACTATAAAAAAAACTTGAAAAATCACTAGTAATAGGTGGGGAGATCACCATGAAATGGGTGGCCAATGGTGGATTTTTATATGGGAATCTTTAAATGCTATTATCTCGTAAACTAAACGTCTTATCGAGAAAAGGAGCTTAATTTGTGATCACTATAAAAAAACTTGAAAAATCACTAGTAATAGGTGGGGAGATCACCATGAAATGGGTGGCCAATGGTGGATTTTCATATGGGAATCTTTAAGTGCGATTATCTCGTAAACTAAGCGTCTTATCGAGAAAAGGAGCTTAATTTGTGATCACTATAAAAACTTGAAAAACCACTAGTAATAGGTGGGGATATCACCATGAAATGGGTGGCCAATGGTGGATTTTCATATGGGAATCTTTAAATGCGATTATCTCGTAAACTAAGCGTCTAATCGAGAAAAGGAGCTTAATTTGTGATCACTATAAAAAAAACTTGAAAAATCACTAGTAATAGGTGGGGAGATCACCATGAAATGGGTGGCCAATGGTGGATTTTTATATGGGAATCTTTAAATGCTATTATCTCGTAAACTAAACGTCTTATCGAGAAAAGGAGCTTAATTTGTGATCACTATAAAAAAACTTGAAAAATCACAGTAATAGGTGGGGATATCAACATGAAATGGGTGGCCAATGGTGGATTTTCATATGCGATTATTTGGTAAACTAAGCGTCTAATCGAGAAAAGCAGCTTAATTTGTGATCACTGTAAAAAACTTGAAAAATCACTAGTAATAGGTGGGGATATCAACATGAAATGGGTGGCCAATGATGGATTTTCATATGGGAATCTTTAAATGCGATTATCTCGTAAACTAAGCGTATAATCGAGAAAAGGAGCCTAATTTGTGATCACTGTAAAAAACTTAAAAAATCTCTAGTAATAGGTGGGGATATCAACATGAAATGGGTGGCCAATGGTGGATTTTCATATAGGAATCTTTAAATGCGATTATCTCGTAAACTAAGCGTCTAATCGAGAAAAGGAGCTTAATTTGTGATCACTGTAAAAAACTTGAAAAATCACTAGTAATAGGTGGGAATATCAACATGAAATGGGTGGCCAATGGTGGATTTTCATATGGGAATCTTTAAATGCGATTATCTCGTAAACTAAGCGTCTAATCGAGAAAAGGAGCTTAATTTGTGATCACTGTAAAAAACTTGAAAAATCACTACTAATAGATGGGGATATCAACATGAAATGGGTGGCCAATGGTGGATTTTCATATGGGAATCTTTAAATGCGATTATCTCGTAAACTAAGCGTATAATCGAGAAAAGGAGCTTAATTTGTGATCACTGTAAAAAACTTGAAAAAATCTCTAGTAATAGGTGGGGATATCACCATAAAATGGGTGGCCAATGGTGGATTTTCATATGCGATTATCTCGTAAACTAAGCGTCTAATCGAGAAAAGCAGCTTAATTTGTGATCACTATAAAAAACTTGAAAAATCACAGTAATAGGTGGGGATATCACCATGAAATGGGTGGCCAATGGTGGATTTTCATATGGGAATCTTTAAATGCGATTATCTCGTAAACTAAGCGTCTAATCGAGAAAAGGAGCTTAATTTGTGATCACTGTAAAAAACTTGAAAAATCACTAGTAATAGGTGGGGATATCAACATGAAATGGGTGGCCAATGGTGGATTTTCATATGGGAATCTTTAAATGCGATTATCTCGTAAACTAAGCGTCTAATCGAGAAAAGGAGCTTTATTTGTGATCACTGTAAAAAACTTCAAAAATCTCTAGTAATAGGTGGGGATATCACCATAAAATGGTTGGCCAATGGTGGATTTTCATATGGGAATCTTTAAATGCGATTATCTCGTAAACTAAGCGTCTAATAGAGAAAAGGAGCTAAATTTGTGATCACTATAAAAACTTAAGAAATCACGTGTAATAGGTGGGGATATCACCATGAAATGGGTGGCCAATGGTGGATTTTCATATGGGAATCTTTAAATGCGATTATCTCGTAAACTAAGCGTCTAATCGAGAAAAGGAGCTTAATTTGTGATCACTATAAAAAACTTGAAAAATCACAGTAATAGGTGGGGATATCACCATGAAATGGGTGGCCAATGGTGGATTTTCATATGGGAATCTTTAAATGCGATTATCTCGTAAACTAAGCGTCTAATCGAGAAAAGGAGCTTAATTTGTGATCACTATAAAAAACTTGAAAAATCATTAGTAATAGGTGGGGATATCACCATGAAATGGTTGGCCAATGGTGGATTTTCATATGGGAATCTTTAAATGCGATTATCTCGTAAACTAAGCGTCTAATCGAGAAAAGGAGCTTCATTTGTGATCACTATAAAAAACTTGAAAAATCACAGTAATAGGTGGGGATATCACCATGAAATGGGTGGCCAATGGTGGATTTTCATATGGGAATCTATAAATGCGATTATCTCGTAAACTAAGCGTCTAATCGAGAAAAGGAGCTTAATTTGTGATCACTATAAAAAAACTTGCAAAATCATTAGTAATAGGTGGGGATATCACCATGAAATGGGTGGCCAATGGTGGATTTTCATATGGGAATCTTTAAATGCGATTATCTCGTAAACTAAGCGTCTAATCGAGAAAAGGAGCTCAATTTGTGATCACTGCAAAAAACTTGAAAAATAACTAGCAATAGGTGGGGATATCAACATGAAATGGGTGGCCAATGGTGTATTTTCATATGGGAATCTTTAAATGCGATTATCTCGTAAACTAAGCGTCTAATCGAGAAAAGCAGCTTAATTTGTGATCACTGTAAAAAACTTGAAAAATCACTAGTAATAGGTGGGGATATCAACATGAAATGGGTGGCCAATGGTGGATTTTCATATGGGAATCTTTAAATGCGATTATCTCGTAAACTAAGCGTCTAATCGAGAAAAGGAGCTTAATTTGTGATCACTGTAAAAAACTTGAAAAATCACTAGTAATAGGTGGGAATATCAACATGAAATGGGTGGCCAATGGTGGATTTTCATATGGGAATCTTTAAATGCGATTATCTCGTAAACTAAGCGTCTAATCGAGAAAAGGAGCTTAATTTGTGATCACTGTAAAAAACTTGAAAATCACTAGTAATAGGTGGGGATATCAACATGAGATGGGTGGCCAATGGTGGATTTTCATATGGGAATCTTTAAATGCGATTATCTCGTAAACTAAGCGTCTAATCGAGAAAAGGAGCTTAATTTGTGATCACTGTAGAAAACTTGAAAAATCACTATTAATAGGTGGGGATATCACCATGAAATGGGTGGCCAATGGTGGATTTTCATATGGGAATCTTTAAATGCGATTATCTCGTAAACTAAGCGTCTAATCGAGAAAAGGAGCTCAATTTGTGATCACTGCAAAAAACTTGAAAAATCACTAGTAATAGGTGGGGATATCAACATGAAATGGGTGGCCAATGGTGGATTTTCATATGGGAATCTTTAAATGCGATTATCTCGTAAACTAAGCGTCTAATAGAGAAAAGGAGCTTAATTTGTGATCACTATAAAAACTTAAGAAATCACGTGTAATAGGTAGGGATATCACCATAAAATGGTTGGCCAATGGTGGATTTTCATATGGGAATCTTTAAATGCGATTATCTCGTAAACTAAGCGTCTAATAGAGAAAAGGAGCTTAATTTGTGATCACTATAAAAACTTAAGAAATCACGTGTAATAGGTGGGGATATCACCATAAAATGGGTGGCCAATGGTGGATTTTCATATGGGAATCTTTAAATGCGATTATCTCGTAAACTAAGCGTCTAATAGAGAAAAGGAGCTTAATTTGTGATCACTATAAAAACTTAAGAAATCACGTGTAATAGGTGGGGATATCACCATAAAATGGGTGGCCAATGGTGGATTTTCATATGGGAATCTTTAAATGCGATTATCTCGTAAACTAAGCGTGTAATAGAGAAAAGGAGCTTAATTTGTGATCACTATAAAAACTTAAGAAATCACGTGTAATAGGTAGGGATATCACCATAAAATGGTTGGCCAATGGTGGATTTTCATATGGGAATCTTTAAATGCGATTATCTCGTAAACTAAGCGTCTAATAGAGAAAAGGAGCTTAATTTGTGATCACTATAAAAACTTAAGAAATCACGTGTAATAGGTGGGGATATCACCATAAAATGGGTGGCCAATGGTGGATTTTCATATGGGAATCTTTAAATGCGATTATCTCGTAAACTAAGCGTGTAATAGAGAAAAGGAGCTTAATTTGTGATCACTATAAAAACTTAAGAAATCACGTGTAATAGGTAGGGATATCACCATAAAATGGTTGGCCAATGGTGGATTTTCATATGGGAATCTTTAAATGCGATTATCTCGTAAACTAAGCGTCTAATAGAGAAAAGGAGCTTAATTTGTGATCACTATAAAAACTTAAGAAATCACGTGTAATAGGTGGGGATATCACCATAAAATGGTTGGCCAATGGTGGATTTTCATATGGGAATCTTTAAATGCGAATATCTCGTAAACTAAGCGTCTAATCAAGAAAAGGAGCTTAATTTGTGATCACTATAAAAACTTAAGAAATCACGTGTAATAGGTGGGGATATCACCATAAAATGGGTGGCCAATGGTGGATTTTCATATGGGAATCTTTAAATGCGATTATCTCGTAAACTAAGCGTCTAATAGAGAAAAGGAGCTTAATTTGTGATCACTATAAAAACTTAAGAAATCACGTGTAATAGGTGGGGATATCACCATAAAATGGTTGGCCAATGGTGGATTTTCATATGGGAATCTTTAAATGCGAATATCTCGTAAACTAAGCGTCTAATCAAGAAAAGGAGCTTAATTTGTGATCACTATAAAAACTTAAGAAATCACGTGTAATAGGTGGGGATATCACCATAAAATGGGTGGCCAATGGTGGATTTTCATATGGGAATCTTTAAATGCGATTATCTCGTAAACTAAGCGTCTAATAGAGAAAAGGAGCTTAATTTGTGATCACTATAAAAACTTAAGAAATCACGTGTAATAGGTGGGGATATCACCATAAAATGGTTGGCCAATGGTGGATTTTCATATGGGAATCTTTAAATGCGATTATCTCGTAAACTAAGCGTCTAATAGAGAAAAGGAGCTTAATTTGTGATCACTATAAAAACTTAAGAAATCACGTGTAATAGGTGGGGATATCACCATAAAATGGTTGGCCAATGGTGGATTTTCATATGGGAATCTTTAAATGCGATTATCTCGTAAACTAAGCGTCTAATAGAGAAAAGGAGCTTAATTTGTGATCACTATAAAAACTTAAGAAATCACGTGTAATAGGTGGGGATATCACCATAAAATGGTTGGCCAATGGTGGATTTTCATATGGGAATCTTTAAATGCGATTATCTCGTAAACTAAGCGTCTAATAGAGAAAAGGAGCTTAATTTGTGATCACTATAAAAACATAAGAAATCACGTGTAATAGGTGGGGATATCACCATAAAATGGTTGGCCAATGGTGGATTTTCATATGGGAATCTTTAAATGCGATTATCTCGTAAACTAAGCGTCTAATAGAGAAAAGGAGCTTAATTTGTGATCACTGTAAAAAAACTTGAAAAATCACTAGTAATAGGTGGGGATATCACCATGAAATGGGTGGCCAATGGTGGATTTTCATATGGGAATCTTTAAATGCGATTATCTCGTAAACTAAGCGTCTAATCGAGAAAAGGAGCTCAATTTGTGATCACTGCAAAAAACTTGAAAAGTCACTAGTAATAGGTGGGGATATCAACATGAAATGGGTGGCCAATGGTGGATTTTCATATGGGAATCTTTAAATGCGATTATCTCGTAAACTAAGCGTATAATCGAGAAAAGGAGCTTAATTTGTGATCACTGTAAAAAACTTGAAAAATCACTAGTAATAGGTGGGGATATCACCATGAAATGGGTGGCCAATGGTGGATTTTCATATGGGAATCTTTAAATGCGATTATCTCGTAAACTAAGCGTCTAATCGAGAAAAGGAGCTCAATTTGTGATCACTGCAAAAAACTTGAAAAATCACTAGTAATAGGTGGGGATATCAACATGAAATGGGTGGCCAATGGTGGATTTTCATATGGGAATCTTTAAATGCGATTATCTCGTAAACTAAGCGTCTAATCGAGAAAAGGAGCTCAATTTGTGATCACTGCAAAAAACTTGAAAAGTCACTAGTAATAGGTGGGGATATCACCATGAAATGGGTGGCCAATGGTGGATTTTCATATGGGAATCTTTAAATGCGATTATCTCGTAAACTAAGCGTCTAATCGAGAAAAGGAGCTCAATTTGTGATCACTGCAAAAAACTTGAAAAATCACTAGTAGTAGGTGGGGATATCACCATGAAATGGGTGGCCAATGGTGGATTTTCATATGGGAATCTTTAAATGCGATTATCTCGTAAACTAAGCGTCTAATCGAGAAAAGGAGCTCAATTTGTGATCACTGCAAAAAACTTGAAAAGTCACTAGTAATAGGTGGGGATATCAACATGAAATGGGTGGCCAATGGTGGATTTTCATATGGGAATCTTTAAATGCGATTATCTCGTAAACTAAGCGTATAATCGAGAAAAGGAGCTTAATTTGTGATCACTGTAAAAAACTTGAAAAATCTCTAGTAATAGGTGGGGATATCACCATAAAATGGTTGGCCAATGGTGGATTTTCATATGGGAATCTTTAGATGCGATTATCTCGTAAACTAAGCGTCTAATAGAGAAAAGGAGCTAAATTTGTGATCACTATAAAAACTTAAGAAATCACGTGTAATAGGTGGGGATATCACCATAAAATGGTTGGCCAATGGTGGATTTTCATATGGGAATCTTTAAATGCGATTATCTCGTAAACTAAGCGTCTAATCGAGAAAAGGAGCTTAATTTGTGATCACTATAAAAACTTAAGAAATCACGTGTAATAGGTGGGGATATCACCATAAAATGGTTGGCCAATGGTGGATTTTCATATGGGAATCTTTAAATGCGATTATCTCGTAAACTAAGCGTCTAATAGAGAAAAGGAGCTTAATTTGTGATCACTATAAAAACTTAAGAAATCACGTGTAATAGGTGGGGATATCACCATAAAATGGTTGGCCAATGGTGGATTTTCATATGGGAATCTTTAAATGCGATTATCTCGTAAACTAAGCGTCTAATAGAGAAAAGGAGCTTAATTTGTGATCACTATAAAAACTTAAGAAATCACGTGTAATAGGTGGGGATATCACCATAAAATGGTTGGCCAATGGTGGATTTTCATATGGGAATCTTTAAATGCGATTATCTCGTAAACTAAGCGTCTAATAGAGAAAAGGAGCTTAATTTGTGATCACTATAAAAACATAAGAAATCACGTGTAATAGGTGGGGATATCACCATAAAATGGTTGGCCAATGGTGGATTTTCATATGGGAATCTTTAAATGCGATTATCTCGTAAACTAAGCGTCTAATAGAGAAAAGGAGCTTAATTTGTGATCACTGTAAAAAACTTGAAAAATCACTAGTAATAGGTGGGGATATCAACATGAAATGGGTGGCCAATGGTGTATTTTCATATGGGAATCTTTAAATGCGATTATCTCGTAAACTAAGCGTCTAATCGAGAAAAGCAGCTTAATTTGTGATCACTGTAAAAAACTTGAAAAATCACTAGTAATAGGTGGGGATATCAACATGAAATGGGTGGCCAATGGTGGATTTTCATATGGGAATCTTTAAATGCGATTATCTCGTAAACTAAGCGTCTAATCGAGAAAAGGAGCTTAATTTGTGATCACTGTAAAAAACTTGAAAAATCACTAGTAATAGGTGGGAATATCAACATGAAATGGGTGGCCAATGGTGGATTTTCATATGGGAATCTTTAAATGCGATTATCTCGTAAACTAAGCGTCTAATCGAGAAAAGGAGCTTAATTTGTGATCACTGTAAAAAACTTGAAAAATCACTAGTAATAGGTGGGGATATCACCATGAAATGGGTGGCCAATGGTGGATTTTCATATGGGAATCTTTAAATGCGATTATCTCGTAAACTAAGCGTCTAATCGAGAAAAGGAGCTCAATTTGTGATCACTGCAAAAAACTTGAAAAGTCACTAGTAATAGGTGGGGATATCAACATGAAATGGGTGGCCAATGGTGGATTTTCATATGGGAATCTTTAAATGCGATTATCTCGTAAACTAAGCGTATAATCGAGAAAAGGAGCTTAATTTGTGATCACTGTAAAAAACTTGAAAAATCTCTAGTAATAGGTGGGGATATCACCATAAAATGGTTGGCCAATGGTGGATTTTCATATGGGAATCTTTAGATGCGATTATCTCGTAAACTAAGCGTCTAATAGAGAAAAGGAGCTAAATTTGTGATCACTATAAAAACTTAAGAAATCACGTGTAATAGGTGGGGATATCACCATAAAATGGTTGGCCAATGGTGGATTTTCATATGGGAATCTTTAAATGCGATTATCTCGTAAACTAAGCGTCTAATCGAGAAAAGGAGCTTAATTTGTGATCACTATAAAAACTTAAGAAATCACGTGTAATAGGTGGGGATATCACCATAAAATGGTTGGCCAATGGTGGATTTTCATATGGGAATCTTTAAATGCGATTATCTCGTAAACTAAGCGTCTAATAGAGAAAAGGAGCTTAATTTGTGATCACTATAAAAACTTAAGAAATCACGTGTAATAGGTGGGGATATCACCATAAAATGGTTGGCCAATGGTGGATTTTCATATGGGAATCTTTAAATGCGATTATCTCGTAAACTAAGCGTCTAATAGAGAAAAGGAGCTTAATTTGTGATCACTATAAAAACTTAAGAAATCACGTGTAATAGGTGGGGATATCACCATAAAATGGTTGGCCAATGGTGGATTTTCATATGGGAATCTTTAAATGCGATTATCTCGTAAACTAAGCGTCTAATAGAGAAAAGGAGCTTAATTTGTGATCACTATAAAAACATAAGAAATCACGTGTAATAGGTGGGGATATCACCATAAAATGGTTGGCCAATGGTGGATTTTCATATGGGAATCTTTAGATGCGATTATCTCGTAAACTAAGCGTCTAATAGAGAAAAGGAGCTAAATTTGTGATCACTATAAAAACTTAAGAAATCACGTGTAATAGGTGGGGATATCACCATAAAATGGTTGGCCAATGGTGGATTTTCATATGGGAATCTTTAAATGCGATTATCTCGTAAACTAAGCGTCTAATCGAGAAAAGGAGCTTAATTTGTGATCACTATAAAAACTTAAGAAATCACGTGTAATAGGTGGGGATATCACCATAAAATGGTTGGCCAATGGTGGATTTTCATATGGGAATCTTTAAATGCGATTATCTCGTAAACTAAGCGTCTAATAGAGAAAAGGAGCTTAATTTGTGATCACTATAAAAACTTAAGAAATCACGTGTAATAGGTGGGGATATCACCATAAAATGGTTGGCCAATGGTGGATTTTCATATGGGAATCTTTAAATGCGATTATCTCGTAAACTAAGCGTCTAATAGAGAAAAGGAGCTTAATTTGTGATCACTATAAAAACTTAAGAAATCACGTGTAATAGGTGGGGATATCAACATGAAATGGGTGGCCAATGGTGGATTTTCATATGGGAATCTTTAAATGCGATTATCTCGTAAACTTTAAATGCGATTATCTCGTAAACTAAGCGTCTAATCGAGAAAAGCAGCTTAATTTGTGATCACTGTAAAAAACTTGAAAAATCACTAGTAATAGGTGGGGATATCAACATGAAATGGGTGGCCAATGGTGGATTTTCATATGGGAATCTTTAAATGCGATTATCTCGTAAACTAAGCGTCTAATCGAGAAAAGGAGCTCAATTTGTGATCACTGCAAAAAACTTGAAAAATCACTAGTAATAGGTGGGGATATCAACATGAAATGGGTGGCCAATGGTGGATTTTCATATGGGAATCTTTAAATGCGATTATCTCGTAAACTAAGCGTCTAATCGAGTAAAGGAGCTTAATTTGTGATCACTGTATAAAACTTGAAAAATCACTAGTAATAGGTGGGGATATCAACATGAAATGGGTGGCCAATGGTGGATTTTCATATGGGAATCTTTAAATGCGATTATCTCGTAAACTAAGCGTCTAATCGAGAAAAGGAGCTTAATTTGTGATCACTGTAAAAAACTTGAAAAATCACTAGTAATAGGTGGGGATATCAACATGAAATGGGTGGCCAATGGTGGATTTTCATATGGGAATCTTTAAATGCGATTATCTCGTAAACTAAGCGTCTAATCGAGAAAAGGAGCTTAATTTGTGATCACTGTATAAAACTTGAAAAATCACTAGTAATAGGTGGGGATATCAACATGAAATGGGTGGCCAATGGTGGATTTTCATATGGGAATCTTTAATTCATATGGGAATCTTTAAATGCGATTATCTCGTAAACTAAGCGTCTAATCGAGAAAAGGAGCTTCATTTGTGATCACTGTAAAAAACTTGAAAAATCACTAGTAATAGGTGGGGATATCAACATGAAATGGGTGGCCAATGGTGGATTTTCTTATGGGAATCTTTAAATGTGATTATCTTGTAAACTAAGCGTCTAATCAAGAAAAGGAGCTTAATTTGCGATCACTATAAAAAACTTGAGAAATCACTAGTAATAGGTGGGGATATCACCATGAAATGGGTGGCCAATGGTGGATTTTCATATGGGAATCTTTAAATGCGATTATCTCGTAAACTAAGCGTCTAATAGAGAAAAGGAGCTTAATTTGTGATCACTATAAAAACTTAAGAAATCACGTGTAATAGGTGGGGATATCACCATAAAATGGTTGGCCAATGGTGGATTTTAATATGGGAATCTTTAAATGCGATTATCTCGTAAACTAAGCGTCTAATCGAGAAAAGGAGCTTAATTTGTGGTCACTATAAAAAACTTAAGAAATCACGTGTAATAGGTGGGGATATCACCATAAAATGGTTGGCCAATGGTGGATTTTCATATGGGAATCTTTAAATGCGATTATCTCGTAAACTAAGCGTCTAATCAAGAAAAGGAGCTTAATTTGTGGTCACTATAAAAAACTTAAGAAATCACGTGTAATAGGTGGGGATATCAACATGAAATGGGTGGCCAATGGTGGATTTTCATATGAGAATCTTTAAAGGCGATTATCTCGTAAACTAAGCGTCTAATCGAAAAAAGGAGCTTAATTTGTGATCACTATAAAACACTTGAGAAATCACTAGTAATAGGTGGGGATATCACCATGAAATGGGTGGCCAATGGTGGATTTTCATATGGAAATCTTTAAATGCGATTATCTCGTAAACTAAGTGTCTAATCGAGAAAAGGAGCTTAATTTGTGATCACTGTAAAAAACTTGAAAAATCACTAGTAATAGGTAGGGATATCAACATGAAATGGGTGGCCAATGGTGGATTTTCATATGGGAATCTTTAAATGCGATTATCTCGTAAACTAAGCGTCTAATCGAGAAAAGGAGCTCAATTTGTGATCACTGCAAAAAACTTGAAAAAATCACTAGTAATAGGTGGGGATATCAACATGAAATGGGTGGCCAATGGTGGATTTTCATATGGGAATCTTTAAATGCGATTATCTCGTCTCTAAGCGTCTAATCGAGAAAAGCAGTAATAGGTGGGGATATCAACATGAAATGGGTGGCCAATGGTGGATTTTCATATGGGAATCTTTAAATGCGATTATCTCGTAAACTAAGCGTCTAATAGAGAAAAGGAGCTTAATTTGTGATCACTATAAAAACTTAAGAAATCACGTGTAATAGGTGGGGATATCACCATAAAATGGTTGGCCAATGGTGGATTTTCATATGGGAATCTTTAAATGCGATTATCTCGTAAACTAAGCGTCTAATCGAGAAAAGGAGCTTAATTTGTGGTCACTATAAAAAACTTAAGAAATCACGTGTAATAGGTGGGGATATCACCATAAAATGGTTGGCCAATGGGGGATTTTCATATGGGAATCTTTAAATGCGATTATCTCGTAAACTAAGCGTCTAATCAAGAAAAGGAGCTTAATTTGTGGTCACTATAAAAAACTTAAGAAATCACGTGTAATAGGTGGGGATATCAACATGAAATGGGTGGCCAATGGTGGATTTTCATATGGGAATCTTTAAAGGCGATTATCTCGTAAACTAAGCGTCTAATCGAAAAAAGGAGCTTAATTTGTGATCACTATAAAACACTTGAGAAATCACTAGTAATAGGTGGGGATATCACCATGAAATGGGTGGCCAATGGTGGATTTTCATATGGAAATCTTTAAATGCGATTATCTCGTAAACTAAGCGTCTAATCGAGAAAAGGAGCTTAATTTGTGATCACTGTAAAAAACTTGAAAAATCACTAATAATAGGTGGGGATATCAACATGAAATGGGTGGCCAATGGTGGATTTTCATATGGGAATCTTTAAATGCGATTATCTCGTAAACTAAGCGTCTAATCGAGAAAAGGAGCTCAATTTGTGATCACTGCAAAAAACTTGAAAAAATCACTAGTAATAGGTGATGATATCAACATGAAATGGGTGGCCAATGGTGGATTTTCATATGGGAATCTTTAAATGCGATTATCTCGTCTCTAAGCGTCTAATCGAGAAAAGCAGTAATAGGTGGGGATATCAACATGAAATGGGTGGCCAATGGTGGATTTTCATATGGGAATCTTTAAATGCGGTTATCTCGTAAACTAAGCGTATAATCGAGAAAAGGAGCTTAATTTGTGGTCACTGTAAAAAACTTGAAAAATCTCTAGTAATAGGTGGGGATATCAACATGAAATGGGTGGCCAATGGTGGATTTTCATATAGGAATCTTTAAATGTGATTAACTCGTAAACTAAGCGTCTAATCGAGAAAAGGAGCTTAATTTGTGATCACTGTAAGAAACTTGAAAAATCACTAGTAATAGGTGGGGATCAGTGATCTGCGGCGATAGGAGTTTTCGCCACTACTGGTGTACTCGCTGTTTATGCGGCTGCGGTAACAAACTGCTTGGATATTTTTGTGCCTTTTGTTATCTTGTTTTCTTTTACCGGGATAGTTTGCCACCGCATCAAAAAACCATGAACCAAAAATTTATTCTTTGTTGTGTGAGCTTTTTCTATGGTGGTGGTTAAGCACGACGACGAAGAAACACAAACAAAAATATTACGAAGAAGAATACGACGTCGGTACGATCGCCACCAACATACTAACCGCGTCGCTGTCGATTTGTTACTTTTTTTTTTGCTTATGTTTTGGCGACAAATGTTAAAACTAGTTCATTAGGCCGACAAATTTCCAACAGACACAAAAGAGTTTTAAAATGTCAGATCATACATTTGTTTTAGACAAAACTATTGAACTTTTTCATTGCATTTTCCTGACCTATAAAGAATGTCTCCAAAAAAATAAGCAAAAAAGAAAACGGTACAAATCCACAGCGAGGCGGTTAGTATGTTGGTGGCGATCGCACCGACGTCGTATTCTTCTTCGTAATATTTTTGTTTGTGTTTCTTCGTTGTTGTGCTAAACCACCGCCATAAACAAGCACACACAACAAAGCGTCTCATTTTTTTTTTTGGTTTTTTTGATACGATGCTAAACTATTGCAACAAAAAAAGTAAACCCAAAAAAGAGCTTTACTCCACCGCATCAGTTTTCGTTCGATATTTCGAACACTTGCTTATGAAAAATACTAAGTACGGACGCGGTGCACCGGCGGTTGCGGTATATCGGTTCTGATCTCTGGTGGGGATATCAACATGAAATGGGTGGCCAATGGTGGATTTTCATATGGGAATCTTTAAATGCGATTATCTCGTAAACTAAGCGTCTAATCGAGAAAAGGAGCTTAATTTGCGATCACTATAAAAAACTTGAGAAATCACTAGTAATAGGTGGGGATATCACCATGAAATGGGTGGCCAATGGTGGATTTTCATATGGGAATCTTTAAATGCGATTATCTCGTAAACTAAGCGTCTAATAGAGAAAAGGAGCTTAATTTGTGATCACTATAAAAACTTAAGAAATCACGTGTAATAGGTGGGGATATCACCAGAAATGGTTGGCCAATGGTGGATTTTCATATGGGAATCTTTAAATGCGATTATCTCGTAAACTAAGCGTCTAATCGAGAAAAGGAGCTTAATTTGTGATCACTGTAAAAAACTTGAAAAATCACTAGTAATAGGTGGGGATATCAACATGAAATGAGTGGCCAATGGTAGATTTTCATATGGGAATCTTTAAATGCGATTATCTCGTAAACTAAGCGTCTAATTGAGAAAAGCAGCTTAATTTGTGATCACTGTAAAAAACTTGAAAAATCACTAGTAATAGGTGGGGATATCAACATGAAATGGGTGGCCAATGGTGGATTTTCATATGGGAATCTTTAAATGCGATTATCTCGTAAACTAAGCGTCTAATCGAGAAAAGGAGCTCAATTTGTGATTACTGCAAAAAACTTGAAAAATCACTAGTAATAGGTGGGGATATCAACATGAAATGGGTGGCCAATGGTGGATTTTCATATGGGAATCTTTAAATGCGATTATCTCGTAAACTAAGCGTCTAATCGAGAAAAGCAGCTTAATTTGTGATTACTGTAAAAAACTTGAAAAATCACTAGTAATAGGTGGGGATATCAACATGAAATGGGTGGCCAATGGTGGATTTTCATATGGGAATCTTTAAATGCGATTATCTCGTAAACTAAGCGTCTAATCGAGAAAAGGAGCTTAATTTGTGGTCACTATAAAAAACTTAAGAAATCACTGGTAATAGGTGGGGATATCACCATAAAATGGGTGGCCAATAGTGGATTTTTATATGGGAATCTTTAAATGCGATTATCTCGTAAACTAAGCGTCTAATCGAGAAAAGGAGCTTAATTTGTAATCACTATAAAAAAACTTGAAAAATCACTAGTAATAGGTGGGGATATCACCATGAAATGGGTGGTTAATAGTGGATTTTTATATGGGAATCTTTAAATGCGATTATCTCGTAAACTAAGCGTCTAATCGAGAAAATGAGCTTAATTTGTAATCACTATAAAAAAACTTGAAAAATCACTAGTAATAGGTGGGGATATCACCATGAAATGGGTGGCCAATAGTGGATTTTTATATGGGAATCTTTAAATGCGATTATCTCGTAAACTAAGCGTCTAATCAAGAAAAGGAGCTTAATTTGTAATCACTATAAAAAAAACTTGAAAAATCACTAGTAATAGGTGGGGATATCACCATGAAATGGGTGGCCAATGGTGGATTTTTATATGGGAATCTTTAAATGCGATTATCTCGTAAACTAAGCGTCTAATCAAGAAAAGGAGCTTAATTTGTGATCACTATAAAAAACTTGAAAAATCACTGGTAATAGGTGGGGATATCACCATGAAATGGGTGGCCAATAGTGGATTTTTATATGGGAATCTTTAAATGCGATTATCTCGTAAACTAAGCGTCTAATCGAGAAAAGGAGCTTAATTTGTAATCACTATAAAAAAACTTGAAAAATCACTAGTAATAGGTGGGGATATCACCATGAAATGGGTGGCCAATAGTGGATTTTTATATGGGAATCTTTAAATGCGATTATCTCGTAAACTAAGCGTCTAATCAAGAAAAGGAGCTTAATTTGTGATCACTATAAAAAACTTGAAAAATCACTGGTAATAGGTGGGGATATCACCATGAAATGGGTGGCCAATAGTGGATTTTTATATGGGAATCTTTAAATGCGATTATCTCGTAAACTAAGCGTCTAAGTATTAACACTTTATTCATCCAATGCCCCATAAATATTGTTCGATGGTGTTATTACCACCATCCCCTAATTAATCAAAGATTTCTTCCATACAAGTCTTTAGTTCTGATTACTTGTCTAGTGGAACTGCACTCACAACAGTTTCGTAACATTATAATGCAAACAAAAAATTTATCATTCATTAACATTTATCAACGCATCAAATAAATCTTTATTTTTCTGCATAACTTTGTACATAAACAATGATTTTTGCATATTCCCTTAGGTGACAACATTAATGAGTACTACTTAATTGTGATTAATGAGAAAATAAAAATTTTAATTTCTATAAGAAATACTGTTTAAAAATATATCGTTTACACAGCCACTGGCACTGCCAATGATTCAGCTTCATGCAGCGACTGCTTCTCTCTCTTTTGTCTCTCTCGTTACATTGACATTTTTAATCCATTTGATGCCTATAATTAAATTTGTCAGTCAGCAGCTTTAAAGCAACATAATAAATTAGTATTTTAAGTTTACTCCCTCAAATTAGCAGAACAAAAAAAGCTAAATCCTAATATAAACATTGAATCCTGAAGTGAAATTTGTTTAATGCCAATTTCCTTGTGATTATTAATTACTTTTGCACTCACGCATTTAATATACACTCACTTTGTCAGTGCGACGCAAGAAAGTAGCAGCAGCAGCAACAGCAGCATTATCATCAGTTTTGGCATAAATATCAGCTAATTTCAATGACACCCCAGGCAGCTCAACTATTCATAACTCTTTTCAACACTCTGCCCCTAATTTGTTTCACCACAAGGTAGTCCTGGACCAACTGAAGAACTTTTGGCATAAAGTAGTATTTAATCATTTTGATACAACAACACAGACATCAAGAGCAAATCCAAAAAAAAAAACACAAACTTCCAAATTAAAATGATTAAGCCAATGTCAAATTGTTTGGGTGAGTTATTCGGGGTGAGAGAGGGCTACTGACAGAGAAGAATGTTTGCGATGCTGGCAAAGATGATGACAATGACGACTGTTGTTGTGATAAGTAATTCGTTTTGGGCAGCTTTTGGAAACTTTATGGAAAAGACTAAGAGAATGACAGTTTCCCCACATTAATACTATAAGGAGAGTGTTTTAGTTAAGCATGACTGAACGATGACACGACTGTGAAGTGAACAACATGCAAAAATGCTACTTAAAGCCACAACTTGATAATTTTTATATAAAAAACGGTACAAAGTATTATACCGTCGGTATCCTGCAAGAACGTAAACCACGGCCCTTGATTTAAGAATATTTACCGGTAATGTCCAAACTAATTCAAGGATAACGTCACCGCCATACTGGAAAAGCGATGGACGGAACAGGGATGCACACGACGAAAGGACTGTGACATTTTCTAACAGCTGTCATGCAAAAAGACGAGCATATGGATTTGGATTTATAGTCGGCAAGAGACTTCGACATCTGGTCTCGCGGTTTGTGAGTGACCGAATAGCCACTGATGATTTGTGTATTCGGCCCGACGGAAGACAAGGACGAAAACATTATAGATGTGTTCTATGAGCGCCTGGAGGAAAGGAAGCTAGACATTACAAAGCTGCATACCACCGCGATAGCCAATGCCTACTCCAATCAAATCTCTCAATTACTTCAAACAAATCCCCTAATTCAAGTGTTCGTAACACCCAGTGGCAGGATATTGCGAATTCTATGACGACTACCGGCCGTGGCATGATGGTTAGAATCCGCGACTTCCATTCGGGAGATCACAGGTTCAACTCCTGGCTCCAGTCATCTTAAAAGAAAAAAATTTCTTTCATTGTCGGCTCCCCTCAAATGTTGTCGACAGCAACTTCGCAGTATCAGTGTCGAGTCATTCGGCTTGTCTAGTAAAAGCTTCTCAACCAGTGATGTTCGCATTCGTCGATAAACAAGTAGGTGCCATTAGTTGTGAATCTAAAAATAAAAGCGTGTTAATTCACAACAACGCGAGAAACTATCCCATACCTCTCATTCATGGGGTGTAAAGGAAAATTAAGTTTATGACCACTACCGCAATGGCCGTACTAGGTTACGAAAAACCACGCACAGACAAGCCCTAGTACGATGACGAATGTTGCGCAATGTCTGAGGAAAATAATGATACATAAAAGTCAGAACTGCAGCCGATGGTAACTCTTGCTTTGAAGGAGCGATATAATGACAGGAGGAAGGAGATGAAATGAATCTTTAGGCGGAAATAGCAACTTTGGAAGAAACGAGGATATCAAAAATTAAAAGGTAATAAGCAAAGGTTTTGAAACAGGGATCCCTACCTGTAAGGACAGAAAAACTGGTTACAGATACACAGAATGTGCTGCCATTATCTACTCGTTCCCGAAGGCAGCATAAGTGACAATACACGCCAATCATCGACAAGGAAGTGTATTGTCCACCACCAAACCAAAACGAGATAGCACATCAATTGCTCGGCTTGAAAACAACTAAGCCGCGTGAGCCGATGGAATGCCTGCAGAGCTTTTTAAGGGCGGCGGCTATGAGCGGGCAATGTACGAGCAACAGCTCATAAACACGATTTGTCTAAGAAATGCATGCCCGTTGATTGGAATCTGAGTGTTATATGACCTGTGTTATAACCTGTGATCCAAGTGTGAGTACCAATTATCGCGGTATCCGTATTTTACCCATCTCAAACAAGGTCCTGTCTAAGGTGTTATGTAAAAGACTAAAGTCCATCCAACGAAACTGATTGGAACTTATCAGTGTGGCTTCAGACCTGCTAAATTTATAACCAACCAGATGTTCACACTATGACAAATCCTGGAAAAGACCTAAGAAATTCAGATCGACACCTACCATCGGTTTATCGCCTATAACACTGCATTCGACTGTCCGATACGACAGAAATTATAAAATGCTTTGGTTAATTTTGGTGTACCCGCAAAGGTGATACAACTTTGCGCAATGACATTAACTGACATGAAGTATTCAGTGAAAATAGTCATAAATCTTACAGAGGCAGAATAGCGTGTGTCTAGACTTTCAGATTTTTTCTCCAAAACTTTTTCCTGCTTTATCTTTATTTGTTATGGCGACAACTTTAGAAATCCGTGCGTAATTGCCCAGACTTGAAAGCAATAAAGACTTCAAACAAAATTTTTTTTAGTTTCTTCTCTATTACTAAGTTAAATTAATTTTTTCAATGGTTTCAATAGTTCGTTAGCAGTATGAGCTGTATAACGACATCGACGTTGTCAAGCGAATTCAAAAAGACGGAATATGCAGGCTTGAGTATATATAGTACGAATGGATGAAAATGCTCTAGCTTATATAGTCTTCGGCATTAAATACAATAGGAGCCGTAGAAGGGGGCGACTTGGTGTGATGAACAATCTATGGAGCGCAAAAGACCAAAGCGCTGAAAATTCTTTTCTACATTTCTGAAGTGCTCACATTTAGTACTATGTACAACAAAAGCAACTGTTATGAAGACATATGTTACGTTTCTATCATTCCAATGTTTTTCTATTCAACTTAATAAGTTGAAATTAGCAATGAAAGTCGAATGTCATTCGTTTGTTGCGTCGTAGTGCTGCTGCTGTTAAGCAATAATTTGTCTTGAAGTTTTGTCGGAATGTGGTGTGGCTGGCCTTAACCAAATATGACTTCGGTCTTCTTTTTGCCAATACACTGCAAGGACGAAAGTTGAGCACACCCACACACACACAGCGAGTATAAAGAAAGACCAGTCATCTTACCATCCGACAAATGAACAGTCATCACTGACACATGTCGATTAGTATTTAACATTAATTGATATTAATAGTTGATGCTCTGAAAGAAATAATTTCGTCCTATTGCCAGCAATAACAGCTAAAATTACGACAACGACAACAACAGCACCAACAACAACAACAACGAAGGATAACAATGGTGCTCAGAAATTATTAGACAAAGTCGTAAATATTATTGCTCTAGGCAATAGTAAAAGCGATACAGAATTCTTAGGCGGGTTAGCTAAAAGAGACGAAATTAATTTCATGAGTTGAGGAAATTTAGTCGAAAGTTAGTTTCATTAAGTTTCGCAGTAATCGTTCTTTGCGTAGAAATGTCTCCGATGGTTGTCAGCACAATGGATATAAACGAAAAGGAGTTAATAAAAATACTAGTGATAGAGTTTGAGTTTTAGTAATGCAATATAAGTGTGGATATAAACGACAGATACGGATGGGTCCATCTGTCTCGCTCCCATAGAAGCGGTATATCTATGTGGTGATTATGCGAACTCTTTAAATTCCTGACCCTTATAAAATAATATTAAAAATACTAAGCAAACTAAAAACTAATTTTTAACAACTAACTTTTCGGTACTTCTAATGAATGTTTGAATTTATGGCGTAAAGAGGTATAGTAATTCTATTGTATAATATAAGTTTTGCTTACTTGACTTTCCAAACTAAGCCAATCCTTTACTTAAAGAGCTCTTATGTTTACTAAAGCTCCAGGACTTAGTTTTTGTTTTGTTTTGTTACCGTACAACATATCTTTAGTGCATATTTTGTAGTTATTATTATTATTACTAGTAATGTGTATACAAAAAAATTTATGTGTATTTTATTTACTCAATACTCTTATGCAGCTATAAACACAATATAGTACCGTACTGTATATATGCTGAAATGTTTCAAATTCCCTTTTTAAATAACTTGCCTTTAGCATACTATCTCATATGGAATGATGAAGTGTTTTTAATATTACTTAAAATAGATGAAATTGAAATATGTATCCACAGTGATATTGTGAATGCATATTTAAAGTGTGATCCTTGCCAATTACACTTCAAGTCTACTCTCAGAGCTCCGTATTCGCGGTACTACTGCGAACGAAGTACCTCCACATGGTGAGGCCTGGAAACGTGCTTTTCACAACCGTCAGAGAAGCGAAATCAAAAACCAAGGCACGTCGGCTCAGAGTGAGTGATCTGACCCAGAATGGGCGTCTGCAACAAAATCCTGGCAGGCGGAAAAAACTGCGACGTGGTGAGCTGGGCTTGCAACCCGCCACCAACGTTTAATCTATTGCAATGAAAGAAAGTAAGAAAATAATAAAACGGACCCCCTAAAATGCTGACGATCACCGAAACGAATTAAGAACCATGATTTAAGGATATGCACCTGGAATGTTAGAACACTGTATATACCAGGTGCCTCCATCCAACTGGCGGAAGTCCTCGAAGAATACAAGGCTGACATAACCGCTTTACAGGAAATCCGGTGAAATCGGACACGGGTGCTCGCGCATGAAGACATGCGACATCTACTATAGTGGCCATGCGGACAAGCACGAATTTGGATGTGGATTTGTGGTTGCCAAGAGACTGCGACACCTTGTCTCACGATTCAACCCGAATATGTACCATAAGAGTCAAGACAACGTTTTCCAACATAACACTTATATGTGCCTATGCTCCGACAAAAGAGAGAAGCGAGCCTAGAAAATGTATATGGTGCTTTTAATGCTGAAATAGGCAGGGAGACCACATTTGAGCCTACCATCGGAAAACTCAGTAGGCATACCGAAACGTCGAACAATGGCATCAGACTGATTGATTACTCTGCGCCAAGAAATATGGTAGTTAGCAGCACTAGATTTGACCATAAAAATGTTCATAAGGCAACATGGTAATCCCAGACTGATTGATGAAGAATCAGATATATCACGTGGTAGCCGATGGAAGGCACGCAACAAGAGTTCTGGACGTACGAGGTGCGAACACTGACTCCGACCACTAACTTACCGCAGTAAATGTGCGCATAAGGCCAAGCATGGCGAAAAACTTACGTAACCATGCCCAACGAAAGCTGGACATAGGTAGACTGCGGACCACAGGGGTAGCGGACGCCTACTCTAACCACCTACCTCAACTGCTACGGAATGCTCCAACCCCTGATAATTTTACCTCGCAGTGGGAATATATAGCCGACTACATAGAACGGACTGCGAGAAACGTACTTTGGTACTCAAAGCCGAGAGTGACTGATGCTGCATACAATGACAACGCGAGCTTCTCGTGAACGGCACAGGGACAAGACTAGAGACAAATCGTCTCTTCAGACGGAAAGAGAAAGAGCTGAAGAAGAGACAGGATTAGTGCATAGAGTTGCTCTGAAATAGAGGGGAAGCCCGGGAAGGTGATGAGAAAGACTGGTGGCAACATGTCTGGCACCATATTCCACAAGAGTCACATGCCACTAGCCTATGCCGATGATATATACATCATTGGCCGAAATCTGCGGGATGTTACTGCAGTTTTCTCATCACTAGAAAATGAGTCAGCATAAGTGGGATTAGCGGTCAACGAGGACAAAACAAAAATAAAGATTTTGACGAACAAAGAGTCCTCTCGATGGAGAGGTACTCGATGAATTTACCTACCTCGGACCTTCCGTTAATAAGAAAAATAGTGTCAGCTAAAGTTTTCGCCAACAGATGTTTTTACGACGACGACGTAGTTAGAAGAGCCAGAATCCAACGACTACGATGGCTGTGACATGTTGCCTGGATGGATGTAAATGCTTTAGCGGAAAAGCTGTTTGAAGGTGAACCTAAAGGACGGCGCAGAGCAGGGAGACTCAAACTTCGTTGGAAGGACAAACTGGTTGCCGACGTGCTACAATCAGGTAGGACTAACTGGAGAACGCACCCAGAAGACCGAAGCGTGTGGAATTCTTTAATACTTCAGGCCTCTAATTTATGAAACACGTTCGTAAGTTGTAATGGACCTCTTGAGAAGAAGATGATTAACAGTCTCTAGTATGGTTAAAATTTTAATTAAACTTTAAATAGTTCGCTGATATTAACCTCTACAAACAATGTACCTTAAAGTGCATTTTAAAAACTTACGATTTTACAAATATGGAAATACTCAAATATGCCAACAACCCAAAAATCAAGAATAACCATTCGCTCGCAGTAATAGTTTTGCGATGCACAAATTTTACTTTATACATATCTCTGAGTTAAGGGCGGTCATGCTAGATTTGTGCTTCCACTAGATAACCAATCTGATTGAAACAATCTAGATTAGACGATTTTACTCGTAACTGATGCAACTTTTGCTGTATGATTTATGCCATAAAGAATATTCATGAGTTTTAATATGAATTTTCTATAATTCCTTAAATCTTATTATAGCCCCACAATGCTTGCATTGAAAATATTCCGAAAATAATTACATATATATATTAATATAGTATATTGTATGGAGGCATACGAATAGCAATGCCTATAAAGTAGAGGCTACATTATGGCATTACAACGGTAGGGACATATAAATTGTTGAAATTGATAAATGTTAATGATAACAGAAAAGTTTAAATTTCTTAAGTGATTTTGGAGTAACAGGAATGATTTACATGTTGGAAAGTACTCTTACGTAGTATTCTTTTGTGATTTTGAGTTAGGTAAGACTTGGAGAGGAGCGCCTACCACGACAACTTATTAGATATATTAACCATTGCAAGTCAACATTAATTTCAGATTTAAAAATGATGGGGTTAGAACCAAAAGGATACAAGTGACATTTCGAGATATTCGCCTTCAAAGTTTCAAATTCTGTGCAAATGCAGGTATTACTTGAATTGTTTTTCGGCTAGAAACCACCAATGTTAATAAAAATCTATCTCATCTCATGCTAGTAGACAGAGATGGTGTCAAGGAACACAACTGCACATTTACCACAATTTTTATTACTTTGTCACTTGAACCCCTTTGCTTCTAATCCCCTTAAATGTGGTAGTAACAATATTATCCGAATTATAATTAACATGTTAACTTAATTTTAGCCTAGCCTCAATTAAGTTACACCCATTGCCAACCTGTTTTTTACTAGTTAACATAAGTGAGCCACAACTGTAATTGAGCTTACATTTTCCCTATCAAATTGAGTCGTATATTCTATGCGGTAGTGCATATATAGTTGTATCCACTATACTATATGAATATATTCATATCTGATGACACTCGTTGACATGCGTTGTTTGTTGGCTAGCACTGGTAGTAGTTAGTTGTATGCATGTGGTCCACACACATCCGATACAAATGAAATTTGCATTTTCTATATCAATATGCACCCAGAGAGACATCTACATCAAAGACAGACATGTGAACATGTTAATAAATGCAAAAACGTACATACATATATTTATTACATATATATAAATCAATTAAAGTGACTCGTTTTACCAATGTATGCTCATGATTGAAGCCAATATATTACATAAGTATATCGATTGGATGAAATGTATTGTGTGCCAATCCACCACAAGCATGGCGTTTACGAACAGAAATATTGAATAACTTTTCGCTTTTAGTAGATTAACACTCATACCATTTGAGACTCAGTGAAAATGCCTACTGTTTAATACGTAAAATGAATGTCGACGCAACGTCTACTTACTAAAATACCTTAATTTGCTCTTACACCTTCTAGGTTCTTGCGCTATTGTGAACTAACACGCTTTCTATTTTAAGATTCACAACCACCGAAATATCGATAATGCGGTGGACAGTACTGGGGTGCACATGTCAAAAGAACTGTGACATCTTTTATAGCTGCCATGCAGAAAGCTATAAATTTGAATGTGGATTTATTGTCGGCAAGAGACTTCGACATCTGATCTCGCAGTTTAAGCTTGAAAGACACCGAATGCGAACCAGAAAAATACGATTTTGGATATGCATTCATAGTCGGCAAGGATATATATATGACCGTTGCCCTGCAAATGACATTAAATTTGTTCTGGAAGATTTCAGTGCTAAAATAGGAAGGGAACATGCTCTTGGTTTAGCAGTTGGAAAATTTAGTCTACACAACAAATCCTCCGATAACATATTCAGACTGGTTAGCTACACAGCGGCAAGAAACATGGTAGTGAGTTGAACCATATTCCAGCATAAAGATGGGCACAAGGCAACCTGGATAACACCTGGTCAAAAGACAAGAAACCATATAATAATCGGTAGATGGCATGGCTGAAGCGTTATGGATGTACGTGTGATGCGCGGTGCAAATATTGACTAGGAGCACCACTTCGTTGCAGCAAAGTATGCACCTGATTATATAGTGATAAAAACGCTTGTAACCATACGCGAAGAAAACTAGGCATCCCAAAGTTGCATACCACCGAAATAACGAATGCCTACTCCAAACAAATCCCTCAATTACTGCAAACAAAACCCCCTTGAGGCTAATGTTATCGACACATAGTGGCAGCATATTAAGAATTCCATGATTGCTGCAACGATCGTACTTCGTTTGGAAAACCACGGTCAGGCAAGCCCTGGTACGATGAGGAATGTCGCGAAATGTCTAAAGGAAAGGATGCTGCATACAGAGCGAAAATGCAGACAATGGCAACGCGTGCAGTGACGGAGCCTTATAATGAGAAGAGGAGGGAGGTGAAACGCCTGCTCAGGCGGAAAAAGCGTATGTGGAAGAAAATATCGAATATAGAGGTGTTGCCCGACAGCTCTAACAAAAGGTAAAAAGCTAAGGTTTTGGAACAGGGATCCCCACCTGTAAAGAATGAGATGGAAGTCTGGTCACCGACACTTAGAATGTGCTGCAAATATGGAGAAAACACTTTCGTACTCTGCTCGTTCCCGAACGCAGCATAAGTGATGAAACCACACCAATCATCGACAACGGAGTATATTGCCCACCACCGAGCCAAAACGAGATCAGCACGGCATTTGCCCGGCGTAAAAATAATGTGAGTGCCTTTGGGCTGCCGGAAGAGCTTTTTAATGCAGGCGGTGATGACCTGGCAACGTGACCTTTGATAGCTCATTGGAAGCGACGTAGATTAGCAATTCGAAGGTGCCGGGTTCGATTTCCAACATCGATGAAAATTTCTTTTCAAATACTTTCCAGTTCTCCAGCCAACAAAATTTATCATATATGCTTTCACTACAAAAATCCTGATTGCGCAAGAAAAAGGAAATGATTTATCAACTTAAACCAGCTGACGCCATCTTTGGATGAATTTGGTTGTTAAAATTCACAACTAACAATCTAACAATCCCTCGACACAAACCTTATTATCTACATAGGAACGAAACAGTTGCATTACATGCCCGATCGAGTGCCGGTAAATTGAAAATGAGTATAAATAACCTGAATAATGGAATGTATGACCGACTATTGGTATCTGAGTGTTCTATGTCCTGTGCTTAAGAAAAGCGTTTCAAGTGTGTGGACCAACTATCGCGGGATCAGTCTTTTATGCATCACATACAAGGACCTGTCTAGTTTGCTATGTGAAAGACTTTCAGTGTGGCTTAAAAACTGGTATATTCATGACCGAACAGATACTCACACTACGACAAATCGTGATGAAGACCCAAGAAATGCAGATCGACACCTACCACCTGTTTATTGATTATAAAGCTGCACTGTATCGATAGTCCGATAAGACAGAAACTATTGGATGATATAGCTTAGTTTTGTATCCCCCAGCAAATCTGAATCAATTCTGCGGGCTGACACTGACGGATACGCAATCTGCAGTGGAAATATGCAAACATCTGACCAAGCGAGGCTTTATACAAGGCGATTGTTTGTCATGCGATTTCTATAATAATATAATGGAGATGATCATGCAGAAAACGGGAATAGTACTATCCTTAACAAAAGTCATATATTGCTCACGTATGCCTTTGATATATAAATCAAAGTAAGCAAAACTAATAATGTCTGCCTGGAAATAAATGGACGAAGACTAGACGTTCGCAAACCGCAGCTACTATGCTCTTGGAAAGTCATTTATTGATAAACAGGTCCCTCGACAAACTTAGATCCAACTGAACCGGACACTGATCCTACCTGTCATGCTGTTCAGCACAGAATCCTGAATAATGACACGGTCAGATGAATATATTCTGATAGTCTTCAAGAGAAAAATACTTCGCAAAATATATGCACCCATCATTGTTAACGACGAGTACCGCTGTCGAATGAACCATAAGTTGTATAACGACATCGACGTAGTCAAGCGCACGAATTTATTGAGAAATAATTTTGAAAAGCACCTACGTTCGAGCATCGAACCTGCCAATTACCTAGGTCGTGTTATGTCAAACTTTCGGCATTTGTTTTCTTTTGTGTTAAGTAAAATCAAGAGACTTAGTGGAAATATGCGAATGTGATCAATTTTGAATCTTTCGAATGGACCACAAACCCTATAGTAGAAACGAACATTCGATTAAAATTATATTTATAAAATAAATGCCAGAGATTTTGTTTTCGCTTATTATAAAAATTGAGGTAACTTTTAATGTAATACTATAAATACGAACTACAGCAGATACGGATGTAGTAGATTTAATTAAGCGTAGATTAGTTTCTAAACATGTGAGTGCACTCCTTTTATAGATGTGAAATACTTATTGCTATAACTTTACATTGCTTCTGTGGCACATTTTCCACATATTGCACAAAGTTGTTGTGCAATTGTTGTATACAGATACAACATCGATGTGTATAAGAGTGACACCAGACAAGCCACCCTATTACACTGCATATCGTATATTAGACATTGACTAAATTTATTACGAATATTGTAATCATGACTGTTGGCTCCTGGTCGTGAACTAGGAGGCCTTATTTTACTTATAAAGGATTTTTCCAAATTAATGAAAAATGCAAATTCGAATTCCTCTTGAATTCTTCCAACTTCTTTTATTGAAGTTCAATGTTAAACTTAAAAACTAACAATAAGCAAAATCCGCTTCTTGCGGTAATACAAAAGAATGAGAGATCAATATGAGTGAAAACAAAAACTACTCAATTAGTGACAAATATTCTCTTTTGAAAGTACTAAATTAAATGAGATAAAAAAAATAAGAACTTATAACTAATGTTGGCACTGAGGCCTGGTTGAACGGTGCGTTCAACATCCTCCCGGGGCTTAGGTTGCCAAAGATACAACTCGTGCAAAAATTCCGCTAACAATTACGCCAAAGGCTGAGTTTTGTAGCTTTATAAACTTGTTGGCGGGTAAACATACAAAGCGTATCGGCAGATATCAGCTCCAATAACCCCGTCAATTCGGTGGAATGCGTGGAGCTCAGGGTGAGCCTTTGGATCCACGTCAGCGACTAGACAAGCCAATATTTCGGTTTCAACTGGATCGGTACAGGGGTGAAGTGTGTTTTTTAATAACGGATATCTTGGTAAATTCTGGAACCAAGGGGGAAACAATTTCATTGTCTGCAACGTTGGGTTGAAGTGGGGTTGTGTCTTTTGAAGGATCTGCGGTCGCAGGGGCATGTGGCGTCGAAAAACAAGTTATACAGATCCCCGTTGTTTTAATAATGACATCCATCAAAAATCGGAACAGTCTCTCAATAGGTGGTTCTGACTGCAAAAAAAAGAAAGAAGGAAAAGAAAGACAAATACAACGATAAATTAGCATTTTGAAAAAGACGATCATTTTGAATTTGTTAATTTTGTTTGCTATGTGTTTGTACTTTTTGTTGATCAGGTGGCTCAGTTGGTAGTATGCAAAGTTTAACTGCTGGGCGCTTAATTATACCGTTTTGTGTTTTGATCTCTGCTACTCGCACGTTACTGTCTTTGCCGTAGAACACCTTAATGACTCGTCCTAAGCGCCATTCAGTGGGCGGCAGGGTATCATCTTTAATAATAACGAAGTCATTCTCTTTTATGTTATTTCGAGCTGTTTTCCACTTATATCGCCGCTGAAGCTCGGTAATATATTCTGCTTTCCAGCGCTGACTGAATATATGTTGAATAGTTTTTAATCGCTTCCATCGGTTTAAGTGCGATATATTTGAATGTGGTGATTCACAACGGGTCTCAGGTGGAGCCGTAATTGGAGCTCCTCGCAACAAATGTCCGGGTGTTAGTGGCAATAATTCAGCTGCGTTATCTGACACTGCACAAAGAGGTCGAGAGTTAAGCACTGCTTCGATTCTGATCAGCAACGTTGTAAACTCTTCAAAAGTAAAAGACACATTCTGAGTGACTTTTTTAAGGTGCGCTTTCATGCTTTTAACAGCGGCCTCCCAGAGGCCACCCATGTGTGGTGCATATGGAGGTATGAATGACCAGGAAAACCCATGCAAGCTGTATTTATCTTGCAGACATTTTTGAGCAGTTTTCAAAAATTGGTTATGTTCTTGCAGCAATTTGTAGCTCGCTCCAACAAAGTTTCGGCCGTTGTCAGAAAACATAGTTTTAGGAAGTCCTCTACGTCCTGTGAATCTTGTGAATGCCGCAATAAAAGCATCAGAAGACAAATCAGAGCAGACTTCAAGATGGACGGCTCGAGTTGAAAAACAAACAAACACTGCAGCGTATCCTTTAACAATTTTTGCGTTTCTCAGTAGAGATGATTTCAAGTTGAAAGGACCCGCGAAGTCCACGCCTGCGTAAGTAAAAGGCAATGAAAAATTTACACGTTCAGGTGGAAGTGCAGCCATTATTTGCGTTTGGAATCTTCGCTTGTATACTGTACAAGCCTTGCATGCTCGGATGCATTTTCTAATTACATTTTTGAGTCGTTGAATATAGAATCCTTGCCTAATAGCTCGAAGCATTATGTTATATTCAGCATGGAGTAGAATTTGATGGGTGTAACGTACAAACAATTCTGCAAAATGTGATTTGTCGGGAATAATGATTGGATGTCGCTCATTGTAACTAAGACCAGCATTTTCGAGACGACCACCTACACGCATAAGACCGTTGCTATCAAGAAAAGGAGTAAGAGTTAGTATGCAACTTTTCCTACTGATTGGTTCCTTTTGCAGTAAACAAGCATATTCTCTCGCAAAATATCGTTTTTGGGCGCTAATAATCAAATATTGCTTTGAAAGTATAATTTCTTCAGGTTGAATTTATTTTTTATCAGAATAATGTTGTTTGCGGCATGATCGAATAAATCTAAAGATGTAGCACGTAACACGCAATGCTCGATTTAAAGATGAAAATCTTGAGATAAATTCTTCGTTTATTTCCAAATGAAATGTTGAAACTTTTTTGGTTTCTAAATCAGTGGGTTCAAAAGTACGTGGTGTTGGCCAAGCTTCCGTGGGTTGTTGAAGCCAGGAGGGCCCATGCCACCAAAGACTATTGTCTGTCAAGTCCTGTGGGGTGCAACCTCGGGTACCCAAGTCAGCAGGATTATCTTTTGTGCTAACATGTTTCCACTGCGAAATATTAGTTGTATTGAGAATTTCAGTTACGCGATTCGCGACAAAAGTTTTTAAAGATTGCGGAGATTTTTGTAACCAACCGAGGACGATCGACGAATCTGTCCATAAAAATAGTTCGAAATTTGTTTGTAAAGATTTTGTTATGGTTTTAATTAAATTTACGAGTAAAGCGGCTCCACATAGTTCCAATTTTGGGATTGTTGTACGTTTGAGAGGTGCGACTCTTGTTTTGGCTACCAGTAGGTGGCTGGAGAAGTTGCCGAACGAATCTTTTGTTCGGAGATAAACTGCCCCACAATAGGCCTTTTCCGAGGCGTCACTGAATCCATGTATTTCCATTGAGTTATCTGGTGAATAGTTTACCCATCGTGGTATGTGTAATGAAGTAATGTGTGGTAAGTTGGAGACAAATGAATTCCACAAAATCAACAAATGGGGTGGGACACCCTCATCCCATCCAGATTTTAACTCCCACAATTGCTGCATAAATATCTTTGCTACAACAACTATTGGTCCAAGCCAACCAAGTGGGTCGAAAAGTCTTGCAATAACTGATAAAATCATTCTTTTTGTTGCAAATGGTGTGTTTTCAATAGGTTTAACGTCGTAATAAAATGTGTCTGAGAGCGCATTCCAGCGAATGCCTAATGTTTTGACAGTACTTGAGTCGTCAAACTTTAAAAAATCTTCGTCAAGAAGATCCTCCCGGGGCAAGTTTTCTAAAAGTTCTTGGTTATTGGCAGTAAGTTTCTTCAGGGGGAAGCCAGCTGACTTGAGAACGTTTATTAACTCCGTTTGCTTCGATTTCGCATCAACTAATGTGTGTCCACCTGACAACACATCGTCCACATAGATTTCGTTTTGCAGGATTTTAGATGCTATTGAACTAGTTGATTTACAATCAATACTAAGCTGCTTCAACGTTCTTAAAGCAAGGAACGGTGCACAGTTGATTCCAAATGTGACTGTTTTTAATTCGAAAGTGTTGACTGTTTTATCATGGTCTGGGCGAAATAGAATTCGTTGATATGGCCGATCATCTGGATGTATAAGCACCTTGCGATACATTTTTTGAATGTCGCCTGTAAAAACATGTTGATAATATCGCCAATTAATCACAATCTGCATAAGATCTGCTTGTAGAATCGGACCAGGGTATAATACGTCGTTCAGGGAGAAACCGCTGTTGGTCTTCTTAGATCCGTTAAATACAACTCTTACTTTTGTCGTTTTGCTGTCTGGTTTCACGACTGCATGGTGGGGTAGAAAAAACGAAAAATGCTTTTCCTTTGCATTTTCATAGCAATTACATGGTTCCATGTGATCCATGTCAACATATTCATGTAAAACTTTTTTATATTCAGATTGGAGATCAGGAGTTTTACTTAAAGTCTTCTCCATACGATGGTATTGAGCGAGAGCCATGCTTCGGGAAGGGCCCAGAAATATTTTTTCTGGGTATTCTGATCTAAATGGAAGTCGAACTACATAACGACCATTTGGATGTCGATATGTTGTCCGCTTATAAAATTCTTCGCAGTATATGTCGTTATCGGAAACTGTATTTTTTCTCTCGATTTCTTCTAGCTCCCAAAATTTCTTTATTTGTTCTTGAAGAGCAGTATTGTCGTTGGTTGACACTAATGTTGAAAAATTGTTAACATCGCATGCTGGCAGGGGGCCAGACAGATACCATCCAAATCTGGATTCTCTCGCCTCTAATCCGCTTCCAATATTTGAACATACGCCGTCCAAGTTGATAAATGGTAAATAATCGCTTCCTATTATCATGTCAATAGGAGCTGGTTTGAAAAATTTAGGATCAGCTAATTTAAGTTTCCGAAGATCAGGGAGATTTTCTATTTTAACCCTTTTAGAAGGTAGGAAGTGGCCTAATTTTGCTACAACAATTGCTTTTATTTTGATTTTAAAGTTTGATTCCCTTGATCTAATATTTATGTAACATCGGCTACTGGAATTGCCGACAATCGTACCACCGAGTCCCGAAATTTGAGTATGATGACTCTCAATGGGGATTAAAAGATTCTGTTGAATACTTTTTAATATAAAAGATTTTTCCGAACCTGCATCTAACAGCGCCCGAATGGTGACCAATTGACCAGCATGGTCAATATCTATTAATGCCGTAGGCAAAATAGTTGTCCCCTCGTTTTGTGTAAAATTCGTTTGAACCGCGTCAACTTGTACGCGTGAGCTCGAAGTACTAGTAGCAGGGTGCTCATTGTTGGTAGTTGAAGTATTGAGTAAATTTCGGTTATCTTTATGTTTATTTACAAAGTCCTTATTTTGAGCTCGTTCTAAATGAAGCATTGTATGGTGCTTTCGATTACATTTTTGACAAGATTTTTCACTTGTGCAGTTTGATTTAAAATGTGTTGATGCGAGGCAGTTTGCACAATATTTATTTGCATACACATATTTAATTCGCTCGCTGACCGATAGTGCTTTAAAATGATCGCATTGACGCAGTGAATGATTTTGATTACATTTCTTGCAATTGTATTTATTTCTTTCAGGTTCCAGGTGGGAATGAAAAGCTTGAGACTTTTGATGTGATCCTTGATAATCTCTCGAATTAGTTTTCCTCATGTCTATGATAGTTTCCAAAATCTCAATTCGTTTTGCAAGAAAAGTGTCCATTTGTAACCAGGTTGGCAGTTCCTTGTGGTTACTCAAAGAGTCTTCCCACGCACGCAATGTATCCTCAGGAAGTTTTGTTGAACAATGATGTACTAGGATAGGGTCCCAATTCTTGGTGTCAATTTTATATGATTTAAAAATTGCTAAGCTTTCGTTGATTCCACGTTGAATCTGCCTTATTGATTTTGGGGTTTCAGCTTGAGCTGCTTGAATTCCAAAAAAATGTTTCATCTGCTGATGCACTAAAATTCGTGGGTTCTCGTATCTAGTTTTCAACGCATCCCATGCCAACTGAAAATTTTCATCAACCAAATCAAACCTTTTTACAATCTGGTACGCCTCACCCCTTGTCTTGCTTCGCAGGTGGTAAAGCTTTTGTGCTGCGGATAATTCTGGATGGTTTCCAAATACAGCAGAAAAAATGTCTCGAAAAGCAGGCCATTTTGAATATCCTCCTTCAAATGGCTGGGTATCACACGGTGGCAATTTTAAAGATGAAAATCCTTGATGGCTTATAGTAGTATCATGTCTGATACTTTCATCTGCCTTAGAAGGCTCCTTTGCTGTCACCATGTCTGCAATTTTAGATCTGCAACTTAAATACTTCTTGTAGGCATCCTTATGTTTGCTTGTAGCTATTTTTAAAAAATCTGAATCTTCAGCAGTTTCATCTGCGATCATGATTTCTTCATAACTGGCGGCCAGTTTCAACCATCTTCTTTCCAGTTCATTTTCTTCTACTTTCAAGGATGTGATTTTGGCATCCTCTGAAGGTTTAAAATCCTTACAAAATGAAACGACCTGTTCATAGTCAAAAAGGAATTTTCTGCGTGCTGCCATTTCGAATTAAAGAATCAGGCGGTATCTCAAAGTACGGTCGTTTTCGTTTATTGAAAAATTTAATTTTTTTTAATATTTTTGGTATTAATTTCTGTGTGTATTTTAAGAATTAGGCTGACCGAATAATTTTCAAATTATTTAAAATTATTTTTCGTGTAAAAATTATCAGAATTCAAATCAGGTTGATTGAAAAACTTCCAAGTTTATTTAAAATAATATTTCCAGAAAAAACTTTCAAAATTAAATAGCCTCCAAAAGGAAAAAACTGTTTTATTTAGTTTTAATTGAGTTGCAAATATTGCAATCTTGTTTTATTTTTCAAAAGTTCTGCATTACGCGATTTAATTTGTTAAAAATAGGTATATTTTTTGTTTAAATTGTCTCAAATTTTTTTATTGCGGTAAGTTTTTAATCTCGTAAACCAATTTTAATATTTTGCATTTTATTTTTGCTTTTGATATATTAGGTGCAATTAATTTTGCATTATTTTATTGATTAGGTAACCCTAGATGTATTCTTGACCACTTAGTACATCTTTACGCAGGCACCATCAAATAAAACATAACAAACCGCTGCTTACTGCAACAGCTAGGCGGTTAGCACACAAACACCTGCACTCAAATTGTCTCTGGTTTGTTGTTGTGTTCTGGAAGTCAGGCGGACTGCAATATGTTGTTGTTGTACGTTGCTTTTTTTCTCGAAGTCAGGCGAACTCCCATACGTTGTTGTTTTTTTTTTTACCGGTACCGTTATTCGCGTTTTGTAGTTTAGTATTCACTTTAAACACTTTTGATTAATTATTGAAAACCACAAATAGTTTATTGAAAAACTCACCCTTCGTTAAAGCTGATACTAGTGAATGTTTTTCTTCTTGTCCAAAGGTTATTTTCATCTGCCAGGAGGGCAGCCGAATTTATGATTCTGTTTTGTTGTTCTTCTTTACTTTATTTATATTTTTCCGCGACACGTCTGACCACTTTAAAATTTGCTTAACTATGATCTGATTTCGAATGTTCTTCTGCTTTGTTTGTTTGTTATGCGCTAACGTTGGTTTGTGTGTACGGACATAGAGCATAAACCCTTTTCGTTAATCTCCAGTTGAGACGTATGGAATGGAACGTGTGAGTGTGAAGTGATCCCCTATCTCTCTCAGCGTAGAGAGTAAGTTAGGATGTAGATGAAATGAAAATACGAATTGTATGTACAAAGTGACCGCGGTAATTGTCGACTTTATTGTGCTGTACTTTGTATATAATATATTGGAAATGTACCGATTGTTATATTATGCACCGTTTATAGACATTCAAATTATATATTTCATTTGTTTTTCTGGTTAATCGTTACGTAATTAACCAACAATTTTCGATACCGAAATTATTATTTTTTTTGTAAAATTTTTCCCGTTGAACTAGTTATTGTCGTTGACAAAATGATCGCTTAACAAAAAATACCAATTATCATTGTACGTACCTTATCTCTTCTTCTTACTTTCTTGTTGTTTTCTTTGTTACCTCAGCCTGAGGAACAAATGGACTTCTTTCCCTTCTTGTTGTTAACGTATTACCAGGGTGCTACGATGTTGTAGTTGTCGTTCTAATGCTTTGTTGTGGGGGGGGGGGGATTACTTCTGCTGTGCCGGGTTGGAAGCTTCAGATGTCCCTTTTGATAATTCAATTGCCGTTTAACTTCTTATGTATGAATGATGAAACGCCAAATTCTGCTTGCAATAGACCTCTTGCCTCTGGATGACCTCTTGTCTATGCAATGGTTATGTACTTTGTTTTCTAGGTTAGAAAACGGGCAACAGTGAAATGTATACTGTTTTCAACTGCTGGTTCAAATCTCATCCAAGCCTCTGCTAAGATGTTTCGAAGGACCATATGTTGGTCGTTCTAATGCTTCAATTGTTGTTTCACTTCTTGTGTATAAATGATGAAACGCCAAATTCTGCTTGCAATAGACCTCTTGTCTTTGGATGACCTCTTGTCTATGCAATGGCTATGTACTTTGTTTTCTAGGTTAGAAAACGGGCAACAGTGAAATATATGCTGTTTTCAACTGCTGGTTCAAATCTCATCTAAGCCTCTGCTAAGATGTTTCGAAGGACCATATGTTGGCTCCTGGTCGTGAACTAGGAGGCCTTATTTTACTTATAAAGGATTTTTCCAAATTAATGAAAAATGCAAATTCGAATTCCTCTTGAATTCTTCCAACTTCTTTTATTGAAGTTCAATGTTAAACTTAAAAACTAACAATAAGCAAAATCCGCTTCTTGCGGTAATACAAAAGAATGAGAGATCAATATGAGTGAAAACAAAAACTACTCAATTAGTGACAAATATTCTCTTTTGAAAGTACTAAATTAAATGAGATAAAAAAAATAAGAACTTATAACTAATGTTGGCACTGAGGCCTGGTTGAACGGTGCGTTCAACAATGACATCTGATTCATGTAGATTATATACCTCTATGTAAGGATCCCTGTAAACTGATGATTCTTATGATTGCATTCGTAATCGTTGCGATACCAATGACAGTTGTTGGTGCATTTGTTGTTGATTAGTTTATAATCTATATTCACATGGCATCATGATGTATTCCAACAGTAGATGTGTAAGTATATAATACTACAAGCATAACACAATCATATATAATGTTCAGATTGTTACATACGGCAGCCTGCATGCATATGTAATTTGTTTGCAACTATGACCGCAAAGGAATAGAAAGTCATTAACGTGTTAATTATATTTATATTTAAAATGTATTTACAAAAGTACTTATTTGGAGTAATTAACCAATTTTCTGAAAGGCAGGAGGGAGTGGGACATAAGTTAGATAAATTTGATTATCATGACTAAATAAGAAGCATTCAGAGTCTGTATGCATCCATCACAGTTACATGGGTAACTTGGCAGTGTTGGAGTAAATTTAAATTTATTTAGATAGTTTATCAATGGTTAGGTGTGGCGTAAAAACGTGTGAAGCTATAATCTATGAATTTATTCAATGTAGTTTAATTCAAGGTTTTCCGACAATTATAGATTTACGTATAATTAAATTTCTGTGAAATAAATTTATTAAATTATTACCATAAACAAATAGAACATGTGTTACATGGAAACTATAATTAGTGTTCTTAAAATTAAAATATATATTTTGTATAGGAAGTCTTATTGGTTAAACGATTATTGTGTTGTCATGGTGAAGAAACGGAAAATTTGTTATAAATATCTTTGTAAGCTATTGCAACGGCAATTATTACAAAGGGGAAACACATAAATGATATGGATGATAAATTCAAAATCTTTACATCATTTAAATTTTAAGATAGGACCAAAATACGAAAATAACTGTTATTTGAACTAAGCAGCGCAAATATAAGTTTGTGTTTTTTTGTAATGGGGATCGGTTGTGTGATAGTGGTTAGAGATCGAAATAGAATAGACAGAGAATATAAGTTCCATTTTATGTAATAATTTATTTTATGTTCTTTTAGCTACATTTGTACAATATTTTTGTATAGTAGGTGTATTTTTATCTTGATCCCGTGCTAAATTCAGTCTTTTTTTAATTACAGAACTCTGGCTTTCAACATGCCTATATCAAAACGGAGCTGCAAAAGTTACAAGCCCCCCGATTAAGAAGTTTGCATATTGATCATGATTCAATTAAAGTCCTGCTTAGAAAGTGTTCCCCTTAATTACACAGCACTTTCCCTACCTCTCTCACAAAAAACTTATACAATACTTTTTCCAAAAAATAAGCATCCATCAGTGACTACATCATCATCTTCTGCTATTACATTTTTGCTTAATTTAATAAGGTACATACGTACATAAACAAGTAGATATGTACAATATACTCATACTTCCTGTTTTAACTAAAAGACAATATATTTAAACACGTATCTTAAGTATTTACATGGCAAACAGAAATTGTACGTTGAATTGAAGGAGGAAGTCAAGATAAGACAAAACAACTACACAAATTCCCTTTCTCAACGAAAACAACAAATATTTTCTTAAGGAAGAGTAGTAGCAAAACACAGAGTAAAGTACCAGAGAAATAACCAAATAAAACACAAGAGTACAAAGAGGAAACTATATGAAAGCAATAAATGCAGGAAGTAGTTCAATGAGTTGGACGACAACGATTTTGAAAGTAACTACATGAGAAGACGATAGCTATTTATATCGTCAACCCAATGCGAGAATAGTTTATTTAGGGATAGTACTAGCTGACCTGCAGAAATCGATCAATTCTGCCGCACTTCGATCGATATCGGATTCAGTCTGGTTAGTTTCGCGTCGACAAGATACATGGTAGTAAGCGGAACTAGATTCATTAACAGCTGCCTTCGTCGAATCCTAAAAACAGTCTGCCAAACACAATCAGTAATGCTCAGCTTTGGATACAAACGGGACAAACCCCAGTCGAAACTGATATCCAAAGAATGGATATGAATCGGACATGGCTTGTGAAGACCACATTCTGACATTACTTGAATGAAATCCTCAAGGCATATGCAGATGAGGACGTCTAAGTAATACATGGAAACGGCAGCTGGATATGAAAACAGCTGAAACATTTCGCTTTAGACAGGAAAGAAAGGAACGCAAACGCGAATTTATATATATTTAACATGAATATGACCTGATCAAAAGACAAGAATCCAGAAAGACATGTCTAAAATGTGACGGACGTGCGTGTAATGTGCGGTGCAAATATTGAGCCGGATCACCACCTAGTTGCCGCCAAGGTACGCACGCGATTAAGTAGTGCTTAAAACATTCGAAACCGAAAGCAAAGGAAGCTAGACATCGCAAAGATGCAAAACACCGAGATAGCCATGACCTATTCCAATAAACTCTCTCAAATACTGCAAACAAAGAACCCTTAATCTGATGTTCCCAACAGAGTGACAACATATTGTGAATTCTATGACTACTGTCGCAACGACAGTACTGGTTTACGAAAAACCGTACTCAGACAAGCCCTGGTACAAAAAGGAATATCGCATAACGTCTGTGGAAATTGATGCTGAATGTAAAAAAAAAAAAAAAACATTGGTAACTCGTGCTTTGGCAAAATGATATGATAAGAGAAGGAGAGAGATGTAACGCAAAAAAACGTATATTGAAAAAAAGGGAAAATTACAGAAATACCCGAAAGTTCTATCAAATAGTAAAAAGCAAAGGCTTTGAAACAGGGATCCTCATCTGTTAAGACAGGAATGGGAATCTGGTTGCGGTCACGCAGTCTGTGCCCCAAATATGGAGGGTCATTCTGGTCATTTCCGCAGGCAGCATAAGTGACATAATCAGACTAATAATCGAAAACGAAGTGTATTGTTCACCATAAGCCAAAACGATATAGCACGCCAATTGCTCGGCTTAAAAGCAATTAACCCGCGTGAGCCGATGGAATGGTGTCAGAGCTTTTGAGGGTGGCGGTGATGATTTGGGAAAGTACATGCACGGGCTTATAAACACGGTTTGGCTCAAGGAATGCGTACCCTTAGATTAGAATCTGAGTGGTCTACGTCCTGTATTTAAGAAAGGCGATTTAAATATCGCAGGGTCAGCATTTTACTCATCGCATACAAGGTCCTGTCTAGGGTGTTACGCGCAAGACTATAGCCTATTCTAGCGAACCCGATTGTACCTTATCGGGTACAATCTCCAGGTCGATAAAGCCACGATCGACCTGGAGAAGACACATGGAATGCAGACCGACACCTCCCCTCTGTTTATCGCTTAAAAAGCTGTATTCGGCAGTCCTATTAGATGTTGAGTTTGGTATTCCTGCGAAGCTGATATGGTTTTTGCGGGATGACAGTGACGCGAAGTCTTCAGTGAAAATAGGCAATAATCTGACGAAGCCGTTTTATACTAAGAGAGGCTGTAGACATCATAATGGAGATGATCATGCGGAAGACTGCAGTTAACACGACTGGTACCATCTATCCATCTTCTATATACATATATAAAAATGAATTTGTGTTTGTTTGCATTTTTTTATCTTTATGAAATGTTAAAATTTTTTTTCAATGTGGGGTCGGTGGTGAAAATACGGTGTTTGAATATCAAATGGGCCTGACCCCGCCCATTGGACCCAATTTTTGGATACGAAATATATGGTTGGCTGTTCCACCAATCGCCTCGAAAAATTGTGTGGATGCATTTGGCACCAAAATTCGTGATCCAACAAAAAAGGGGCGCGATCGGATCAGTGGGCGTGGCTTACATATTGAACTTTTAAACGTCTGTATCTCCTAAACTATCAGAGGTATGAAGATGAGATATGCTGTTCGTACAGTTAGAATTATAGCCAGGGTAGAATCTGACGGCTTTTCGATAATACCGATTGATACGAAAATGTGACAAAGTGGTACTAAGGACCTGCTGATAGTCCCTGGCTATACATGGATGTGATTAGATAAAGGGGCGTGATTCCGCCCATACACTTTAAAATTTAAAATGGATATATCTCATGAACTAACAGAGATATAAAGATGAGAATTTCCATATATGTTGTCGGTAAAATGGGCTATTCCATGCCCCTATTTAAATAAAGAGTTATAACTGCAAGGACATATCTCAGCTGCGCCGACTAAAACAGTGATGTGTTTTTCATTTACTTCATAGGTATGTGTTTTTCAATTACTTTTCAGGAGAGCGAATCGGTAATAAATCCTATAAATAGCAAATTTAAGCAATGTTTATTGGAGTTGGACGGGAAAATAGCTTTTGTTTGACTGGAATGCACAGTTTGAATTTTCATAATATATCAGAGGTAGCATTGCCGAAAGTTTTGAAATAATGAATGTGTGGGGGTTCTTTTAGACCTTAAGAACTGTTGATAGGTATAAGTTTAAATCCAGCTGTCATACTCATAAAATTTGTTAGACTTCTTTCAGTATACTTTGACAAATCACTATGCAAGGACTTCGACTAGAGCAACGTTTACATGTCGTAAATATTTATTTTCAAAATGTCAAATTTATGGTGCACATTATCATCCATCTGAGCAACTAATACACAATACTATAGATACACAATACTATAGATCGATCACATTTACGATCACATAATATTCATCCAAATCAAGCGCGTACTGTGCGTACCGTGCGTACCGTGCGCTGTAGGCATAAGTGTGACAGAGGACTCGAATTTATCGAACCGACGACGGTCTGAGCAATTCGGTCTCTGCAAATGTTGAGGAAATATATTGGCCTACAGTTTGTGCATATGTAGTACTCTGCAATAAAGGCATGAATCTTCAAATGACATTTTCAGTTCCGATCAATAAGCAAAGAAGGCATGCCAAAAGTGTTTCTAACGCCCAAAGAGATAGTTAGTACACAGAAGTATGCCGCTACTACAAATAAAAAGAAAAAAATAATTGCGATCTTTAGCGAAATGTCAGTTTCCGATTACTGATAAAAGTGGTTTTCGCCCTACATACAGATAAAAACTTGATCTACTTGTCGGCACTATAGATATGAATTTGCTGATAAACTATTTACTATCTTCATAGAGCCTAAGGTATTTAGTATTTAAAACATTAAAACTTCCTTGCTTGATTTCCAATTACGGAGTTACTTAAAATTAGTTACATAAGTTACGAAATTATTATACATAAGTTGCTAGTTGTTACTGCGGCCTTTTCAAGCATTGCGAAGCAATCGGCAGATGTGGCTCTGGTGATTTAAAACAATAAATCTTATTTGGCTAACTTCTATATTAGGGAGTTACTTAAAATTAGTTACATCAGTTACTAAATTATTATACATAAGCTTCTAGATGTTACTGCGGCCTTTTCAAGCATTGCGAAGTTGTCGGCAAAAGCGGGTCTGGTGATAAATTAAGATAAAACCAAGTTATTTGTTTCAACAAACAAAGATTCGACTTGGTTTGAGCTCTGCGTGTATGCTCACAACTATAACTTTGAAATCGTAGATGATTTGTCTACCTAGGCTCTGGCGTAAACAAACAAAATAATGTCAGCCTGGAAATTAAGCGACAAGCATTGATAGTAAACCGTTGCTACTACGCGTTAATCAATAATTCTCTCGACAAACAAAGATCCAACTCTAAACGAAGATCAAAAAAGATTCAGACACTGATCCTATTTGTCTTGCTCTACAGAGCAAAAACCAGGGTAATGACACAGGCGGAATAATCAAATCTTCGACTCATCGACAGAAAAATATTTTGCAAAGCATTTGGACCCATCATTATTAATGGCAAGTACCGTCGTCGAATGAACCATGAGCTGTATAACGACATCGACGGAGTCATGCGCGAATGCCCTGGCTTGGACACGTTGTACAAACGAATAAAACTATTCCAACTCAAAAAGTCGATAGCCGGCACAGTACGGGTGACCATAACTTTGTTGGATGGACCAGGTGGAAAAGCTGTTTTTCTAATTTTGTGTTAATTCGTACTTGTGTCTACCGATGGTTGCATTTCAGTTTCTGCTGCCAAATAATAACAACAATAAGTGGAAAACATGAGGTAATTAAAATTAATATAAACATATCTATGTGGAATTTTTAAAGTATTCTATACCTCACATGTGAAGTCTTGCAATTAATTGACTCCAATAATCTTTATCATAATCCCATTATGGAATTTAATTGAATTTTCCGCCCTTTATAGCGTTCGTTGGAACAAACGCTGTGATAAACTACACTTACTCCATTACCTTATCCTAGGTCACAGTGTACCAAAGCAAGAATACAAATATTAGTAACTTAAAACAGGATAACAAAACAATAGGAAATGACAATGGAATAACTGAGAAAAAAAAGCACAACAGCCAAGAAATACAAAACAGCGTAAGGAAACTAAAAGGAAACAGATAGTAAAGCACACACAAAACTATAGGAACCTAAAGGAAAACAACAACAACAAAAAACACTAAATCGTATAAGCCAACAGCAGCACTTACACACAAAGTAGCACACAAACACAAATAAGGGAACTAAGCTCAGGGTGTATTGTTGATGATAGAAGGACGCAACTGGGATCTGAAAATAGCTAGTATCTTCATGTTTGCTATCCTCCCTTTCTCGCTTGCTGAGCCAGAGAGCTAAACAATAACAATATCATATATTAAAGAGACTTAGAGTTAATGCCATAAAAATAGGGAAATCATATATTCGTATCTAGGATCACGATGAGTAAGTGGAGTTGTAATAAAATATGTACTCACTTTAACGAAACTACTAGGCAAACATTTGTCTCTTTGGCCTATAGAGATATAGATAAAGATAAATGTACGTACTAAAATGTGTATGAGCGTGTGAAACACTATTCATACACATGTAAATATATTTGTTTTAAATCTATGTAAACCTTTAGAATGTGCGTAATGTTTTGGTGGCTATATTGGAGTTAAGGAATTCGTATTTAATGTTCGACGGAATTCTACCAATAAGGATATCAGGAGTCATTAAAGTCTGCAGTTATTGGTTGTAATGATTGTTAGAAACTTAGTATCTAGTATATTGTATCATGTATAAACCGATATGAATGTTTAATGGACATTTTATGTGATATTAAAAACGAATAATCGTTCTATGCTTCAAAAAGTTTTAGACTTACGTTTATTTCCCAAAGAGTTTTACCTTTAGAAGAATTGAGATGTTCAGATTGCATCTTGTCGTAAAATCTATAAAAAAAGAAATATGTAAAGTATTAGAACTATATAATCCTTTATTTAATTAAATAACTTAAATTAAAAATGAGCTCCTAGAAACATTTTATAGCAACACCCTTAGAGATGAGGGCATATTTAATTTGATAAGTATAACGCATTAAAGCAGACGAGTTAGATCACAAGTAAATTAAGACCAAGTTCCTTAAGGACATCTGTCTGGCTGGTGGACACAATAACTCGAGTAAACCTTCACTGATCATTTTAAAAATTTCCCAGTAATAATATTTTTCAATATTATTTTATGGGATATAAAGTACGCAGAAAAGCCCTAGCACATCTGGTTCCTCCCATACAAAATGACAAAATTTTGGAAAATTAACATTTATCCCATTACATCTAAAAGGGACAACTAAAGGATATTTGAATGCGGTCCGTTTATCATCTTGTAGTAGTAGTAGACACCTTTTGGTAAATCCCATACAATAGTCCAAATTCACTCTCATAATTATACCATCCCCTTAGGGATGATGTATGTATATATCATATGATACGAAAAAAAGTGTAAAGCATTAAAGGAGACGTGTTAGGCTCCAAGTATTTTAAAACAAAAAGCATGTCTGTCTGCAGTAACCATGTCACCATATAATATATTATGGTGAAAAGCCCGAAACTGATGTTTCCGCCAAGAACACCAAAATGTGTGTTTGGCGCTGACTTAACTGTTTATTAGGGCGGCAGTGAAATGTACAGACGATTTTTTTTTTTGGTATAAAAAAAACGTGACGTAGATTTGGATAAGATCGGACAGCCATCCGTGCCTCAAAGAGGTCAACGGTCAAGGTATTAGGTATTTAATTTTTTTTCGTAAATATGTAATAATCAAATACTGACGTGTGTGGGCGAATGGTCTCACGCGCTGTATGGCATGTTACGTCGTCGTATTGGAACCATTTCTCCTCCGAATGATTTTCAATAACATGAGAAATAAAAAGTCAATTGATCGTAAATTGGCTCTAATTCTTACACCAGTTGGATCTTAGATGGATGTAGGCCTAGATCTTTCCTAAACACTTGATTTGAATGAATATTACCCAAATCAGTAAATATGATCGGTCCATAGTATTACGTATAAGCTGCTCAGATTGGATGTTTATGTGTACCATGAACTTTGACAAAGTGCACACTCCAAAGTGATTTCGGGGAGCAGAGAGCGCATTTTGAAAATAAATTTCCACGAAGTTTAAGCTTTGTCTAACACACTTCATTAGTATGACAGCTAGATTTACACTTGTACCTATCAGGAGTTCTATAAGACTATAAAAAACCCACACATGGGTTATTTCCAAATGCTAGGAAATGCTACCTCTGACATACAATGAAACTTCAAATTGTGGCCCCCAGTTTAAATTTTCTAATTTTAGGATTTATTACCTGAAAAGTTATTTAAAACCAGTAAGAAAGTTTCAGTCGGGCAACCCGACTTGCATATACCCTTACCCTTACTCAGTAAAACAAAAAATTTTCTATTTTATTGATATTATTACTCGATTTCTAACGTGGGCGGAGGGGTACATTTATAAGGGAGGTACCAGAAGGGGGGTGCCTAGACTTCCAGATTTTTTTTAACATATATTTATACTGTTATAGCTTTACAAAATACAAAATTTGGGCACGAGTGTATTGATATTATTACTCCATCTCTAAAGTGGGCGGAATGGTACATTTGTATGGGAGGTACCAGAAGGGGCTTGTCTAGATTTCAAGATTTTTTCTCCAAAACTTTATCCTGCTTGAACTTTACTAAATACAGAATTTGGACACGATCGCGTTTGGTATATTGATATTATTACTCCATCTCTAAAGTGGGCGGAAAGATACATTTGTATGGGAGGTACCATAAAGGGCGTCGCTAGACTTCCAGGTTTTGTCCAAAATTTTATCCTGTTATAACTAAACAAAAAAAAAGAAGTTGGGCACGAGTGTATTGTTATTATTACTCCATCTCTAAAGTGGGCGGAGTGGTACATTTGTATGGGAGGTACCAGAAGGGCGTGTCAAGACTTCAAGATTTGTTCTCCAAAACATTATCTTGCTTGAACTTTATTTAATACAGAATTAGGCCACGATCGCGTTGGGTATATTGATATTATTACTCCATCTCTAAAGTGGGCGGTACCAGATGGGGCGTGGCTAGACTTCCAGTTTTTTTTTCTTTATTGATTTATTCATATTTGGTCGCGTCTTTCGAAAGTTATCGTGCTCACCAGCCGGACAGTCAGACAGACAGACGGACATGGCTCAAACGACTTAAAAAGTCATGAATCGAATTTGGTTCAAAGAATTGTTTGATACACTTTAATAGTTACATATTGACGTGCGTGGGCAGCTCCTCTGCACTTTTTACCAACTTGGTTCCAAATAACCTGTTCATATTTCTAGACGAACTGCAACATACTGTGAAATTTTAAGGACGATCAAACTATTACTGTGGCAGTTATAACGGTTTATTTAAAAACAGGCATGGATCAGCCCAATTCCACCCTAGCTTTAATACATAGTGTACCCAACAACATATCTTATCTTTATCCATTTTAAATTGTATCGGCGGTACCAGGCTAAATACGGATCATCAGTACCACTTTGTAAAATTTTCGTATCAATCGGTCTACTAAAAAGCCGTCAGGGCGATTTTTAAAAAGGGGCGTGGTACCGCCAACTTCCGCCCTGACTGAATTGAATACTACACCTACAACATATATACGAAATCTCATCTTCATAATTTTGATAGTTCATGAGATTTATCCATTTTAAATTTTAAATTACCGCGGTACCACGCCCCTTTGTCTAATCACAACCAAGTATTGCCAAGGCTATATACAGATCATCAGTACCACTTTGTAAAATTTTCGTATCAATAGGTCTACTAAAAAGCCGTCAGAGCGATTTTTAAAAAGGGGCGTGGTACCGCCCACTTTCGTCCTAGCTGCAATTAATACTACATCAACAACATATATACCAAATTCCATCTTCATACCGCTGATAGTTCATGAGATATAGCCGTTATGATTTGAAAGTTGTATGGGCGATGCCACGCCCCTTTATTTACTCCCAACCAAGTATAGCCCAGGACTATAAACAGGTCATCAGTAGCACTTTGTAAAATTTTGTATCAATCGGTCTATTGGAAATGCCGTCAGATGGATTTTTGAAAAGAGGGCGTGGCACCGCCCACTTCAACCCTGTCTGTATTTCCAACTGTACGAACAACTAAAAAAAAAACTTAATTTCCCTTTGCACCCCATGAATGAGGTATGGGATAGCTCCTCGCGTTGTTGTGAATTAACACGCTTTCTATTTTTAGATTCACAACTAACCGCACCTACTTGTTTATCGACGAATGCGAACGTCACTGTTTGAGAAGCTCTTACTAGACCCGCCGATTGACTCGACACTTATACTGCGAAGTTGCTGTCAACAACATTCGAGGGGAGCCGACAATGAAAGAACAATTTTCTTTTAAGATGACTGGAGCCAGGTTTGAACCTGCGATCTCCCGCATGATAGTCGCGTGTTCTAACCACTATGCCACGGCCGGTCCCAAAACAACAACATATATACCAAATATCATCTCATACCTCTGATAGTTCATAAGATACATTTTTTGTTACATCACAAATTTTGGTGCCAAATGCATCCACACAAATTTTCAATTCTATTGGTGAAACAGTTCTCCAGATATTGCGTTTTCAAAAATTGGGTCCAATGGACGAAGCCACGCCCACTTGATATATCAAAAATTCAAGACGCCTACTTTCTTCACCGACCACACAACTACATTCTGTGAAAATTTCATAAAGAATGGTCCAGCTCTTCTCAAGTTTATGCGGTACATAAAAAAATTAAAAAAAAAACATTCAACAGACAAACACAAACTCTGTTACACCCAGCAGCGGAAAAGACGAGACATAGTAAAAATATGCATACAAACATGCCTTTAAGGCAGTTTGTTGACATTCAAGTACGCCTTCTTTTTCCAGGCATATATAAAGGCATTAACAACCCCTTCACTAAGCCTAAAAAATTGCATACCCATGCACATTTCGCTTCTAAAATGAGACCTGCAAAGAGGCCTCTTACTATGGTGAGAAAAGATCCGGCATACATGCCTCTTTTCCTTTTTAAAACTGGCCTGTGAGCAGCCCTACTGTGTACCCCTCAAACATTCCATAGATGTGCACAAAGGCTATGCAAACTTTCTTGCTTTAAACTGGCCTATTGGTAGAAGGCAGACGCTCATAGCCGTGCACTCACCACTTCTCCGATTAGACCTGTTGACAGGCCTCTTAAGAGAAGGTAAGACAGATGCTGTTGTTTATGACAACCACATGTATGCTATTTGTCGCACAACAACTTTAGCATGTTATAGTCGAGTAGGTAGCATGGCCAACTATGAGTTCTGAGGTCGCTAGTTCGATTCCTGCTGCTGGTGTTTAAAAAAATTAAAGATATTGTATTAAAAATTAATAAAAAGCATGAAATCATTTAATATGGATATAATACGCATATGTTTTTCTATTGCAATTCTTCTATAAATGGTCTTTTGCAGGCCTGCAAGCTGGTCTGCAGTAGCAATGCCTCATAAAAGGCCCTTGTTTTTATTACTCCAAGCAGAACTTAGTAGGCTTGCCTACTGAAACGCCTTCAATGAGAAAGGGAATGTAGGGTAGGGCTTCTGACTGCATTTGCAGGCCTGCAAGAAGGTATGCAAAACCGAATCGCAAGGCAACCATCTATGTTTATTTGGTATCTAAAAATTTTAATTTTTTTGATAATTTTTTTAATTTTTAAAATAATAAGTTCTAAGTCTCTAATTTACAAACAAACCTCTTTTTAAAACCTTTTCAATGCTATATAAGACTTAATGATGGGACTACAAATAAGGATATTATGGTGAAAACTCAGAAATTATTTGCACCAACGAAATTGAGCTGTTTTAAGAGATAATATAACGCGTGTACATTGACAACTTACTTTTGACCAGGCTTGTTTTTAATTCTCGATTTAAAGATAACAATTAACCTGATTTTCATATTGCAATTGACTGAAAAACAGCTTTATTGCCAACTGAGATCGCTATTGATATTAATATTAAGTTACGCCGTTTACGTCATTTGACAATACATATTCCACTGCTATGCTTAACCTAAAACAGTTATAAAAATTTTACCGAAGCGCCAACAAATTTCCAACACCCTTTAGTGATTGTATTTAGTTACCCGTCATTGATATAGGGAATTTTTTGGTGTTCTTAAATACCAATATGAAGTGTGAATTATTAAGTAAACATTGTTAACACACAAACACATACGATTACAATCTTCTTAACGAGTAGACGGGGCATGAACAAAAAAAAACAACAAACTTTTCTGTAACAACCAAAGTTTTTTTTCTAATAGATTTTTTTTTTAATTTTCTCGTAGATCTTATCGTTGTTTTTGTTGAAAAAACAAATTTTTAAATCATAGTGTGAAATAGTTGACTCTTTCAAAGTCTTGGAATGGCCTTTTTCAATATTTACTTTGAACTTGTTTTTCTACTTCTTCTGGTGGTGGTGGTGGTGAGGGCAAAAAGAGTCCAAAAACTTGGCACTGTCCACATAAGTAAAGACATTGATTGTGTGAAGAAACAAAAACATTTATGGCGCCAAATAGTTTAACTCTTTCGTTATATTGTTTTTTTTTTTCTTCTTCTTCTACTTGCTACCTAACAAGCACTATATATTTTTTATTATTATTTACTTCTATCAGCTGAAACCGACAACACAACACACACACACTTACACAGCATCATAGTATGTAACTTCAAATCTATGTTGTTGGAAACTATAAGCATTAGGGTGGCACTGGTAGTTATTAAAGAAAGCAATTGATGTTAGTAATGCCTTTGATTCTATAGATTTTCAAGATATAAAGGAAAGAAATAGAAGAAGAAGGCGTTTCATTACTCAATGCAACAAGAGTTTGGTGATTGAATGATTCCTATACAGAATCAAAGCCTTAGACGAGTATGTTAAAATTCTGGGAGAACAGTTCAGTACTTTTTTTAAATAACAAACCTTAGGTGGAGCTCGATGTATAACATTGGTACTAATACCTCTTTATAACATCGCCCTTAGGGAAGTGGGTATATGTATATCATTTGATACGAGAAAAAGTATAATTTATTAAATAGTCCTGTTAGCCACCAGGTTTACTGGTTTTACTTTACTAGTCTTACTACATGGGCAGAATAGCCCTTCCCCTTGTAGTACCTTCCATACAAAATTCCCATTTTTTGGATAATTAACCCATTAGTGACGACTGTTACCATATGGTAACGTCGATAGCGTTTGATATTATACGCAATAAAATAAACATAAAAATAAATGTCAAGAATTTTCTTTTTTGATTTCATCAAAGCATGCTTTGATCTTTCATTTTCGATCTACCGCTATGCGATCAGACGTCAGTAGCGAGCATGGGGGATCATTGAAAATAGGTGTTTTTTACATGTGCGCAAAACAGCAATATGGAGGGATATAAAAAGTCACTCCATATCAAGAATATTTTTTGGCTGGTTAAAGACTGATATATTAAAGAGTTTTAGTTTTTGTTATTTGAGAAGAATATGAAATATCATAAAAAAGTATTGCATGAATTATTTTGTACTTGGTTCTTTTTATGTATCTGTTTTAAAGCTGTTACCATATGGTCACAGTCGGCATAACACCAGTTAAAATGGATATTTTTCTAAAATTTTTCGTCTTACTTTTTTATGTAAAATTTGTTTTTTTTAAACTAATTTATATGTAGTACTGACAAAATCTTTAAAAAAATCCCATTATTTCGCTCTCGTCATTAAAGGGTTAATATTTCATTTAAAACTTCCACAGGTACAACTGAATTTGGTCGGTTTAATTATCTTGTAATAGTTGACTCAGGGCGTCGGGAGTGTGATGCTAGGTAAAGCTTACGATCGGTTTAACTTGGCAAACCCAGAGTGATCATTGCCAATTGCACTTCAAGTAATACCGAGGACGGAGCACCTCCACGTGTTGACGCCTGGAAGCGTGCCTTTGACACCCGTCAGAGCACGACTAACTGCCTAAAACCCAGGCACGACTGCTCAGAGTGAGCGGTACGCTGGTCAGCGTCTGACCCAGAATGAGCGGCTGTAATAAAATCCTGGCAGGAGAAGACTGCAATGAAAAGAAGTAAGAAAATAACAAAATGGACCCCCCCAAAATGTTGACGACCACCGCAAACGAATTAAGGACCATGATTTAAGGATATGCACCCAGAATGTTAAAACTCTGTATAGACTGTGTGCCTCCATCCAAATGGCGGAAGTCCTAGAAGAATACAAGGCTGACGCTTTACAGGAAATACGGTGGACGGGACACGGGTGCTCGCGCATGAAGATGTGCGACGTCTACTATAGTGGCCATGCGGACAAGCACGATTTTGGATGTGGATTTGTCGTTGGCAAGAGACTTCGACACCTAGTCTCAAGGTTCTACCCGGTGTGTACACGTATAGCCACAATAAGAGTCGAAACAAATTTTTCCACATAACTTATATGTGCCCATGCTCCGACAGAAGAGAAAAGCGATGAGGACAAAGACGACTTCTACGAGAGCCTAGAAAATGTATATGACCGTAGCCCGAGCCATGACATTAAAATTTTAAAAGGCGATTTTAATGCTAAAATAGGCAGGGAAACCGCATTTGAGCCTACCACCGGAAAATTCAGTCTGCACACCGAAACGTCGAACAATGACATCAGACTGATTGATTTCTCTGCGGCAAGAAATATGGTAGTTAGCAGCACTAGATTTGATCATAAAAATATTCATAAGGCAACATGGTTATCTCCAGATCAATTGACGTGGATTCAGATAGATCACGTGGTAGTTGATGGAAGGCACGCATCGAGTGTTCAGGACATGCGAGGATCACTTCCTTACCGCAGTTAAGGTACGTATCCAGGCACAACGAAAGCTGGACATCGGTAAACTGCGGACCACAGAGGTAACGGACGCTTAATCCAACCACCTAACTCAACTGCTGCGGAATGCTCCAACCCCTGATAATATAACCTCGCTGTGGCAAAATATAGCCGACTCCTTAGAACGGGCTGCGAGAAGCGTACTTGGCGTCTCAAGAATTTGCCAGGTGCGATGATGAATGTCGCAGTGCCACGAGATGAGTGCACAGAGTTGCTCCGAAGTAAAGGGGAAGCCCGAAAATTCTACAAGAGAGTTAAGGCAAGAATGCATGGAACAGGATTGCCCTCCTGCATGGACAGCGATGGTCAGCTAGTGACGGACCCGGATAACGTTCTGAAGATATGGAGAATTAATTTTATAAATTTACTAGATACGGACACCACTCCAGAAGACCCCGCTTCAATCCATGACGATGGGATTAACTGTCCACCTCCGAGCCAGAGCGAGATGCGAATGGCCATCTCGCGTCATAAAACTAACAAAGCTGCTGGAGCAGATTGTCTCCCTGCTGAATTGTTTAAGGCTGGCGGGCAGGAGCTGATAAGAAGCATGCATCAGCTCATGGAGAACATCTGGCAAGAGGAGATCATGCCCCGGGGATAGGAGTCTCAGTCTGTTATGTTATGTCCCATATGCGAGAAAGGAGATCGTAGTGAATGTAAGAACTACCGTGGAATAAGCCTATTACCAATTGCGTACAAGGTCCTCTCAAGCATATTGTGTGAACGTCTAAAGCCAATTGTAGAAAAACTAATTGGACCATATCAGTGCTTGGAAAAAATCCTACAAATCCTGGAAAAAACTCATGAAAAGCAGATCGACACCTACCACCTCTTTGTCGACTACAAAGCTGCTTTCGACTCTCCGATTAGGAATAGGCTTTATGAAGCCATGTCTGATATTATTCCTGCAAAGCTAATTCGATTTTGCAGATGTACCTTGAAAAACACCAAATCCTTGTTTAAGATTGTTAATGATCATCGCACCGTCAACGTTGAAAATTATTGTTTTCAAGCAAATTTTCAAATAAAAAACTTTAGTCATTTTATCATTTTAAATAAAACTGCATTTTTTCGTAACAGAATGTTACAGTCATTTACATCAAAATCTTTATTTTAAAATTTCCTACCATACTGCATTTACATAATATAAAAATTTTGCATCTTTCAATTTTTATATAATAAAAGGCAAGTAAAAATGTAAAAAAAAATAAAAAACCATCGAAAAAGATGACAATGTTGCTTTAAGATACATTTAGAATAGCTTTAAGCTTTCTAATGCAAGTAATTATGTTCAAATCCGCTAAAAACTGCTTGAGTTAGAGGCAAATTACTAAATAAAAATTTTTTCATACTTCGGGAAAAATGCATTTTCCTTAAAAAAAAAAACGAAAAAACGATTTGAGAGACCACTTCCCGAACCGGAACCTCTTTTCTACAGTTTTGCTATATGTCTTGTCTGCCCGACAGTCCCATTTCCAACCGTTTACGATTTACAAGCAGTCAAAAAATAATAAATATGTAATTTTATTTAAATATCGGTAAATTTCAATAACCCGAAGAGTTAAACAATAACAGTCAGTTCATTGCATTAAAATTTCTGTTATGGTTTTAACGAAATTCCTTAAAATTTTTTATAAGGAACACCCTAACATACATTCCCATACCGTAAATCATGAATGAAGTCATTCCATAACTGGTACATCCCAAGAAATCTTAAATATTTTTTGGTTTTTGGTACCAATCTGACACCATCCCCACCCCTATCGATGGTGATACAAAAAACAATTATTGTACACTTTGCTCTGTGCGCCCTTTAGAACCCAAACAAAATTTTTTTACGACCAAACGTTTTACTACTTTTTTTGTGTTGTGTTTTAACTTTTGCCTTGTTATGGCGAAAAGCTTTAACATTTTTGATATTTTTTTAATAGTTAAAGTTTATATTTGTAATTTGCTTGTATAGTGTTTAAACATACATCGAAGTTCCATTAAGTTTTGTGTTGGTTTTGCAAGGATTTGTTATCGTAGTTATTGAGGCAATTTGCAGTAGAAAATATTCCGACAGTATCAAAAATCTTTACAATGTTAAAGAAAAATTATGATTCAAGGTTGGGCACAGGAGAGGACAGGCTGTCGTCCATTTCTCATGGGAATGTATTTTACAACTTTTTGGGGCAGTCATTTAGTGTTTATGAAATTTTTACAAATATTCGTGAGCTATTTTCTCTGTCCAAAGTTGTTTTTATGACGATTTTATGTTTTAAAATGTTAGACCAGACAACTGGAAAAAGTGAAGGGCTAAATAAACGAAGAAAACAACTGTGTAAGTATCATTTTCATAGGGATATAAGCGAATACAATGAACTGGAATATAAGGAGATTAAAATTTGTAAAAATAAGACCAGAGACAAACACTTGAAATGTGCTGACGTAGATATTATAGTATCCTTTTAACTCTTGCTTTGCATTATGTTTGTAGGGATTTGAATGGAAAATCATAAGGCGTCTCGTTGGTCGTTTTTAAATTGGACATTATTGAATTTTGACAAAATCGGAAATGAATTAGAAATAAAAATAAGCGAATATGAGTTCTGTTAAAATATTTAAATCTCTTGAAATAATTTACAAAATAATAATGAGGTATGGAATAGCTTCTCGCGTTGTTGTGAATGAACACGCTTGTTATTTTTAGATTCGCAACTAACGGCATCTACTTGTTAAGCGACGAATGCGAACGTCACTATTTGAGAAGCTTTAACTAGACATGTCGATTGTCTCGACACTATACTACGAATTTGCTGTCGATAACATCAAGAGGCCCCCTCTTCGTGGATCTCGGGCATGATAGTCGCGTGTTCTAAGGGAAAATTTAAATTTTCGGAAAATATTCGACTTTGAATGGGAGTTACTAGTATGGGTTTCGGTTTTCTAGTTTGGTTTTCAAGTTTAACAAACGGTTACAAAGTAATGAGACTAGCCAAATTGTGATTTACTGAAGCTATGCATCAGGAAGTATGTGGGAGTAATATTATTTTTCCAAAAGTAAATAAATTTGAGTGGAAGGTACCAGAAGGTTAACGTTAACATAATTCTTCTTCCTTTTTAATTTAGAAAGCAGCACGTTTTGTGTTTGTTATATTCAATATCCACACATAGCCAAATTGACGATTTACAGACATTGTTGTTTATGATAATAAAGTTTTCTTTGAACGTTACTATAAAAACATCTTTATATTTTTATCATTTTTATACCCTTGAAATCTTGAAATGTGATACGTCTGGCGTTTAGCTATAAAATAAAAATAGCCTGAAGGCTTAATTTTGATTTTATTTTTCAGTTTATCAAACATTACAAACTATATTCTTTATATGCCACCCCAACATAGCGATGTTGTATAGCTGATTTTGTGCAACATTATTTCCGGATAATATAAACAAATTTTATTTGTCTCGATGGCATGAAACAACCAATACGTTCTATTTGTATCAATGTAAACATAGAGCACGTTCTACGCCTCGAGGCTTTAATGCACAATGAAAGCTCAAAAAGATTTATAGACAAGTATCCAAACACCCTTAAAGGCTAATCACAATGTAATGTGTATAATGTTGCACAGTGCTTTAGAATTCTTATTACATTTTTAACGTTTCTGATGACCAGAATATAAAAAGGTTATGAAATATTTGCTTGGTTGCAGGATATTGTAGTGACGCTGAAACTTGAAAATTTATGGTTTTAACTAGTCTCACTTATATTGTTAGTATTGGAACAATCCAGATACTTAATTCCAGTGATCAAGAATACTTTTAAACCAAGGACTTTCAAATTAAAGATATTTTAAAGGTTCAAACGATTTTTGTGAATTAATTTTAGTAGTTTAACACCAAAAACCAGTACAGAAATTTCAGTCAGGTAAACTGACTGATAAATACCATCACCCAATATAAGATATTGTTTAAGTTTTGAGTTATAAAAATTAATAGATTTTTAAAATAATATTACTTATTTATGTATTATTTTTTGTCTGCATGTAGAGCAAAAACAAACAAAATTTGTACAGAAAGTACAATAAGGGGTAGCACAACGTGTCTGATTTTTTTTCGTAAATCAACGTTCAATGATCGCTTACCTTGGCAAAATTTGTCTGAATTCAGTGTACATACAAAAATGATAAGTATGTAAAAGGGGAAATATTCCATATATTTATATGGGAGGTACCAGAAGGGATGTGGCAAATAGTTTGGCTCTCTGCGGTGTCGCCTCCTATCAAGAGATAAAAAAACTGACCAATTTTCATTACCCCACAAGTGTCCGTTTACAAGTTATGGGAGAAATATTAATTACCCAAAAATAGGTAATTTTGTATGGGAGGTACCGGAAGGCGTGAATCGATATAGTCCGTGTTCATTCCTGAGTCTAATTTTCATAAGAGAACATCATACGCAAAATTTGAATGAATTCAATTCACTTACAAATAAGATATATATGTAAGATTATGGGGGTGAGTTCGAACATTTGTATAGGAGGTACCAGAAGGGGAAGTTATGGGAGAAATATTAATTTTCCAAAAATAGGTCATTTTGTATGAGAAGGCGTAAACCGATATAGTCCATATTCATCAAAGAGTCAAATTCTCATGAGCGTACAACTTACGCAAATTCTGACTGAATTCAGTGTACTTGTAAAAAAGATATGTATGTAACACTATGGGGGTAAATTCGGTTATTTGTATGGGAGGTACCAGAAGGGGTGTGTCAAATAGTTGGGTTTTTTAAGGTTATGCCTTATATTACAAGATAAATTAACTGACCGAATCTGATTGTCCCCCAGGTGCCGGTTTGGAAGTTATGGGGAAATATTAATGTTCCAAAAATAGGTAATTTTGTATGGGAGGTACCAGAAGGCGTGAACGGAAATAGTCCATATTCATTTCTGAGTCCAATTTTTCTAACCGTACAACTTACCCAAAATTTGGCTGAATTCAGTGTACTGACAAATAAGATATGTATGTAAGACTATGGAGGTGAATTCGGTCATTTGTATGGGAGGTACTAGAAGGGGTGTGTCAAATAGTTAGGTTTTTGCCTCCTATAATAACATAAATTAATCGACCGATTTTCATTACCCCCCAAGAGTCCGTTTGGAAGTTATAGGAGAAACATTTATTTTCCAAAAATAGGTAATTTTGTATGGGAGGTACCAGAAGGCGTATACCGATATAGTCCATATTCATTCCTGAGTCCTATTTTCATATGCGAACATCATCACCAACATTTTGTATGGGAGGTACCAGAAGGCGTATACCGATATAGTCCATATTCATTCCTGAGTCCTATTTTCATATGCTGATGTTCAAAATTTGAGTAAATTAAGTTTACTTAAAAAAAAGATATGTATGTAAAACTATAATGGCCAATTAGGTCATTTGTATGGGAGGTACCAGAAGGGGTATGGCAAAGGTTTCGGTTTTCTTAGGGTTTGTCTACTACTGCAAGATAAATAAACTGACCAAATTTAAATATCCTACGATAGCCCGTTTGGAAGTTATGAAGGAAATATAAATTATCCAAAAATATATAATTTTCTATGGGAGGTACCAGAAGGGGTGGGGCTATTTTGCCCATTTACAATCCCATAAGTTCGTTTTGAAAAATATTAATGCTGGTAAATTTTCATACCGATCCGTTAAGGTTTACTCGAGTTATCCTGCTGACCTGCCAGCCAGACAGACGGATATAACTCAATCGTCTTAAAAAGTCCTGAAACGAATTTGGTCTTAAGATACTTGGGGTCTAACTCGTCTCCTTTAATGTGTTACACTTTTTTTTCGTATCAAATAGGAAAATTTCAGTCGGGAAAACCGACCCTTAGTAAAATCATTAATCATGAGCGGTATGGTGCAATTGTATGGGTGGTTCCAGAAGGGGCATGGCTGGACCAATTGTTTATGCAAAACTTTACCCTATTATAGCTTAACAAAATATGGAAATTGGAAACCATCGTGTTGGATGTGTTGATATTATTACACGATTACGAAAGTAGGGCGGAATGGTTCATTTGCATGCGGTATGTACTTTATACTGCTATAGCTTTACTAGATACAGAACTTTGGCACGATCGCGTTGGTTATTGATATTATTACTCGATTTCAAAATTGGTGGGGAATCGTACATTTGTATGGGAGGTACCAAAAGGGGCGTGGCCATGTAGCCCAGAAATAATCTTGTAAGGAGTTTTGGGAAATATTTTTCTATGCTAAGTATAAAAACAATTGGTTGCGTCTTTCGAAAGTTATCGTGCGCACCAGCTGGACAGACAGACAGATGACAGACATACGGTTCAAAAAAACTTTTAGGTCGTATGAAATGATATATACCCTTCTACCCATAGGGTGAGGTTATAATTATGCTCAACTGGCACTCTTACAGTATTCCGATAATTCCTTTTCTTTTTTATGATAAAATATGTTATAGATCGCATCACTTAATTTAATCCATTGCCCAACTTACCAAAACGACAGTTGTACATTTTCGTAAATTTTTGTACCATCTCTGTTAACTGACCAATTGGTAACAGAAACAACAACAAACACACGATAACGACGGCGCGACAAACTTAACCGATACTTAAACAACAAATCTTATAAGAAATGTAGTATTCCAAACAAAATAACTGCTCAATAATATTGTTCTCTTTTTACTTCCTTCTCATCAATGCCCAAAAATATAAAGACTGTTTATGAGTATGTATAACACTTTATAACAGTTTTAATATTTTAACACAAACACTTTTAATGCTCTCATTAATACGAAGTCACTACTACACAGATTATGACTACTTTTTGAAGAAGTTTAACACAAGATAGAGAGAGAGAGGAAGCGAGAGATTGCTCATTTTATCCAATATTCACAAACTTGAGAGAACACTAGTTAGAGCATGTAAAATAATCATCAATCCGTGCTCTGATAATATTAATATCAAAAGGAAATAGCAAAGAACAAGGGAATTGCATAGAGAAGAGAATAAATGTACTCCTAATCTGTGGAAACACAAACATATGAAGATTAGCAAGCAACTGCATGTTTTTGTGAGTATATGTTAATTGGTTTAACAAAATTGTAAGGCAATGTTTGAGCAGTTAGATTGGCATTTTTTCAAATAACTAGATTTACAACGTTTTATTTGGATTTATATCGCACACACAAAATGCAACACACTAAATGTTCACAATAAATAATAAATTGTCACCATATAGGTTAGCACATATGTATGTATGTTGAGTACTCTGAGCTTTGTTTTAATTTGTTCTTTCACTTGTTGCACTTTTAACCGATTAACCATTATACGACCTACCGCGACAAAAGACCCGAATCAACTGGGCAATAGTAGTTGAGAAGGAGATCAAATGTCTGTCTGCTTTGAGACTATTTTGGAGACTTTTTAATAGTATTGCCAGGGCTTTTTATATCAATGCTCCCTAATGTGGGATTGCAAAGAAACCAACAATGTATTCCTTAAAGATAACATATACATAGTCTTCCGATTACAAAAATATTCGATCTTTGGTTGCGAAGTCAAATCTGTTTTAAATAAATGGTTACTTTGCTAAGGAAATTGATGGAGACAATTTTATATTTTTCACAATTAAGTAAAAGCCGTTTTAAAAAGAATTTCGAATTTGTGTTTGAGAGCGTTTACATTTTGGGTGATTCTGAAAATATAGCAAAAAAACATAATCTCATGGTACAACTTTTTACGAAACTCCCAAACTATTGATCAGGCAGACATTAATGACAATACTGATTGTTTTTTGTTGTTCCATAATGTTAACGGTATTGTATTTTTGCTATCCGCGAAACCACTGTGCTATCAATTATTTTGTACCACAAAACTTGGGCTGCAATCAATAGCATTCATCAAAAAATGCGGCATTTTTTTCCAGTTGCTACCGCTGCTACATAATGTTTTCTTTATCGCAAATAAATTTGCAATGTACTCTTGACGTAGGAAAAAAAGTCAACATTTGTTTTTTATAAAATGTGTTTTTTTTTATCTTTATGACAATATTACATATAAGAAGACAACAACGTAGCCATAGCCTTCAAGACCAAATATTGAACGCTTCCTGACATCACCACCACCACTTACGTCTACTGATGGACGGACGCATCTTCACTGTTATCCACCATGTCTTTAGGAAATTGTTTACATCTGTTTTACAGACTGTATACACAGACCAGCTCTATACGTGGCACCACAGACTCTTAGTGGCTGATGTTGCACGTTCCGTACATTGCCTCACGGCCGTCGTTACCTCATTTTATTTGAAATTTTGCACCAACATAGAACACTGGGAAAAAACGTTAACGTTCGCTGCGGTGTTATGTCAAGTAAATGAAGGATGTATTTGCGGGGTGTACATCATTTTGTCTTGTATTCATTTTCTTACTTTGTTTTTTTTGGTAAATATTGGTACAATGGCTCTTCTTTTCTTTCACATCAGATTTGTTTTCATTCGATGTGATGTTTTTTTTTTCAAGTTTATTATGGCCCCAGGGCGTATTTTCCAATGTGTTTGGTAGTATTACAAAACTGTAAAAACACTTCGTCAAGGGCAGCCAGCAATGCAGCAGAGACGGCTGTGTAACGTCTTAATGTCACCAATACTGTTGTAGCTCGAGAATATAATAAAAGAAAATACTAATTTCCTTATACAATATGAAAGAGAATACTTAATGTTGATTTAGTGTAACAAACAATGTTGAATTTGTCAACATTGCGATTTTATCGTTATAGATTTATTTGGAGTATAACATAAGAGAGGAGGGGACTTTAATGGAATTGTGAAGAGAAGTTAGTATCCACTGGAAGCAGCAGGATACTGTTTTGTCAAATTATTTATTATTTTACGTTTGTAATACTGGGTAAACAGAAATGTTTTTTATGATAAATTTAAAAATGCGGATGTTTATCGATTTTAAAATATCTACAAAGAGGGGGTAGTATGATTAATTGCTGAATTAATAACTAGTTGTGTTAAATATCTTAGAACATTTTTTTATGATTCAGGAAAGAATCATTGTTAAAAGTTTTGAAGTTACGTGCATACTAAATTATATTTCCGCACATATTTTAATGCAAAACATGTGGCCGGTCCTTTTAAATTTCGGTCACTTATTAATTCTAGACTCCAAAATGATATGATCACTAATATGAAATAATCAGAAGCATTAATATATTTTTATAAAAATAAATAATAATTTAAAGATCATACATTTTTCCTCAAATAACTGCAACTAAAGAGAACCATCTTCTCAAAGCTGGGAAATCACACCCTCACTAGAGGGGTGACTTGAGGCACCCCGCATGGGGGAGTATTATCGGGGATATTGTGGAATTTTTCGGTTTCAGACAGTTGGAGTCGGAAGGATGCACAGTAGTAGCGTATGCAGACGACTTAGCACTCTGAGTCTCTGAGGCAATTTAACCACGCCTCGAACTAAATATGCAGGACTATATTAACATCCTGGCAAACTGGTGCGCCAGCAGGGCACCTAACGCGAACCCTGATAAAACAGAATTTGTACTTTTCAGTCGGAAACAGAAATCGCCCAATACATTCAACACCTATTTAGGCAATAAACAACTCAACATCTTAATTAGAGACGGAACAGAGAAAGCAGATCCAACAAGGCACTCATAGCTTTAAATATATGCCGGAGCTATTGGAAAAACCTGGTGATTCAAACCCAAGGTAAGTAAAACTTTTGATTTACAATGACATAGTGAAGCTAATACTACAATATGGCTTTATACTAAAGTTTATTTAAAGTTTATATATTGGTGGTATGCGCTCGACAGGAAGAGCAAATTTAGACAAATGGATCTTGTTCAACGTTCCTCTTGTTCCCTAATAACCGAATGTATGAGATCGATTACCTCTAAGGCAATCTACACGATATTGAATTTATTACCACCTGATCTGAGATGAAAATGCTCCGCCCTCAAATCAGTCATTCGACTGAACGACATTGAACATTGGGATCCCTCCATCGGACACTCAAAGATCCTGAACCATATTAACATCTCGCTTGAAACTGATTACGTGCTTAGTGCACGGAAATTAAACATTCTCTACGGAATTAGAACGTAATCCAGAATAGAAAGGACAGAGAACGAGAATGCTATATATGGACCAATGAACATATTTACTGATGTGTCCTAACTTGATGACAAGGTCGGCTATGGCATCTACTCCGCGGATCTAGGCCTAAGTAAAAGATCAAGCATTCCAGACATTTGCAGCGTTATCCAAACGGAAATAATTGCTTTTAAACGAGCCGCGGGCGTGATCAACGTGAGGAGGGTATCACAGGAGTATTTTCTCCTGTTTAGGTACAGTCTATCGGCGTTAAACTCGTAGAAGTCCTGAGATATCAAATCGAAAGTTTTCAGGATTAACAGAGTTTTGGTTACGTGGATACCTGGACACAGCGGAATTGAGAGCAACTGTAGAGCGGCGATGAAGTCCGATAAGGCTCAGCCCTGCAGGAAATTGACGATGAACACGTAGCACTTTGCCCCATATCCACCTGTAAGAGTACTATCGGAAATCTAACGTTTTGAACTGTAAACGACAGATGGAAAAATGAGGAAACCTGTAGAAAGGCCAATAAGACATGGCCTGAATACAACGCGAAGCATACGTCGTACCTGGTAAACCTTGAGAGGAACCAGATAAAAAAAATTATTACGTTCCTGACAGGGCATGGACCCATAGGAAAAATTATTACCTTCCTGTCAGGACATGGACCCATAGGCAGACTTGCGAACAGAATGGGATTCGCAACGAAAAGCGAATGTATCAACGTCTATATGATTTAATATTGGAAAAAGTAAACAACCAAATTCGTTTCAGAAGTTTTTAAGACGATTGATCCATGTTCGTCATATTTTCCAAAATGAAGTAAGGTGATTTTTAATAGGCAGAATAGCCTCATCCTTTCTGGTATCTTCAAAAATTTGCAACTGATTTACGCTTATGAAAATTTTACTTAGGAATGGACATGGACTATATCGGCTGACCCCTTCTTGTACCTCCCATACACAATTATCAATTTTTGGTAAATTAATATTTTTTCCATAACTTCCAAACAGACAACTGTAGGATATTTGAATTTGGTTAGTAACTTCATCTACTATTAGTAGGCAAAACCTCAGAAAACCGAACGATTTGACACACCCCTTCTAGCACCTCCCATACAAATGACTGAAATTGCTCCCATAGCTCTCTATATAAAAAAATGTTTCAAATCTTTGACAATAGTTTACTTTTAATATTTCTTATTCGTTAGTGAAACTTAGGAAACCGGGATGTTTACTCCACCCATTTAAAATAATGATTTTCTTTAGGATTGTCCCGAAAGTCCTAATTCTAAACGTTTAGGCTGTACAAGCAGGAAAATAATAATACATAGGTAATTATAATAAATATTCCTGTATTTCTGTGTATCAAATACTATATCTATGGTTTTCACAAGCAAACGCTTGTGTCACTTTTTGTTGATTTTGAGTTAATGATGGCGAATTTCTATATTTTTGATAGACTTTCTAAGTGTCTAATTATTTCCCCAAATAATGTACCGTTGCGATATTATAAATGTTGAAAACAACATAAGTTCAACTTTTTAAAAAAATGGAATGTAAAAATCTTACAGATCTTGGGGAGTAACCTAGTGCTTGTTGTAGGTCTGGCAGAGCACAACATAAATCTGTATACCAAAGTTTCCTTACACCCTCAAAATCTTGACCTCCGGTTAAAAAACCGGGTTTCCTTTTAACGCAAAAATTTTTATATGAAAAAATATAGTTTTTAAATATTTTAAGTGGGGTGCAAAAATGTACATACATAGTTATTTGTATATATATAAAAGTGATATTCTTTATTTGTTATTATGTGTTATAAACACACATGGTTACAATTCTAAATTCGCATATGCAACTCACAAATATTTAAGGAACTCAACAGTATGGACAAACAGTAAATAAGTCAATGATACTTATTCCAAACACACACAGACTATAGCCTTATGTAGTACGTTTCCTTAAAGTGGAACGTTTTATAAAAAAAAAATTAAATTGTAATTTTATGTATTTTTTTGCATTGTGTATTATTATCCTAATTAACAAAATATTTTGCATTATTAAGTGTAACGGCATCAGGGGAAAGTATAAAATTTAGTGATAACAGTCTTGTGAAACTTACTGTTTTTACATAACCATTTTGCATGTGAGTGAATCAAAGTAGGTTCATGAATGCTTGTCCAAGTATTTGCACAACTTGAGACGCAATACATTTGGACATTTTATTATTTGTGTATTTACTTGCAGTCTTTTTATTCACTCTGGGAATGTTTATACGTTTTTACATCCACATCACTGTTGTCATCATCGTCTTTTTATTCATTCTGTTGTGACTGTGTACATTTTTGCTTTTATATTACGTATACTAGATACTACTTCTTTTAAATTTAAAAAATAGGTGCACAGTTACCTTTGACAAACAATTTAAATTTAAAAACATAGAGAATCAGTAAACAAGTGGAGTAAAAGAAACGGAAGACTGCCATGTTTACGATATGGCCGGTAAAGGTAACATTAATGTAATAAATTATTGGTAATAGATATGTTACCTAATTACCTAACTTCAGAGATCTGAAATTGGGAGTTCGAGTTCTATCCGCTAAGCAACAATTATGTTCTTAGATGAGAAAGATCGGTTTAAAACTTCTTCCAACTCCCATACAAATTGCTCTGGCCCTGCAATTACAGCTGTAATTAGTAGTAAGTAGTAAGTACTAATATGAGCAAGATTGTTCAAAAACTACTACTTCACGTTTCCATGCAAACACCGCCTTTTTGGGGGTAAAAAAAAACAATAAAATTAGAATTTAAAGAGAATCGGGTTCTTTTTCAGATGCAAAAAATGGGGCTTTGGATGCCTTCTTTTAAGCCTGAAATTTTTGAGGGGTGCTGCTCACATCCCAGTTTTAAGAAGAGAAAAAAGCATGTATATCGGATCTTTTCCCACCCTAGTAAAAGGCTTCATTGCAGGTTTCATTTTAGAAGCGATGTGCGGATGGTTATGGAATTTTTTGTGAAGGACTAACTATAGCCTTATATATGCCTGGTAAAGGAAGGTGTACTTGAATGTCAACAAACTGCCTTTGAAGGCATTTTGGCAGGCCTATTTCAATAATGCCTCGACTATTCCGCTGCTGGGTTACGATCGCAAGTGTCTGGTGTATTTGTAGTGAACATTTTAAATATTTATAACTTCACCCTACGGATAGGAGGATATACATATATCATTCAAAACGACTCAAAAGTGTTTATCTATATATATAAAAAATTGTTGCAAGTGTGTTGTGACTTTATAACTCACGAACGGCTGGACCGATTAGCATAATTTTTTTGTATGCGTTTGGGTGGCGCCCCGGTTGGTTTATATTTACAATTCGGTCCAATTGGACAAAGGGGCGTGGCACCGCCCATACAACTTGAAAATCTAAAGGGCTATATCTCATGAACTATCAGAGGTATGAAGATGAGATTTGATATAAATATATGTTGTTGGAGCATTATTAATTACAGCCATGGTGGAAGTGGGCGGTGCCACGCCCTCTTTTCTAAAATCGCTCTAACGGCTTTTGTAATAGACTGATTGATACGAAAATTTTAGCGAGTGGTACTGTTAACCTGTAGATAGTTCCTGGCTACATTTGGTTGTGATTGGATAAAGGGGCGTGGCACCGCCCATACAACTTGAAAATAGAAAGGGCTGTATCTCATGAACTATCATGGGTATGAAGATGTGATTTGGTATATATGTTGTTGGAGCAGTATTAATTACAGGCAGCGTGGAAGTGGGGGGTGCCACGCCCCCTTTTCAAAACCGCTCTGCAGGCTTTCCCAATAGACAGATTGATACGAAAATTTTACCAAGTGGTACTGATGACCTGTAGATAGTCCCTGGCTATATTTAGTTGTGATTGGATAAAGGCGCGTGGCACCGCCCATACAACATGAAAATAAAAAGGGCTATATCTCATGAACTATAAGAGGTACGAAGATGAGATTTGTTACATATGTTGTTGTTGCAGTATAAATTACAGTAAGAGTGGAAGTGGGCTGTACCACACCCCTTTTAACCCCTTTGATAGTTATAACTGTCAAAATTCCACAGTATATTGAAGTTCGCCTAGAGATATGAAACAGTAAGGTGGGCCAGTTCTTTTATTCGCAAAAATTTTAACCAAACCGGAATCTACCGTGAATTGTTAGAACATTTTAGCAATAAAATTTGTATCTTAAATCAATTCCTATCTCGCGCTGGGAAGCAGGAAGATTTTAGAAAGAGATTTTTTTGTTCTTAAATGAGCACAAACCGAAAACTTCTGCGAAAAACTGACTTCCCAACAAACTAAATGATGTGTTACAGAAGCAAATCTATGTATTGGTTAAAAACTTATGGCCTCTGAGTGTTGGCATACAGAAAACAATGTCAAAAATATACCATTCTTTTCGTCTTGGTCTCCAAGCATCGGAAAAGTAGGTAAAAATTAGAGACGGGGCCCATAGATCTGAAGGTTTCAATAGTTGCTCATTGTTAAAAAAATATTTCTACCTGAAATCTTTATGCTTCTCAGGAATTGTTTGTATACATTTTGTTTCTTAGTGAAATTTTCTAAGAATTCATCGTAGATTCCGATATTTTTTTCGACGCGAAAAAAATTATCCTCCCTAATGAACAGGCTATTTAAAATTTAATAAGTAAAAAGTGCCGAGGCTCTGCCCCTGCACTTTAATATTTAACTTTTTAACTGTATCAAATATTGATCCGTACACCAGGAAATTTAGGACACATGGTAGCTGCGCAGACTAAAACAGTGATTTGTTTTTAATTTACTTTACAGATGTATTTTTTAATTACTTTTCAGGAGAGCGAATCGGTAATAAATCCTATAGATAAAATGCGCGTTCTGTTCGCCAAACTTATGGAGCCCTTTGTGAAGTTTAGGGTGCACATAATCATCCATCTAAGCAGCTAATAGAAGCCGTCGACGCAGAAGACGTCAGTGTGACAGGGGACTCGAATTTATCGAACTGACGCTGTCCTCAGCAACTCGGTCTCTGCAATTGCTGAGGAAAGAAGAAAAATGTTTTTTACGCCCAAAGAGATAGGTAGTATACAGAAGGTTCCCGCTACTACAGAAAAAAATAAAAATTGAATTTTGAACTTTGAACTTTAGCAGAATGTCCGATTTGAGAAAGAAGTAGTTTTTCGCCCTACATACAGATATGATAGATATGACTTTGCTGATGAACTTTTTACTATCATCATAGAGCCTACGATATTAAGCATTTAAAACAATAAAACTTAATTGGTTAACTTCCATGTTAAGGATTTACTTGAAATAAGTTACATAAGTTAATAAACTCAACATATTATTGTCGAGCTTAAGTACAGTTTTCAAAGTACTTTGTAGAGCTACAAATATATTAATTAGCGTTTATATAGCAAGAAATGTGAAATGTATTACAAGTTGATATGCAATAGCGAAGCATTGCCGGGCCCACTAGTACCCTATATTTCTTAGAGCTAAATTCGATTCATAACTTTTTAATTCATGTTCGATTCTCCCGACTGAAACTTTCATACTTTTTTTTTGGGCAAACTAGTATGTGTTTCTTTGTTTATCGAAATGACAGATGCAATATTTTGATCAACATTTTTGGCACATGACGTCTTCGGATATAGTCGAAGATAATTACCTTATTAGTTTACAGTACGACTTTATTAATAAAACTAAGATTTCTAAGATCATAGAACCAAAATAAAACGTTAAAAAAACTATATATATATATATAGTTTAGGTTATGTTACTTTGGCAGCCACGTTCAGCATAGCTCTCTTAGGTAAGCAACAATTATTTATCTTTATTCGTTCAACGTCGATCTTAAGTGATTTCCATGAAGACATGGATATTTCGCAAAATTGCGTACTGATACACTGATAAATATGTATTGATCGAACTGTTAATATCTCAGGTCAACAAGAGTAGGGCACTGACATAGAATATGCTCTCGGGTCGTCTCCTTTTCTTCCTCATCATTGCAGCATCTACAAAAATCATTGTAGGAAAGATTCGACAGCTTAGCGGGTTTCCAACCGGCCAGTTACCGGGCATTACAGCTATGTTGTTCCTCAGCTGGATTCTAGACAGATTCAGCGCAAATCGTGTCCTCTGTATATCCATATAAGGCCAAATCATTTTGGTCGCTGTGCAAGTGGGTTCTCTCATCCATCTTATCTTAGCAATGAGATTCAGTTTCTCCGCGATTAACTTTCCCACACCTTATAAGAGGAACACCAATGCGACCATAAACTTCGCCCGAGGTCATAGCGTTGCAGATCCTTGCCTATGTATCAGCTCTTTGGAACGCATGTGAGTGTAACCGTCGAATGTATCGGTATCTTCTCCAGAGGCGACCGGCATTCTCTAACATTTTTCGAAGTTTTGCACATGTTCTCCAGAGATCTGATAGCCGCTTTACTATCAGTAAGTATATGAATATCCCGTGATACAGATCTTTCTCCACGGCTATTCTAATGGCTGCTATTTCAGCCTGCACTATACTACACTGATCCTGTAGCTTGATCGATAGTTGCAAATTCACCGAAAAGATTCCACAGCCCGCTCTTTCCCTAAATTTCGAACCGTCCGTGAAGCTGAGGATAATATCTTCCCAAACTGTAGGTCATTATTATCATAGTAGGACCTAGGATGTTCCTTGTAAAACCCGGATCAAAAATAGGTTCTGGTACAGTGTAATCAGTGTGGCCCTTCACATTGATTGAGTTTACAATAGTTCCTGTGCATCCATGCTCTCGTGGCGTCTAAATGCATTGTGGCGTTCGCTGCTACTTATTCCTCGCCCCAATGTCTGGGGAAAACCAGGTTAGGATCGTAAGTTGCAGTTATTCTTAGTTCCCTTTTTTCATGATTCCATGACCTTCCGCTCCAGCGGTGGCCACCAAACAGTCAATTCGTATAATAAGTTTGTTTTGATAACAAAGTCATTTGACGCCTATTGCCAGAAGTATAGAACCGTTGTCGCTTTGTTAGTTTTTACCTGAGTGTTCCTATTTAAATTCAGTCTACTGTCCAATATATGCCCAAGGTATTTGACATTATCAGGAAGTGTAAGTACGATTCCATTTAATACGGGTTTGGCAAATTGAGGGATTTTGTATCTCCGAGTGAATAGCACCAGTTCCGTTTTACCGGTGTCACCTATTATGCTACGGCATCTGCATATGCGACGGTGGTGCAGCACGTTTTTTTCAATGTCTTTAGAAGAGTGTTGATGTTGAGATTTTTATTGTAGATAACCACAAAGCGCCACCTTTGAAATATTGATACGCCCAGTAGATCCAATGTGCCTAAATTTTAGGATTTGATAAAAATAGTATGAATGATCGACCAAATGAGCCTCAAGTATTAAACATGTTGCAGCTTAACTTAACAATTTTAATTTGAAGCCGCATTTTGGTTTCCCACGAAAAACTTTTTAAACCATAGTTTCAAATACATCTACAAACAAGGCACCGTTGTTAATAAAGAGGTATAATTGAAAAAATGTTAAAGTTTATATAATTTGGCGCTAGTCCACCCATTCACTAGATATTATATTCATAGCTTTTTTGTTTTTTATACACAGCACTTGGCATTAGTTTACAGTCCCTTAGCTATTCCATATCCCATTGAACGCAGAAAACGATGATTGCAGTAGATTAAATTTAGCTTCGCACACATTTCATATACTCATAGATTACGTTGCTGTTTTTGTTGTTGTTATTGTTTTTCTTCTACGCTAGAAATGTGCAATTCGAGTCTACTACTAGTACTACTGCTGCAACTCCAACTGAAGTGTTGTTGTATTTATATTGAACATACTTACACATACAATTGAATAAATATTGTAATATTTGCTGTAAATAAAAATCAGACCGAATCTTTTGTAACGTTATCGTTATGATATGATTACATTTTCTTTTCGACACAAATTTTTATAGTAGGAAATATACAATTTCTTCTTTCCGTTCTTTGCACATGAATGAATGCATCATCGATAAGGAATTGATTTGTTCATGATTTTGAAATTTAATTTGAGAGAGCTGGCATTTTTTTTTGTGTGTAGATTCTCTTCATTTCTTAGATTTATGTCTGGATCCAGAAGAGTTTATTCATATATATGCGTGTGTATAGGAAATTGTATGTGTACGCATTTGTATGCGTACATGTGTGTGTGTGTCGGTTGGATACTTATTTATAATGCAATAAATTTATTTACTGATTGCGATATAACAAATAATGTATAAAAAGAGAAATTTTCAAAGATATCGGTGTATGTATGCTGATTTTATTGAGAAATCGTAAATATGAAATTTTTCTTTAATAATATATCTTTCTGTCAATGACAACATAAAACAGCGTTTGCTGACTCAGCATTTGTTCTTGATGCTATTTGCTTTCGACAAATTTGAAATATGGACAATTTAATATTGCATTTGATTTGTGCAATTTATTAAAATTGCAATGCATCACAAGAGTGCTTATTGATATATTAAGAAAACGTTTGATACCAAATGCATTTTTAATATAGACAAAACCAATCAGACTACTTTGGATGGACCAAATTAAATTTATTAAATTAGTCTAATATCTCATGAAAATGCAAAATTTAATAGGTTATATTTGGAATGTGGCTAAAAAGTGGAAACTCTAAAACAGTAAAACCCATGAATTTGGGACTCAATTCTGAGTACCGCACGTGAAAGTAGTCCCAAAAGAAGAAGTTCTGCATCATTTGTTTTGTCAAGTTACATGCCAAATTATTTAATATCGATTTGAAGTTAGTTGTTGTTGTTGTAGCAGTATATGTGTCTGTTTGTCCATTAGGTGTTAATTGATTCGCCTTGTGTGTAATTTTCTGCTGCGTTTGTTTCCAGGTCAAGGAAGGTGGCTACTTCCACTGGGTGGGTCCAAAGAGACCTGGGAATAAGTTTAGTTGGTATGGCAGGGCAGTTGAAAAGGTGTAGTGTGTCGTGTGGTCCCTGGTTGCAAGCGGGACAGGGGTTCGACGTATTGCCATCAATTCTTTCCCAGTACGAATTGAGGCGGCTACACCAGCCAGATCTTAGTTGGGCCTAAACAACTCTCGTCTGCCGAGGTAAAACCTCTTCCTCCGAAGCCACTTTTGGAGGGTGTTCTCCGAGCACGACATTCACTCTGTAGTTATTCACTGCTTCCACGACTGCTTCTGAGTGAATGTCTGCTAAGCCTGCCTGAAATGCTCTTTGATCTAGAGGCTCTCTCTTCTACCGTTAGATCTCGCGCTCTAGATTATGAAGGTCTTTCCTGACCAGCCTGGGGGGAGGTAGCCTATCCATAAGATGGTGGTTGGAATGGCTGGACCGGTAACATCCACGCAGGTACTGCTTCGACAGAAGGAAATTGTGTCGGCGTACGGGTATGACCTTTGTCTCCTCATGTAAGTGATCCACAGATGACATGAGGAGGCACCCTGTCGCAGGTTCTTCCACTGCGTCTCGCTCACATTCGGTAACCACACCGGAGCTGCAAAGTTCACGACAAAGCGACCGATCGCTTTGTAAGAGGTCAACAAGGTTTCTTTGTCAGTTCCACAAGAGCTGCCTACTTCGCATCTTGTTGCAGATCGTGTGCGTTGATTCGGAGGAGGCTGTCAAATGTGGCACCAAGGATCTTGGGGTGGTTGGTGTTCGGAATTGGTGTGCCATCGACTATCACATTGAGCTGCTACTTCCATGCGGTGAACAGTGTGGCCTGTGATTTGGTTTCAGCTAGGTAGACATTCAACCTTACATATATCAATCGAGGGCCCGACCCCAGAATCGTACAATCATTGGCATATGATACGATATTAACGCGTGGTGTTGGTGGTGGAATTGCAGAAATGTAGAAGTTAAACAGTGCCGGAGATATCACCCCACCTTGGGGAACTCCCTGTTTAACTTTACGGGGCTGGGACTTTTTGTTTCTGAATTCCACATACGACTGGCGTCCAGACATGTAATTTACGATCCAATGTTTCAAATAGTTCAGGAGGGACGTGTTGGCGATGTCCTTGAAAAGCGTGGCGTGATTTACGGTATCGAAAGCCTTCGATAAATCAAGCGACACAAGGACCGTCTTGTCACTGGGCTTATTCTGGTTGATACCCGTATTTGTGTGGTAATGGCGTGTAAAGCAGTAGTTGTACTGTGCTGCTAACGGAAATATATGCTGATGATCCGCAATTGGAAAATGTCCTGTCAGGCTCGGGAGGATTAAAGCCTATGAACAAACATAGAGGGACACATAGTACTAAGGTGGCAGCTGAACCGGCTGCCGTGGGATAGTTAGTTAGTAAGTATGATTTACGTGGAATATTACTTATGATAATCATACGCCTCCATATAACAAACGCCACCGAGTGCAACAGTTTTATTGTAAACCCAGTTCAAAATCATTTGATGAATGGAAATGTACAAATGTTGCTTATGTAGGGAAACGTTATATAAACAGATTAAGTGAGTTGCAACAGTTTTATTGTAAACCCAGTTCAAAATCATTTGATGAATGGAAATGTACAAATGTTGCTTATGTAGGGAAACGTTATATAAACAGATTAAGTGAGTTGTAATTCTTGATTTTTATACCATCACCCTTAGGGATGAGGGTATATATCATTTGATACGACCCAAAAGTGTAACACATAGAAGGAGTCACTTCAGACCCTAGGTTTCTTTGAACCAAATTCGATTCATGACTTTTTAAGTCGTTTGAGCCATGTCCGTCTGTCTTTCTGTCTGTCTGGTGGCTGTCCGGCTGGTTCGCACGATAACTTTCGAAAGACGCAACCAAATCTTTTGAAATTTTGCACGAGTTATTATTTTCTCAAAACTACTTACGGTATTGCAAATTGGCTACATGGCCCCGCCCCTTCTGGTACTTCCCATACAAATACCTCATTCCGCCCACTTTAGAAATCGAGTAATAATATCAATACACCCTACGGGATCGTCCCCGAATTCTGTATTTAGTAAAGCTATAACAGGATAAAGTTTTGGAAAAAATTTTGAAAGCCTAGCCACGCCCCTTCTGGTACCTCCCATACAAACCTACATTTCCGCCCACTATGGAGATGGAGAAATAATATCAATAAATCAAACGAGATCGTACCCAAATTCTATTTTTGATAAAGCAATAACGGGATAAAGTTTTGGAGAAAAAAATTGGAAGTCTATCCACGCCCCATCTGGTACCTCCCATACACATCTGGTACCGCTCACTTTAGAAATCGATCAATATTATTTAAAGACCTAACGCGATCGTGCCCAAATTCTGTATTTGGTAAAGTTCAAGCAGGATAAAGTTTTGGAGAAAAAATCTGGATGTCTAGACACGCCCCTTCTGGTACCTCCCATACAAATGTACCACTCCGCCCACTTTAGAAATAGGGTAATAATATCAATACAGTAGACACGATCGTGCCCAAATTCTGTATTTTATTATCTTGTAATAGGACAAAGTTTTGGAGAAACAATTGGAAGTCTAGACACGCCCCTTATGGTACCTCCCATACAAATGTACCTTTCCGCCCACTTTAGGGATGTAGTAATAATATCAGTACACCCAACGCAATCGTGTCCAAATTCTGTATTTAGTAAAGCTATAACAGGATAAAGTTATGGGGAATAAATCTGGAAGCCTATACACACCCCTTCTCGTACCTCCCATACAAATGTACCACTCCGCCCACTTTCGAAATCGAGTAATAATATCAATATAATAGAAAATTATTTGTTTTACTGAGGGTAAGGGTAAATGTAAGGCGGGTTGCCCGACTGAAACTTTCTAACTGGTTTTAATTATAAATCGATTAATTTCAATAACTCAAGACTTAAACAATATCTTATATTGGGTGATGGTATTTATCAGTCAGTTTGACTGACTGAAATTTCTGTACTGGTTTTTAAATTCGTTTCAGCTAAATCGGACTAGTGGTTCTCGAATTATGTCAAACAAAAGAGCCTAAAACGTGACAAATTCACCTATACAATGGCATGCAACTTGACAAAACGAATGATGCCGAACTTCTTCTTTTTGGGGCTACTTTCACGTGCAGTTCTCAGAATTGAGTCCCAAATCAATGGGCTGAAAAATGTTTTACTGTGTAAATTAACCTCTCTATAGGTGTTTGGGTTTAACATCTATATCAACAAAAATTATTGTTAATATTAATTGAACAATTATGTTATTATCTTTAAATCTGCTTAATAATCACCAAATTACTGCATTCATAGAATTATGTACCAACATTTAATGCCTCCTGGCTATATCACTCCAAAATCAATGTTTAGTCAATTAAAAATTACATAAAATGTCATCGGACACAGCGATTAAATGATACAACACATAACAGCGACCAAAAAAAAGTTAAAACTTAAATAATAACGATTATTTGTGTAAACGCCTTTGAAATTTTTAAATTTTCAACCGAACAACAGATGTTAGCTAGTTACAGGCAGCGGATGTTGCGCGCGAATTGTGTTAGGTGTGAACTGATTGTGTGCGATAACTCGCCCTGTTCGATTTTTGACACAGCAAAAAAAAATAAAAAAAATGGCAACGAGCATTTTATAAAATGGCCATTTTCTATTCCACATAGTACATAGGGCATGAACAAAAACAGAACACACACACAATAACACAATCATACAAATGCGGCTACAAAACAAAAAAAAATGTGTAAAGTAATAAAAAAGTGATATTAGCTTTAGGCCATGTTTGTTATTGTTGATGTTATTGTTTTTTTTTTTGGTTGTTTTATAACTGGAAAAAAAAGTGTTTGTAAATTATGCAAATTTCCGTCAACGTTCTGTTTTCGCTATCTCTTTCCTCCCTTCCTCTCATATGCATCCTCAACTGTGACAGAATTGGGCAGAAAAATACGACAACTTTTGAAACTCAAATTGCCCTTTTGGATATGGTCAATGTTTACATTACATCCATGGTTCCATATGTTTATAGCACACATATACAATGCAATGTATTTGTAGATGCGTATACATCTGGCTATAAATGGAAGTAGTACATACATAGATAACATACATGCCTTGATACTCGTATAAATAAAAGTACGTATGTTGGTCTGTGATAGTGGTGTTCTTAGTACATTTTAACAATACCATAAAAAAATTATAAACGTATTTTTCTATGCAAAATCCTGCTATTGAAATACATTTATTAACGGTCTCACGTAACTGGTACTCAAATGAAGGTTAACACAGTGTTACAAAATGAAAAAAAAATTAAAGGAACATAGGGATTGACCTAGTGCATGGTTTAGGTCTGGTCGAGTAGAACATGAACTTGTAAAACTAACACCCTCAAAATCATAAATTACGGTTCACAAACCGGCTTTTTATTAGCTGATAACCAGGGCAACCGGAAATATTCTTCTGCATGTTTTTTTTACAACGAGATATTAACAAATGGGTAATCTATTTACATGTTTCATGGTCCTACAAGTGTTTTGAGACCTATTTGTTAGAGCATATTTTGGCATATTTTACCCATAAAGTCATATTTCGGAAAATATTGGTTTTAGGAGCATAATTTTAAAAAATCCTCCTTTTTTAAAAATATCCCTTTTTAAGCATATTTTATGTTTTTCACATTATTTTTTTTTTGTTCGTAAAAACAAGTGTCTTTGCAAAGTTATTGCAGCAGATCGCAGATTTTAAGTGAAGCAACATGTGGAAAGCAACATATTCAACTAAGTCAGAGAAGTGCAAATAAGCACACCAAACAATTATTTTTGCCAGAATGTTCCGGTAGACTCTCAAAAGAACATAATTTTCAGGAAAAACTTCGCAGAAATGTGGCAAACGTTATAGCTGGCGAATTAAGTTCAGACGCATGTGACATGATTGTGTGAATGTATTAAGAATTTATATGAAAACGTAAATAAAGCTATTGCTAATGTGAATAAGGTATTTGTAAAAGCTCCATGTAGAGAGGAACTTTTTAAAAAAATGCTATCAGACCTTCCATTACCTCCAGAATCTATAACAACACGATGGGGAACATGGCTTGAAACCGTTAGCTACTATGCCAACAATTATGATGACATTTTGAAGGTCCTAAGTGCATTAAACGGGGACCGGCCGTGGCATAGTGGTTAGAACCTGGCTCCAGTCATCTTAAAAGAAAAAAATAAATCTTTCATTGACGGCTCCCCTCGAATGTTGTTGACAGCAACTTCGCAGTATTAAGCGTCGATTCAATCGTCGTGTCTAGTAACAGCTTCTCAAACAGTGACGTTCGCATTCGTCGATAAACAAGTAAGTGCCGTTAGTTGTGAATCTAAAAATAGAAAGCGTGTTAATTCACAACAACGCGAGAAGCTATCCCATACCTCATTCATGGGGTGCAAAGGGAAATTAAGTAAGTAGTAGTAAGTGCATTAAACGAAGAGGATGCACAATCCATTCAAACTGCAAAGGATGTCTTGACATTTTTTGTTCAATAATTTATATCAATATTTTGTAGTTTATTGCAACAACAATCTCAAATAAGATGCTCAACATACAAAAACACCGTGATACTTAGGAAACATGGTTTAATATTTTTGTTACTTTAATGTTAAATAAATTCATGTGATATTTTTTTAATTATTCCTTAAATAATAATACTTAAATATTTATTTCTATTTTATTTTACTTACTCAATATTTGTGTATGTAAATTTACCAAAAATACTTACAAAGTCTGAATTTAAAAAAATATTGTTTCTCTTTTAATTTTAAAATTGTTTTTTTTTTACTTTAAATAAAAATATTTCTAATTCATATGAAAAACATTATGTCACTTTAATTTTTTAAAGCATGTTTTTGTTGATTTTAAGGTCATATTTTTCCATTTTTCAGGTCATATTTTATGCGCATAAAACACGATTTTTAGGGCATATTTCCGGTTGCCCTGCTGATAACTCAGTCAGTTTTCTACAAATTTTGGATTTATTAATGGATTTGGAAAGAATAATCGTAGACTTTTCCAACGATATATGTATATTTGCCCGACTCACCAAAAAAAAGGATGTCTTGACATTTTCCACGCCCCAGAATATGTTCGCTACTAAAAACTTTAAAACCCATTTTTTTTTGCAGAATATTGAACAAAGGACTTGTCAGGACTTTTGTGGGCAAGTTTTTCATACCGTTGGATGCGTATTTAAAAACTCTTTCCTATGATACTAATATTGCAAATATTGTTTTTAAATCAATATAAAAGTTTTTCAAAAACTCAAAAAAAATAAATACTTTTTTTAAAAACGGTAAAGCTCACTGAATCTTAATCCAAGGCACGAAATTTTTTTGGGATTCATCATAAAACAAGCCAAGGTACATTTTGTTGGGTAGACCGAAGATACTTTTTTGGTTCCATACAAAATGAGTCGCTCTAATGTAAATATTTCTATATATAACTTGCCAAATCGCTAGAAACTATCCCATACCTCATTCATGGGGTGTAAAGGGAATATAAGTTTTATTTAAGTGGGTTCGGCTATTGCATAGATGACGATACCAAATTTTTCAATCGATCGATCTCATATTTTTGTCATTGTTATAGACTAATTCGTTTAAAAAAAAAATTTGCCCTAGGGTTCACAAACTGCAAACATTTTTGACATGCCATCTCCTCCTACTGATCGCAATTGAAAATTTCGTTTGAAGATTCATGCTTTTATTGACGAGTGCTATATGTGTACCAAATATTAAGTCTTTGGCCATAAAATAACACTTTTACTACGTCTTCTTCTGGCACTTACAAAGAGTATTGCCGTTTACTACCTTTGTATCGTACTCGTATTACCATTTCTTGAGATAATTCGGTCGCCAAACGTTTGGCTTAACAAAGTGATGGTCTCACGCGCTGTATGGCATGTTACGTCGTCGTATTGGAACCATTTCTCCTCCAAATGATTTGCAATGACATAAGAAATATGGTTTTACATGAGTCTCGCCGTGTAGGCCTTACCTATGGTGTGCTAAACACACTGGTCATATTACAATGCGATTGCCAGCGTCCCCCTGGGATAGCCCAAGCAAGCCTAAACTATCTAGGAATACTAGTCGACAATTTTGGGAGCAAGCTACCGCAATTGTCGGCTCTTTCTTCCAGCCTGAAGATACCAAATTTAATATGTTTGTATGGATTATACCACCCTTTGGCCAAGGTGAGGCCTATCTTAACACCTCCGCTATTTTATGGGTCTGTAGCACCCGATTGTAATGCAATTTCACGCCGAGTCCGAACACTCTACCAGCGATTTCGGTTTTAACCACAGCCCGCGCGATGCTCCCACAAGGAGGCCTACAACCAACGATCAGGCGGCAAACTAATTCCGGGGCTCCTGATCACCAAGCTACCGGTCACACTCACCGGTTGGAGTTTCATAGTTAATCTGCTACCAATTTGTGATTTGATGAACCATAGTTCACAGGATTGGTCGCCTTTCGCTGAGACCAGACATGGAATTTGTACATATCCGCAGGCACCGATATTTGCATACCGGCACCCCGGATAGATGGAAATGGTTTGCTACTATACTGTAGGCATGCAGTACCCTCAAGTTTCGTTTAATGCGCTACACGTTTTTTTGTATCAAATGATATATATCCTCATCCCTAAAAGTGAGGGTATAAAAAGTCAAAAACACTTTATTGGTATGACAGTAAGATTTACGCTTCTATGCGTCAAAAAACTACCCCATGCAAAGTTTATTTCCAAATGTTCGGTAACACTATCTCTGAAATGCTATGAAAATTCATATTGTGGTCCCAAACAACCAAAAGCTGTTTTCCAGTTCAACTCCAATGAACATTGCTTAAATTTTCTATTTATATGTTTTAAATCCGAATCGATCTCCTGAAAAGTAATTAAAAAACAGTATCTGTAAAGTAAATGAAAAACATATCACTCTTTTAGTTGGCGCAGTTACGATATGATAAGTGTGTGGAGTACTGATATTTAGAGTACGATCCAATTATTACTATGGCAGTTATAACAGTATATTTTAAAAGGGGCGTGGCACAGTCCACTTCCACCCTGGCTGTAATTCATACTACACCAACAACATATATAACAAATCACATCTTCTTATTGTAGTAGTTCATGAGGTACATCCATTTTAAATTTTAAAATATACGGGCGGTGTACCACGCCAATTAATTCAATCTCAACCAAGAATAGTCAGGTATTATCAATAGGTCATCTGCACCATTTTGTAAAATTTTGGTATCAGTCGGTCTGTTGGAAAAGCCCTTAGAGCGATGTTTGGAAAGTGGGCATTTCTTAACCCACTTTCACCGTAGCTATAATTCTAACTGTACCAACAACATACCAAATATCATCTTCATACCTCTAATAGTTCATGAGATATAGCCTCTTTAAACTTCAAGTTGTATGGGCGGTGCCACGCCTCTTTATTTAATCACAACCAAGTATAGCCAGGGACTATCTACAGGTCAACAGTAACGCTTTGTAAAATTTTCGTTGTATTGAAAAAGCCTTCAGAGCGATTTTTGAAAAGAGGGCTTGGCACCGCCCACTTTTACCATAGCTGTAATTCTAACTGTACGAAAAACATACATATATACCAAATATCATCTTCATACCTCTGATAGGTAAAAACGTTAAAATTTCAAGATGGAAGCCACGCCCACTGATCCGATACCGCCCCCTTTTTTGTTGGATCACGAATTTTGTTGCCAAATGCATCTACACATATTTTCAAGGCGATTGATGAAAGAGTCCTCCAGATATAGCGTTTTCAAAAATTGTGTCAAATGGGTGGGGCCACGCCCACTTGATATATTGAAAATACCCTATTATCACCAGCAACCATACAGCTACATTCAAGAGATCAGTTCAGCCGTTTTCGAGTCTATATGGTACTAAAAAATACAAACAAACAAAACAAACTCAATTTCATGCATATATACATAGATTAGACCTTTGACCTCTTTGGGGCATGGATTAAAGTTGTCCGATTTTGCCCAAATTTTGACCAACGCCGTTTTACAACAACTGACATAACATTTCGCTCGGCATTACCGAAAATCAAAAGTTGAATTTTTGCTGCCACCCCGATATTCATATTATTGTTGCCTAGTACTACATGTGATGCCCCCTACATCAAGTTTATTCTCGAAGACTTTCAGAGCTTAAGCATTTCCATCCATGCGTACAATATGATCCAGCCAACAAAACCGCTGTACCTGAATGCGTCTGACCACGTCAATGTCGGTATACAGCTCGAACAACTCATGATTCATACGACGTCGTTTCTCTTCGATAATAATGATGACTGATGATTCAATGGCTTGTACCATAACCCAGGATTCTGAACCATACATTAAGACAGGCGAAACCAGTATCTGATATAGCTCTATAAATCGCTTGTTGTCTGTAATTGCTTATATTTGCACGCAGGACTCTTCTCCGGATATAAAGGCTGACGCTATTTGTTTTAGTGATGTCGGAGTCTAAGTAAATAAAATCAGCTACCACTATGAATTATAGTTGTCCACGAATATACACTTTGTTTGTGGAAACTAACAACTTCGATTTGTCTTCATTCATATTTAGATATTATATTTAGATTCATATTTATTCAGTCACATGCCGCAGTAAATCCAAATTTGCCAAAGAAAGGCGCATCACATTCGTGGTCCTGAGTTTTGTATTCCTGAGAAGCTGATACGACTTTAAGAGATGATGCTAACCGACACGAAGTCCTTTGTGAAGAAATAATAACATCTGACGAACCATTTTTAATCAAGAGAGTCTTTAACCAGGGCGATGGCCAGTCATGCAATATCTCTGATATTGTAATGAGGGATACGACTGCCTATATGACAGGTAACTTCTTTAACATTAACAAGCTCCACGCTTACGTCGATGATATAGATATCATTTACCAAAAACTGCTGGACGTTACTGCTGCCTTTTCAAGTTGTCTAAACTTGCATGTTTAGACAATAACTTATTAGAATTTTGAATTCCCAACTAAATATTTTACTTTATTAATTTGAAAAATAACTGAAATCTAAAAAGAAATGTACTGTATACAAAATACTTAAAATTTGTATCTAAGCCTTATTGTCATTATTGTGAATTATCATTTACATTAAACTATCTTCGAAAACATATACATATAAAGAACATGAACTAATCTACATTACTTTTTAAGTTGATATGTTGTAAAACACTTACTTATATTTCATAGCCCAAGCGGTAAGCACCAGCTAAATAAACCACAATCCCTGAATTCAAATTAATTGCCCTCGACTTTTAATTTGTCCTTTTTTTCTTGGCTTGGGATTTCACGACAATCTTTTCAACATATTCCTCATCGATCATTCGGAGCGGATATACACTGGAGTCGATTAATCTTACATCCTAACCACCATCACCCTACATATTTAGCGTTGCAGCATATCGCTAATTGAACAATTTGTCGTCGCTGAAATTATTAAACATTGACATCACATCGCAACTGCATAGTCGCCTACCGCTGATACCGTCGAGCGTTAGTTCCTCACACCGCTGGTCATCAACCGTCCACTCTCAGCTTTAATTGCTCTTCCTTCAACAGCCTACCAACAACACTCTGAGCTACAACCCCCCACTTCAACTTCATTCGTCTTCATGGTCCTTCGACTCAAGAGAAAACAGCAACAAAGGGTTTGATCACAGCAAGAAATGAGGTAATTAACAACCATCGTCAACACATCAAATCAGTGATAATCCGTCAATTATGAGGTAAGCGACCATAGTTTTCGCGATCGTTGATAAAAACGCGAACTGTTTAAAGCGAAAGTAAAAAACGGAAAATATTAAAATTATTAAAAACTTTCGTCTAAAATTTTAAAAAAACCCTTATTTGTATTGTAAAATACATAAAATATATGCCGTGAAGTGCACAAAACGGTTTACAGAAAAATTTCTCTAATTTTAAGGGAAACTGAAAAACATCGAAAACGAAAAGTATTACCAAATAAACCGAATCATCACAGCAAAGTGAACACGGAAATTATATCAAAAATTCTAAAAATTTAGCCTATCACAAAGTGTTCGTCCGATTCGCAAAATAAATGATCACGTCATTTATGGAAAACTGCAATTTGTAAAAGTCTCAATAATATACATGCATGCAAATTCTTAAAAAAAAAAATCAGTCAGTTTCATACATTTCGTAACCACTAGAATAAATTTACAAAGGTGCAATATTTAAACTATATTTTTTTTCATCACCATTTATTTGGTCCCGTTATTTAAAACTACTGCATTGTTGTACAAAGTACCTAAACATCAATAATTCAAGTAGTTGGTAATAACCATTTTCTTTGTTACAGTTATCTGAAACTTCGTCATCAATTCACAAAGTGCCCAATGTTAAATTCATGTAAATAACTTGTTCATAATTTTGCATTTGTCCCGTTAGTTAAAATTTAGTTTTCAACGAAACCAAATATTTTAAAAACCAATTGCCAATAACAAGTACCGTTACAAAACTTCATTATCTCTGTGCAAAAGTGCAAAACACCAAACTTGATTAAGAACAAGTTGAAAGCATAGAAGAAAATTTGCCAATACAGTTTCTATCAATTTTCTCAGAATCACATACGCTCTTCGGAAACTCTCTTATACCTACATGATAAGTGAGTACTCTCTCTATCACTCTCTCTCTCTTTCTGATTTGTCTAGATCAATAAATTCTCTTCACCGTTCCGAGTTAACTTTAAATGTCACTGCCTATAATAAGTTATTTACTCACTGTATCAGCGAAATAAAGAAATGGCAGTAGAGAAATAAAAACAAATATTATATAACAGTTTCGAACAGTGGAGTGTAATTAAAGTAAAAACTCAAAGAAGTGACACAAAACATATTAGCCAAACTTAATAAAAGTGAAAAATAATTTTTCTTTGTACAACCAAAGGTTAGATTTTATTATATCCTACAAATATTAAAGAAAACTCCTACAGTGATTAACAATAGCTGATAATACAAAGCAAATATTCCGCAAATACCTATACCACAAATTCTCGCACAATAAACTAAATTTTGTGAACGATTTAATTTGGAGATTTACTGCACGCGGACAGCCTGAAGTTTACATAAGGTAAAAATATATATAATTTTCAGCAATTAAAATTAGCATAAATTACCATCTTTCACCAACTTGCTTAAACATTGGAACATTCCATGAAATCAGTGTACCACTTAAATTGTTTCATATGTTAAACATACAAAATTTAAACCGCTTTTATGGGAAAAATTTTATACTTTTGGCGTTAAAATAAACCAATAGCCCAGCTAGAAATTTCAAACATTGGCACGAACATCACACATCCTAAAAATATTATTTGAACAACAGCAGAAAATTTTAAGAAAAAATTTATAACAACAACCTTTAATTACAACAATATATTAAATTGGAACAGCATCAAATGGAAAAACTATCATTTAACAACAACTACACAACTTTAATGAAAATCTCTAACTAACCACTCAAAATTTATATAAGAGTTTTTTAACTAAATCTATTTGGGTTTTGATTTATACGTGCCAAAATTAAATATTAAATTACAATATTCAATTTAAGTATTGACATTAAGTTGTACTAAAGGTACATGATTAGTGCTGATACACGGAAAATACGCTACTTTACAAATACCTTATCAAAGAAAATATTTACTACAAATTAATTTGTTAAATTCAAACAATTCTTACAATATAATACCAAAATTATAGATAAACAAAAATAATTCCAAATTTTACAACGAACAAATTTAAATCACCACTGGCATATCTTAAAATACGCACCAACCGTAAAAATCACTGCATAACCACAAAATTTAAAAAAAAAAAAAAAATTCTTGGCTACTTCTTTCCACTCAAATCCGTTATTAAAGCTTCGCGCTACATAAAGCTAAAAAGGTTCTAGCAACATCCTCTACGAAACAATTTAAATTTTTTAAATCATCTCAAATTTTCTGAAATTAAAATTTCAATTTCTCATTTTTTTAATTTTTTGGAATCATGCCAAGACCCACAGATACCATTGTCACGCCTTCAGGTAATGAAGGCACAGATCAAACCTCTAATTCACCCAGCAATCAAGATCGGTTCCTCTACGAATGTGAGCATCTCATAATGTTCTGCACGAATTTTGAGAAAACAGAAGTAGAGGACCATACTGACTCATTACTGGAAGTGAAACTCGAGGATTTGGAGAGTAGATGGAGAAAAATGCAAGAAGCATATGAAATTCTAATGCTTGCTCCTGAACCTTCCAACTCAAGAGAATTTAAAGAAAATGCGAGGCTCAATTTTAATGTTTGCTCTGATGCATACTATGTAGCCAGGGCCTCTATGTTGGATCTCCTTAGAATGAGTAGAGGAGATAATTCTCAACAACAGGCGACAAGACACAGTCTGCTTCCCCCTACTTCACACAACCCTATATACTCGCATTTTCCCCCAGCCCATTTCTCTCAAGTTCCATTAAACGAACACTCAAACATAGCCTTAAAACTGCCTCCTTGCGATACCGAAACTTTCAATGGGGGTTATGAAGAATGGCCGTCGTTTCGTGACATGTTCACAGCGGTCTATGTTAACCACCCAAAACTTTCCCGTGCTCAAAAATTATACCATTTACGAAACAAAACCAAAGGTAATGCAGGAGCAATAGTAAAACGGTATGCACTCTGTGACGACAATTTCGAATTGGCATGGAACGCTCTCAAATCTCGGTATGAGAACAAAAGAGTTTTGGTCGACAACCAACTCAAAGTTCTCTTTAATATTCCTATCGCTACTGTAGAAAATAGTGAATCGATCCAAAAGATTCAATCTACAGTAAATGACTGTCTTTCCACTCTCAAAACCCTTGATGTCAAAATAGAGGGTTGGGATCCTATCCTTATTTATCTCATCTCGACAAAGCTGCCCGATGAGACCCTAGCCATATGGGAACAATCACTAAAAAGCCATCGTGAATTGCCCAAATGGTCCCAAATGGATGAGTTCCTCGTCAACAGATTTGAAGTTGTAGAACGTATATCCAGTATAAAATCTACCAAGGAAAGATACAGTCTACCAGCTACCACAAAGTCAAAAGTTCAAACGTTCCATTCACAGGAAAAACTGAACAACTGTGTACTCTGTAACGCAGACCATAGTATAAGATCATGTCCAAAATTCCACAAGTTCACTGTTCAAGAAAGAATTGATTTCGTGTATAAAAATAAATTTTGCAACAATTGTCTTGCCACGTCTCACACGAAATCAAATTGCACAAGCAAATACACTTGTTTAACTTGCAAAAAACCCCATCACACTTTGCTCCACATAAAGGCTACTGGGTCCGAAAAGGACAGTCACGAACAATCTACCAGTACAAATTCTCAATCCGATGTGAAGTTTAACTCACAAAAGAACGGAAATTTCAGAGCGCAAAATAATGAACCTTCTACATCGGAACAAGCTCGAAATACGCAAATTCAAGCAAATTTTTCCTCAAACAATGAAACAATTTTGCTCCGTACAGCTTTGGTACAGATTGAAATTAGAGGAGAATTATTTTCAATCAGAGCGCTGATTGACCCAGGTTCGCAAAGAACCTTTCTTTCTGAGAAAGTGCGAAACCGATTGCAAATCCCATCAAGAAGGGCTCACTTTGATGTCATTGGCATTGGTGGCCAAAAGCAAACTGCCAATAAAGAATGTGAATTGGTAGTAGTTTCTCAAAAATATAATTCTCGATTTACTATTAATGCAATCATACTGCCAAAAGTAACGAAACGCTTACCCTCGTTTTCTTTTAATATGCCTGATTCTGAAGAACTCTCTAAACTCGACTTAGCCGATCCAAACTTTAACAAGTCAGCCCAAATTGATCTTATCCTCGGAAACGATTCTGAGCGATTTATAAATCTCGAGGGCATAAAACGAAACATTTGTGGAGACTCTTCCGCGTACAATACCATATTTGGCTGGGTGCTGAGTGGCCCAATGAAGTCCACAACCATTCACTCCTTCACCACAAATGTTTTCGAATCCGAAGATCTTAGCCTGAACGATACCCTTAGAAAGTTCTGGGAGCAAGAAGAAGTTCCTTCTCACAAACCACAAACAGAAGAAGATGTATTTTGTGAAGAATTCTTCAAGCAGACGACTACACGTCATTCAGATGGTCGGTACATCGTAAGGTTACCATTCAAATCTGAATTTCCCAACTCGGTTTTTCTCGGATCGTCTCGGTTTGTAGCTTTAGGGCAATATACGCATATGGAACAATCGTTGTCTAAAAACCCCCAGCTCAAATCAGAATATAATTCAGTTCTAAATGAGTATTTAGAACTCGACCATATGGAAAAAACGTTTTCCAACGAAATTGTACGTGATGGAAAGTATTATTCCTTTTACCTTCCACATCACGCCGTTGTTCGCCCAGAACACAAAACCACTAAAGTGCGCGTCGTATTTAATGCATCTCGGAAATCGAAATCCGGGTTTTCACTAAATGACGTTCTGTACACTGGTCCAACACTCCAAAGCGATTTAATATCGACACTGCTTAATTGGAGGAAGTACAGATATGTATTCAGTGGGGACATTCAAAAGATGTACAGGCAAATTTTAGTCCACCCCAATGATAGAAAATTCCAAAGAATTCTATTCCAAAAAGAACCAAACTCGCCCATTAAGGACTATCAATTAAATACTGTCACCTTTGGTATAAACTGCGCCCCATTTCTGGCTATTCGCACCCTCCTACAACTCGCTTCTGACTCTGAAAATGAATATCCTAAAGTCGCTACAATATTACGTAACGAAACGTACGTTGACGATATTCTCTCCGGTGGATTTTCCATTGAAGAAACTCTAATAAAGCAAAAGCAATTGATTTCTACTCTCCAGTCAGCAGGATTCCCACTAAAGAAAATCACTGCAAATGACTCCCAATTGCTCACAAATTTACCACAGGAAGATGTGTATGACTCAGACTTTCTTAAGTTCCAACACTCTGAGCTACAACCCCCCACTTCAACTTCATTCGTCTTCATGGTCGGGAGGCGGGGGCTCCCCCATAGGGTAGTTTCCGACAATGGACGAAACTTTGTTGGAGCTAGCAGATTGTTAATCAGAGAGTTTTCCCGATTTTTAAAGTCTGCATCAGAGGATATACACCAAAAATACTCCGTGCATGGTTTCCAATGGAGTTTTATACCCCCACACGCACCTCACATGGGCGGTCTCTGGGAGGCAGCAGTAAAAAGTTTCAAGCATCACTTTAAAAGAATTGCTGGCACTCACAAATTCACGTTTGAACAATTCTCAACGCTTCTAGCTCAACAAAAACACTCGGTATTAAGTGGAATGCTTTAACCGATAATTTTGTTTACTCATTCGTTTTCACAGAAAAGAATCCAAATTGCACAAAAAGAAATGTGCTTTCCACTGTAGCTCAACTTTTCGATCCCGCAGGATGGCTAGCTCCCATCATTATAAAAGCGAAAATATTTATGCAACGACTTTGGCTTGAAGGTCTTGATTGGGACGCAAGCATTGGTCCAGAATTACTAAATGACTGGAATCAATTCGTTCGAGATCTCTCACATATTGAAAGCATCGAAATTCCTCGATGGATTCAATTTACACCCTCCGATACGGTGCAAATTCACGGATTTGCAGACGCATCTAAATACGCTTATTGTGCATGTGTATACGTACGATGCCAGACACCAACAGTCACTTTTTCGAATTTGTTTGTGGCTAAAACGAAAGTGGCACCCATACAAACAGTGTGTCTACCCAGGTTGGAACTGTGCGGAGCAGTGTTACTTGCCAAGTTAGTTAACTTTGTAACGTCTAAATTTGAATTTAAGGCCACTGATATCATTTTATGGACTGATTCGTCTATAACTCTGGGATGGCTGTCTAAACCACCATCCTCATGGGAAACTTATATCGCCAATCGAACTTCTCAAATATATTCACTTGTGCCCACGGCGAAATGGCGCCATGTCCAAACTCATGACAACCCAGCAGATCTTGGTACACGAGGTTGTAGACCCCAAGACCTGAAACACAATTCAATGTGGTGGAAAGGACCTGCGTGGCTAACCAATCCTCCCTTAACCTGGCCTACATCAAATCCATTAGCTCCTCCAAAACCGAAACAAACTATTCAAACTATGCAAGTAATCACCGAACAACAAGATATTTTGCTACGGTTTTCCTCGTATACAAAAGCCCTTAGAGTTATTGCATACATCTTTAGGTTTTATAATAACAGTTTTCGTAATATCTCCAACAGACAACAATTTGTAAACATTGATCTGTCACAAACTGAAATCCAGTTTGTAAAAGCCCGCCTTATAGCATTGACTCAACAGCAATATTTTCCATCGGAATATAACCAGCTCACTGAATCTCAAAATATTTCACCAAAAAGTTCGTTGAAACCTCTTAATCCATTTTTGGATTCAAATAGCATTTTGCGAGTAAATGGTCGTCTGTCAAATTCGTCCCTTCCCTACAGCGAGAGATACCCAATTATTCTCCCCGGTAACTCTCGGCTTTGTCACCTATATTTAGTACACTTGCACATATTTCTTGCCCATGCCGAATGCTCTCTGATGGGTAGAATGGTACAAACCGAATTTCATATAACACGGCTCAAACCTCGAGTCAAAAGCATTATACGCAAATGCAAAACATGTATAATATTTAAACAAAGGCCATGTTCCCAAATCATGGCACCCCTTCCTCCAGAAAGGTGTTCTTTTACGCCACCATTTCACACCACCGGTATTGACTTTGCTGGACCCTTCGAACTTAAAAGTTCAACAGTGCGAAATGCTCCAATGCTAAAAGGCTATGTCAGTGTCTTTATCTGTTTTTCGACGAAGGCGATTCACCTTGAAGCTTGCTCTGATTTATCGTCAGCCGCATTCGAGGCCGCATTCTCACGTTTTGTCGGGAGGCGGGGGCTCCCCCATAGGGTAGTTTCCGACAATGGACGAAACTTTGTTGGAGCTAGCAGATTGTTATTCAGAGAGTTTTCCCGATTTTTAAAGTCTGCATCAGAGGATATACACCAAAAATACTCCGTGCATGGTTTCCAATGGAGTTTTATACCCCCACACGCACCTCACATGGACGGTCTCTGGGAGGCAGCAGTAAAAAGTTTCAAGCATCACTTTAAAAGAATTGCTGGCACTCACAAATTCACGTTTGAACAATTCTCAACGCTTCTAGCTCGAATAGAAGGTGTGCTTAACTCACGCCCAATTTCCGCATTATCGGAAGATCCTTCAGATTTGACTGCTTTGACTCCAGGCCATTTTCTGAAAGGATCACCCATTTTATCTACACCTGAACCATCATCAGAAAATTTATCACTTATAAACCGATGGTTAAAATTAAAAGCCTTACATCATCAATTTGCAATTAGATGGAAGGAGGACTACCTTAAAACCCTTCACAAACGGTATAAGTGGCAGCAAGCTACACCCAATCTTCAATCAGGAGATCTAGTTGCAGTAATTGACGATTTGTTACCTCCCAGCGAATGGCGACTCGGCCGAATCGAGAATACGTATTCCGGTTCGGATAACAATGTACGAGTAGCTGACATCAGAATCGCTACTGGTACTATTACTCGTCCCATCGCCAAATTATGTTATTTGCCACTTCTTAATTCTGAAGACAATTCCCAAAATATATAATACTTCTTTGCGCCATCTCTTAAAGGAACTTTTACTAAAATCATTCGTTTGTCTTCTTTTTATTTTTATTTCTATTTCCTCTACAGAAACGACAAGGAAAATCGACGAAAGTCTAAGGCCAAATCGAACCTGTACCGATGCGAGTTGTGCCATAATCTACACTCCCTACGCTTCTGCAAAAAATTCCTGCGTATGAATGTGAAGGAAAGGAAAGCTGTCGTCAAGAAACACCGGTATTGTTCTAATTGTCTCGCGAAAAGCCATGTATTTCGGTCATGCCGATCAGCGGACACATGCAGAAAGTGCAACAACCTCCACCACACGCTTTTGCACCCACAACATCCTAGAGTTAAAGCGCCTGCTAGAACACGAGTCAAGCCAGAAGAGCGTGTACAACCATCTTTACAGCATAGTATACCTACAGAACCAGGGGAAACCGAACTTCCGGCGACCGATCACTATGTTATTTCGGAAGCAATACGCTCGCTGGCAGCAGTTCTATGCGCAACATCTAACCTTGCACAAGTGCAAAGCCGGCGCCATGTCTAAACTTGCATGTTTAGACAATAACTTATTAGAATTTTGAATTCCCAACTAAATATTTTACTTTATTAATTTGAAAAATAACTGAAATCTAAAAAGAAATGTACTGTATACAAAATACTTAAAATTTGTATCTAAGCCTTATTGTCATTATTGTGAATTATCATTTACATTAAACTATCTTCGAAAACATATACATATAAAGAACATGAACTAATCTACATTACTTTTTAAGTTGATATGTTGTAAAACACTTACTTATATTTCATAGCCCAAGCGGTAAGCACCAGCTAAATAAACCACAATCCCTGAATTCAAATTAATTGCCCTCGACTTTTAATTTGTCCTTTTTTTCTTGGCTTGGGATTTCACGACAATCTTTTCAACATATTCCTCATCGATCATTCGGAGCGGATATACACTGGAGTCGATTAATCTTACATCCTAACCACCATCACCCTACATATTTAGCGTTGCAGCATATCGCTAATTGAACAATTTGTCGTCGCTGAAATTATTAAACATTGACATCACATCGCAACTGCATAGTCGCCTACCGCTGATACCGTCGAGCGTTAGTTCCTCACACCGCTGGTCATCAACCGTCCACTCTCAGCTTTAATTGCTCTTCCTTCAACAGCCTACCAACAACACTCTGAGCTACAACCCCCCACTTCAACTTCATTCGTCTTCACAAGTATTGAGAGGCAGTGTACAAAAGTGGTTCTAGAAATAAGTGAGGACAAAACCCAGTTATTTCTTTTAATGTACAAAGAGTCTACAATTGAGTGATCTCCAAAATGACATTTGTATCTGATAAGACAGCGCAGTAGTAAAGTATAAAGTATAAAAATATGTTTTAATGTTTTTTTTTTATGTATATGCGAATGAGATGTTAATGCTAGAGGTCAATGTAAAGGAGCGATAATAATTACATTGCGACAGCATGAATCTATTGCTCAGAAAATTACGCAGTCTACATTGTTTTACTATTATGTTTAAAATAAACTTCCATATCAAAAATTATGTGGGCAGAGCAAAGTAGAGATGTATGAATCAAATCTAAGTTTATTACGAATCTCTAATATACTAATAAATTATGCGCCATCAACAATCCAAATGTCTAGAAGCCACAGCCTATAATGACATTAACAACTTACCCCCTTCCCGAACTCCACACTTAATCCATTCCTAACAATTCTATTCTCGTCCTATATAATTAATTTCAATTATGATTACAAATCAATAAAGATACCAAGAAACGACCATTCCAAAAAAAGTACGTATAAAAATATTAAAGTAGCCACAAGTGATTATAAAGGAAACACAAAAAAAAAAATGTAATTGAAATTAATTTATTAAAATGCCACAAGCACAAATCAGATTCAAATGAACATTAACACCCTTTCCCATAATCGTTGTGAAAAAAAAATCAGTTCCGTTCCTAATCAAAGAAAAGACAGAAGAGTTGCTTGCAAAGAAACAGAATTGGTTTTCATATTTTTTTCCACGCGATGAGAGAAGAGAAGAAAAATTATATTAATTATCGCGAAAAAAAAGTTCCAAGGCTTCTACAATTGCTGCCATTTGTGAATATAGTTTTGCTACTGGTTCACTTCAAACCCTTTTTTTCTCTTGTTGATTTTATTATTAAAATACTGTGGGAGTGAACGAACAGTAATGAAGTTTAAATGCGGAGGCATTCACAAATGTTGCCAACGGGCTTGTGGCAGTTACCCATGCAGTCAAGTAAACAGTGGAATGGAAGGGCAAATTTACAAAGGTTTGCATAAGAAGAAGCGTTAATAATAAAAGTAGAATCTAAAGACCCCAGGACTCAAGTGAAATATATAATTGGCGTTAGAGTTCGACATTTTTCAAGGCGAAAATATTTAAGAAAATCTATATATATAAAAATGAAATGGTCCACGTATGTCATACCATCACTTGAGAACGGCTGGAGCGATTTGGCTGATTTTTTTTTTATTCGATTCGAAATTTTCCGTAGATTGTTTGTGTTGAAAAAAATCAAATCCAGGTGGCGCAAGGATGGATTTATATCGAAAATTTGAATGCATGTACCAATTCAACTGAAATTTAGAATGGATATTCGTTTGATCATGAGAAATCATTTTATGTACAAATGGACCCGGTAGATGGCGCTGGGGTCGGTTTAAAATCAAAATTTTTACGAATGGGTCAATTTAACTGAAATTCAGAATCTATGTTTGTTTGATCATCAGAAAAAATTGTATATACAAATGGACCCGGTGGATGGCGCTAGGGTGGATTTATACCGAAAATTTGAATGCATGTACCAATTTAACTGAAATTTAGTATTTATGTTTGTGGAACCTTGAGAAAAAATTTTTTGTATAAATTGACCCGGTAGGTGTCGCTAGGGTGGAATTATAATGAAAATTTTAACGAATTAAACAATTTGACTGTAATTTTGAATGTATATTTGTTTTATTATGAGAATTTTTTTTGTATATATGGACCCGCTGTTGATTTGGCTGGGGTTGAATTATTTCGAAAATTTATATCTATTGTCCGATTTTACTTAAACTTAAAATATATGATTTTTTGGCATGAGAAAATTTTGAATATCGATTGTCCGATTTTACTTAAACTTAAAATATATGATTTTTTTGGCATGAGAAAATTTTTCAGAAGTCTATATATATAAAAAAGATGTACATTTTGATGTCACCACTAATTGTGAATACGGTTGACCCCATTTGTCCCAAAATTGCAGTGAAAGTAAAGGATTGGCTGTAGATGGTCACCCAGACCGCTAAAAGGCTTAAAGAAGAATGACTTTTATAATGGCGCACTTCCTACTGAATTAGAGAGCTTCTCAAAGTGGTTTTTCCCATTTAAAAATTTTAGGGGATAATAACGAAAATAGGAAACACTGTTGATATCACCCAGACCATACGGTTAATGGGGTTGCTGAGCCTAATGAATGCATTTTCGGAAATTCGTACTCCTTAGGATAAAAAGGTACAATCACCCAGTACACCAACGCTGAAAGTTATAGGTCAGTCAATCCGCTTAATAATGTGGTTTTAGAAAATATGCCTATCAATATGTAAGTTTTCATCCCATCATGGACGACACTTCTGATCCGTTTTAGCAATTCTAATAATAATATATAATATATAATAATCTTTAAGATATATGAATAACAGGATTTGTCCGGGAAAACCTCGCCCTTTAAATTGAAATATTTTAGAGGTCAAAAAAATAAACCAATCGTTTTTAGATTTCAACTCTACTTAACATAACTTAAAAAAAACTTAATTTCCCTTTGCACCCCATGAATGAGGTATGGGATAGCTTCTCGCGTTGTTGTGAATTAACACGCTTTCTATTTTTAGATTCACAACTAACGGCACCTACTTATTTATCGACGAATGCGAACGTCACTGTTTTGAGAAGCTCTTACTAGACACGACGATTGAATCGACGCTTAATACTGCGAAGTTGCTGTCAAACAACATTCGAGGGGAGCCGACAATGAAAGAAAATTTTATTTATTTTTTTCTTTTAAGATGACTGGAGCCAGGTTTGAACCTGCGATCTCCCGCATGGTAGTCGCGTGTTCTAACCACTATGCCACGGCCGGTCCCCTCTACTTAACATATTTTACAAAAATTTGGAGGCAGGACGAAGTCTGCCGGGCCAGCTAGTTTGAAATATTTTAGAGGTCAAAGAAATAAACCAATCGTTATTAGATTTCAACTACACTCAACATATTTTACAAAAATTTGGAGGCAGGACGAAGTCTGCCGGGCCAGCTAATTTAAATATAAAAATGTCTTCCAATAGAAAAGTGATTACATAGAAATAGTAAAAATCAAATTTAGCACATTTTTTCTGGTACAACAAAATTACTCTTTTTTACTCAGGTACAATAAAAATAATTTCTGTAATAAGAAAATGCTTTGATGTACAATATAAACTGTTTTTTGTATTACAAAAGTACTTTTTTAGTACAAAAAGGACTGTTTGATATAATACGAGTATTTTCTGGTTAACGGAACTATTTTTAAGTACTATAAAAGTAACCTGGTAGATAAAATAACAGTTCTTCTTCATCTTTAATGGCACCAACAACAGAAATTCTTCCAACAGTAGCCGCAAGTAGAAAAGTATTCCAAGCGCTTCGGTCTTTAGCCCTCCGTAGATAGTTCGTCACACCGTGGACAAGCCAGCGATTTCGTTCTATTTTACGGCGCTTGACTACGTCGATGTCGTTGTACAGCTCATATAGCTCTTAATTCATTCGACGACGGTACTCGCCGTTAACTATGATGGGTCCAAATATTTTGCGGGGTATTTTTCTCTTGAAGACTCCCAGAATAGTTCGATCCGCTTGTGTCATTACCCAGGATTTGCGCTGTAGAGCAAGCCAGGTAGTATCAGAGTCTAGTAGAGTTGTATCTCTGTTCTTCGTGAGAGCGCTTTGTCATTAAATCTCTTGCTTATCGCTAACTTGGTTTTGTCCTCATTTATCACCAGATCCACTTCCGCCGTTTGCTTTTCAATGCTCGAAAAAGCCGCTGTAACATCCCGCAATCCACGGCAAATTATATCTATATCATCGGCATACGAGAGCAACATGTGACTTTTCTTGAAGATGGTACCATTCCTGTTTACTGCAGCCTTCCGCATGACCATATCCATTACGATGTTAAAGAGATCGCAGGACAGACTATCGCCTTGTCTAAAGCCTTGCTTGGTAGAAATTGGTTCTGACAGATTTTGTAAATTTTTACTGAAGACTTCATGTCAGTCAGTGTCATCCCGCAAAGTCGTATTAGCTTAGCGGGGATACCAAACTCAGCCATAGCATCCAACAGTTTCTGTCGTATCGGACAGCCGAATGAAGCTTTGTAATCGATGAATAGATGGTAGGTGTCGATCTGCATTTCTTGGACCTTGTATGCGATGGGTAAAAGGCTTATCCCGCAGCTTTATTATTTTTAAGCCGTGTAATTGCCGTGCTGATCTAGTTTTGGTTCGGTGGTGGACTACTCCAAAGTCGATGATTGGTGTGATTTCGTCACTTTGCTGCCTTCGGGAACGAGTAGAGATTGAAAGTGTTCCCTATATATTTGCAGCACACTCTGAGTGTCCGTGACCAGATTTCCGTCTCTGGCCTCAGTAGTGGGGATCCCTGTTCCAAAACCTTTGGTAGAACTTTCGGGCCTCACCTCTATCCCTGTAGTTTTGGATATACTGGCTCTCTCTATTCTTTCACAGACGCTTTTTCCGCGTGAACAGGCTTTTTATCTCCCTTCTTTTCTCATTATAAGGCTCCGTCACCTCACGCGTCGCCATAAGCTGCAGTTTTGCCTTGTATGCAGCACTCATTTCCTCAGACATTTCGCGACATTCATCATCGAACCATGGCTTGTCTTAGCGTGGTTTTTCATAACGCAGAAACATCAGAACTAGGGGGGTTTGTTTGGAGTAATTGAGATAGTTGGTTGGAGTAGGCATTGGCTATCTCGGTGGTATGTAGCTTTGTGATGTCTAGCTTCCTTTGCGTTTGATTACGTGTGTTTTTAGCACTACTTATCGTGTGTGTACCTTGGCTGCAACTAGGTGCTGATCCTAGTCAATATTTGCACCGCGCATCACACGAACGTCCATAACGCTTGAGACATGCCTTCCATCAATTACCACGTGATCAATCTGATTTCTTGTATTTTGATCGGGAGATATCCAGGTTGCGTTGTGGATATCTTTATGTGGGAATCTGGTTCCACTCACAACCATGTTTCTTGCCGACGCGAAACTAACCAGTCTAAATTCGTTGTCGGTAGTGTTGTTTATCTTCCTAGCATCTTCCCTTCCTATTTTAGCATTAAAATATCTCAGAACAATTTTAATGTCGTGTGCAGGGCAGCGGTCATATATCTCCTCCAGGCGCTCATAGAATGCATCTATAATGTCATTGTCTATCCTTAATTTGGGAGGTTCTTGTTGTTTTCTTTTCTTCGTGTTTTCATAATAATTGTTTTGTTTAAGGAGTGTGGCTTATTAGGCCACCAAGCCCGATCCCAGTTTGTGGGGCTGCCAAAGCTACTAAGAGCTTGAATAAAAGTAATTTTTTTGTAAAAAGATGAGAAAATTTTTGCAAAATAAATTTAATTTTTACATTAGTTCGTAAAACTTCCAATCACATAAACACCATTTTGTTCCACTGTAACTCATTGCCCCCACCAAATGAGTACTATTCATATTTTAACTTCTTTCAATTTATTAATAATGAGGAGCTTTAACTTTTCTTTATTGTAAAGTCAAGGCAGTTTTGTATAAGTCTCTCTCTATGTGTGTGTGTCTGTATGTATCGGCAATAAGCAGATGAGTGTGCGGTTGTGGCAAAGTGTCGAGGACGCAGCATATAATAAGTAACACTATTTTTAATATGAAATCTTACTCTCGCTCTTTTGTCATAATTTTCTGCACTTTATTTTCGTCCTTCCACGAAATTTCCCCCCATATTAATTGTGTAATTGTTCCAAAGTCGGTGTGTGTGTGTGTGTTGGACTTGATATTTTTCGTATTGAGTAAGATGTATTTTTTTTACTCATTGTTTTTATTGTAACTCGCTTTTCTCTCTCCCCTTTTTTGTTTGGCCACTTTTTGAACAACAAAATTTTATATTTTCCAAACGTTTTTCACATTGGCTTTATAGTTTTGTTCTTTCGTAAACTTATTCATTGTTTTCTGTGCTTTGCTCACATTGTTCCGTTTCACTGAAATTATCAAAAATTTATGCATATTGTTTGCATTCAATTACAATTATATAGATTAATTTTTCGGGCGCCGTTATTACATTGTAAGTGTTGCATACGAATCGGCTGGCGTGGGTGTGTGATTACATTTGCAATTGTGTTACAAAGTAATTGTGAGGAAAATTTAATTAATTTTTACTAACAGACGTCTTTTTTTTTTGGTTTGGTTGCAAAACATTCTGTAGAAGTAAATTATTTAATAACTTGTATAAAATTTCATTACATAGATATTAAAACAATTGATTGCCTGGAAAATTGTATATGGATATGAATGAATTTCAAGCACATCTATATAAAGAATTGAATTTAAATAAATTAGCTTAATTTACCGATAATCAAATAATAAATGTTGAAATGGAAAACCACATTCGGTTGCTATTTTAAGTGGTTGTGGAGTTCAAAATTATTGGCACTTAGGATGTACGGGTACAACACTACAGGATGTATTAGATGGAGATTGAGAAACTTAGTTTTTAATGCTGCATATTCAAAATATTCAGTCATGATTATGATTTATTTGATATCACTAATGAGGATACTGAGTACATGATCAAATTGAGAATATGTGACGAACGATCCAACTAATTCCAGAATATTTTACAGCTATGACCTTAAGCGATAGGTGTTCGGTATTAACAACATTATATCCTACCTTTGTGAAACAAAATATCTGAAGAAATGGAAAACTACAAATAATATGTTGTAAATAGTACGAGTACGAGTACGGAATCAGTTGCCTCAAAAAAAATCTATGCTATTAAAGGTATTGACCAAGTTAACGGAGAGGATAAACAGTTTTAACTTTTTAGCTTAGACTCTCTCACAAATTGATCCCCACTTAGTAATATAATACGCATTTTTATGACTATACTTAGTAAACTGTACCTAATTAAAATATATAAACAGAATTTTAAGACTTATTTACTTACCTAGACGTCCATCGGAGATTTGTCGGTCATAAAGAATAAATCTTCGCACATAGATCGTATCGCAATTTTGTCTCGATCAAATGAAGTCACTAGTGTACTGATGGTAACTTTTCATGTTAGATTATGGACATTTATATATTGACATGACACCACACTGAAATTAAAAGACAAATAATAGTAATAAGGTAATTTTTAGTATAATGTATTATAAATCAACGCAGAAATAAATTTAATTTTAATTAGTAATGTAATTATCTCAGGTTTAGAAGTTAAGACACCCTTCTTAACTTACTTAATTTCCCTTTACACCCCATAAATGAGGTATGGGATGATTCTCACATTGTTCTATTTTAGATTCACTACAAACGGCACCTACTTGTTTATCGATGAAAGCGAACGTTATACAGTGACGTTCGCTTTCATCGAAACTTTTGCTAGACATGCCGATTGACTCGACACTTATACTGCGAAGTTGCTGTCGACCACATCGATGGGGCCGACAATGAAAGAAAAATATGAATGACTGGAGCCGGGAATCGAGCCACAGACCTCCCGCATGGTAATAGAGTGTTATAAACACTATGCCATGGCTGTTCCCACCATTTGTAAAAATGACAACAAGGTTATTTGCACTAGAACTACATTTTATGAAACTTTGTACTGCAAAAGCGGAAGATTGAAAGAGAGGTGAACAAAATTTTGCTTAAATACTGAGCTTGAATTCAGAACTCAGAATATTTTTTTAAATTTGTTAATCCCCAAATAGGAGGAGTTTTGTTTTTGTCCGATTTTGATAATTTTTTAGCTTAACTTTTGCTGAACGGATTGAAACTTTATAGCTCTTTAATAAAGGTTGTAATCCCACGGATAGACAGACGGACACCCCCAAAAAGGGGGAATTCGTATGGGAATTGGGAGTAATTTTTGTCCGATATTGCTCACTTCAGAACATAACCTTTGCTTAGAGAATATAAGCTTGCGTACCAAATTTCTGCATGAAAGGTCTTAAACTACAGCTGTAATTGCGGGGACAGGCAGAGGGACTTCGCCAAAAAGGGGGTGTTTGTATGGAAGGTGGTAGTAAATTTTGCCTGATCTTACTCATCTTAGAACTTAACCTTAGCAAACAGAACAGAAGCTGTCACATCAAATTTTAGTTCGATAGCTTTTAATGTGCGACTGTAATCGGGAAATTTGATATGCAGGCTTCTATTCTCTAAGCGGAGTTTAGGTTCTAAGATGAATAACATCGGACATAAAATCTTCCCCTCTTTGGGGGTGTTCGTGTGTCTGCACTTGCTATTACAAAACGTAGTTTAAGACATAACGTACAGGAATTTCATCTGTCTTTTCCCGCTATTACACACTTAGTTTAAGAGGTATCGTACTGGAAATTTATATACAAGCTTCTATCTTCTAAGCGGAGGTTAGGTTCTATGATAAACATGATCGGTGTGAACTACTTCCACCTCCCATAAAAACTGTAATTTTTTGTAGGTGGCAGAATGTATGTCCCTGCTATTACAACCGTAGGTGAGATCTGTAGAGCTGGCTTCTATCCTATATTCTGTATCCTATACACCCACCTCCCATGAAACTCCCCCTTTCTGTGGGAGTCTGTCCCTCCAATTACAATTTTCGATTATGAGCTATCGAACTGATATATGGAATACAAGCTTCCATCTTTTATGTAGAGGTTAGTATCTAAGATGATCAAGATCGGACATAACTATTACTAGCTCCCATTAAATTACCACCTATTGGGGTGTCTGTCTTTCCCCGTGATATCAGCCGCAGTGTAAGAGCTATTGAGTTGAAATTTTGTATGCAAGCTTCTACGTATCTCTATGCGGAGGTTAAGTTCTAAAAAAAGCAAGTTCGGAGAAAAACTACATGCACTTCACATGGGACCGGTCGCGGCATAGTGGTTAGTCATCTTAAAAAAAAAAATTTCTTTCATTGTCGGCTCCCCTCGAATGTTGTCGACAGCAACTTCGCAGTATTAGTGTCGAGTCTACCGGCATGTCTAGTAAGAGCTTCTCAAACAGTGACGTTCGCATTCGCCGATAAACAAGTAGGTGCCGTTAGTTGTGAATCTAAAAATAGGAAGCGTGTTAATTCACAACAACGGGAGAAGCTATCCTATACCTTATAAATGGGGTGTAAAGGTAAATTAAGTTAGTTAAGTACTGCCCATGCAAATTCCCCCTTTTGGGGGTGTCCATCTGTCTGTCCCTTCGATTTCAGCCGAAGTTTAAGAGCCATCAAGCTGATTAAATATGTTATACAAGCTTATATCCTTCTTGCGAAGGTTAAGTTCTTAGATGAGAAAAATCGGACAAAATCATCTCCCACGCCCCACACAATCTCCTCTTTTTGGGGGTATCCGTCTGTCTGTCCCTGCGGTTTCAGCCGAAATATTAAAGCTGACGAGCTACAATTTGGTATACAAGCTTCTATCCTCTAAGCGGAGGTTAAGTTCTAAAATGAGCAAGATCGGACAAAATCTACTACTACATTTTGGGGTTTAAAATGCATAACAAGATCCATTGAAATCATTTCAGAAAAAAATTATTGACAAAAGTGGATGCGAGAGGCTATAAGTAACGTTCACCTCTCATACGAACTCCCTTTTTTATTGCAGTAGTAAAGGGTATCTGATATCGGAGGGACCGGCCGTGGCATGATGGTTAGAACACAGGACTACCATACGGGAGATCCATGGTTCGATTCCTGGCCCCGGTCATATACATTTTTCTTCCAGTGCCGGCACACTCGTAATGTGGACAGCTAGTTCGCAGTATCGTGTCGAGGGAATCGGCATGTCCAGTAAAAGCTGCTCAAACAGTGATGATCGCATTCATCGCTTAACAAGTAGGTGCCGTTAGTTGTAAATCTATAAATTAAAAGCTTGTTAGTTCACAACAACGCGAGATGCTATCCTGTACCTCATTCATGGGGTGTAAAGGGAAAGCTTTTTATCTCGCGAATATGGTGAGTAATTTTGACTTCACAAAACCACAAAGAAAATAAACCATAGATGTGATATGATATCATACGATCTAGGAGTTCAGTTAGTACGAAAAACAAAATAAGGTGCTAACCCAAAAACGGCGCCGTGTGTATGATGTAGTACCGTCTTATTGAAACCAAATGTGATCAACATCAGAAGCTTCGATATAGGTGTCAGGTCTTATTTTTACTGAAATATGGAAATTTTTGTGAATATTACGGTAACGGTACGAGAATCTCTTCCAGTTGTTCTTCAAAAATGATGATGAGTACAAGGCTAAAAGTCTGCTGGTTCAGCTAGTGATATCTTATATCAGAAGGCATCGGACTTTAGCGTACCTTAGAATGTTTGCAACAACAAGTTTGGTTCATCTAATGAAACATTGGTCGTCCCTTTTGTGTCGCCCATTCAGTTCAATGCCTAAGATTTTTAGAGCTGGATCGTTTTCGTCTATTAGTTCGATAGTTCGCCAAAGTCTAAGCCAATAAAATTACGATCAATGCTAATGTGACTTTTTTTTCCACATAAAATTTACTTTTCGGCAAAAAGTACTTTTTCATATTAAAAATAATATCAAGTTTGTTGTATACTTAACTCCCTAATCACTTTAAATTTTTCTTTTTTTTTATGCCGCTTTAATGCAAATACATTAAAAAGTAATATTTTATCATATCTTTCCTACGTCAGCTTGAGCTCCCATGAAAATGTTTCTTTCTTTGTATTTTAAGTCCAGTCTCAACAAAACGTAATAAAAACCATCCACTTTCGGCTACAGCTTCATCTCCAGTGCTTGATATAGAAACAAAAACAAACAGTTTGTTAAGATGTCGTTTTTTTCGTAATACATTTCCATTTCATGGTTTTAGTTTGTCATGAAAGTCATCGGCAATGCGGGCGAAAAAGTAAAGTCAGAAAAAAATTGTAAGGAAAAACTTTTCAATTTTAATTTCAGTCACTTTTTCAGCTTGAAGTTTGTGCTGTTGTTATTTGCGCATTTCAGTTGACATTCATAGGCCAACGTGGTGGGTCGGTCAACTTTGCCATTTGAATATCAAGGATGGCATAAAGTTAGTGGTGGCCATAAGTAAATAATAACGTATTGTAATGACAATTGCATGGAAAATTCTGGGAATATTTTATGGTGAGGATAAATTTTGTAAATTGAAAATGTTAATCTGCTTAAGGAAGTCACTATGTCAACGAACGCTAAATTTTTGTTAGCAGGGTGGGGATGGACATTTTTTGGAAGTACAAGTAACTGGAACTTTAAGATATGATAACTACCATATCGGTTCACATGAAAAGTTATATAATTATTTAACATTGAATGTATGAAAGTACTAAAAACAAAAAAATTTTTGTGTATCGTCGTTATTAAACTTATTAAATAAAAGTGGCAAAAGCCAATGCGAAATTAACGATAGTAAATACTTTTTCTCAAATCTCAAATCAAAAACAATAGTTCTATAAGGAAATTCGCTTTAAAAATTCAGTGTCTACAAAATTATTTTCAAAAATGTTCATCTCACCATATCAAAAAAATTAACCATCAACTCTATGGTGAGGATATGCAAATATTTGCCATTTGCTGACAGACTTAAGGTTATGTCCAGAAATCAAACTATTTCCGATGTAGGTAAACTCATCTACTAACTCAAAAAATAATAGTCAATTAGCTTTGCAGGAATACCAAACTCAGACATGGCTTTATTTAACATACTCCTTATCGGAGAGTCGAAGGCAGCTTTGTAGTCAACAAAGAGGTGATAGGTGTCGATCTGTTTTGCATGAATTTGTCGTAAAGTGAATATTTGACCCGTCGTAGATTTACCAGGTCTAAAACCGCACTGATAAGTTCCAATTAGTTTTTCTACACAATATGCTCGACAGTACCTTGTACGCAACTGGTATAGGCTTATTTCACGGTAGTTCTTACACTGACTACGATCTCTTTTCTTGTATATGGGACAAGATGTTTTCCATGAGCTAATGCCTTAGCTCGTGTTATTTTTAAGGCGAGATATTGCCACACGTATCTCACTATGGCTCAGAGGTGGACAGTTAATATTATCGCCATGGATTGCAGTGGTGTCCGTATCCAGGAGATTTCAGAAGTGTTATCTCCATATCTTCAGAACGTTATACGGGTCCGTCATTAGCTGGCCCTCGCTGTTCCTACAGAATGGCAACTCTGTTCCACTCTTGTAGAATTTTCGGTCTTCCCCTCTACTTCGGAGCACCTCTGTGCACTCATCCTGCCTCTTCTTCAGCTCTTTCTTTTTCCAAACATTTCGCGTTGCCATTTGATACAGTTTTGCCCTGTATACAGCATCGGTCTCTCTCGTGGCAATCATCATCTTGAGACGGCTTTGAGTACCCAAGTACGCTTCTCGCAGTCCGTTCTATGGAGTCGGCTATATGTTGTCAGTGGGAGGTAATATTATCAGGGGTTGGAGCATTCCATAGCCGTTGAGTTAGCTGGTTGGATGAGGCATCCGCTACCTCTGTGGTCCGCAGTTTACCGATGTCTAGCTTTCGTTGTGCCTGGTAAGGTAGTACGTCAAAAACACTCTAAGCGTGCCTCCATCGACTACCACGTGATCAATCTGATTCCTCGTCAATTGATCTGAAGATGTTGCCTATGAATTTTTCTTTGGTCGAATCTAGTGCTGCTTAATACTAAATTTTTTGCCGCAGAGAAATGAATCAGTCTGATGCCGTTGTTAAACGTTTCATTGTGCAGACTACCGATGGTAGGCTCATATGTGGTTTCCCTGCCTATTTAGCATTAAAATCGCCTTTTTGATGTCATGGCTTGGGCTACGGTCATATACTTTTTCTAAGTTCTCGTATAACTCGTCTTTCTCTTCTGTTGGAGCATGGGCACATGTAAGTGTTATGTGGAAAAACTTTGTTTTGACTCTTATGGTGGCTGTTCGCTCACACACCGGGTTGAACCGTGAGACCGAGGTGTTCGCAGTCTCTTTTCAATCACAAATCCACATGCAAACTCGTGCTTGTCCTCATGGCCACTGTAGTAGATGTCGCACGTCTTCATGCGCGAGCACCCTGTCCCGTCCACCGGATTTCCTGTGAAGTGGTTATGTCAGCCTTGTATTCATCGAGGACTTCCGCCGGTTGGATGGAGGCACATGGTCTATACAGTGTTGTAACATTCTAGGTTGGGACCGGCCGTGACATAGTGGTTAGAACACGCGACTACTATGCGGGAGATCGCAGGTTCAAACCTGGCTCCAGTCATCTTAAAAGAAAAAAAAAAGTAAATTTTCTTTCATTGTCGGCTCCCCTCGAATGTTGTTGACAGCAACTTCGCAGTATTAAGCGTCGATTCAATCGTCGTGGGAAATTAAGTAAGTAACATTCTAGGTGCATATCCTCAATCATGGTCCTTAATCCGTTTGCGGTAGTCGTCAACATTTTAGGGGGTCCATTTGCCATTGGCTGCATATTTGCCTTGTATGCAGCATCCATTTATTACACAATTCGCGACATTTTTCATCGAGGAATTTCATAACTCACTTCCTAGGTTAGTTGCACTGTTTTATTAAACCATAAATCCACAACATTGCAACGGTGTGCGTATGATTAACACAAAATCCGCATACAATTAATTTTACTCATACGTTGTACATACCTAAGTAGCGAGTACCATATGCAAACTCGCCACATACATATGCATGTTCAGTACAGTAGTTGGGCCAGGGTCGTCTATCTATATCATCAGCAATGGCCAGTTTAGAAATTAGAACTATATTGGCCCAGTACCACTACCCTGACTTGGATATTATTACACCCCAGATTGGGTGATGCCCTGTTTTATTAAAGCAGTGTAAGTAAATTTTGAATCTTCTTGGTTTGTCAATGAATAAATCGGTCACTTTTCGACTACTGCTGTATATCTTTGCACAAACTTTGCTGACACGGTTTAATGATTAAAATGTGTTAAACTCTCGTTGCTTCCAAGAATAATTTCAGTGCAATGCCACCTTTGCTGCGTTGCTAAAACGTTCATATAACTAGACAGACCCTCTCGTTGCAGCATTTTTTTGTATGATATTAAAAACTAACAAAACGATGATTGCCTTCAAATACAGATACTGTTGATTAATGACAACAATGAAAGTTTTAATTGAACATGTTTGAAAATATTGATTTTGTCCGCATATAAGTACGCATACACTCTTACACACACCAAGATCCACTGACATAGATATGGTTCATACACACATTGAAACCAATTAAAACTATTATTTGAATTGAGTCTGCTGATGGAGTCCTGCTCACACTTTTGCGTTTATTGTTTTTGCATCGTTTTTTTTTGCTTTGTATGTGCTTTGTTCAGCTATCCGATTGCTTGTTTTGTATTGTTATTTAAAGCAATATTTATAAACGAATCCTAGCTGGGTTAAAAAACTGGCTGAGGCAACTAAAATCTATTAAGTTTTATTGTTTTAATTTCAATGAACAATTTGAATAAACAATATACTGAGTATTGCTCAGCTGGATGTTCATGATGTTAGTATAGTTTTTGCCACATGTATATGTATGTATATATTGTTAACCCTACGCTAAACGCTTTAGTAACTGTAGTTATATGCTGGTGTTGGTTTTGACAATAGCCATTCACGTGAACATGTTTCGTGCATTTGATCAAAGCGTAGCTTAAAGCTATAAACTGAATTAAGTTGAAATCTCTTCGTAGAATTGAAATATTTATATGAATTTTTAATTTTTGCTATATATTAAGTCGCTGAGTGAAGATATGGGATGATTGGAAGAAGCTTTATCAATTAAAGGGGTTTAGAAGCAAAGGGGGGCAAGTGACAAATTCACAAAAATTGAGATAAGTGTGCAGTTTTGTTCCTTGACACAATCTCTGGCTACTAGCATAAGATGATATCAATTTTCATTACCAGAGCTGACATCTAGCCGAAAAACAGTCCAAGTAATACCTAAACTTTGAAGGCGATTATCTCGAAATGCACTTTTGGTCACTTGCATCCCTTTGCTTCTTAAAAAACTTAATTTCGCTATACACCCCATGAATGAGGTAAGGGATAGCTTCTCGTGTTGTTGTGAATTAACACGCTTTCTATTTTTAGATTCACAACAAACGGCACCTACTTGTTTATCAACGAATGCGAACGTCACTCTTTGAGAAGCTTTTTACTAGACATGCCGATAAACTCGACACTTGATACTGCGAAGTAGCTGTTGACAACATCGAGGGGGCCGGCAATAAAAGAAAACTGTAGATGACTGGAGGCGGGAATCGTACCCGGGATCTCGCGCAATGTAGTCGCGTGTTCTAACCACTATGCCACGGCCAGTCCCTTTGCTTCTAATCTCATCAATTAATTCAAAACGAACTAGTATTGGATGACCATTTCGATGAAATATTCATGTGTTTAATTGGAATTGGATGATTGGTTTTTTTGTTTCATTATGTTTTGTAAAATTCCTAATATTATGCTCAGGTTGTACTTGCCTATCATAGTAAGTAGTTCCCATATAGTATATACATTTTCTCATTATTAATTTGATTGTGTCACTTTCCAATTGCTACTGCCTCAAATGTATATGCCAATTTATGCTAGTAACTAATACTACCACCATCCTCTCTCTCTCTCTCTCTCACGCCCCATTTGACAATAATGCAAACCACAATAAATACTAAAAAGGCAAAAGTTAACATGACAAATGGAAATTTGTTTCGTCGATATCAATTTCATTTAGTTTATTGTTTGCCATTCTGTAGTTTTGTCAAAATTGTAATATGACCTCATAATGCACTTGTTTTATTCGATTGTGTCACCATATCCATGAGAAAAAATTCAATTCAATCATACCAAAAGACAATTTAAATTCTATTTAGAGTCAAAAGTGTTTCGAAAGTAATTTCGATTTATTGCTCTTTGGCTAAACTACAACGACATTTGTCTTTTTGTTGCCTGTACTCTATGCCAGCCAATATATGTATGCAGTATGACTAGGACATGGTTGAACAGTTTCTACCATGATGATGAGTGTCATGAAAAAGAAATTTAAAACTATTTTCAATGCTTCTGCTTTGAGGTTAAACTTTAGTACTTTTTTTTTGTCGAACGTGGTGGTGGTTGTTGCAGCAGCGTAGTATACGGATAAGACGAAAACGAAATAGTTGAATGACATGCAAATGCAATGTATCTTAGGAATGTGGGAAGTTTGAAGCGGGCTATGGGTAAGGATGTTGGCGGTAGGGGTGTTGTAGGATGAACATGATTTAAGCATAAGGAAGGTTAAAATTTTTTTGTGCTACTATTAGTATATGGTGATGCAATAACTTTATCACTTTGAGGTTGGATGTAAAATGCAAGGTGTTTTTAAAAGAATATACGTTTTAAGATTTATTGTGTGTGAACTTTAAATAATGCAATGGCAAGATAATTTTCAAGATCGCAGCACAAATAAACACCGATGTACGGATGATGCAGCGAAACTGAGACACTATTCACCATAAAATTTAATTAAAATAACATTTGCTGATAAAGTTTTCAATCTATATATAGAACCAGTAAGCAAGTGTCAGTCGGGAAAACTGACTTACATGTACCCTGGTACATTTGTATAGGAGGTACCAGAAGGGGCGTGAATATACATAAATTTTTTTCTCCAAAACTTTATCCTTATTTAGCTTTACTAAAAACAAAATTTGGGCATGATCGCATTGGGTGTACTGATATTATTACACGATTTCTAAAGTAGACGGAATTGTACATTTGTGTGGGGGGTATCGAAAGGGGCGTAGCTAGACTTCTAATTTTTTTTCTCTAAAACTGTATCCTTACCAAATTCCAAATTTGGGTTGTTGTTGGGTGTATTAATAATATTAATCGATTGCTAAAGTGGACCGATTGGTATATTTGAATGGAAGGTACCAGAAGAGGCGTGGATAGGCTTCTAGATTTTTTTTATGCACAACTTTATCCTGCTTTGCTACAAACAGAATTTAGGTTCGATCGGGCAGAGCGGTAAATTTGTATGGGAAATACCAGAAGGGGCGTGGGTAGACCTGCGGTTTTTTCTCCAAAACGTTATCCTGTTAAAACAACAAAATACAGAATGTGGACAATATAGCGTTCGGTGTATTGATATTATTACTTGATTTATAAAGTGGGCGGAATGGTACATTTCTATAGGAGGTACCAGAAGGGGCGTGTCCATGTAGCCAATTTGCAATACCGTAAGTAGTTTTGGGGAAATATTAACCTATGCAAAGTTTCAAAACATTTGGTTGCGTCCTTCGAAAGTTATCGTGACAGACAGACAGATAGACAGACAGACATGGCTCAAAGGACTTAAAAAGTCATTAATCATAAATTTGGTTCAAATATATATATGTTACACTTTTGGGTCGTATCGAATGATATATATTCTCCTACCCGTAGGGTGAGGGTATAAGAATGAGTTTGTGTTTGTTTGATTGTTTGTTTGCTGTGTGGTCGGTGGCGACAATAGGCTACTTAAATTTTTGATATATCAAGCGGGCGTGGCCCCGCCCATTGGATCCAATTTTTAAAAACGCAATATTTGGGGGCATGTTCCACCAATCGCCTTGAAAATGTGTGTGGATGCATTTGTTACCAAAATCCGTGATTCAACAAAAAATGGGCGAGATCGGACTAGGGGGCGTGGCCTCCATTTCGTCTGTATTTTATGAACTATCAGAGGTATGAAGATGATATTTGGTTTATATTTTTTTCGTACAGTTAGAATTTCAGCCAAGATAAAAGTGGGCGATGCCACGCCTCCTTTTCAAAAATCGTTTCGACGGCTTTTCTAATAGACCAATTGATACGAAAATTTTCAAAGTGGTACTGATGACCTGTTGGCAGTCCCTGTCTGTACTTGATTGTGATTAGACAAAGGGGCGCGGCACCGCCCATACAACTTGAAGTTTAAAAAGGTTATATCTCATGGACTATCAGCGGTATGAAGATGATATTTGGAATATATGTTATTCATACAGTTAGAATTACAGCCAGGGCGGAAGTAGGCGGTGCCACGCCCCTTTTCAAAAATCGGTTTGACGGCTTTTTTAATGGACCAATTGATACGAATATTTCACAAAGTGGTGCTGATGACCTGTTGATAGTCCTTGGCTGTACGCGATTGTGATTGGAAAATGGGTCGTGATACCGCCCATAAAATTCAAAATATATATATATACCACAGTTAGGAAGATGAGATTTGTTATAAAGTAAGTAGGCTGTGACACGCCCCTGTTCAGATAGACAGATAACTGCCACAGTAATAGTCCTTGAATCATCCTAAAAACTAATTCACAGTATGTTGTAGTTCGCCTAGAGATATGAACAGGATATATCTTTGCTGCGCCGACTAAAACAAACATATAGAACTTCTAATATATCTAGCTGTCATACTAATGAAGTGTATAGGATTTTTCAGTATCCTTTGGCAAATCACCATGGAAAAACTGGCTCACACTCACAAACGTATAAATTAGAACAACGTATACAAATTTAAGTTTATGGTGCACATAATCATCCATTTGAGCAGCCAATACTATGGATAGACCACATTTATAATTTTGGTTTATATTCATCCAAATCAAGGGCGTACCGTGCGTACAGAAGAAGCCATCGCCGTTGTAGACGTAAGTGTGTCAGGGGACTCGAATTTATCGAACCGTCGCCGTTCTCAGTAACTCGGTCTCTATAAATGTTGAGTAAAGATCCATATAAGATGCAACTGGTGAAAGAATTAGATCCAGAGGGCGATACATTGATCTTTTTTATTTCCCACGTCATTGCAAATCATTCGGAGGTGAAACGGTTCCAACACGGCGGCGTTACATGCCATACAGCGAGTGAAACCATCACTTTTTTAAGCCAATCTTTTGGTAAACTAATTATCTCATGAAATGGTAATATAAGTTCGATAAAAAGATAGTACTACAATACAATATTCTTGGTCAGTGGGAGAAAAAGACATGTCAACAATTTTTTTTAAAGGCTCAAAGTTTGGTACACATTTTTTCATTTTTCATTTGCGATGTGTTAGTATACAGATGGTTCCCGCTAATACAGATAGAAATAAAAATTGAGTTTTGACCTTTGGCGGAATGTCTATTTCCGATAAGCAAATGAAGTGGCTTTTTGCCATACACACAGAAAAAATGGGGTAATGTTTTTAAATGTACAAAAAATATTTCTCGACTAAAGGACGAATTAAAAATTTAAATTTGATAATCACTCATGCCTCACTCATAAACTTAAATGGTAATGTCTTCAGGCAATTCATTAGCAAACTTATTTCATAGAAAATTCTAACGGTAACGATACTTGACCTAGGAAATTATGACAATACCATAATCGTCTAGTCTGCGATGTATGTGTGACATATATTCCAATTTTTGCTACACTTTGGCATCAATTAATTTTTGGCAAAATAACCTATATTTACACATGGTTTACACAATTAACCATACTTATTATCAAGTATAGTGCTTTTTAAGATATCATCAAGTTTGTTTTTTTAATAAATATCAATAAATCGCAACCACACACAATTATTATGAAAATCTAAAATATTGTTAATTACCCACACATTATCACATTTTGCACTTTGGTATTGTGCAATTTTTTATTATTTACTATATAGATTCCATTATTCACGATACCTATTTGGGTCAACAATGCCATGGTTAGCCACACAATTTCGTTGTATATATACGCACGCATATCATTAGAAGTTTAGTAAAGTTTTAGTTTTTCGCTTTAAGCTAACGCTGAATTGTTTACAAAAATAAATATTTTTCGCTGATAAATGCAGATAATTAGCTCTAATTAATCATTATTGTGCACAAATGAAAAACTATCATGAACTTAAACAAAAAAATCTAATTAATGTTTTGCTGCGTCAAATGCAATCAATAAAGAGCACAAAAAATTACATGTTGTTTCACAATAACCCAGATAATAATTTGTAGTCGGTTAGTTGGTAAAATGGAAAGATTTTAAATGTTAAAAGACATATATAAAAAAAATATATATACAATGTTTTTCGGATTTTTGTGCAGATATTGTAAATAAAAAATGAAAAAAAACCCTTATTTGAGTGCCAAATTTTTGAAAAGTTCTGGATAAAGTTTTATAGAGTATAGTAGTTATTTGAAAGACGTTTGTTGTAAAATTTGCCACTTTGAATAGAAAGCAATAGCACACTTGAATTTGCTAAGTTTTAATATATATTATATCTTTACAAATGTATGGCGATTACCATCAAATGAAACTTCGACTAATTTAAAAGTACCAAAGCCGAAGCACTTGTTTCTTTTTATGGTCAGCGGTAGTTATGAATCATTTCTCAACAAAAGTTTCGAGTCAGTACACTATTTGTAACAAATTGTGTGTGGACAATAGGGTTGTTCGAAATCCAACAAGTTATTCTGATCAACTTCTAATAGCACAAAAAACTAGCGATGGAATAATTTTTTTTTTAAATGTTATAACAAATAATACAAATTGTATGCCGACCACCTTACCACCTTGAGAAATTGTTGGGGTTGCAAAAATACTGGGGTTGGTCACACATTTGACTCCTCGAGAGGCACTTGTGGGGCAGTTACAGCGCTGGGAGCAAATTTTATAAAAAATGGGGAAAATGCTAGAAGAAAAAATTTACTGGGTGTCGATCATATTCCGGGGCAATTGCGCGGCTTTATGTGGATTTTTACCTCTTCCCCTCCTACTTTGCCCACGATGCGCGGACTGAAGATAATGATAGATTTTACCAAACTACTTTCATTATTCCACAGAAAGTTTTCCACCCTATTAGAATTTGAACTGAATAACTTGTTAAAATTCGAATCACCCTATTGGACACTTCCGGTTTTGCGAAATGTGACTCCAAAAACAAAAAAGGAGTCACAAAGAGATTTGTGGTCATAAGACTGCTACCCTGCCAATGACATCAAAATTGTTGATATTCTTCTTTTTAATTGGCAGCAGCAACATAAATTCATATATGTATCAGTATCCGCACGTAGAAAAAATTGCAAGCGCTTCGGTATTTCCGCACACCAAGTGTAGATAACAGCTCTTTCACTTGGTACATTCAAAAAAGATTTGGCCGCCCCCTTCTGCGTCGCTCATCGAGTTTATTGACGAAAACTTTTCGAGCTGGAACATTTTCACCCATTAGTACAACGTGTCCAAGCCAGCGCATTCGGTCCATTTTAACGCGCTTGACTACGTCGATATCGTTGTACAGTTCGTGGTTCATTCGACGACGATACTCGCCGTTAACGATGATGGGTCCAAATGTTATCAGGAAATCCAAAATCTCAGGAAGACTCCCAGAATATATTGATCCGCTTGTGTCATTACCCAGAATTCTGCGCTGTAGAGCAAGGCAGGTATGATCAGAGTCTGGCAGAGTTGGGTCTTTGTGCTCCGAGAGAGTTCTTTGACATTATTATTTTTGTTTATGGCGGAGCCAAGGTAGACAAAATCATCTACCACTTTCAAAGTTATAGTTGACAACGTTCACGCAGTGTCCCAGACGAGTGCACTCTTTGTTCATTGAAACAAATAACTTGGTTTTGTCCTCGTTTATCACCAGACCCACTTCAACCGACTGCTTTTCAATACTCGAAAAAGCCGCCGTAACATCTTGCAATCCACGTCCAATTATATCAATATCATCAGCATACGCGAGCGACATGTGACATTTGTTAAAGATGTCACCATACCTGTTTACTGCAGCCTTCCGCATGATCATCCCCATTACGATGTTAAAGAGATCGCAGGACAGACTATCGCCTTGTCTTAAGCCTCTCTTGGTAGAAAATGGCTCTGACAGATTTTTGCCAATTTTTACTGAAGTATCGCGGGGATACCAAACTCAGCCGTAGCACAATTTCTCTCGTATCGGACTTTCGAATGCAGCTTTGTAATAGATGAACAGATGGTAGGTGTCGATCTAAATTTCTTGGGACTTCTATAGGATTTGTTATTGTGTGAATATTTTGTCGGTGGTGGATTTACCAGGTTTAAAGCCACACTGAAAAGGTTCAATCAGGTTTGCCAGAATGGGCTTTAGTCTTTCACATAACACACTAGACAGGACCTTGTATGCGATGGGTAAAAGGCTAATCCCGCGATAGTTGGTACACACACTTTGATAGCCTTTCTTAAGCACGGGACATAGGAGACTCATCGGGCATGCACTCCCTGAGCCAAATCGTGTTTATGAGCTGGTGCATGCATGTTACCAGTTCATCGCCGCCGGCTTTAAAAAGCTCATCCGGCAGTCCATCGGCCCCCGCAGCTTTATTATTTTTAAGCCGTGCAATTGCCGTGCTGATTTCGTTTTGGCTCGGTGGTGGACAGTCTACTCCATCGTCGATGATTGGTGTGATTTCGTCACTTATGCTGCCTTCGGGAACGAGTAGAGACCGAAAGTGTTCCCTCCATATTTGCAACACACTCTGAGTGTCCGTGACCAGATTTCCGTCTCTGTTCTTATAAGTGGGGATCCCTGTTCCAAAACCTTTACTTTTTATCTCTCTCTTTTCTGCCACAGACGCTTTTTCCGTCTGAACAGGCGTTTCACATCACTCTTTTTCTCTTAATAACGCTCCGTCTCAGCACGCGTCACCATTGGCTGCAGTTTTGTCTTGTATGCAGTATCCATTTCATCAGACATTTCGCGACATTCATCATTGTACCGGAACTTGTCTGAGCGTGGTTTTTCATAACCCAGTACGATCGTTGCGGCTGTAGTGTGTCGGGAACATCAGAACTAGGGGGGTTTGTTTGGAGTACTTGAGAGAGTTGATTGGAGTAGGCATTGGCTATGTCAGTAGAATGCAGCTTTGTGATGTCTTGCTTCCTTTGCGTTTGATTACGAGTGTTTTAGCGCTACTTTATGGTGTGCGTACATTGGCTGCAACCAGGTGGTGATCAGAGTCAATATTTGCACTGCGCATCACACGCACGTCCATAACGCTTGAGCCATACTTACTTACTTAATTTCCCTTTGCACCCCATGAATGAGATATGGGATAGCTTCTCGCGTTGTTGTGAATTAACAAACTTTCTATTTATAGATTCACAACTAACGGCACCTACATGTTTATCGACGAATGCGAACGTCACTGTTTGAGAAGCTCTTACTAGACACGACGATTGAATCGACGGTTAATACTGCGAAGTTGCTGTCAACAACATTCGAGGGGAGCCGACAATGAAAGAAAATTTTATTTATTTATTTTTTTCTTTTTTAGGATGACTGGAGCCAGGTTTTAACCTGCGATCTCCCGCACGGTAGTCGCGTGTTCTAACCACTATGCCACGGCCGGTCCCAATCGAAAGACACAAATTAGAAAATTCCCCATTCCTCCAAAAATACGATATACTACACCAAAAAAAAAAGTATTTGAAATCGCGAAAAGTAATTCTGAACTCACTTTCATGTACACAAGGAGTCAGAAGAAAAACATTTTTGTATAGAAATTTTTTTTACTAAAGTGTTTGTCTACAACTTAGATAGAGTTATGTCATAGCCAAAAGTTTTTTAGATCAATTGTCGATGTAAAGATTTTGGAAGAATAAATTTTATTGAATTAAATTTCATACGTCAATATTTTTGTTTTTACCTTTAAACCAATAATAGATAATCGTAGAGAAATTAAAGTTGATTCAAAATTTTTCGCTGTGCCTACCACTCGACGTAAGCAGACGATTTGCAATCTGCATGGAAAAGCTTAAAGTTTTTCTGTGCAATTCTTGACCAGATGCAGAATTATGCATTTCTTACGCTGCGCTTTCTCTACTTCTGAAGTAAAAAGTTTTTCTTTTCTTTCTGGTTGCATACAATAATGTTTTGCAGTGATTACTCAATTACGTTAACTTATGTTTTGCTCAACAATATTCTTTTCCGCTCTTCCAGCAAAAAAGAAAAAAAAAACAGAAGAGAAAAAAAGTTATGAGTTAATGCCGAGGAACAAGAAAACATCATCATAAACAACAATAAGGAGAATACTAAAGAAATTGCAGACACAGGAAGAAGATACACGAAAGATTAACTGCCAAAGAAATGCGAATAAGAGAATAAAACTGGCGCATAATTGTAATTCAAGATGAGCAGCTTTTTTTGTGTGGTTTCAGTTCCGTTCCTGCGTTTTATGATAACAGCGCGCTGAAGAACTCTTAACAGCAAATCTAAAGAAAAGTTGCAGCAATGGATGACGGTGGCAGAAGTTAAAATTGAAGTAATAATTAGAGAATATTCTTTAGAATTTTCTGGTTTGTGCAAGCAGTTACATAAGCCGGGAATTAGCACATAAAAGACGTTGGCAATTAAAAATCTAAATAAATTGAGGTTTTGTTCACAATTGAGGTAAGACAATCTTGTGACGCTTATTCCGGTTGAGTTTATGCTAATGACCCTTTCACAATTTATATACCTAGAGAATGAGTTGAGTAAGTTGAATTTCTAATAATATGATAGAGCTGGGAAAGATTGAGTTTCTCTTAAATATACCAAATATAACATGTATAGTAATATGATGGAAATTTGAGTTACAGTACTATATACAATTATACTTATGTTATATCACATAGTATCATTTACTACTTGACAACCTTAAAATAACTTTACACAACAAGTCAAATTAACTTGTAGCTAGCCTCAAACTATTTATTAAAGAGACTCCTGGAATTGGTTTTAACCCCTTTTAGTTCATTTCAACACATACATTCAAATCATTAAATTGCCAATTAAGAATAATAAGAGGTTTTGCTTAAAAGTATGTTAACTTTTTATGGCTACACTTTTCGCAAATGCATTTGTGTTGCGGTTGAATTGAGTAAGATTTAAATAAGATGAGAGCATATTCTGAAAATTCGAGTTAATCTGACATACGATGAATATTTGATTGCTGCCTACCCATTGGGCCCATACTATGAATAATTGCATATAAATATGTATATTATGCTCAAAATTGTATTTATTAGCCATCAAACAATTTGTATATGTATATGACATAATTGTAAAGCTTATAAAAAAACATTCCTATAGGCTAAGAAGAAGACAAAATATCAAATCCACAACACGTGCCATATTCTGCACAAGCACATACTTACATTGGATTATGTATTCTTAGAATCGTTTTTTAAACCGATGTCTGTGCATTATTCCAATAGGTGTAAAAATGTCACTCATATAATCTAGTATATGAAATCAATCCATAAGAAAATTGTATTTAAATATTCTTTCAAATGTCATAGTTCAAGAATAATATTCGGATAAGGTAAATATGAAATGTATGGCTACTATTTTAAAGCTGCTATCGTAGGCAGAATCAAACTGTTTAATGGATTTAATATAAGTAAAAAGGAATGTAAGCAATTTCTCTCAAAATAGTAAGATTTAAACACATTTAACCAAGAAATTTGAATTACACTATGGAAAAAAATGGGAAAAAGTCGACATATTGTAATATAGTGGTCAGTGTTGTCCACTATATTTTATTACCCTCATCCTTAGGGATATGGGTACATATCATTTGATACGATAAAAAGTGTAACACATTAAAGAAGATAATTTGGGTCCCTAATATATTAAGACCAAATTCGTTTCAGGACTTTTCTTTTCATGCCTTCTATTATAAGGGAAACGGAATGTGTATACACACGAAATGGTGGAATAACAAATCACCGAAAATGTTGATTCTCCCTTCTGAGTGTGTGTTTGTTTGATTGTCTGCATTTTTTATACACCGTATAGACTCGAGAACGTCTGGACTGACCTTTTTGAAATTTTCACAAAATATACCTATTTGGTCAGTGGGGAAATAGGCTACTTGAATTTTTATAACCTCACCCTACGGGTAGAAGGGTATATGTCATTTGATACGACCCAAAAGTGTAAAACATAGAAGGAGTCACTTTAGACCCTAGGTTTCTTTGAAACAAATTCGATTCTTGACTTTTTAAGCTATAACAGGATAAAGTTTTGGAGAAAAAATTGGAGGACTAGCCACGGCCCTTCTGGTACCTCCCATACAAATTTACCTTTCCGCCCACTTTACAGATGGAGTTATAATATCAATAAATCCAACGGGATAGTACACAAATCGTTTATTTATTAAAGCTATAGCAGGATACAGTTTTGGAGAAAGTAACTGGAAGTCTAGCCAGGCCCAATCTGGTACTTCGCGTACCCATCTGGTACCGCCCACTTTAGAAATCGATTAATATTAGTAAAACAGCCAAACAGCCAAATTCTGTATTTAGTAAACCTAAAACAGGACAAAGTTTTGGAAAACCCATTACAAGTCTAGCCACGCCCCTTCTCGTACCTCCCATATAAATGTACCACTCCGCTCACTTCAGAGATGAGGTAATAATATCTATACATCCAACGTGATCGTACCCAAATTCTGTATTTAGTAAAGACATAATAGGATAAAGTTTTGCAGGAAAAATTGGAAGGTTAGCCTCGCCCCTTCTGGTACCTCCTATACAAATGTACCACTCCGCCCACTTTAGAAATCCAGTAATAACATAAATATACTAGATAATTTAATGTTTTATTGAGGGTGAGGGTATATGTAAGTCAAGTTTCCCGACGGAAAATTTCTTAATTGTTTTATAAACCGTATAGGCTCTCGAACGTATAGACCGCCCTTTTTGAAATTTTCATAGAATATACCTATGTGGTCGGTGGTGAAATAGGCTACTGGAATTTTTGATACATCAAGTGGGCGTAGCCTCGCCCACTTGACCCACTTTTTGAAAACGCAATATCTGGAGGACTGTTTCACCAATCGCCTTGAAAATTTGTATGGATGCATTTGGCACCAAAATTCGTAAAAAAATGGGAGTGATCGGATGGGCGTGGCTTACATCATGGAACTATAAATGTCTGTGATTCATAAACTATCAGTGGTATGTAGATTAAATATGGTATATAAATTGTTCGTATAGTTAGAATTACAGCCAGGGCGGGAGTGGGCGGTCCCACGCCTTCTTTTCAAAAATCGATCAAACGGCTTTTCTGATAGATCGATTGATACAAAAAAGTAGCACAAAGAGCTACTGATGACTAGTTGATAGGCTATACTTGGCTGAGATTGGCTATATCTCATGAACTATCAGAGGTACGAAGATGATATTTGGTATATATGTTGTACGTTCTGTTAGGCGGTGACACGCCGTCTTTTAAGAAATCGCTGTAAGGGCTTTTCAAATAGACTTATTGTTATGAAAATGTTACAAAGTGGTACTGATGACCTGTTGATAGTCCCTGGATATACTTCGTTGTCACTGGATAAAGGGGCGTGGCACCGCCAATACAACTTCAAAAGGCTATATTTCATGAACTATCAGAGGTAGAACTACGATATTTGGTATATATTTTGTTCATTCAAATAGAATTACAGCAAGAGGGAAGTGGAAGATGACACGCAACCTTTTCAAAATATCAATCTAACGACTTTTGTAATACGAAAAATTTACAAAGTATTACTGATGACCTGTTGATATTCCCTATCTATACTTGGTAGTGATTGGATGAAGAGGTGTGGCACCGACAATACAGCTTGAAAATTAAAAGGCTATATCTCATGGACAATCAGAGGCACAAAGATATTATTTCTAAGGTGGAATTGGGCGGTGGAATGCACCTTTTAAGAAATCGCTGTAAGGGCTTTTCTAATAGACTTATTGTTACGAATATGTTACAAAGTGTTACTAATGATAGTCCCTGTCTATACTTGGTTGTGATTGGATAAAGGAGCGTGGCACAGCCAATACAACTTGACAGTTAAAGAGGCTTTATCTCATGAACTGTTAGAGGTATGAAGATGAGATTTGGTGTATATGTTGTTGGTGCGGTATGGATTACAGCCAGGGCGGAAGTGGTTGGTGACACTCCCCTTTTTAAAAATCGCTCTGACGGCTTTTCTAATAAACCGAGTGATACGAAAATTTTACAAAGTGGTACTGATAACCTGCTGATAGTCCTTGGCTGCACTTGGTTGTGATTGGAAAAAAGGCGTGGTACCGCCTATACAATTTAAAATGTTAAATAGATATATCTCATGAACTACCAGAGGAATGAATATAAAGTTTGTTATATATCTTGTTGGATCAGTATGAATTACAGCCAGAGTGAAAGTGGGCCTTGTCACGACCCTTTTAAAACAAACCATTATAACTGCCATAGTAATAGTTTGACCGTCCTCAAAATTTTACAGTATTTTGCAGTTCTCCTAGAGAGATATACAGTCTATTTGGTACCAAGTTGGTAAAAAGTACAAAATCGCTAGCAACGCACATCAATATGTGACTATTGTACTGATTAAACAACTGTCCGTACACCAGGCGGTTAAGGGCATATCGTAGCTGCGCCGACAAAAGCAGTGATATGTTTTCCATTTACGTTACAGTTATGTGTTTTTCAATTCCTTTCCAGGAGTACAAATCGGTAATAAATCCTATAAATAAGCAATGTTCGTTGGTGATGGACAGAAAAATAGTTTTAGCTTGACTGGGGCACAATTTGAATTTATATAGTATGTCAGAGGTAGCATTACCTAACATTTGGAAGTAATCTATTTATATGTATGATTTTTTAACCTTTAGAACTTCTGATAGGTATAAGTGTAAATCTAGCTGTCATACTTATGAAGTGTGTAAGACTCTCTTTCAGTATACTTCGCAAATAACCAAGCAAAATGCGCGCTCTTTTCACTACATTTACGGGGCTCTTTGTCAAGTTTATAGTGTACATAATTATCCATCTAAGCAGCTAATACGCTATACTATGTATGCAAGCATCTTTAAACCAAATTTTCGTTTGCGATCAATAGGCAAGTGTCATTTACGCCCAAAGAGATAGTTAGTATACAGACGGTTTCTGCTACTAGTAACAGAAGTGGTTTTTTGTCGTACGTGCAAATATGCAAATGCAATATCAGAAACTTTTTACTATTGTCATAGAACCTAAAATATTTAGCATTTAAAACAATAAAACTTTCTAGGTTATCTTGCATGTTAAAGAGCTACTTGTTACCTAAGTTACTCAACATATTAATGTCGACCTCAAGAAGCGTTTTCAAAGTACTTTGTAGACCTACAGATATATACATATATTAGCGTTTATATAACACTTGGAGCAGGAAGAAATATTATACGTTAATTGTAATAAACTTCCGTACAGTACCTTAATACGGAACAACAATTTCAGAACTTAACACAATGCTTTCACATCTGCCATCAAATGTCCACTCTTTAAATTGTAACCAATTTAAGATCTATCGACTCGGTCATATTTGCCGATTACACATTTCGCCCTTAAAACATAATACAAATTTATATCATGCTTACGACTCAATGAATCTACTCAAAATTAGAACAATTTTAATTTGGTGCCAGTGTGTACGTACGTACCACTTTCATCGATGTTGCACGTATGATTCATTACAATTTCCCCACTAAAGTGCCCATAAATAGTAATTTCCAGTATAAAATATTTGATTGCCCAATCCAATTTTTGGAACGATTTAATGATAACGCAGGAAAGCAGATAGACAGACAGACAGACAGTCACACAGACATTATGGTGAAAGATGGCAAGGGATATGCAGAGAGTTGACTGAAAAATCACCGAATAAACAGAAATCAGTTGTCACAATCACAATCACACAGGATATACAACCACATGCACAATTTTCCTGTACGCATATAAATTTATATATATGTATGTACATATAAACATTCACATAGACACTCTTGAGTTCGTAGTATATGTACGTGTATGCATATGCATATGGAGAAAAAGGCAAACAAAACAATGACAGAAACAAACGTGTCAACATTTCATTTATGTCATTCGTGCGTAAGTCCGCATGTTCGATGTCTATTTAAGCCTCCTGTAAATATGCTACATTTTTGGTATTTTGGGGTTTTTCGCCCACACATGTGTGTGTGTGTGCATAGCTTCCCATGCACATGTCGCTATATCAGAAAAAAAAAGGTATGTATTTCATAGGAGTATACAGTCTTGGCAGGAAATAATTCTTAGTATTCTTTAAAACTTAAAAATTATTTACTATTCAAAAATATTTGAAAATGTAAACGGAATGTAAAAATTTCCAAAGGTATGTTTTTAAAATAACAATAAATGTGTACTTGATCATGTGTCCTCCTCATTATTAGGGACGGAGTAAGCATTTCGAAACATTTCGAAAAGCAACCAGAAGACTTTTCAACAAAGCGAAAAGAACAGGGGGCCGGCCGCGCCATGATATTTAGAACACGCGATTACCATGCGGGAGATCCATGGTTCGATTCCTGCCTCTAGTCATCTACATTTTCCTTTCATTGCCGGCCCCTTAATGTTGTCGACAGCTACTTTGCAGAATAGTATCAAATCAATCGGCATGTCTAGCAATAACTTCTTTAACAGTGACGTTCGCATTCGTCGATAAACAAGTAGGTGCCGTTAGTTGCGAATCTAAAAATATAAAACGTGTTAATTCACAACAACGTGAGAAGCTATCCCATGCCTCATTAGGTTTTTTTTATGAATATAACGGAATTGGTATTGGAAAGCTTATAGAACCAGTTTTAACAACTACCAAAGGGACATTAAAAGGTCAAAGAGAGATATGTGGAATAAGTACTGCAAGTATTTACTCGGTGTCAATGATGTCGTCCGATATATAATAGTTCTGTTTAAGGACCCGAAAGGATTAGATTTTGTTCGTAGAACTGATTGGTCTTCGACGAGAGTCCAGCACTTAAACACTGCAACTCCTAATGAATACACACTTGCCGGGCTGTTTAGATGCAGATAATGCGGTCGGTAGCATGAGCCAACCTACCTCGATCAACTATATGGACTTGGATGTTGTGAACAATATGGTGGATGAGAAAAAAGTGAAATGGGTTATAAGTGCTATTGAGCCCTAAAAATCGCCTGGTCCGGATAGTATTGTACCTATCATGCTATACATACATGATATGACTCCGATTTTGTTGGATATCTTCAGAGGTTGTAGGTTAAGGTGGTAGCTATACCTAAATTGGGTGAGCCCGTCTATGCCTCCCTAAAGTTCTACAGACTACTTAGTCTCCCATCCTTTTTAATAAAAGTTTTAGAGAGAGTGATTAGTATGTACGTAAGGATATCTTTAACCACGAACACTCTGAACACTCTCGCTGGAAGATCAGTTAAGAGTGCTCTCCATGACGTTGCAGTCTTTGCGGAATGCAACCTAAATTCAGGTGACTTCACTCTAGCTGCCTTAACTGGACAAAGGAAGTGGTTTCAATAATGTGACGTCGTGCACAATAAGAAACATTTTGGAAAAAATCAATGTATTACGCCTGCTGGTGAATTGGGTGGATTGTATACTGGGAAAATGTGTCATCTACTCAGAAATTGGTGGAAGCTGCGTGGGAAAGGTAGCTTGTGATAAACGGAGTACTAAAATCGTTCAATGATGATCATGAGATAATTGTTGGCATATTTGGACGATGTGGTCATCATAATAGGTGGAAAATTTCTACCAACGATGTGTGACGTTATTCAAACTGTCCTTAGACAGCAGTTACTGGGGTTGAACCCTAGGAAGGCGGAATTGGGTTTCTTACATGCCGATATAAGGTTAAGGACTTCAGGTCAACGAAACTGAATGGTGTGGAACTGAAACTCTCATCAGAATCCAAGTACCTAGGTGATGTACTTAATCGGAAGCCAAAGTGGGCTAGGAATATCGGGGAAAGGTTAAAGAGGTGTGTCAGTGACCTATATGTGTGCCGGAACTCTATAGGTAATAGTTTGGGAGTCAGTCCGAAGTTCTCAATGTAGCTGTATACTGCGTTAGTCTGGCCAATCATTACATATGGATGTCCGGTTTAGTAAGTGTAATTTATTAAAAATCAGAAACTAGTCGGCTACGCAAGATTTTATCCTCGAATCCAACAATACCATCGTACATACAGGGACCAAATGGTACATGGACCACTAGCAGCCTCGAAACTTTGGAAGTGCTGATGGAAGCACACTTCCCAGGTTGTCGGGAAAGTGACTACCAGTTTATAGAAAACTCGGTCGGCCATAACTATGATATCTCAGACATACCGATTACCGAACATCGAATTCAATGGGCTATCAAAAGTTTTCACTCTTTTAAATTACCGGGACCTGATGGTATTATTCCCGCGGATCTACAAAAGAATATAGAAGTATTGACGCCCTGGCTTTTAACTATCTTTAAAGCATGTCTCAGACTGTCGTATATTCCAACGAGGTGGACAACCTACAAAATTGTATTTATCCCTAAGGGGGGTAAGGCATCCCACACTAAAGCCAAGGATTTTAGACCAATCAGCCTAACTTCCTTCCTACTCAAGACTATGGAGAGAATAATTGATGCATATATCAGATCATCTCTTAAACCGGATGTCCTGTCCAGGGCTCAGCATGCCTACACGAAGGGCAAATCCACGGAAACTGCTTTACATTCGATAACCAGCCTCATCGAAAGATCCCTGAACTACAAGGAATACGTTCTTGCTGCCTTCCTGGACATTAAGGGAGCTTTTAATAATGTCAAACCTGAATCAGTAATTGACTCAATGGAACAGCTGGAGATTAACCCAGTGGTCATCGCCTTAGTTGATAAACTACTAAAATTTAGGCGCATTGGATCCAGTCTGGGCGTGTCAAATATTTCCAAGGTGGCGGTTCGCGGTACTCCACAAGGAGGAGTACTCTCTCCACTACTATGGAATCTTAACATCAATACTCTCCTGAGAAAGTTGGAAAAAACATGCTGCACAACCGTCGCATATGCGGACGACGTTGCACTAATAGATACAGGTAAGGATCCAAAACTACTCTCTGAGCTACTGGAATCTGCACTGAAACTTCTTTTGAAATGGTGTCATGAATGTGGACTGGGTGTAAATCCGAGTAAAACAGAACTGGTGCTATTCACACGGAGATACAAAATCCCTCAATTTGCCAAACCAAGATTAATTGGAGTCGCACTTACACTTTCCGATAGTGCCAAATATCTCGGGCTAACATTGGACAGTAAACTGAATTGGAATCTGAACACTCAGACCAGGATTAGCAAAGCGGCAACGGTTCTATACTGCTGAAAAAGGGCAATTGGCCTCAATTGGGGAATTAGCCCCAAGAACTTAAACTGGTTATACGAATCAGTTATTAAACCCATCTTATTCTACTGATCAGCAGTCTGGTGGCCGGCGCTAGATAAAACGTCCCAAAGGCTGAAATTCGAACTCATTATGAGATTGGTGGCAATCATGATAACAGGGGCACTTAGAACCGTTCCAACTAAGGCACTTTTCACGATCCTAAACTGGTTACCACCGGACATTAAGGCGAGGAGGATAGCAGCGAATACCGCAATGCGTTTAGACGCCACAAAAGCATGGATGCACAGGAACTATGGCCATGCCAAAATCCTGAACCTAATAATTGTGATCTGCAATACGGATTACACCATACCTGAACCTCTATTCGATCCGGGTTTTATAAGGAACATCCCGGATAGGTCCTACTATGATGATAATGATAATGCCCTAAACTTTGGGGAGAATGTCATCCTAATTTTCACGAATGGTTCAAAATCAAAAGAAAGAGCGGGCTGTGGAATCTTTTCGGAAGAGTTGAATTTGAGTCTATCAATCAGGCTACCAGATCACTGTAGCATAATTCAGGCCGAAATAGCGGCCATTAGAATAGCCGTAGAGAAAATTCAGTATCTTGGGATATTGGACGGCAATATTCATATTCTTACAGATAGTAAAGCGGCTATCAGATCCCTAGAGAACGTGTACACCACTTCGAAAAATGTTCGAGAATGCCGGTCGTCTCTAGAGGAGATAGCGAGACATTCGACGGTTACCCTAACATGGGTTCCAGGACATGGGGACATATATGGAAACCAAAGGGCCGATACGCTAGCAAGGGCCCCCACAACCGTGAACTCGGGCGAAGTTTATGGTCTCATTGGGATCCCTCTTACAAGGGGGAAACAACTCATTGCGAGAAAACTGGACTTTATTGCTGAAGAGAGATGGGCAAGAGAACCCACCTGCACGGCGACTCAACAGATTTGGCCTACAATGGATATACAGAGGACACGATTTGTGCTGAACTTATCCAGAGTCCACTTGAGGAATATCTTAGCTGTGTTAACTGGTCATTGGCCGGTTGGTAAACACGCTAAGAGGCTGAAACTACCCTACAACGATTTTTGTAGACGCTGCAATGATTGAGAAGAAGAGGAGACCACGGAGCATCTTCAATGTCACTGCCCTGCTTTAGGTGACCTGTAATACGAAAAACTTGGTCATCGGATACTTTTAGACAATACCTGTCTATCAATAGGCGATTTGCGGAACATCCATGCCTTCATCAGAGCAACGAAATGGCTTGACAGCGACGTTGGCCGTATAGAATAGGAACATTTGGTCCGGAAATCATAAAATGGTACTACAACGGGACTCATACTAGGACCCAAGTGAGCTGTGTTCAACGTGGCTGTCGAATTAACCTAACCTAACCTAATTTATTAAAAATGCTCAGCAAGGTCTAACGTATGTCTGCAATGGGAATTACTGGGGGTAGAGGGAGCACGACGCAAGCGGCTTTGGATGTCTCCCTAGGCTATCCGCCGCTGGACTTGAACATCAAGGTTATTGGAGCCTGAGGGGCTTTCAGACTGAAACAATGAAATTCCGGAAAGATCAGATTGGTATGACGGTGGAAGTCTTTATTGTGACTCTTTTTCTGTCTTTACTGACGGTTTGAAAATGGAACAGAGCGCATGGGCTTGTGTTAACAGCAAAGACTTGCAGCTAAGCCTCTCTTTCAGGCTAAATAATAAATGCAGTGTTTTTCAAGCTGGCCGTAGGAGGCTAAGATACTTAGGGAAATTATATTTATTACTTATACGTACGTTATAATTTCTACGAAAGAAACAAAATCACGTTTTCGTTCTTATCAAGGAAACACTAACTGCACTTTTCTCAAAATAAGGTCATAAATCTTAAACACAAGCAAAAAATTATATATTTTTAAAAGACAAACCTGACCTCATGTCCTTAAACCTATACGTTAATGGTAAAAATTTTGATTTTAATACTTTGCATTAAGTTAAAAAATTATACTAGTAAATTTTCGTTTTGATCCGGTTTTCTCGTTCTTTAGTATTGATACGGCCAGACAGGCGAACATGGCTCAATTGCCTTAAAAGGTCTACACTCTGTTTATATCGATTCTTTGAAACTTTTTTTACTACTTAAGTGATAAAGCTGTCTTGCTAGGTTCGTATAAATTTACGTGAGACTGAAGTTCGTACTATTTGTATGTGGTTTTCGTTACGGGTATCCTTCATTGGATTTGCAAAAGTGAATGAGTATTTATTGCATTCGCCAGTGATATCGACACAAACAATTGTTTAAGGTTATACAATTTTCACATATACGCATATATATTGTTGTTGCTGTTTAAGGCAACAGGACAGGCATGGACGGTGTGTGTGTGTGGTGTTATTCATTTTTCTTTCATGCTGACATAATAAAAAATTCCATTGTCGTTTTTTTTTTTTGTTGTTGTTTTGTTTAATATCATTTGTTTCGTGTTGCTCTTTTTATGGTTAACCAATGATATGTTTGAGTTCCTGTCCTGATTTACCAAGTTCTTAACGCATTCGTTGCTGTTTCTGTTGTAGTCGTTGTTGTGGCAAACTTTCCTGATTACAGTGAAAAGGGTTTTCATGTCTCACAGTTTGAAGTTGATGCTGCTGCTGCCACTGTCGTTGTTGTTGTCATTTAAGTTGTTGTTGTATATAAGGAACGACTGTCAAATATTTATTGGATTTTTGTTGTTGTTATTCATTGTAACTCAATGTGTTTTTTTCTGTTGTTTTTGGTGTGTAAGCTGAAAATACTTTTGACTTTTATATTTTTGGAAAATATGCAAAAAAACTGTTGAATGAAGGTAAATTTATGCAGGCTTTTCTGAGAAATTGTTGCAAATTTGTTTACCTAAGAGCACAAATCTTATTAACTTTATTAATGTAACCCCTTTATACTTATAAGGTAATGAATTACAGTGAGTGTTTCAAAAATTGTTAACAAAAGCAAACTTAAATCATGGAACTGAGGCAGACAGTAATTGAGGGGGTTAGAAGCCAAAGGGTGCAAGTGACAAGTCGACAACAATTGAGATAAATGTGGAGTTGTAGTCCTTGACATCATCTCTGTCATTCAAACATTCCTTTTGTGTGCTTTTGTATATGTTAATTTACTTTTGTACAATACTTTATGCCTCTTACAGTATGTCCATCAAATATCCTGCAGTTCACAATTATGTAGCTAAAAAAATATGATTCTAAACTTTGTATTCTATTGTCGTATTTTATGGTCCATTAGGAGATGGACAACTTATCCGATTGACAGTTGTTTAAATAAAGAACATAAATCATCCACATTTGGAACAGTTTTACCTCTGTCTATTTTAAATCGAAGACATTTAAACAGTATAAAAAAACAATCTTTTAAGTTGTGTATTATTTATTTAAGCTGCTCCACATATAACGTACAGATATTGATGCCAACTTGGACAAACGTTCATTCGTACCCAACAGATTTAGTACTTTGGTGATATTGCTTCTAAAAATAGTAACAAATTTTTGATTGCTTATTTTTGTTGCTGCAATGTGGGCTTGAAAATTACAGGTAATCAATCAAGGATTCGATCAAATTGAAATGTTGATCCGTTTAGGGCTCCAAAATACCAATTAACCAGTACAGAAATTATAAAATTGTAAAACCAACCACTTATCCGTTTGGAAGTTATGGAAGAAATATTAGTTTTTAATAAATAGGTAATTTTGTATGGGAAGTAGAAGAAGGTGCCAGTCGATGTAGTCTATATTCATGTACTGCTCATGATTCATTCGGCGACGGTACTCGCCGTTAACGATGATGGGTCCAAATATTTTGCGAAGTATTTTTCTGTCGAAAACTCCCAGAATAGATTGATCCACCTGCATCATTAACCAGGATTCTGCGCTGCGGAGCAAGACAGGTAGAATCTGTGCCTGGTAGAGTTAGATCGTCGTTCGTCAAGAGAGGGCTTGATCACAAAAACGCTTGCTCAGCGCATAGCAGCAGCGGTTTGCGATCAATACTCGTCTCTTGATTTCCAGGCTGATTTTATTATTTTTGTTTATGGTGGAGCCGAAGTAGACAATATCATCTACCACTTCAAAGTTATACTTGTCTACGTTTACGCAGCATCCCAAACGATGAAACAAATAACTTGAATTTGTCCTCATTGATCACCAGACTCACTTCTGCTGACTACCTCTCAATGCTCGAAAAGGCCGCAGTAACATCCTCCAGTCGTCAGCCAATGTGTCATCGGCATACGCGAGCAACATGTGGCTTTTGTTAAAGATGGCGCCAGTCGGGTTTACTGCCGCCTTCCGCGTGATCATCTCCATTATGATATTAAAGAGATCGAATGTCAGACTATCGCCTTCTCTGAAGCCTCGCTTGGTAGAGAATGGCTTTGTTAGATTTGTGCCTATTTTTACTGAAGACTTCGTGTCAGTCAGTGTCATCCCGCAAAGTCGTATCAGCTTCGCGGGGATACCAAACTCAGCCATATCATCTATCGCTTCTGCCGTAAGGGACTGTCGAATGCAGCTTTGCAATCGATAAACAGATGGTAAGTGCCTATCTGCATTTCTTGGGTCTTCTCCAGGATTTGTTGTAGTGTGAATAGCTGGTTGGTCGTGGATTTACTAGGTCTAAAGTCACACTGACATAACACGTTATATAGGACCTTGTATGCGATAGGTAAAAGGCTGATCCTGCGATAATTGGTACACACACATGGATCGCCTTTCTTAAGCACAGTACAAAGAACACTCAGATTTCGATCGAAGGACATGCATTTCTTGAGCCAAATCGTGTTTATGAGCTGGTGCATGCACGTTGCCAGGTCATCGCCGCAGGCTTTAAAAAGCTCTGCCGACAGTCAATCGGCTCCCGCAGTTTTGTTGTTATTAAGCCGTTCAATCTGGTTTTGGCTCGGTGGTGATTATTGGTGTTATTTCGTCACTTATGCTGCTTCGGGAACGAGTAGAGATCGAAAGTGTTTCCTCCATTTTTGCAGCACACTGAGTGTCAGTGGCCAGATTTCCGTCTTCGTCCTTACAGGCGGGGTATCCCTGGTCCAAAACTTTTGATTTTTACCTTTTATAAGAACTTTTGGGCTTCACCTCTATCTCTGTAATTATCGATATCCTGACACTCTCTTTTTTTTCATAGACACTTTTTCCTCCTGGAGAGGTGTATCATCTCCCTCCTCTTCGGATTATAACGCTCCGTCACTGCACGCGTTGCCATTGGCTGCAGTGGGACTGGCCGTGGCATAGTGGTTAGAACAAGCAACTACCATGCGGGAGATCCCGGGTTCGATTCCCGCCTCCAGTCATCTACATTTTTCTTTCATTGCCGGCCCCCTCTATGTTAACGACATCAACTTCGCAGTATCAAGTGTCGAGTTTATCGGCATGTCTAGTAATAAGCTTCTCAAACTGTGACGTTCGCATTAGTCGATAAACAAGTAGGTGCCGTTATTGTGGATCTAAGAATAGAAAGCGTGGCAATTCACAACAACGCGAGAAGCTATACCATACCTCATTCATGGGGTGTAAAGGGAAGTTAAGTAGTAGTACGGTCGTTGCGGCAGTGGTCATAGAATTCGCAATATGCTGCCATTGGGTGTCGGGAACATTAGAATTATTGCCTATCTCGGTGGTATGCAGGTTCGTGATATCTAGATTCCTTTGTGTTTGGTTACGAGCGTTTTTAGCTCTGCTTAATCGAGTGCATACTTGGGTCCAACTAGGTGGTGATCCGAGGCAATATTTGCGTGGCGCATCTCATGCACGTTTATAATGCTTTAGGCATGCCTTCCATTAACTACCATGTGATCAATTTGGTTTCTTTTATTTTAATCGAGGGATATCCAGGCTGCCTTGTGGATATCTTTATGCGGAAATTTGGTTCCACTCACTACCATGTTTGTTTCCGACGCGAATCCAAAATCTTAGGTGTTTTTGTGCAAACTGTATTTCTCGACTGCTGAACCAATAGCATCTTCGCTTACTATTTTAGCATTAAAATCTCCCAGAACAATTTTAATGTCATGGGCAGGGCAGTGGTCATATATTTTCTTTAGACGCTCAGAGAATGCATATCCTCATCTTTGTCTTCCGTCGGTGCGTGTACACAAATCAGCGTAATGTTAAAATATTTCGCCTTAATGCGAATAGTGGCTATTCAGTAACTTATAGGGTTAAAGCACGAGACCAGATGTCGATGTTTCTTGCCGACTATGATTACAAATCCAAATTCTATATGGCAGCTATAAAAGATTTCACAGTTCTTTCGACGTGTGAATCCCTGTCCCGTTCATCGCATTTCTTGTATGGCGGTGATGCCAGCCTTGTATTTGTCGAGGATATTCACTAGTTCTATAGAGGCAGCTTTTTTTATAGAGAGTTCGGACATATCCTTAAATCATGGTCCTTATAACGTTTCCGGTGGTCGTCCACATTTGGGGGTTTTCATAGCAATTGGTTTTGTTTCAAGGTTTTGATTCTAGTTTCATGGGACTGCCAAATCCACTAAGAGAACCATTGTGTAGAGCTTCAGTCACTTCTGTTACATACTTCCTAAGATACATCGGTGGTAGCATGTCGATTAGGTTACTCAACATTGCGCCTTCTCACATTTGCTACCACTAAACGGATGTTAAATGGCATTGCCAGGGGAATACGGCCGTTGTGAGCTGCTTGGGGACCTCTAAAAGAGAGATTCTGGTTACTCCCAGATGAATAACAATCAGAATACTCAAATTAGTAAATCCCCCATCCCACTGTGCCCTATTATTGGAATCTAAGTATTCTATATGTTCTTTGCAAAAGAAGTTAATCCAAGTGTTTCTACCAGCTATCGCAGGATAAGCCTTTTATCCATCGCATACAAGGTCCTGCCTGGTGTGTTATGTGAAACACCTTAAGCTCATCCTAGCAAACCTGATTAAACCTAATTACACCTTTACACCTGGTAAATCCACGACAGACCAGATTTTCACACTACGACAAATCTTTGAGAAGACCCAAGAAATGCAAATCGACACTTACCATCTGTTTATCGATTACAAAACTGCATTCGGCAGTCCGATATAACAGAAATTATTATATGCAATAGCTGAGTTTGGTGAAGCAACTTTATAAGTCAGAAGCACTGTTTTCAGAATTTTTTATAAATTTTACGGTTGCTTAAATATTAAACAAAGATGTTTGGGAATATTCAGCAACATTATGATGATGTAAGAACGGTCAGTAGGTACAATGTGCACCATCTATCCTAATTTTAAATTACATAATTTAAGCACAACAGTGAAACAGAAAAAATCTAAATATTATTTTTTTCTACAAAACACGCTCATCTACTTATACAAGTATATCCTTTACTTTTCGACCATATCCTAGACATTTAAAATAAATATGAAAAATAAGTATAACGAAACCGAAACCGACAAAAAGGACTTGTAAATGCGGTTGATACACACGCAAAACATTTCTCATAAACAAATCATATAAAAATGACCCTTGAATGAGAATAACATTATGCAGGATTTGCCCAGCACTAACAAACAAAACAAGCAGGCCACACAGAGTGTCAGACTTTGTTGGGGGGGGCCACACAGGAAACGAGGGAGGTACGAGTTGTGTTTTCTAATTTTGTGATATAAATGATATGTGGTCAATGTGGGTAACCTCATTTAAAAGCATTTGTGTGCGTAGAAAAATAAGAGGGTGCATCTTTATTTGTTTTATAAATGTCCAACTGTGTTTTTATTTTCATTTTTTTTTACATTTTGATGTGGCATATTTGGGTAGATCATACATCATCATACATTACAGAAAAATTATGTGTGGTTGTCAGCAAAAACGAAAAGTTTTTTTGCGCCCCCAGTCCCTTTGCCACCTAGTCTCACTTGTTTGACCTCGGATTAACTATTAGAAAATACACAGGACATTATGGCTTTGAGCAACGAAATGTGTTTTGGTATTTTCTCATATCCTTGTGTCTAAGTTGGATGAAAATGTGTTTAGAATAATAAATTAGATTTTTAGGTGGGCATTTGCAACAACAAGTAAAATTGGCAAATATGTTAGAGTTAGAATTTAAACATTTGAATGAGGTGAAAATTAAAAAGACTAAAGGTTGTATGCGATGGGTCATCATTAAAATTGAGCTTGAAGAATTAAACGGATATGATAAATAGTTATGGGACAAAATATTCCTGAAGTCCAGGGCAATTACTTTATTGTTTGAAATAATTAAGAATAATGATTACAGCCGTACTTACCAAAAACAAAAATAAACCAGTACAGAAATTTCAGTCAGGTAAACTGACTGATAAATACCATCACCCAATATAAGATATTGTTGAAGTTTTGAGTTATTGAAGTTAATAGATTTTTAATAAAAATAAAATTCTTATGTATAATTTTTCCCCTGCTTGTGGTGCCAAATCGTTCAAAACTTGACTTTTTTGTGTAGGAGGTATAGGGACCGGATTAGAATTCTTATGTATAATTTTTCCCCTGCTTGTGGTGCCAAATCGTTCAAAACTTGACTTTTTTGTGTAGGAGGTATAGGGACCGGATTAGAATTTATGTGAGACATATTAATTTTACAAAAAAAAGTTATGTTGGTAGGGGGTACCAAAAGGGATGAATTAATACTATCTTTTTCATTCCTGACTCAAATTTTCATACGTACAACTTACGAAAAATTTGACTGAATTCAATGTACTTACAAAAAATATATGTATGTAAGATTATGGGGGTGAGTTCGGTCCTTTGTATGGGAGGTACCAGAAGGGGTGTGTGAAATAGTTAGTTTTTCTGGGGTTTTGCCTCCTATAACGACATAAATTAATTGACCAATTTTCATTACCCCCCAAGAGTCCGTTTGGAAGTTATGGGAGAAATATTAATTTTCCAAAAATAGGTCATCTTGTATGGGAGGTACCAGAAGCGTGAACCGATAAAGCCTATATTCATTCCTGAGTCCCATTTTCATAAGCGAACATTATCCTCAAAATTTTACTGAGTTCAGTTTACTTACAAAAAAGATATGTTTGTCAGACTATGGGGGTGAGTTCGGTCATTTGTATGCGAGGTACCAGAAGGGGTGTGTCAAATAGTTAGTTTTTCTAAGGCTTTGCATCCTATAACAACATCAATTAATTTTACCAGTTTTCATTACCCCTCAAGAGTCCGTTTGGAAGTTATGGGAGAAATATTAATTTTCCAAAAATAGGTCATTTTGTATGGGAGGTACCAGAAGGCATGGACCAATATAGTTCATATTCATTTCTGAGTCCCATTTTCATATGTGAACATCATACTCAAAATTTGAGGGAATTCAGTTTACTTACAAAAAATATATGTATGTAAAACTATGAGGGTCAATTAGGTAATTTGTATGGGAGGTACCAGAAGGGGTATGGGGAAGGTTTGGGATTTGTCTACTTTTGCAAGATAAATAAACTGACCAAATTCAAATATGTTACGATCGTCCGTTTGGAAGTTATGAAAGAAATATAAATTATCCAAAAATATGTAATTTTGTATGGGAGGTACCAGAAGGGGTGGGGCTATTTTGCCCATTTACAATCCCATAAGTTCGTTTTGAAAAATATTAATACTGGTAAATTTTCATACCGATCCGTTAAGGTTTACTCGAGTTATCCTGCTGACCAGCCATTCAGCCAGCCAGCCAGACAGACGGACATAGCTCAATCGTCTTAAAAAGTCCTGAGACGAATTTGGTCTTAAGATACTTGGGGTCTAACTCGCCTCCTTTAATGCGTTACACTTTTTTTCGTATCAAATGATATATACCCTCATCCCTAAGGGTGATGGTATAATTAGGTAAAACTACGAGGGTGAATTTGGTCATTTGTATGAGAGGTATCAGAAGAGGTGTGACTAAGGTGTCGGTTTTCTAAGGACTTGTCTACTACTACTACAAGATAATTAAACTGACCGAATTCAAATAACTTCTAGTTGTCCACTTCGAAGTTATGAGAAGAAATAGGTATTTTGCAAAAGTTGGTCATCTTGTAAGGGAGGTCTTACACAAAGTAGAGATGTTGGACTGCATTCGAGTAGAGAGTCTATATTGTTTACGAACGAACACTTTTGCAAGCTCTACTTTTTCAAAATCCCTTGAAAATCCACGTTGGCCGAATATTAGATGATTCATTACTATATACGTCATACTATATACGCCGATTCAAATGAAAACGGTCATTTGACCCACCCTCCATTAAATACAAGACCTTTACGACATCATAAGGTAAATGAACCCATGCAGCTATTGCTCATAAATGTCAATTCATATTTCTGCACACAATATTAATGTTAACAACATTAGACTATGTATAAAACCAAGATCATCGTACCATGCAGCACATTTATTTAAATACAAATATGTATGTGTATGTGTGTGTGCAATATATATCATCAGGTATACTAAGATATATCATCACTTGAGATTTACATGATACCTAGTGATATTATCACACACTTACGTTTTGTACAATTTACTGTAGAGACAAATGTTAAGCTGACAATTTTTCATAAATCATTGTAATAACCATAGAAGATATCGGTAGCACAAGGCTATCTTTGTGGCATACGTTCACACACACATACACACACACACACACACACCAAGAGGTACTGTTTGCTGAACCTAATGCTTAAATGTCATTACTCATATTACTGTGTGTGAGTTCTTTAGATATAAAAAAAAGTCTACACATAATGGTAAAATGCTTTTAATGTGAATGTGTTTTCTCTTTGATGACACTTTATGAATTTGACTGCTCACAAAGAGCAGAATTTTGACAAAGTCAACATAGAGACTGTACCTATTTAAAGAGAATTGATAGGAATACATATTCATTTTCGTGCAATAGACTATATAGGTGGTACCAGTAAGGTAAGCACAACATATCCGATTTTTGTAAATTTTGGTCATTTGTATAGGATGTACCAGTTTCATAGTTTTTGCCTACTTTACTTACTTACTTAGCTGGCACTTCTTTGCAATTCCACTGGATTAAATACCGCACGTAGAAAAATATAATAAGCGCTTCGATCGTCTGCGCTTTTTCTCCAGTTAATCACACCAAGTTCTGTAAGGCTCTCAGTAACATGGTCTTTTCAACGGAGTTTTGGTCGTCCTCTTCTGCGTCGTCCATCGAGCTCATTGTCGAAGATTTTTGGAGCTAGAGCATTTTCGTCCATGCGTACAACATGACTAAGCCAACGCAACTGCTGAACCTTAATACGTCTGACCACGTCAATGTCAGTGTACAGCTCATACAGCTCATTATTCATTCGAAGTCGCTATACTCCATTAACGATGATAAGCTTGTGTCATAACCTAGGATTCTGAACCGTAGATCAAGACAGGTAGAACCAGTATCTGGTATAGCTAGATTTCGAGATAGATAGATCGAGAGAGGGCTCCGTCGTTGAATCGTTTGCTTAGTCCGTAGTAGCACGTTTTGGCAAGCAGGATTCTTCTCCGAATTTCGAGGCTGGCACTATTTGTTTTGTTGATGGCAGAGCCTAGGTAGATAAAAATATCTACCATCTCGAAATTATTATTGTCAATGTTCACGCAGTTTCCCAAACGTGTTCTCGTTCACCATTAGACCCATTTTCGCTAATTCCTTCTGTATACCTGAGAAGGCTGCAGTCACATCCCGCAGTCTTTAACCGATGATGTCTACGGCCGTGGGATAGTGGTTAGAACACGCGACTACCATGCGGGAGATCGTAGGTTCAAACCTGGCTCCAGTCATCTTAAAAGAAAAAAAAAAATAAAAATTTTCTTTCATTGTCGGCTCACCTCGAATGTTGTTGACAGCAACTTCGCAGTATTAAGGGTCGATTCAATCGTCGTGTCTAGTAAGAGCTTCTCAAACAGTGACGTTCGCATTCGTCGATAAACAAGTAGGTGCCGTTAGTTGTGAATCTAAAAATTGAAAGCGTGTTAATTCACAACAACGCGAGAAGCTATCCCATACCTCATTCATGGGGTGCAAAGGGAAATAAAGTTTTTTTTAAGTCTACGTCATCAGCGTACGCGAGTAGCAAGTGGCTTTTATTGAATATCGTGCCACTAGTGTTTACTGCAGCTTTCTTCATTATCATCTGCATCACTATGTTAAAGAGGTCTCACGATAGGCCGTCGCCATGTTTTGGGCCTCGTCTGGGGTAGAATGGCTGCATAAGGTCCATGCCAATCTTCACTGAAGACTTCGTGTCATTCAGAGTCTTTCCGCAAAGGCATACCAGCTTCGCTGGAATACCAAACACATCCATGGCTTCGAGTAATTTCTGCAGTATCGGGCTGTCGATGGAAGCTTTATAGTCGACGAAAAGATGGTACGTATAGATCTGTTTCTCTTGGGTCTTCTCCAGGATTTGCTGAAGTATGAACATTGATAAGGCCCGAACTGGCTTTAGTATTTTACGTAGCACATGCGATGGGTAAAAGGTTGATCTCGCGGTTGGAGCACACACTTGGATCGACTTTTTTCAGCACATGCATAATACGCTTAGATTCCAATCATCGAGAATGCATTCGCCATGGGACTTGAAGAGCTTTGCCGGAAGTTCGTCGGCCCAGGCTCGACAATAAGCCGTCGTCGACAATTGAAGTGATACCTTCTCGTGCGATGCCTCCTGGAGGCAGGAGTTGCTGGAAGCGTTCTCTCCATGTAAGCAGCACACTCTGCGTATCTGTAAACAGATTTCCATCCTTGCCCTACAAAGGAGGATAATGGACTCCATAGCCTTTTGATTTTACTTTCTGGTAAAATTTTCGGACATCACCTCTATCCCTCTATATCCTTGTTCTTCCGTTACTTCAACTGACGTTTTTTCGCCTGTTTTACTGTTTTTTTGTGCCGTTCCCTAACAGCCTGGGTTACAATTGTCTGTAGCGTTGTCCTATAAGAAGCATCCTGTTCCTCAGACGCAACGCGACATTCTTCATCGCATCAGGATTCGTCAGAGCGCCGTTTTTCATATCCTAGCACGGTTGTTGCGGCGGTTGCCATGGAATGCGCAATATGCTGTCACTGTGTATCGGCAGCAGTAGAGGCGTTGTGTCGTAGAATTTGGGAGAGCTGGTTGGAGTAGGCAGTGGCTATCTCTGGGGTTTGCAACTTCGCAATGTCCAGCTTTCTTTGTGTTTGGTTACGTGCGTTTTTCGCTTTGCTCAATCTTGTGCGCACTTTGGCTGCAACCAAGTAATGATCCGAGCCAATATTAGCACCACGGATCACACGCACGTCCATGACACTAGATGCATGCCTGCCATCAATTACCACATGATCAATTTGATTTTTGGTGTTTTGATCGGAGGATAGCCAAGTTGCTTTGTATCTTTGTGCTGGAATCTGGTTCCACTCACTATCATATTCTTTTCCACTGCGAATGCTAAGCAGCCAAACTCGTTGTCTTACTTGTCGGTATGCAGGTTGAATTTACCGATCGATAGACCAAGAACACCTTTATTTCCAATTATAGCTTTAAAGTCTTCCAAAACAATTTTGATGTCGTGGCCAGGGCAGCGGTCGTATATTTCCTCTGGCACTCGTAAAATGCATCCTTAGTCTCATCGTCTTTATCTTCCATCGGGGCATGAGCACAAATCAGCCTTATGTTGAAATATTCCGCCTGGATGCGAAATGTGGCTATTCGATCACTAACAGGATTGAACCGCGAGACAAGATGTGTGAGTCTCTCGCCAACTACAAATCCACATTCAAATTCGTGCTTTTCCGCAAGGCAACTGTAATAGATGTCGCAATTTTTATGTCGCGTGCATCCTTGTCCTGTCCGTTTCATCTCAAGGATGGTGGTGATGTCAGCCTTATATTTTTTGAGGACATCCGCCAGTCGGATAGTGGCACTTTCTCTATATAGGGTCTGGACGTTCCATATCCTTAAATTATGGTCCTTTTTACGTTTGCGGTGGTCGTGAACATTTGGGGGGTTCTGTTTGTTACTTTTTCCTTCTCGTGGTTTCATAGCCAGTAAAGGACTTAAAGGTAGGTGGCAAGCCCAACCATCAGAGTTTGTCGCTCACTATCTGCCGCTATTCATGATAAAAAAAAGTATCACGAACAACGTTGCCCAAGTGCCACCACGAAGGAGGTTGTGTTTCGGCTTGAGATGCAAGATTCACTTTACATACCCAACGGCACCCAAAGAAAAATTAATTATCCAAAAACAGTTTTGTTTAGGAGGTACTAGAAGAGATGAGGCTATTCTGCCCATTTAAAATGCCATTACTTCGTTTTGGAAACTATTAATACTGTTAAATTTTTTATACGAATCAGTTAAAGTTTATGCCAATTATCGTGTCCACCAGCCAGCGAGCCAGACGGAAATGCCACAATCGTCTTAAATAGTCCTCAAGAGAATTTGGTCTTAAGGTACTTGGGGTTTGACATATCTCCTTTAATGCGTAACACTTTTCCGTTTCACCTTTATTGACGAGGGTATAAAATCATACCACACTTATTCCAGACAATTTAATATTGTCATGGAATTACTAAAAATTTATATTAACTTTAAACATATTTATTGCAACTTGTTACGCATTATATGCACAAACAAATTCTCTCCCTCAACTATATATTTTTCAAAAAATTTGAAGTGAAAACCCCTTTAACCCTTATCCTGTACTTAAAAAAAATTACGTATACTGTATTTATGGGTCAATTTTGCCCAATACATATTTATATGAATATTTAAATTTTTTAAATTATTCGACCGTTTTTAGAAGAAATTATGCTATTACAATGATTTTTGCGCACAAACTTTGCACATTTGGAACATTTTCTGAGTATTTTGTACTTTTTGAACATTTAGGGTATACATAGCAACGGTCGCTTGTAAGGTTTGTCTTTTGCAGTTTACTTGTTGCAGCAGGATTTAAACTGCGTACAATTGCCTTAGCTGAAATGCTGGAAGAAATATGATCTCGCCGGGATTTTTCCTGATGAACAAGAGGCCTGCTTAATTCTTTCAAAAATATAAGACGTCAGAAATGATTTTTCTTATTCTAGTCTTGATTTATTGAAGTAAATAAATAATAAGCGTTATATTTTGTAATGTCAACCATACTGTGGAATAGGGTTGATAGCCATTGATTAGATCTGCGCCTGCAAGTGCAAGTTCTGGCCAATTAATTTATCGATACCTGACTTCATGTCATGGTGTTAGTATGATATAATGTGCTTACTAAAATAACAAACATTTTTTGCTTGTGTACGAGAACAAATGGAAAAATGGTTGTCTTATACTCTTTATCGAGAAGAATTGAGAAAAGTTTTCTGGTATATTTTTCATGTCCAATTTTATTAGCAGAAGGAACGTTTTATTTTTCGAACTGGAGAACCATAGTAAGGTTTCGTTTGAGTTGTTAATTTCGAAATCCTTAGGATGTAAGAAAATTGTTGCATATAACTATTCGACGTTTCAAATCTTCAACTAAATTCAAAACAATGCAAATATATATCCCGCTTTCGGTTTTCAGCTTTATATGTATGTACAAGCTTTCCCGGCTCGCGTTGCTTCACCCATACTTATAATGAATCTTCTTATGAAGCAATACATGTAAAATCATCATAAGACGAACAAACACCTTATTTATGTGATTGTAGCTTTATCCCATTAGTCTGAGTGATTGTACCGCTTTAGTACCTTATTATACCTAAAAGTATGAATTTCAAAAGATACATTCGTAACGCACATTTATAATGGACTGGTACTCCCTCTAATTTAATAGGAATCATCATCATATACGATTATAGATTTAGCATTATGATATGGGTGATGGTACCAGTATTATCTTTCGGCCTGTTTACACCTAAATGTTCAAATTTCTACAACTTCTTCTGTTGGCTCTCTAATTCTATAGGCAGCAATTCTATTTACATTTTCGTAACTTTACCTTTAGGCAGTTGGTCTGGACCATAGTACCAGAATTTCAAAAAATTATTTCACATTGCACAACTAAAATATTCACTCCAATTTTTGCGACTATGCCTTTAGCCGTTTAGTACCAGTTTATCACTTTCTGCATTTTGACTCCTAAAAGGTAACAATTGCGAAAACCGTCCTTACTTCGTTCTAATTCCATAGGCAGCAAGCCCATAAAAATTATCATGATTATAGCATTAGCCGTTTGGTCTGGGCGAAAGTAAAATTTTTATCTCTTTTTCGATTTTTTTACCCAGAAATATCGGATATCACAAAAACCTTCAATCCACTTTGATAGCGAGCATGTCCATATCAATTTCTGCGATACCCCTAAAAGTAAGAATATCCAAAATTCCATTCTTAGCTGACTATTATTTGAAAAGGGGAACAACCACCCCAAATTTCATCTTCCTATTTACACCCAGTAAGCAATTTAAAATATATAGATAATGAAAATGTTATTACAATCATTCTATTAATATGACTGACAAACAGTCTATCCTGAAGGGGCGTGGCTCCGCCTTTTTCCCAGAGATACATTATCCGCCATGTACCAAATGCAAATTTTATCTTCTTACCTTTAATGGCCTGTGAAATATGACCGATTAAAATTTTGGTTTGCGTAGGCGGTGCCACGCCCCTTTGCCTAATAATGTTTTTTTATGTAGCCGCTGACAGTGGTACACAGTGAACATTTTGTTGCAATCGGTCCATTTATTTCACCGGGATAACGATTTTTTTCAAAGGGGCGTGGCACCGCCCATTTTCCAGCCAGACGTATTCCTCTTTGTATCAGAACCATTTGTAGCAAATCTCGTCTTCATAACTCTAATGGCTATTGAGATCCGTAGGTTTGAGTGGGCGGTGCCACGCCCCTTTGTCTAATTTTGTTTTCAGGTAGCCTAAGATAGAGGCCCTGCGGACAGTTCCTCACAGTGAAAATTTCATTACAATCGGTCCATTTAATTGGTCAGTATAATAATTTTTCAATAAGGGGCGTGGCAGCGCCCATTTTCCAGCAAGACCTAATCCTTCTTATACCAGTAACATATGTAGCAAATCTCATCTTCATACCCCTAATGGCTCGGGCTATATGACTAACTCAAATTTCTGTTTGTCTGGGCGGTGCCACGCCCCTTTTTCTAATTATGTTTTTATGTAGCCTATGGTAGAGGCCCTACGGATAGTACTTCACAGTTAAAATTTCATTGCAATCGGTCCATTTATATTGCCCAGAAAACGATTTTTTTCAAATGGGGCGTGGTACCGCCCATTTTCCAGCCAGACGTATTCCTCTTTGTATCATTAACATTTGTAGCAAATCTCATCCTTATACCTCTAATGGCTATTGAGATATGACCGATTGAAATTTCGGTTTGTGTGGGCGGTGCCACGCCCCTTTGTCTAATTTTGTTTTCATGTAGGCTATGATGGAGGCCCTGCTGACAGTATCTCACAGTGAAAATTTCATAACAATCGGTCCATTTATTTAGCTAGTATAACAATTTTTTAATAAGGGGCGTGGCACCGCCCACTCTCTTTAAACAAAAAATATTTTTTCTTAAACGACCGATATACGTACCAAATCTCGACTTCTTACCTATTATGGTTTAAAAGATACAGCCATTTTAAAATTCCAGTTGTATTGGCCGGTGCCACGCCCATTTTACCCCCTTGCAGTCCGAATTTCCAAAAATCCCTTCTTAGTGCGCGCCTACGTCATAAAAGAAACCTACATTCTAAATTTCACGGTTCTAGCTTTAACCGTTTGGGCTGGGGAGTGATCAGTCAGTCACCCAAGCCTTTTATATATATAGATTAGCTTGCAACAACCATGTATAACACTATGACACTATTTGAAGGTCATTGTCTCGGAAGTGAACCAAACCAATTTCAAACGATAGCATTTGATCTCAGTAACGAAACCCTAAACTTCATTTTGATCAATCCAGTGTAAAAATTTGTGACGTAGTGGAGCAAAATGGAGTTTAGGGTTTTGTTACTGAGGTCAAATGCTATCGTCTGATATTGGTTTGGTTCACCCCCGAAAAAGTGTGTTGCACTGTGTAATTTATCTGAACTTCACATAGAGCCCGGATTCTTATCCCATATTTGCCGGGCCTAGAGGGTTTATATTCCATGAAAGGGCTACGTTTACGGTATGTAACTAATTGTTCACCTACGGTCGTACTTTCGCCAGGAATAACACATTTTTCTAAAATTTCCTTCCCAGCGATCCCAAAAGTCACTTATAAGAGCTAGTTTATCTCGTGCTTGTCTAAATTTCTGTCTGACTTTTTATCGAAAGGAGAACTCGGAGTACATTCTGAAATCGTTGCCTTCGATGATGATGCCCTTTTTATCATCTCACAACCTTACTAGCCACACCACGAGATCGAAAAACATACGAGGTAAGAGAAGAACGTCCAAATATGCTTTTGTTGAAATTTCCTCTACCAGAATCCAGTTTTCTGGAAAACTGAATGGATATAATAACTGTTGAAGAAATTCACAGCAAATATATTTGACTTAGAGATGCCTAATTAGCTATAAAAGTAAAACATATTTTAAAATTTCGTTGATATTTGTATTGGGCAATTTTGACCCATAAATGCAGTATCCGTAACTTTGTTCGTAGGCCACACCCAAAAAGTGTATTTAACTTAATTGAACTTTTAAAACCAAATTTAGGCCAAAAAAATAATTGTCAGAAAATTTCACGAATCAGTTTTCAGAACGTCCAAAGTTATAAGAAGTCAAAAACGGTTTGGGCAATTTTGACCCATTAATACAGGATAAGGGTTAAACTAACCTTTCAATCATGCTGCATTATAGTTTTCATGGTTCAGTAATTTACAATAAAATATCCACTTGATTTCACTTGCAATCAGTCACTTTCATATTCGTTATACCTAACAAAAGAACATCAACATTTCCTAACTACAGTTCAGACTTTGAGTAACAATAATATGCTTTAAAATGAAGAAATTGCATGCAACTGGCATTTCTGGCTCAACAACAACCTAGCAACAGCGACAGCAGTAGTTAGCAACAAACAAAACGTACTCCAGCAACCTGCAACAACTTGTGCTGGTTGGTCTTTAGTTATGTTACAACAATGTCTCAAAACAATTGTATTTCAAAAATTGAAAACCTCCTCTTTGCTAAGCAACAAAGAGCGAAAAAAAACAAACGGAAATAGAAATAAGCTCTAAAGTGGCACAAAATGGCACATACACACAATGGTACATAGTAGGGATATCTGTAAAACGGTATTGGTTGCAATGTGGTCCAAAGTGGTCAACAGTTGAATATGCCGAAAATGAAACAACAAAAGAAAAAAAACTGAAAATGTTACAAAGTTGTATGTTGAACAATTGATGTTGAGTTTTTGTTGTTGTATTTTGGGTAAACCTTGTAGTAAGGGAATCTTATAAGATCCCCAATATATTGGGGACCAGTAACTAAAACCAAAGGATCATAGTGGATTTGCATGGGATTTTTTAGTTTTTTTATGCCGATTTTTACTAATTATTTAAAGAAGACCTGACTAAGGCCGATTACGGCAATAGAGACGTTTTAAGATTTGATAAGTATGCTACACATATATTATCTTCTTACAATTTTCTATCCTTCAAAAATATCTTTAACTTTTCTTCCTATCATAGAACCTTACGCCTACCAATATTCTCAGCATCACTATCACTTAAATCGACCACCCCGACTGTAGTACAGCTCACCCTTAAGAACCCGTGTAGACAACAATTTTACGCCGTTGTAGTACTCAAAGCTATTTGAAATATTTTGTTAGCAATACATGGCCAGTATTTGTTGCTCCTGATGCCGCTGCAAAGGCACTATGATGACGATGTTGATGGCAATATTTATATGTTCAACATTTGTTGTTGTTCGCTGCCGTTAGCCTTACTACCAATGTCGTCGTTGTTGTATTCGTTTCAGCTTTGTTGTTCTTGTTTTTGTAAATGTTTTTGCTGTTGCTGATACAAGTTAAAGCAATAAATAATTTTTATTGTTGTGCACTTAAAATGTCTTATGAACAACAACGGCAACAAGAGCTGGCTGGCTTGGAGCACTCTCATGTTTGATATTGTAACATCGTTCGGCAACACTTGTCCCAGTCAATGTTTTGTGTTGCAAGTATTTAGAGTACAAGAACAATAACAATAACAACAACACCAACAAGAGAAGAGGTGTTTAAGCAATTTTGATAGCGTGCACTACACATGAACAGTGGGAGAAAAACTAACGTTGTGTGGTGTTATGATTACACACTGGTACAAAATGGAAAAAATGTAAGGTAGTTGGGGAATGACCTAGTGAAAAAACCTAAAAAATTTGAGATTTCGAGACAAAAAAAAAACAAATTTATTACAATTTATACTGTGGGAAAGAACTAAGATTCTTCTTTGCAAAACAGAAGATAAATCTGGGTTTAGTACTGGCTGAGTTATCAGCTCATAAGTCGAGAGACAAAATCCGGTTTTGAAGCGTTTTTTAAGATTTTGAGGTTTTTAAGAAACTTTGGTATACAGATTCATGTTGAGGGCTTAAATTTACCGACGCCGTTCTCAGCAACTCGGTCTATGTACGTCCACTACTTGCGAAGTTTTGAGGATAGACCTTGTCCTACCTCCATATAATATAACTGGTGCAAGAATTAAAGACAGTGGGTCAAATCATCTTTAGCGATGAGTCTCATTTGTAGTTTAATGGTAAAGCAGACTCGTAGTTTTTAGAGAGAGTACAATCCTCTACAGTACATAAATTTCAGTCAGGAGAACTAACATGTCGGATAGCTGAACGGCCTACAGATTAATAAGTAGTCCCCGACCAGAGCGGTAGAGTCCGATTGCGTACTGTAAAAGTTTACATGTGCCTGATAAGCACTGCACCAGATGGGGTGTCCTCTAGAGAGGTACAAAAAGGAGGGTGATGTGATGATGCGTAGTTCCCCTAGTCAAACAAAAAAATCCATAGCGCTTGTTCCATATTGGGCGGCCGGGCAGTAGGAATAAAATGCGGAACCTGGTGGATTGGGATTGCCACCCGCCACCAGCATAGTGTCAATGAATAAAATGAGAAATAAGAGAAATAGATCCCCCAAAATGTTGATGACCACAGAAAACATTTTTGGACCCATTTGAGTAAACGGCGAGTTCAGGATTCGGATGAACCATTAGCTGTACAATCAAAATGTAACGATTATGCCGGCTAGGCCATGTCGTGAGGATGGATGAGGAAACTCCAGTCAATAAAATGCAATTTATCTGGGTATAGGGTAAATGTTTGTGTGGGTACCGATACCAACTGAATATTAAAAAATATTTTCAAATTAATTTATGAGAGGTTGTATGAGAGGTTTTTCTTCTTCTTAAATGGCAACAGCAACAGAAATTCATCTATCAGTAGGCGCACGTAGAAAAGAATTCCAAGCGCTTCGGTCTTTTGCGCTCTGTAGATAGTTAATCACACCAAGTGTAGATAACAGCTCTTTTGCCTGGTCCATCCAATGAATTTTTGGTCGCTCTCTCCTACATCGCACATCGAGTTTATTGACGAAAACCTTTTGAACTGGAACATTTTCATCCATTCGCACCACGTGCTCTAGCCAGCGCATTCAGTCTATTTCAACGCGCTTGACTACGTCGATATCGTTGTACAGCTCATACAGCTCGTGGTTCATTTGACGACAATACTTGCCGTTAACAATGATGGGTCCAAATATTTTGCGAAGTACTTTACTCTCGAAGAATACATGGAACCGCTTGGATTCTGCGCTGTAGAGCAAGACAGGTAGGATCAGAATCTGGTAGAGTTGGATATTTGTTCTTCGAAAAAGCGCTTTGTCATTTTCGCTTGCTTAGCACATAGTAGCAGCGGTTTGCGATCAATACTCGTCTTTTGATTTCCAGGCTGACAAGGTAGACAAAATCATCTATCACTTCAATGTTATAGTTGTCAACTTGGTTTTGTCCTCATTTAACACCAGACCCACTTCCGCCAACTGCTTCTCAAGCCGCTGTAACACCCAGCAATCCACGGTCAATGATATCTATATCATCGGCATATGCGAGCAGTATGTGACTTTTGATGAAGATGGTACCATATCTGTTTACTGCAGCCTTCCGCATGATTATCTCCATTTCGATGTTAGAGAGATCGCAAGCAGATTATCGCCTTGTCTAAAGCCTCGCTTAGTAGAAAATGGCTCTGTCAGATACCTCCTATATTCACTGAAGACTTCGTGCCAGTCAGTGTCATCCCTCAAATTCGTATTAGCTTCGTGGGGACACCAACCTTAGTCATAGCATCTAATAATTTCTGCCGTATCAGACTGTCGAATACAGCTTTGTTCATTGAGCCAAATCGTGTTTATGAGCTAGTTCATTCATGTTGCCAGCTCTTTGCCGCTGGCTTTAAAAAGCTCTGACGGTAGCCCATCAGCTCCCGCAGCTTTATTATTTGTAAGACTTGCGATCGCCGTGCTGATATCGTTTTCACTCGGTGGTGGACAATCTACTCCATCGTCTATGATTTCGTCACTTATGCTGCCATTGGGAACGAGTAGAGATCGAAAGTGGTCCCTCCATGTTTGCAGCACCCTCTGAGTGTCCGTGACCAGATTTCCGTCTCTGTTCTTACAGGTGGGGATCCCTGTTCCAAAACCTTTACTTTTGACCTTTTGGTAGAATTTTCGGGCCTCACCTCTATCCCTGTCACTGCGATATAAGTTGCCATTGGCTGCAGTTTTTCCTTCCAGCATCCTTTTCTTCTGACATTTCGTGCCATTCATCATTGTACATGGGCTTGTCTGAGCGTGGTTTTTCATAATCCAGTACGGTCGTTGCGGCAGTGGCATATATGCAACCACTGTGTGTCGGGAACATCAGAACTAGGGCGGTTTGTTTAAAGTAATAGAGAGAGTTGGTTGGAGTAGACATTGGATATCTCGGTGGTATGCAGCTTTGTAATGTCTTGCTTCCTTTACGTTTGGTTACGAGTGTTTTTAGCACTACTTAATCATGTGCGTACCTTGGCTGCAACTAGGTGGTGATCCGAATCAATATTTTTACCGCGCATCACACGCACTTCCATAGCACTTGAAACAAGCCTTCCATCAATTACCAAATGATCAATCTGATTTCTTGTATATTCCGGGGATATTCCGCCCATTTACAATCTCATTTGAAAAATGTTAAACTGACAAATTTTCACAAAGAAAAATTTAGGTTCAATCGAGTTATCCTGATTTCTAGCCATCCAGCCAGACAGACAGACGGACATAGCTCAATCATGAAACAAATTTGTCCTTAAGATATTTGGGGTCTAAAACGTCTCCTTTAATGCGTTACACATTTGTTCGTATCAAATGACATATGTATTATCATACCTATGGGTAAGTAAAGTTGATAAAGTAGAAACATGTAAACAGAATGGGTATTAATAAAATTTATTTTGGTTTATATGCTTATGTACTTTGTTTATAAATAAAATAGATTAAAGAACAAAAAACACTTGGCCTAAAATTTTTACAACAACTACTGAATGAATTGGAAATTGGAAAAATTCAAGATTTCTAAAATATATCTATGGGTTTAAAAGTTACAGACTTTGGTAAACGATTCTTAACCACTCCAATTAAATGTTTGATCCAGTCTGCTGAATAGGTGAAAATTCGGTACACATATAGTACTCGGTACTGCAGGTTCAAATTTGAAGTAAATATTTTAATTTTCAATCAGTGGGCGGGGTAGGCGTGGCAAACTTTATTTAAGTCCTAGAGATATAAAATTTGGTATCCTGATAGTACTCTGCAATTCGATTATGAATATACAGACTTGGCAAAACTTTATTTTAATCCTAGAGAGATAAAACTTGATATATAAATAGTAGAACAATTACAAATTTTCGATCAGTGGGCGTGGCCAAACTACTTTCTTCTACATATTTAAATATTTTATATGTTTACCACTTGCTCCCACTGTTGGTGGGCAAAAATAAACAAATTCTGTCTAAAAAAACAAATAAACAGCAACAGAAATATAGCCAAAAGGCAACGGTGTTCTAATTGATTTCCTCTAGGAATACGAGCAACTGTGGGTGTTTTATCCTAGGGTATTGTTAAGTTTGTCCATCCAATGCAATGTCTGTCAATTTAATACTTCTTTGTATTTTGTGGCATCCAAATTTTAAGATTGTTGTGATTTTTCCTTCTCCTACTTAGGTGTAGCGATTTATTTTGTCTATATTAAATTTAAGGGCTGTCGCTTTAGCAATTATGCCAAAGCGGTTATGTTAAATGTTCATGTTAATGCGTTTTACATTATGCTTCAATATTCTGTTGATTTTCCCCAAAGTTCCTTGATTACATCAGGCGTTCGCTGTATTCAGTGGGGTGGACAAAATAAAACTGATTGTTGTTGTAGTAACTTCACGAAACAATGTGCCTTTGTTTTATGTGATTAATTACATATTTTTTAAATGTTGGCATGTTTGCATGACTGCATGTTTTTCAAAACTTCTAAAACTACAGCGAGGAGAACAACAGCAATAAACGCAAATGGAAAGCACTCTATCCGTAGGGTATTTCGAGTGAATATGGTAAATTTTGGTGGTCGTGTTGTGTTTTTATTTTAAAATCACGTAACAAATTTATTTGATTCATATAGCCATGTTCTTATTTTTGTACACTATGCCATCGATAGATTTGTTAAATGTAAGGATATTTATTTTTTGTTTTATTGGTATTTTTATTGAAAATTATGATTTCTGTGAAGACATTTGTTGCAATTAATTCTCAGTTAGTACCGTACAAGACCATTCTGGTAACCCTATACAAAATGTTCAAATGTACAGAAATGGTGAATAGATCTTTTTACATTGGTTGTCGAACTTTGGCAGCCGGCCGTGGCATAGTGGTTAGGACACGCGACTACCATGCGGGAGATCGCATGTTCAATCCTGGCTCCAGTCATCTTAAAAGAAAAAATAAATAAATAAATAAAACCTTCTTTCATTGTCGGCTCCCCTCGAATGTTGTTGACAGAAACTTCGCAGTATTAAGCGTCGATTCAATCGTCGTGTCTAGTAAGAGCTTCTCAAACAGTGACGTTCGCATTCGTCGATAAACAAGTAGGTGCCGTTAGTTGTGAATCTAAAAATAGAAAGCGTGTTAATTCACAACAACGCGAGAAGCTATCCCATACCTCATTCATGGGGTGCAAAGGGAATTTTTTTTTTTTTTTGGCGAACTTATTAAGACTTTCTACAGAGTAACCTTCCTTTAAAATAATATTACATATGCAATTTCAATTAATATTCGGTTAATTTCAATAACTCGAGACTTAATCAATATGATACATAGGATGAGGGTATTCAACAGTCAAGTTATTTCATTTAAATTTCTGTATCAAAAAGAGACAATGTCAATATTAATTTACTTGTTAGACTTAACCAAACTTTAGGAGTTACAACTGAGTATGTTAAATTCGTAAATACAGGGTGTCTCAAAAGAAAGTTTCAAGTTTCAGGACTGCATAAATGCGATTTTATGTCGCCTCTCCCAGGGAATTTTTCATTCTTGAAACAATTGAAATTGGAACGGTTGGAGTTTTGGATTTTCATCTAAATATGGTTTTATGAAGAAATATGCGTTTTCGAAATGGAAAAATTCGGATCCTAACACAGTACAACACATGATTTTGGGGCTCAATTCTGAGAACTGCACGTGAAAGTAGCCCCAAAAAGAAAAAGTCCTGCATCATTCGTTTTGTCAAGTTACATGCCGTAATAGTTTAATATCGATTTGAAGTTAGAAAGTTCGTTTAGGGGATTTGTCACGTTTTAGGCTCTTTTATTTGACATAACTCGAGAACCAACATACCCACCAGATTCAATGAGTTCTCATAGAGCTAAATAAATAAAATCTTCATTTTGAGACAACCTGTATAATGCAAGCTCATCTCCCTCTCTCTCCCGATTTAATATAAACAACATTGTAAATTTAGTTTTCTCGAGTCCTTAGCTAAAACTTATTTTTTTAACGTACATACAATCTCTAGTCTTAACTGCTTTAAAAAGTCATTTGAAAACAAAAAACATGCCACTAATTCATGATACCACATTCCTGTGTGTCGTCCTACGCCATTCATCATACGCCAACTGACTGACTGACTGACAGACAGACATCCTTGCCCGTAGTTATTTTAGTTAAACAAATTACAGTCATAAAACTTAAAATGTCGTCTTATTTGTAAAAATGTTAATTTCATGTTTCTGCTTTTTTGATGAATAGTAATATGTATGTGTATGAAAAGGAAACAAAAAAAAAACACCAACAACAATTATAATACAAATATTATAAATACTTTTGTTGTCGTTACAGATGATCCCTTGTTGGTGGCCGGCCCATTTGAAGTACTCAGTCAAAAAGCTTTGTTTTCGCTCACTTCTTTGTGATTTTCAAATGAAAGTTTCGTTACATTTTCAGCACAGCGACAGCGGCGGCGGCGACTGCTTCAGCCACCGCTATCGTAAATGAAAAATTGCAATTATTAAATTATTTGAAAAGTTGCACGCGTGCGTGTCATATTTTCGTTCTTATTTTGTTGCTACTCTAATGAATATTCCTCTGTTGCTCGATTGTGAATTTTATGAGGTAATACACGCCTCGCCCGCTATTCGCCCCACGTAATTCCCCTCCGTGAGACCCATTGCCTTTTTCATGATGATGGTGGTCGCAATGACGATACGATGGCTACGTCTTTGCAACACAGCAAATGAAATCCATATGTTTTGTTGGATCAACGTTTGGAACATTTTGTATTTGGTTACAACATTTAATGTTCATGTTTATTATTCCAAGTTTGACTCATTGTGGCCGTGCGACGGCAGTGACTACTCCGGTGGCTGTGCGGCAAAATAATCACTTTTGTGGGAAATGTAAAATTAAATGTAAGCGCGATTACATTTCGCATTTACTTCATGTACCTTGGTGGCAAATGTGTCTCAATTGGCCCCTTTCGTAGTTAATTTCATTTCGAGGACATGAATTTTGTTATAACAGATGAATTACAAATTTGTGAAAATATTACGATATGACGGAGCACGCTATATCCGAAATAAATGGAGCGAGTGAATCAGCTACCAACTAGCAGGTAATTTTCGAAAAGGGTCAGTAGAAAATTCGATATACATAATGGTTAAGTAGTTAGGCGGCGGCATACAGTTCGTACGGAGGGTGTAATTCATCTTACTGTGATTTAATTTGTCAAACTAGAGTAACAAAAGTCATTTGTTATGAAATGAGCGTGTTTGTTAAGTTACGAATCCTTTGATATAAATGAGAAATGTAAATATAACCTTTTACTATATACTCCGTGGTATTATATGATGTCATGTTTTGAAAAAAAAAACTAAAATGTGTATGTAAAAAGAACACACTTATTTTTACAGTGATTCACAAGAAGATATATTGGAGTCTAGCTGCATATAAGAGTTTTATTTTAATCGGTGTACCAAATTTTGAATTTTTTATTAAATAGGGATTTTCTAATTTGAGTGTTCTGATCGTTATTTACTTGGCTGTAACCAGAATCTCTCTTTCGAGGTCCCCAAACAGCTAACAGTATCCGATAGATCCCCAATGCCACTGAACATCCGTTCAGGGGTAGCAAATGTGAGAAGGGGCAATGTTGAGCAACCGTAATGGCATGCTTTTACCTATACTAAGGCTCTCTTAGTTGCTTTGGCTGTCCTAAGATACCAGGATCGCGTAGTGATCTACTAAACCACTCTGCTGTTAACTGTTATGGATATGCACCTGAACACTTAACAGAGATGGTGCCTCTATAGGGTGTCCCAACAAGAACGCAATTTTTAAATCTGGCAACATTCGAAGTGTCATTGTTTGACATTTGAACAATTGTTATTGTTTGCTAGTAGAAGGTACGAGGTTAGTAAAAATGGAGCGCTACACGAATGAACAACGCATTCTCATTGTGAAATTGTTTTACCAAAATGGTGAAAGTTTTGCGGCTACAGTTCGCAAATTGCGATCAATTTGGGGTCACAATAATGCTCCAAAAGAGTCAACTGTGAAAAAATTAATGGATAAATTTGTCGAAACTGGGTCTGTTAGTGATGTAAAGACAACAGCGCGCCATCGACCAGGTCGATCGACCGAAAATGTCGCAGCTGTACGTGATGATGTCGCTCAAACTCCATCCACCTCAATTCGACACCGAGCTCAGCAAATTGGTGTCTCCAAATCCACTATGCAGAGAACTTTGACGAAAGAAATTGAAGAAATGAATGTGGAGGGCATGTGGTTTCAACAAGACGGTGCCACATGTCATACAGCCAGAGAAACAATTCAATTGCTGCATCAGTCATTTCCCGGTCGTGTTACTTCGCGTTTTGGAGATCAGAATTGGCCGTCTAGATCGTGCGATTTAACACCATTCGATTTTTTTCTTTGGGGGTTTTTGAAGTCGATGGTTTACGCGAATAAGCCGACGACGACTCAAGCCTTAAAAGAGGAAATTGGACGCTGCATTAATGAAATACCGCAGCATTTATGCGAAACGGTCATTGAAAATTTCATTAAAAGATCGCGTGCATACCAGCAAAGCCGCGGCGGCCATCTGCACGATATATTGTTCCATACATAACCTCATTCTGTTTACTTTACAATATAATAAAGTTTCACGATTTTTTTTTAAAATATCTGTGTTTTATTTAAAATTTAAAAATTGCGCTCTTGTTGGGACACCCTTTACAATTGACAGATGTCCTCGACAAATACAAGGCTGACGATACCGCCTTACAGGAAGTGTGATGGACGGGAAGGTGAGGCACACGACGACAGAATTGTTTAGTATGACATTAACCCATATCAACCACGCTGTCATGGTATGAGGATTAGACCATGAACAAGTGTAGTCTGCTTATCGCTGGTTTGTCTCTTTTTCTTAGAGGCTCGAATGGACCATGAACAAGTGTGTGTGTGGCCTTCGATAGCTCTGGAGCTGGGATCGATTCCCGGCCTGGTCACTGGCCAAATGAACATCGATCAAAAATTACTTTTCAAATACTTTCGAGTTCTCCAGCCAACAAAACTCATCCCAGATGATTCCACGACAAAAATCCAGACTGCGCAAGGACCAAGGAAAAAGGAAATGATTTATCAACATCGCAAAATAAATCAACAAAACCAGCTGGCGCCATCTTTGGAGTAATTTGGCGATTAAAACTCACAACATCACCAACAATCGCTTGACATAAACCTTATTATCTGCAAAGGAACGGAACAGAGTTGCCAACAATGATCGTAGGATAAACGGATTACATGCCCGATCGAGTGCCGATAAATTGAAAGAAAAATCGGTATAAAGAATTATCACCCCAACTACTTCCTTTAGGCTTTTACAACAACAACGGCCACAGAACTGTGACATCTTTTACGGCTATAATGCGGGAAGTCACGAAATTGAATGTGGATTTATAGTCGGCAAGAAACTTCGACATATGGTCTCACGGGTTAAACCAGAAAGTGACCGAACTTAACGCTGATTGATTCTTGGAGGAAATATATGCTCTGCTCTTGACATTTTTCTGGGGGATATTAAGGCTAAAATCGGACGGATACTCTTGGTTCTTACTTAACTTAATTTCCCTTTAAACTCCATGTATTAGGTATTGGATAGCTTCTTGCATTTTTGTGAGTTAACACGTTTTCTATTTTTTGATTCACAACTTACGGCACCTACTTGTTTACCGTTGAATCTTTTTACTAGACATGCCGATTGACTCTACACTATACTGCAAAGTTGCTGTCGACAACATCGAGTGGGCCGTCAATGAAAGGAAAATGTAGATGACTGGAAACGGGAATCGAATAATCAAGAAATCGGTTTGATCACGTGGTAATCGTTGGACGGCATGTGTCTAGCGATAAAGACGTGCGTGTGGTGCACAGTCCAAATATTGACTCGGATGACCACGTAGTTGCAGCCCAGGTACGCACGCGATTAAGTAGTACTAAAAATGCAAATAACCAAACGTAACGGAAGCTAGACATCCCAATGCTGCATACCACTGATATAGCCAATGCCTACTCAAACCAACTCTCTCTATGACCATAAACAATCCCCACTAATTCTAATTGCGAATTCTATGACCACTGACGCAATGACCTTACTGGGCATTGAAAAACCACGTTTAGACAAGCCCTGGTACGATGAAGAATGTTGCGAAATGTTTGAAGAAATTGATTTTGCATATAGGGAAAAATTGCAGGCAATGGCAACGCGTGCCGTGACGGAGCGTTTTAATGAGCAGAGGTGGGAGATGAAACACCTGTTCACGCGGAAAAGGCGTCTATGGAATATAAAAAAGAGCCAGGATATCGAAAATTACAGGGATAGAGGTGAAGCCCGAAAGTTCTACTAAAAGGTAAAAAGCAAAGGTTTTGAACAGGGACAGTCACGGACATTCAAAGTGTGCTGCAAATATGGTGGGAACATTTTCGTCATATTGTCCACCACCGAACCGAAACTAGATCACCACTGAGAACAACAATAAGGCTGCTGGAGTCGCTGGACTAACGGCAGAGCTTGTTATGGCCGGCAATGAGTTACTAATTTGCTTGCACTGGTTCATAAACACGATTTGACTAAAGGAATGCATGCCCGATGATTGGAATCTGTGTGTTCTATGTCCGACCATTTATTCAGACAACGACAACTCTTGGAGCTTTTATTCTCTAAGCGGAGGTTAAGTTCGAAGATGAACAAAGTCGGACAAAAACATCTCCAACCTCCTATATAAATTCCCCTTTGTTGGTGTTTTCCGTCTATCTGTCCTCACGATTACAGCCGGTTTCAGAAATATTAGACTGAAATTGAATATGCAAGATTATAGTCTCTAAGCGGAGATTAAGTTCTAAGATGAGCATGATTTGAGGTGTCCGTCTGTCTTTCCCCTCTATTACAGTCGAGCTTAAATTAAGTACGCAAACTTCTATTCTCTAAGCGGAGGTTAGGTTAGAAGATGAGCAAGATCAGACCATAACTGTTTCCACCTCCCATACAAACTCCCTCTCTTTGGGTGTCCGCCTGTCTGTCCCCGCGATTACAAAGAAATTTGATATGCAAGTTCATATAGAAATGTCCTTAAAATATATTGTTTAATTTTACTGAGGTAAAATGCTATCGTTTGATATTTGTTTTGTTCACCCTCGAGACAATGACCCTCAAATTGTTGCATAATGTACGATTAATTGCAAAATTCATTTTAATTTTATATATAAAATTTGTTATAAACATTGAAATGTTACTAGACACTTTCAAATTGTCGCATTTTTCAACACAAACTACTTAAAATGCTCACTTGAAAATATTTTATTTAAGCTCGCAACCCATAACGCCCTATAAATAAAGCAAGCCGCATATGGACATGGCACACGCATGTGTTTGGGTGTATTTTTAATAAATTAATTTAAAATGACACCATTGCGAAAGATAATAAAAATAACACAAAACTCGAGGATAATATTTGGTTATGGTTGGACTAGTAGTTTTTTTTACTGTTTTTGAGAAGTACTCTCTCGTTGCGAAGACTTGTACTATGTACACTTATACTTTTTTTTAAAAACCAACTAAAACAAATGGTTATCAGGTGAGTTATATTGGTTTTTAATTTCACTCCACGCATGTGGATGTGAGAGCATACTATGGTGTGGTGTGTACACGCGTCATCGTGTGTTTGTTGTGGCCCAGAAACTAATTGGTGTTTTAATGTCAATTGCCCGCAAGTGAGGCTGCATTGTGCTTATGCGTAACTAGAGATTTACTATGCGTGGACTTTGAGGAATTAAACTGATCTACACAAAGTCTTCAGTGAAAATATGCTATAAATTTGACAAATCTATTTTCTACCAAGCGAGGCTTTAGACAAGTCGATAGTCTGACATGCGACCTCTTTAACATCGTAATGTTTATGACCTTACGAAGGATTGCAGTAACCACGACTTTTACTATATCTAATAAAAATCACATGTTGCTCGCGTATGCCTATGATCTAGATTTCATTGGCCGAGGATTTCGAAATGTTACTGCGGCCTTTACAAACATTGAGAAGCGGTCGGCAGATGTGAGTCTGGAGATAAATGAATACAAAAGCAAGTTATTTGTTCCAACGATCAAAGAACTTACTCGTTAGGACGCTGCGTGAACTTTGACAACTATAACACTTACAACATTGGTAGATGATATTGTTTACCTCAGCTTCGCCATAAATAAACATAATAATGTCAGCCTGAAAATCAAAAGACGAGTATTAATTGCAAACTGCTGCTACCAGGCGCTAAGCAAGCAATTTTTTTGTTAAAGCCGTCTCTCGACGAACAAAGTTTCAACTTTATCAGACACTGATTCTGCCTGTCTTACTCTACAGCGCAAAATCATAGGTAATGACGCAGGTGGATCAATATATTCTGATAGTTTTTGAGAGAAAAATACTACGAAAAGTATTTGGATCATCGTTAACGGCGAGTACCGTCGTCGAATATATTATGAGCTGTATGAGCTGTATAACGACATTGACGTAGTCAAGTGCACTCAAATAGACCGAATGCGCTGGCTTGGACACGTTGTACGAATGGAAGAAAACGCTCTACCAGTTGAAAAAGCTTTTTATCTAAACTTTGTGTGACAAACTATCTACGGAGAGCAAATGACCGAGTTGCATGAAATTCCTTTCTACATGCGGCTACTAATGTATGAATATCTATTGGTGCTGCCAAGTAGTATGTAATAATAAGAAGAAAACATTGTTTTTGTTAAGATTATTTATTAAATTTCAGCTTTAGGCTATTATACAGTTTTAAGCAACAACTTTCCTCACCCCACTATTATATGTAAATGTAGATTTTTTTCTCAATACCAGCAACGCTAAATATATCTCAACTGCTTCCTTTTTTTAAAAAACTATTAATAGCCTTCAAAGAACGTTTATAAATCAAAACACAATTATTATCGTGTGTTGAAGACAAGACTTATTGGAAAGAGTTGCTAATAATAACCTTAGAGAAGAAAAAAAAACTCACACAAAAGAAAACACCCCTAAAGCGTTTTTAATTAATGCCACTCACACACCGACACACACATACACTTTATAAAATAAATGTTATTATTTAAGCGTAAACAATAGATGTTTTAAGTTTTTTTTTGCTTTTTGCTGCAAAATAAGCAATTTCATAACGACAAATTTTAAAGCCTTCCGAAATTATCAACTGCATCATTTAATAAATCTTCTAATCTGTGCAAATAAAATCTATTCAACCGTTATGTTAATTACTAATAAATTATGCATATAAAATATAAATATTGTTCGTTTATGAGCTCATGTGTACATATTTATATATGTACACATTTGATTAAACAACAATAATAAACATAAAGGACACAACAGAACAGAGCGGCATCAACATATCAATAATTTATGAAACTTTAATTTAAAATAGACTTAATAATATAGGAAGAAGTATATATTATAGAGCGAAGGGGTTTTTTGTGTCTACTCGGGTTTTAAAGACTTTAATGACATGCAATTTCAATTAGTAAGAGATGTTTTTGTTTATTAGAGGTATACAACTTTTTTTTAAATTTGATTTGTTATGACCAGGGCCAACAAAAGTATACAATGTATACTTGCATATGCAAATGCATATTACAGTCTTACCGGCATGTTTTGGGGGTTCATGCATATAAAAGCATTTATTTGGGTTTTCAAAGGCTGTATTTTTTTAAAGTATGAGTTTCCGGTACTAACTAAAGGATTCCGTCGTTAAAATTTCAATGAGTTCTATCTAGAGCTGCGTTGCCACCAGTTCCATCCACTACTCGTTGGTATAGTTGGTAGAACTATCAAAGTTCTTAAGAAAAGTTGTTATTTAGAGTAACAGTGAGGAGGCTGAAGTAATGCGTACTTTAAAAGAGGAATAGTCAATTAGCGTTTAACTTTTCAAAAATGACAAAGCAGATATCATTGCGAAAAAAAACTTTTTACTTTGAAACAATGGGCGGTGGAACTTTTAAAGTCAACACACATTATACTACTTGGACTTTCTAACTCCCTCAGAAGCCATATAAATTTGAGAAAAATTCCTGTTTTTCACATATAAAACACTAAGAAAGTTTTATCCTTGTGCAAGATTTCAGTAGCGGAAATCAAATTATGGTAAAGGCGTATACATAATATTTATTATACCTTAAAATATTAAGTATTCCATTGAATTCACTAATGTAATTTTGTTTACGGTAGAGTAATTAACCAATAGTCTGAATCTTATAAATGTAATGTAAGCTTGTAAGGCGGTTATCTTCGCCTATGCCGAAGCTCAGATACCCTTCACTATTTGTAAAAATGGTGATAAGACTGGTTATTTCCACTAGAACTTTGTAACACAAAACAGGGGAGTTGGTGAGAAGTGGACGTTACTTGTAGTTCACACATCCATTTTTTGTTAATAAGTTTTATCGATTTTATTCGATTTACCGATCAGTTTATGAGTTGGTGAGTTGGATCATATTTTTATGCATTTTGTAACTCCCCAAAAATGGGATGTGGGCGTAGTTTAAATCCGATCTTGCTTATCTTAGAACTTAACCTCTGCTTCTGGACAGAAGCTTACATACCCGAAAGCTCATAAACTACAAGGACAGACAGACGAACACCCCGAACAAGGGGGAGTTTGTATGGAAGGTGGGAGAAGTATTCATCCGATATTAAAACGTAAGCTCCTATTATAGGATTAAAGCTTGCATATCAAATTTTAGCTCAAAATTTCCTAACCTACGGCTGTAATCACGGGAAAAGTTAGGCGTACACCCCAAAAAAGATAGAGTTAGAATGGGAGGTGGGAGTAGTTTTTGATCGACATTGCTTATCTTAGAAAGTAGCCTTCGCTTAAAGATTGAATCTTGCGTACAAAATATCAGCTATATACCTCTTAAAATACGGCTGCAATCGCAGGGACAGACCACAAAAAAGGAGAGTTTGTATGGGAGGTGAGAGTAGTTTTGACCGAACGGTCTCATCTTAATACTCAAACTCCGTTTAGAGTAGGGAAGCTTGCATACAATATTTCAGCTTGATTTCTCTTAAATTACTACCGTAATCGCGAGGACTGACATAAGGACACCCCCAAAAAGAGGGATTTTGTATGGGAGGTAGGAGTAGTTTTTGACCGATTGACTTATCTTACCACTAAAACTCCACTTAGTGTAGGGAAGCTTGCATACAAAATGTTATCTTGATTACCCTTAAACTACAGCTGTAATCGTAGGGACAAACCCCAAAAAGGGAGAGTTTGCATGGGAGGTGAGAGTAGTTTTTGACCGATCGGTTTCATTTTAATACTCAACCTCCGCTTAGAGCAGAAAAGCTTGCATACAATATTTCAGCTCGATTGAGGGATGAGTAGTTTTGACCGAACGGTCTCATCTTAATACTCAAACTCCGTTTAGAGTAGGGAAGCTTGCGTACAATATTTCAGCTTGATTGCTCTTAAATTACTGCTGTAATCACGGGGACTGACTTCCGAAATCCCCCAAAAAAGGGGATTTTGTATGGGAGGTGGGAGTAATTTTTTACCGATCGGTCTCATCTTACTTCCCACCCTCCGCTTAGTGTTGGGAAGCAATTTTAATGCCAAAATGGGAAGGGAAGATGTTCTTGGTCCATTAATCAGTAAATATAGCCTGCATAACGAAACGTCAGACAATTGTTTTAGCTTGCTTAGCTTCACAGTGACAAGGAACATGCAAGTGAGTGAAGCAAGAATTCGGCAATAAAATATCCAAAAGGCAACTTGGCTATCCTCCGATTAAAACACCAAAAATCAAATTGATCATGTGGTAATCTAATGTCATAAACGTGTGCGTGATCCATGGTGCTAACATTGACTCGAATCATTAGTTGATTGCAGCCAAGGTGCTCACAAGATTGAGCAGTGCGCACATAACCAAACAGAAGAAAAGCTGGACATCAGAAAGCTGTAAACTCCAGAGATATCCCACCAACTGTCCAATGTTCTACGACATAAAGCCTCTACTTCTGACCTTCCACAAAGAGCATTCCATGGCAACAGCCGAAACAACTGTGCTTGTATATGAAAAATGACGCTCAGAGGAATCCTGGTATATTGGAGAATGTCGCATAGCATTTGAGGAACTAGATGCTGCTTACATGGCAATGTTACAGCAAATTGTAATCTGGGCTGTAAGGGGACGGCACAAGCAGACAGGCGAGGCAGGCTATTTAGGCGAAAAGCAGTAAGGAAGATTCAGTCGGGCAGCTCGACATACATATACCCTCACCGTGAGAAAAACATACAATTTTCTATTATATTGATATTATTACTCGATTTCTAAAGTGGATGGAGTGGTACATTTGTATGGGAGGTACCAGAAGGGGCGCGGCTAGACTTCCACATTTCTTTTCTCCAAAACTTTGTCCTGTTATATCGTAACAAAACACATAATTTGGGCACGATCGTGTATATCTACTCAATATCTAAAGTGGGAGAAGTGAAGAAGGGGCCTTTCTAGACTTTCAGGCTTTCTCTCCAAAACTTTATTCCGCTTGAGCTTTGCAAAATACAAAATTTGGAAAAGCATGTCTGTTAATAATATTAATCGATTTCTAAAGTGTGCGATACCAGATGGGTATGGGAGGTACCTGATAGGGCGTGGCTAGACTTCCAGCTTTCAGCTCCAAAACTGTATCCTGATATAGCTTTCCTATGGGTATGATAGCGTTGTATTAATTGATGTAAATAACCCATCTCTAAATTGGACGGGCGTGGTTAAACTTCCAATTTTTTTTCCAAAACTTTATCCTGTTATACTTTTACTAAATACAGAATCTGGGTACGATCCCGTTGTCTGATTGATATTATTACTCGATTTCGAAAGTGGGCGGAATGATGTATTTGTATGGGAGGTACCAGAAAGGGCCCATTTCCAATACCGTAAGTAGTTTTGGGGAAATATTGACTCGTGCGAAATTTTAAAACATTTGGTTGAATCTTTCGAAAGTTATCGTGCGTGCCAGACGGACAGCCAGACAGACAGACGGACATGGCTCAAACGGCTTAAAAAGTATATGTATATATATGTATATATACCCTCATCCCTAAGGGTGATGGTATAAAAAGGTCATCCAAGCGTATGTTTCAACTTCTGGGGCATTAGCCTATTACCCATTGCAAATAAGGTCCTGTGGAGTGTACTATATGAAAGACTAAAGACAGTGTTACCCCACCTGATCGGGACTTTCTGGCCAGTTATTGACACTGCGGCATATCCTGAAAAAACTCAAGAGAAACAGATCACCACATACCATCTGTCCGTCGACTATAAAGCTGCCTTCGACAGCCCGATACGGCTGAAATAAATCGCAGCCATAGCTCAGTTTGGTAAACCTTCAAAGCTGATACGCTTTGCAAAATGACGCTTACTGACACGAAGCTTTCAGAGAAAATAGGCAAAAACTTTACGGACCTATTTTGTATAAGACGAGGACTAAAACAAGACGACGGCCTATCATGTGACCTTTTTAACCTCTGTAACGGAGAAGTTCTGCATCATTCGTTTAGTCAAGTTATATGTCATTATAATTTAATAACGATTTGATATAAGTAAGTATATCGAATTTGTCATGGTTTAGGCACTTTTGTAATATTGTTATATGGTAGCGTATGATTATCATAATATTCCACGTAAGTCATACGCCACGGAGTACAACAGTTTTATTGTAAATGCTACAAAATAAAACCAGTTCAGTTTAGTGTACGATACTAATTAACTTCAAATCGATATTAAATTATTATAGAATGTAACTTGATAAAACGAAAAATGCCGAACTTCTACTTTTTGGGGCTACTTCCAACGGCAGTTCTCAGAATTAAGTCCCAAATCATGTTGTACTGCGATATGTTTGTTAATCCTTAACCAATCGTTCTCTACTTGTAACTTAACCTTGTTCCAAAATCACTATAGTTTTAATCTATCTCATTTAAAACGCCATAAATTTCCCTAAAATCATTAAATATGTTCCACATCTCCCCACATATTCTTTTACTTAATTATAAACTGTTTAAAATTCTTTTCATTTCCAGCCCATAGTAATTAGTTTATTCTGTCGCCTCTATATAGTTTTGCATTATTTCAAACCAATTTCAATAAATCACTACATACTAAAATCCTAACCCTCCGATGTGACCAGAAACTAATATGTTTCAAATATTAAACGAATTCACAAATTTAGCATTTATAGTGTTTGAATTTTACTGAAAACAATAAATAATGGCAAATACCAAAATAAATGATTTTAATCATGATGAAAAATGCAGCAACGCATACATTTGGGCACTCACACTCCCCTCTGGCCCTGTGGCCAAAAACGCATGGTCACTCACTAACTTATGGACATGTTCAAGTGTTTGGCTGTGTGCGTGTGTAAGTTTAAAATATTTTTTCAGTTGGCAATGGACACATATGTTTTGTCGCGCGTGTTCTTGTGTGCATCTGAGTGACTTTTGGTCGAAAAACTCATTACAGAATGCAGCGGGGGGCGGTTGCAATTATATTTGGCCAAATTTGGAATATGAGGGTGCCAACAAACCAACAACCAAGCATGCAACCGACCAAATTCTATGGAGGGAGGGAAAAAATATGTTAAGTATACGATGCAAATAGAAGCATAAACATGTATAAATCTTGTTTATAAACAGTTGGTTTTTTTTTTGGTGCCAAACTCACAGTACATACGATTGCACGCACAGAAATGCATCAAAACTGTATGTTGGCCGACTGGCCATATAAGAGTGTATGTGTTTGTATGTATGTATACATAAATTTTTGTATGGACGCAAGTGCGTTTATAGGACATAAATTTCAATTGTTTTTGGATATTCGCATACAAAATGTTATTGTGATGTGTGGATATAGCGGGGTGCGAGCACAAATTCGGGTTCATATTTTAGGAGATGTAGATTAATAAACATTCAGGTCTCGATCTTGATAGATATTTGGTTCAAAGTGTTTTTATCTTGAATATAAGTAAAAACTAGTACTGGAATTTCAGTCACATAAATTGGCTGATAAATACCCTCACCTAACGTATAATATTGTAAACCTTAAGTTATTGAAATTAATTGATTTTATATTGAAATTTCTTATCTATTATTACCTGCTTGCTTGTGGAGCGTAAACAGTTGGAGATATGACTTTTGCTCATAAGACCAAAGGCATACTTACAAAAACTTACAAAAAGGATATGGGGCGTTGCACAGGTCTCTGCATTCTGGGGGTTGTCTAATATTACAAGATAATTTTTCTGACCAAATTCAAGTATCCTCCAGTTGTCCGATAGAAGTTATGGAAGAAATAATGGAAGATAAAAGAAATGGTCCGCCAATATAGTCCATATTCATTCCTGAGTCAAACTCCCACAAGCGTACATCTAACGCAAGTTGTTGTTGTCTTATAAAAAATGAATTCCAAATACCTATTTGCGAAAACGTTTCGTTTTTCGTTAAATTATGTTAAATTTTCCTTGTATAAGCGATTTCCCTCTTATTCGCAACTTATCACACTACCCTCTTATGTCCAATACTTTTGGTTAATGTTGGTGACGGTGGCTGGCATATGCCAAAACAAAAAAGTGTTGGATTTTCCTAATTCGAATGCAAATGCGTAAAATACTCTGTCACACACACACATAAAACCGCGCATAGAAAATCTCTAGTTACGCATAAGCACAATGCAGCCTCACTCGCGAGCAATGACAGCGATAACAATTGACATTAATACACAAATTTGTTTTTGGGCCACAACTAACACACGCTGACGCGTGTACACACCACACCATAGTATGCTCTCACATATATATACGTAGTGTGAAATTAAAAACCAATATAATTCACCTGATAACCATTTGTTTTAGTTGGTTTCCAAAAAAGGGACATAGTATAAGTGTACATAATATAAGTATTCGCAACGAGAGAGTATTACTCAGAAACAGTTAAATAAAAACTACTAGTCCAACCATAACCAAATATTATCCTGGAGTTTTGTGTTATTTTTATTATCTTTCGCAATGGTGTCATTTTAAATTTATTTATTAAAATACACCCAAAAACATGCGTGTGTCATGTCTACATGCGGCTTACTATGTTTATAGGCCGTTATTGGTTGGGAGCTTAAATGATATAGTTTCAAGTGAGCATTTTAAGTAGTTTGTGTTGAAAAATGCGACAATTTTAAAGTGTCTAGTAACATTTGAATGTTACAGGGTGATTTTATGGTACATGTACCGTGTATGCAGTATTCTTTTATTAGACAATGAGCGAAAGTCTTTATCGTACTAAAATCACCCGTGTGATGTTATTCAATTTTAAAAAAATTAAATATGTTGTCATAGTGTGTTGGCACTATCTGAATTAGAGTTTGCGTTGCAGTGGATAACTTGAGTTTATTCGGCTTTATGGTGGGTCATGTTAGATTTTTCTAAGCTCAGTCACATCAGTGAATTGAAATCGCCAACAATTAAGCTCAAGTCAATAAATTCAAAATTGACTTCTTAATACATATCTTAATGCTTATAGCAAAGACCTAAACCACAGAAAATTAAAAAAAAAATTATTTTAAAAACTGTATTATTTTGTATGGGAGGTACCAGAGAGGGTATGGCAAAAGTTTAAGTTTTTTAAAGAGTTGTATGCTATTACTAAATAATTAAACTGGCCAAATTTCAATTTGCTGCTGATGTCCGTTTGGAAGTTATGGAAGAAAGAATAATGTTCCAAATATTTGTTCGTGAGTAAAATTTTCTTAAGGACACATCTTACGCAAAATCTGACTGAATTCAGTTTACTTACAAAAAAGATATGTATGTAAAACTATTATGGTCAATTCAGTTATTTGCATAGGAGCTATCAAAAGGGGTGTGTCAAAGGTTTTGGTTTTTCTGAGGGTTCTCAGTTATTATAAGGTTATTAAACTGACCAAATTAAAATATCGTTCAGCTATCCTTTTGAAAGTAATTGGAGAATTATTATTTGTGCAAAAATAGGTCATATTGTTTGTGAGGTACCAGAAGGGGTGGGGGCAATTCTGGGCATATGCAATCCCAATACTTAATTTTTGAAAGTATTAAATTTTCATGAGGATCAGTTAAGGTTTACTCCAGTTATCCTGCCCATCAGCCAGCCAGACACACGGACATGGCTTAATAGTCTTAAAAGTCCTGAAACGAAGTAGGTCCTAAAGTACTTGTGGTCTAACTGGTCTCCTTTAATGCGTTACTCTGTTTCTAGAATCAAATGATATATATATATACCTTAGAATGAGGGCATAAAAATAAAGTGAGAATACTTATAAAGGTCAATTTTGTTTTTAATTGTTGGCTTATTTTTTTGCACAGTACAACGCATGAGAGTTTTGAGTTTTGAGAATTGCACTTGAAAATAGCCCCAAAAATAAAAACTTCTGCATCATTCTGCAAATTGATATTTAGCACTTATCTATATTTTAACATGTTTATATCTCAGTCATGGATCGGCCGTGGCATGATGGTTAGAACACGCGACTACCATGCAGGAGATCCCAGGTTCTACTCCTGGCTCCAGTCATCTAAAAAAAAAAAATATTTTTTTCTTTCATTGTCGGCCCTCTCGATGTTGTCGTCAGCAACTTCGCAGTATAAGTGTCGAGCCATCGGCATGTCTAGAAAAAGCCCAAAACAGTGACATTCGCATTCGTGCCGTCTGTTATGAATCTAAACATATAAAAAGCGTGTTAATTCACAACAACGCAAAAAGCTATTCCATACCTTATTCATGGGGTGTAAAGGGAAATTATTTTTTTTTTTAATTATATTTTAGTTATATCTATGGGGAATGGGGATTTTCTAGTTTGAGTATTTCTGATCGTTATTCAACTGGGAATAACCAGATTCTCATTTTGGTGGTCCCCAAACAGCTCACAACGTCCGAGAGATCGCTTATTGCCCGGGTAATGCCATTTAACATCTGTTCAGTGGTAGCAAATGTGGGAAGGTACAATGTTGAGTAACTTAAATGGCATGCTTCCACCGATGCGCCTTAGGAAGTAGGTAACAGAAGTTACTGAAGCTCAACATAACGGCTCTCTTAGTGGCTTTGGCAGCCCCAAGAAACTAGGATCAGACGCGGTGGCCTAATAAACAACTCTCCTTAAAGAATAAACCAGAACTCAACCAAATGTGGACGACCCCCGCAAACGTTATAAGGACCATGATTTACGGATATGCATCTGGAGTGGCCGAAATTTCTACCGAGATGGTGCCTCTATTCAATTGGCGGACGTCTTCGACAAACACAAGGATGACCTCACCGCCATACAGGAAATGAGATAGACGGCAAAGGGATGCACACGACGAAAGAACTGTGACATCTTTTACAGCAGCCATGCAGAAAGACACGAATTTGGATGTGGATTCATAGTCATCAAGAGACTTTGACATCTGATCTCGCTTACAAGATCCTGTCTAGTGTGTTATGTGAAAGACTAAAACCTGACCTTATCAGTGTGGCTTTAGACGTGGTAAATCCACGACCGACCAGATATTAACATACGATAAATCATGGAGAGGAACCAAGAGATGCAGTTCGATACCTACCATAAGTTTGTCGATTACAAAGCTGCATTCAACAGCCAGAAACAGAAACTATTAGATGCTATGGCTAGGTTTGGTAACCCCTCGAAGCTGATACGACTATGAGGGATAACACTGACAGACATGAAGTCTGCAGAAATAATAGACAAAAATCTGACTGACCCATTTCCTACCAAGCGAGGCTTTAGACAAGGAGATAGTCTGTCATGCGATCTCTTTAACATCGTAATGGAGATGATCCGTAAACAGGACCTGGTACCATCTTTAACGAAAGTCACATGCTGCTGGCGTACTGCGGAATGTTACTGCGGTCTATTCAAGCATTTAGATGCAGTCGGTGGAAGTAGGTCTGGATATAAATGAGTTCAAAGCAAAGTTATTTGTTTTAATGCACAAAGAGTCTACTCGTTTGGGACGCTGCGTGAACTTTGAGAACTATAACTTTGAAGTGATATTGTCAATCTGGACTCCGCAGTAAACAAAAAAATTTTACTTTTTGTTGCCATAAATTTAAATTGTTGGTACCATAAATTGTTCTTTTTGGTTCCATAAATTCTACTTTTTGGTACAATATAAGTCCTTTTTGTACTTTTTGGTACAATTAAATTATTTTTTGGTATAATTAGTTGTACTAGTTGGTACAGTTTGTTGCAATAAATTAAACTTTTTTGATTTGTAATCCAGTTAGGGGATGGGGAATTATGGCAAAAATGGGAATTTTTCGATTTCTAAGGCACTGGATGCACTTTTTGGGTAGGTTTGTTTCGTAATTTTTTTCTACTATTCAATATCTACAACTTCCGCCACAAAAGAGATATTCCGTACAATGAGCTGAAAAATGTTGTACTGTGTTATGATTTATAAAAGATTTTTAGCTTTCACTGATCAAAAATTAAATTCGTGCACTCAAAATTACACAGTGCGGCATGGTAAATTATTTGCACATATAGACAGGATTTTCTACGAAAAAATGGTGTCCTGAGTTAATCTCCTTTTGAGCGATTTGAATCCACAGTGCACGTTGTTAATGTCTCTTAAAACATCAGCGTCTATTGGAAGTACACAAATTTTTAGAATAGCTCTTAATTGAATAAATTTTTTAACATGTGTCATGGAGACATCAAATCTCATCAATCATCAAATCGTATATTTAGATACGAAGTACAATATTTGTTTACACATTTGTAATAGCATACGTTTAGTCCCGGCGTTAGCATAGGCCTTTAAACTTTATCGTTTCATTGTTATTAACGTCATTTCAGTTTCGTTTATATTCGCCGCTTTAATTGTGTTTTAAGTTAATTGCAAATTTATGCAAATATCAAAATTGTTTGTTCACAAAAAAACTGACCAAAATATGTATACCATAAATTAATATTCCATGTATTGTATATGTAGATATTTGTTTTATCACCGCACTTACTCTCGCAATCACTGTGTTAAGGATCGTGTGTCTGTGTGTGTTTATTTTAGTTATTCTAGTCGCCATAGTTTGTGTGTGTGTATGCAAACGCCTTTGTTTGTTATTTGTTTTGATATTGTTTTTTTTTTGTTTTTGTTGCTCTGTAGTTTTTCATGGCTGTACTATTTTCACGTTATCGCACTCATTGAATGGCTGGATTGTGTGTGTGTGTACATGCGGGTGGTGTGTTTGTATTGTGATTTTATTTTGATTAACACTTTAACAACCTTTGAACTCATACATATGCATGCCAGGACTTAGTGGTCAGCGATTGTTATTCTATTACGGGTATTTCTGTTTTAATACACACACACACACACAAAGAGTTAAACATATACCAATTTTCGTATTTCAAGGAGTTTTGGTATATAAATATTTACACGTATGTATGTAAAATTAAAAGGTTTGCGTTCCAGTGCATTAGATTGTGTAATTTCAATATTGATAATGTCATTGCAGTTGAAATTAAAAAAAATTCCCCCTTGACCAAAAATTCAGGTAATTGAAAATAGTTAAATTTGTTATCAACGAAAAGTTTAATAGACTGGATATTACGAAGTATTCAGGGGAGAAAAGAAACAACGTATTTTTTTTTTTTTTTCATTGTTATTTTATTGTAAAACAGTATTTCTCTTAAGATCTAAAATATAATATTAATTTAAGAGATGGTTATGTACAACCTTACATCTAGATTATTATTACAGATTTCAAATAAATTATACATAATTATAATAAAAAGTGTATTCAAGAAAAGGAAAAAGTTAAGAAAAACCCTTATTAAAATATGAATTTTACTTTACATTGGATTCTTTAGATTAGAAATTAAATTGTTTTCATTATGGGAACACAAAATGTAAAAATTGTTTGAAATACGAGAAATATTGGTTTTAATTAGTTCAGTTCTACTCAATTCATGGAGTCTTCGAGTGCTAAAATGCCGAGGTAAATTTAGCATTAGCTTTAAAACTTTATTTTGACATACTTGTATTTTCTTAATGTGAGTTTTGGCACAGGCACCCCACACAGGGCAGGCATAGAGAGCTATTGGCTGGAATATTGATTTATAAATGCAAATTTTATTTTCAAAATTTAATTCAGATTTTCTATTTATTAGTGGATAGAGGAGCTTAATGGCCAGATTTATTTTACTTAAAATGTAAGAGACATGGTCATTGAAAGTTAAACGAGTATTCAGGAATACACCTAAGTATCTCACAGAGCGAGACCAGGTAATATCAATACCATTAATTTTAAGATTTGATTGAGGAGTGTAACAAATCTTTCTTTTTCTAGTGAAAAAGATAGCTTGGGACTTCTCAGCATTTATCTTTATTTTCCATTTTTTTGAAAATTCATCTACTTGATCTAAGGCTATTTGAATGCTTGAAAGTATATTGGTCGCCAGCAAACCTGAGCATAATATAGCCGAATCATCTGCAAAAAACGCGTAAGTGCAATTGTGAACTTTGGGAAAATCAGATAGGTATATTATGTAAAGTAGTGGCCCAAGGACTGATCCCTGTGGGACTCCAGCAGGCACACTTACATAGTCAGAGGTTTCACTGCCAATTTGAACGCAAAAGCTTCTCTCATTTAAAAAAGACTGTACAATTTTAATTAGATAATTAGGGAAATTAAGCCTTATCAGCTTGAAAATTAACCCGTCATGCCACACAGTGTCAAACGCTTTTTCAACATCTAATAAAACCATGGCGGCAGAAAGCTTTGACGTTAGTTTGTGATTAACATACTGCGTTACTCGCTTGATCTGGTGAGTTGTACCGTGAAGGGGTCTAAATCCAAATTGTTCTTTTGGAATAACAGCTGAACTATTGCAAAAATTCCAAATCCTTTCCTTCAAAACTTTTTCATAAACTTTACCTAAGTTACTTAAAAGGCTAATAGGCCTATAACTGCTTACTAATCCACGTGGTTTACCTGGCTTAGGTATTGGAAGAATAGTTTCGTTTAATAAATTAATAGATTCCTCAACTTTAGCACTGTCTTCTATATTGTTAAATAATGGATTACCTGAAATTAAATTGTTTAAATGTGTTTTAAATTTTTTCCAGTCGGTTCTTTTGAAATCGTATTGAAGATTTTGAATTCTGAATAATTCTGTTGTATATACCGAAAACAGAACTGGAAAGTGGTCCGAATTTAATTCATTGTACACAACAGGGTAGTTCATAAAATGTGGTACGTTCGTCAGAACCAAATCTATTGTAGACGGCTTTGAGTTAGATGAACATGGAATGTGAGTTGGATTATTAGGATAACGAATTGTAAAAGGAAATGTTAAAGTAAAGTCAGAAAGGATATTACCCCAAGAATTGGCTCTGTGGCATCCCCAGTCTCTGTGTTTACTGTTTAAATCGCCACAGATAACAAAATTTCCTCCAACACCCAAAATTTTTCTAAGATCACTCTTAAAAATCGAACGAGAAGTATCATTTGCACGACCCCCAGGAAAATAAACGCATATAATCTTTAAAGTCTCCGAATCATTAATATTTAATTCAGCCACAACATTTTCAATTAGACCAGTATCAATACATTTGAGCTGGCGTAGTTTTAAAGATTTATGAGAAATTAAAGCTACTCCACCTCCTCTACGATTTGTGCGATCAACTCTTAAGCAATTATATGAAGGGTGAGTAAATTTATCATTAGTTTCAAGCCATGTCTCTGTTACCATACTAATATCAATATTATTATTCAATAAAAAATCAAAATATTCACTAATTTTACCACGAATACTTCTCGCATTCCAAAACATAAACCTTATTTGTTGTGAATTCATGTTGAGTTATTAATATTGGAATATAAATATTTAATAGCAAGCTGAGCAATCGTATTAAACTGTTGCTCTTTAGATGTACATTCTCTTAGTTGACTTATCATTTCAACTGTTAATTGAGAAATTTCATTCTCAGTAAACAAAGAGTTATTATTGTTAGAATTATTTCTCTTAACGATAGAGCTGTATGAAAATTGATCAGAGTGTAAACTATTGATGTTCTGACGCTGTTGATGCTGTTGTTGTTGTAACTCCTGATGCTGCTGTTGATGTTGTTGATGTAACGAGTTGATGTTACTTGGCTGATGTTGTGGTGGGTGTTGAAAAGAGATGGTGCTACCAAAGAAAGTTTGTGGTGGTTTCATGGCATTAGAATATTGTGGTGAAACGTTTCGTGACCGCTGTTGCTCTTTTAAAGGGTGACGGCTTAAGATTCTGTTCTTGATGTCTATATATGTCGCTCTGCTGGGACAAAGTTTATCAATTGATTTGTGGTTTCCGTTACAATTAGCACATTTGTTCTTCTCAGTAGATTTACACTCAATCGTTTTGTGTTTACCGGCGCAATGGGCACAACGAGAGCGAACAGAGCACCACAGGTACATTTACGAAGTTGTAATTTTCAAAACACTAACATTTAAGTTAAAAAATTAAAATTTAAAATTAAATTTATCATTTAATCTGATAAAATTCACTGCATTGGCCTTATTTTCAACATAAACAGTTTAGCAAAACAAAATTTGAGTCCTATATTCCTGTGTTACTACGATGCACAAAGCTCCTTCACATAGCAAAAAATCACGAAAAAAAATAAAACATTAAAATTCACTTCAGTTAAATGCCATTATATCGATCATATACTTCATAATAGTCTCTTTCACGGCTTAGCTTCCTAAAGCTTGCGAGCAACCTCCTTCTTAGTCATTAAAAACACTAAAACATTTGTCATGTTCGTGGCAAACGCTCACATTTTAAATAAATATACAATACAGTTTTATTGCCTTAGATATAATGCTATTATTCTTCCTGCCATATTTGTGACTTAAGGATTTGAATAACAAATCGATATCCTAACTGTTGGCGATAGCACTTCGCTCACAAAATTTCATGTCAGCCACAGAACAACACATTCATTCGGTACCAAGACATTGGCCACATTTCAATTTCAAAGAACAACAAGAACAACAACATATCATGTTTCTAATAACTCAACACCAGAGTATAATTTTGGCGAAACATGAATATCTAAACAACAAAGCCACACATTGACTGCAGCAGAAGAATAACCGAGCATACAAACAAGAAAACACTATACTACATAGGAAAAGTGTCATGAAACTACTAGAAATTGAACACTTTCTCAAATTCTGAAAAAAAAGAGAAAGAAACAAGAAAATTAGCCAAAAAATAAATTCATAGAATGTAGGCAGTAAAGTTTGACAATAACAGAACAGTTCTTTACTGTGAGAAGAGAGTACGGTTCAAAGAAATAAGCTCTAGTTTGGATATGATGTCAAACACAGCATATACGGATGTCGAAGACGTATTGTAGTATATGATTAACCATATAGTAAGGGTATTCATAATGTGGAAGATAAAATAGTTCTTGGGTGAAAAACCCTATGGAACATTTTCGGTGTCATTATCGAGGAGTGAGATATTCCAAGTCAGGCCAAACTTTTTTTATACCCTCACCCTACGGATAGGAGGGTATGCATATATAATTTGATACGATCCAAAAGTGTAACACATATAAGGAGTCACTTTACATCCTATGTTCCTTTGAAACAAATTCGTTTCATGACTTTTTACGTCGTTTGTCGGCTGGTACTTACGATAACTTTAAAAAAACGTAACCAATTGTTATGAAACTTTGAATATGTGAATATGTTAATATTTCCTCAAAATTTCTTACGTTGTTGGAAATGGGCTACATGGCCGCGCCCCTTCTGGTACGTCCCGTATAAATGTACCATTCCGCCCACTTTAGAAATCAAGTAATAATATTAACACACCCAACGCGATCGTGCCCAAATTCCGTATTTAGCAAAACTGTAGCAGGATAAAGTTTTGGAGAAGAAAGACTGGAAGTCTAGCCACGCCCACTTTAGAAATCAAGTAATAATATCAATACACCCAACGGGATCGTGCCCGAATTGTGTATTTTGTTAAGCTATAACAGGGCAAACTTTCGAAGGAAAAATTTAAATTCCACCAACGCCCCTTCTGGTACCACCCATACAAATGTACCATTCCGCCCACTTTTGAAATCGGGTAATAATATCAACACACCCATCGCGATAAAACAGGATAAAAAAATTTAACGTCTAGCCACGCCTCTTCTGGTACCTCCCATATAAATGTACCACTTCGCCCACTTTAGCCCTTATTTTGTATTTTGCTAAGCTATGACAGCATAAAGTTTTGGGGAAAAGATTGGAAGTCTAGCTACGTCCCATTTACTATCTCCCATACCCATGTGGAACCGCCCACTTTAGAAATCAAATAATATTATTAATACACTCAACGAAATCGTGCCCAAATTCTTGATGTAGTAAAGCTAAAGCAGGATTCAGTTTTTGAGAAAAATTCTGGAAGTCTAGACAAGTCCCTTCTGGTGCCTCCCATACAAATGTACCATTCCGCCCACTTGTAAAATGGAGAAATAATAGCAACACACCCAACGCGATCGTGCCCAAATTTTGTATTTTGTTAAGATATAACAGGATAAAGTTTTGGGGAAAAGATTGGAAGTCTAGCCATGTCTCTTCTAGTATTCCTCCCATACAAATGTACCATTCCTTGTTGTTATGACCTTTTATATTTGTCGCTTATCTTAATCACGCCTAAACGACTGAACCCATTTCAATGAAATTTGGTAGGCAGTTAGTGTACTACATAGATATAACCCTATGCTAGTTTTTACCCTATGGGCGGAGTGGGCGCAGCAAAACTTTTTTTTAGAGCTAGAGAAATAAAATTTGATATCCAGATAATACTCGGCAAAAAAAATATGTATATACAAATGAAATTTTATTTTGGATCAGTGGGCTAAGGGGCTTGGCAAAACTGTAAGGTAGCCCCAGAGAAATAACAGATACTACTCGGCAACACGAATATGAGCATATAGACAAAATTTTGATTTTAATCAATGTACGGAGTGGGCGTGGCAAAACCGTATTTAAGTCCTAGAGCAATCAAATTTGATACCCAGATAGTATATCAAGAATATGAGTATGTTGATGAAATTTAAATTTTTGATCAGTGGGCTGAAGGCGCGTGGCAAAACTGTATTGCGGCCCAGAGGAATAAAATTTGGTACACAGATATTACTCGGCAACACGAATATGAATATGTAAACCAAATAAAAGTTTTGAATTAGTGGGCAGATGGGGCGTGGTAAAATTTTATTTTATTTTTAGAGAGACAAAATTTAATACCCAGATAGTACTCGGCAACATATATGTAGAATAAAAGACGAAATTTGTATGTTACATCAGTGGGCGAAGGGGACGTGGAAAAACTGTATTGTAGCCCAAAAGAATTACAATTTTGTGCACAGATATTACTCGGCAACACGAATATGAGGATGCAGATGAAATTTTAAGTTTGAATAAGTGGGCGGAGTGAGAGCGGCAAAACTGTATTTTTTCATAAAAAGACTAAAATTTAATACCCAGATAATATTTGGCAACACGAATATGTAGTAGATGAAGACAACATTATCATGTTAGATCAATGGGCGAAGGGGGCATGGTAAAACTGTATTGTAGCCCCAGAGAAATAAAATTTGGTACTCAGATATTACTCGGCAACACGAAAATGCAGACGAAATTTTAATTTTGAATTAGTGGGCAGAAGGGGCGTGCAAAAACTGTATTTTATTCCTAGAGAACCAGAATGTTATACCCATATAGTACTAGGCAACATATATGTCGAATATGCAGACAAAATTTGTATGTACGATCAAATTTGGTATACGGATCATACTTGATAACAGGAATATGAGTATGTTAACGAAATTTAATTTTGGATCAGTAGGCGAAAGTGCGTGGTAGAACTGTATTGTAGCCCAAGAGAAATAAAATTTGGTACAAAAATATTACTCGGCAATACGAATATGAATATGTAAACCAATTTTAGTTTTGGATCAGTGGGCATGGCAAAACTATGCTAAAGCCCTAAAGAGATACAAATTGAAACCTAGATAGCAATTGGCAACACGAATATTAAGTAGATGAAAACGAAAACTGGTAAAACAGTATTGTAGCCCTAGAGAAATAAAATTGGGTACACATATAGTACTCGGCAACCTGGCAATGAATTTGGAGGAAACCGTCAGAATTTACGTGGATAATCTTTTTCTTATTTATTTTCTATTCGTATATTTTTTAGATTTCCACATTTTGTTAGTAATCCTACCCTTAGCGGAGGTCGAAAGCGCTATAGGAATGCCAAATAGGCCTACACGGCGGTTAGAGTACATTAGTATGTTGTTGTAGTTTATTTTCAATATATGTGGAATACAGCATATTATTGAAGCACCAAATTTCCCAGGGTGCAAAGGGGTTGCAAATTTTCTTTAATAATAATAACTTTTCACTGTTGGATATTATTCGGATAGGATATTATTCGAGTAAACGCCATCAACTATAATATGCGCTGACGACTGATGCCAATATAGGCTCTCAATTGCTGAGTTCCTTTTTATTGACATCCAAAGATCTAAGAATAGTGAGGAGCTTGTCTTGCTGAACTGTGTCGAAGTTTTGAAGTTTAGTATGTAAGTTTTTATTATCTAAACGGAGGTTAGGTTCGAAATTGAGCAATATCGTACAAAAACTACTCAAATTTTCGACATTGTAAACGCTTAATCAGAAATGAATATGGACCATAAAGGGTAACCACTTCTAGTACCTACAAAATTTGGAAAATCAAAAAAGGTTACCATGTAAAATTTTGGAAATCGATCTTACTTTTGATTTTTTACTTTTTACAGAGCTCTAACAGTAAGATACACGAATGAAACAACACAAAGGTATTGCATGACTTGCTCTGCAGTACCTCATTAGGTATATCCTTATCGATGAGATAGAGACCCAGAGATAATAGTCTGACTGGGTCAAATTGCAGCTACGAGGTTGCCAACGGACTTCAGAGTTTCGAACACATTGCGCAATGATCGATTATAGCGTTGGCTGTGTGGCACGTAGGGTCGTCCTGTTGAAACCTAATGTTGTCCATTACAACTTGTTTAATTGTTGGGAACAAAAAATTGTTGAGTGTAACACAGTAAAGCTTATCATAGATGGTAATGTAGGCTTCATGCTCATTTCCGAAAAGAAAGTAGTCGCTCGTTGTGCCATCTATTTGCCATCCAGCGAAGCGAAAATGCAGCAGAAGGTCCAAAGCATCAGTTATTGGACTAACTTGACTTTTTAAGCCTTCAAACCAAGGTCTTTATGTTAAATTCTGTGCAAAGAAGTAAGGGAAATGTTAATGTTGATGACTGTTCAAGCACACTATCTTTTCTCTAATTTGGACCTGGAATAACAGACTCGGGACCGACCGCGGCATAGTGGATAGAACACTGGACTACCATGTGGGAGATCCCGGGTTCGATTCCCGCCTCCAGTCGCCTACATTTTTCTTTCATTGCCGGCCCCCTCGATGTTGTCAGCAACGTCGCAGTATAAGTGTCGAGATAATCGGCATGTCTAGTAAAAGCTTTCTTAAACAGTGACGTTCGCATTCGTCTATAAACAAGTAGGTGCCGTTCGTTGTGAATCTAAAATAGAAAGCGTGTTAATTCACAACAACGCGAAAAGCTATCCCATACCTCATTCATAGGGTGTAAAGGGAAATTAAGTTTTTGTTTTTATAACAGACTCGAATCAACAAATTAATCCACAAATTCCGTTAATGGCACTATACTTCTAAGGAATTTATTCCTAGATTTCAAACAGTATGACTTAAAGATTCAGAACTATGGAAGAAATGGAGTAAGGTTTAATTGCAAATCGCACGGAAGAAATTTTCAGGATATTAGATTTTGGTCAGTGACAATGAGACCGACCATAGAATGATGACAGGGTTCGATGCTTATCATAGTTATCTACATTGCGTTCATTGACGAGCCTCTCTATGTTATCGACACAGCTACTATGTAGTACTGTCGAGTCAATCGGCATGTTTAGTACAAGCTTCTCAAACTGCTGCCGTACGGATTCGTCGCACTCAAAGTGAATACCCCTACTGACTCGCCCTCTAAACCACTGGCAATCACATGCAACGGAACTCAAAATTACAAATAAAAGAAACTTTCTTAACAAGATTTGTTGTTCACACCACATGCAAAGTGTAGCTATTTTCCCCCCTCTCAAAACCAAATCGGGAACACATGAAGTAATTTGCAAGCAATAGCTGATAAATCTAGTACAGGAACAGTAATAGAGTGTGGGGCCATTTTCCCTTCTCAAGAGGTTGCCGTAGCTAAAGCGCACTACCATTACATATTCAAATGCAATGGTCAGTGAGGCAACACTAAAAAGGGAACGATAGACGATATGATCATACTGTTTTATGAAATTGCAAGAGCTGCGACATTTTGAAAAGTTGTACAACTTCGTGCAGCAGTCATAGGAAGTGGCCATATGTGAACATACATTGATTGTTAGTATGCTACATATTGTACAGTGGGACAAATGGAGTAAGTAAGTAAACTATGGTTGTAGAAAGAAGAATACTAAAATCGAAGTTACCTCTTAATTCTTAATTCTCAATTTAATTTCTTAATGTTTAAAAAATAAAAATGAAAGCTTTTTCCTGTGCTATAAAAATATAACAACTTTTCTTTGTCTCTTAATATCAGCAATTCCTACCACAGTACCCTGCCACTGCAGATGAAACGAGTGTGTGTTGGACTTTTAATTTGTGGTTTTGATGGAACACTTGGTCATGCTCTTTCATAATCACTTTGAAACGACAAAAAGCAAAGGAGGTAAAAAAAAACAAGAAAACAAATAGCCAACAAACGCTGGCACATTCAAGTTTCAGCTTAACTAATCTTAATGCTCTCGTACATGTTTAGTTAGATTTGCGTTACAAGTAGTTATTAGCAAATGTTTATAATGTTGCACTAATGAAAAATTATATAAATTGCTTTAACCAACCACTTTGGTGCTCCGGGTGCACACACACACACACACACACACGGGTAATTAGAATAAAACTAATTTGACCCGTTCCTCCGATGTGAAATTTGTTGCACAAGGCAAAAGCTAAGGCGAACGGAAGGAAAAAGGCGTCTAGCAATGTGATAATGTATGCGTGAGAGTGTAGAGCCCGTGAGTTGTGCGGTGGCATGTAACACTTTAAAAGGAATTTACTGTGACAAGTACATGTGGCTTATTGGATGTGGTGGGCAGAGTTCAGGCTTTCTCTGGTAGCAACTATTCATGTCACACATATTGTTATTAAAATATTTTTGATAAAAAAATAAATAAAATAAAACAAAATAATAACATGTACTTGTACAATAAATAGCCAGCCGGGGTAATTATATAATTAACTGCGTTTGTTATGGCATGCATTTGCAGTAGCATTTGATATACACATGTATTTTATTTAGAAATGTATTTTTAAATTTTAAATAAGGCTTTTAAAATTGCATTGGATTTGAGAATCCAATCCAAAAAAAAAAAAACAGTAAGAAAGTTTTAGTCCGGAAAACCGAATTACATTTACCCTCACCCTCAGTAATACATAAAATATTATTACCATTTACTGGGCGGAATGGTACATTTGTATGGGATGAATGACAAGAAGGGGCGTGCCTAGACTTCCAGATTTTTTTCTCCAAAACATTATCCAGATAAAGCTTTACTAAATACAGAATTTGCGCACATTGTGTTGGGTGTATTGGTATTATTACTCGATTTCTAAAGTGGTCGGAGTGGCACATTTGAATCGGAGGTACCAGAAGGAGCGTGGCTAGACTTTGGGCACGATCGCGCCGTTTGTATTGATATTATTACTCGATTTCTAAAGTAGGCCGTAGTTTTGGGAAAATATTAACTTGTGCAAAGTTTCAAAATATTTGGTTGTGTCTTTCGGCAGTTATCGTGCGCACCAGCCGGACAACCATACAGACAGACGGACAGACGTAACTAGCTCGTCACCAGACGATTTTTTTCAAACAATTTTGTGGCGGGAGCTTTGATTTTTCATTGTTTTGTCCTGGATCAAAAAACCACACTAAACTGTACATTTTTGTAAATTAAACTATAGTTATGTACTATGAAGCCGATCATTGGCATGATGTTTAAAACACGCGACAATTATGCTGGTGCCCTGGATTCAATTTCTGTTACACCAATCTACATTTCATTGACTGGCCGCTTTCAGTGGGATGTATGTATCAAAACCACTATTTTCAGCGACTCAATTTCAAGAAATGTTTAATTTGTGGTTATATAGAAAATTTGTATTTATTTGTGAAATATTGAAGTATGGTCCCAAGGTGCTAAGAGGACTAAATTACTACTGTGACCGCGGGCCCAGCCAGGCGGACATCCTCATAAGAGGGAGTTTGGAGATGGGAGTAGTGTCTGTCCGAAATTTCTCCTCTCAGAACTTAACCTCCACATAGAGGATAGAAGCTTGCATACCAAATTTTAGCTATAGCTCTTAACTACGGATGTAATAGCGAGTATAGACAGACGGACACCCCCTACATGGGGGTGTTTGTAGGGGAGGTAGAGGTAGTTTTTAAACCTCCGCTTAGAGGATATAATATTGCATATCCAATTTCGATGTAATCGCGGGAGCAGATAGACGGACAGTGAGTATGGGACGTGAGAATAGTTTTCCTCTGATCTTGCTCATCTTAGAATTGCAGGGATAGTCCCCCAAAATGGACGTCTTAGAACTTAACCTTCACTTAGAGGTATATAAGCGTGCAAACAAATGTTCAGCTCGATAGCTTTTAAATTACGACTGTAATCTTACCGTCAGATTAAAAAAACCGGCAGTTTATATGATATATGGGAGTTATTTTTGATCGATCTTACTCAACTAAGAATTCAACCCCCGCTTAGAGTATAGAAGCTTGCATACCAAATTTCAGCTCAATAGCTCTTAAACTATAACTGTAATCGTAGGGCTAGACCCCCAAAATTGGGTAATTTGTATGGCAGGTGAAAGTAGATTTTGGTCAATCTTGCTCATCGTACAACTCAACCTTCAATTAGAGGACCATCTCTTGCATATAAAATTTCAACTCGATAGCTCTTAAACTATGGCTGCAATCGCAGGGCCAGACACCAAAAAGAGGGAATTAGTATGGGAAGTGGGTGTAGTTTTCATCCGATCTTGCCCATCTTAGAACTTAGCCTCCGATTGAGGGATAGAAGCTTTCGTTGCGAATATCAGCTAGATATCTTTTTAACTACGGCTGTAATCGCGGGACAGACTGACAGACTCAGATGTTGATGCTATCGACTCAGATTTTGATGCTGATAATTTATGTATATCTATATATATAAAAGTGAACATTTGTTTCTACGTATGTCCACTATAGACTTCAAAACCACCCAACCGATGTGCAACAAACCGGCATCAATAGAAAGACAATCTTTCGAGGATCGTTATAGGTTACTTAAACATTGCATTTGAATCATGTGGTCCATTTATTGAGTCGATTTTCCCATACAAAAAATGTTCAAAAGTTAAATGTTAAATTTGTCAATATTTGAATTTTCAAATGACACAGACAAATGGTATATTTATGTGTTTATATAGGATTTAAATTGAGTTTGTTAGAAACTCAGTGGATGCTACAGCATTTAACTGATGTCTCTGAGGTGAGGCCAATCCATTCCACCCCATTAACAAAAATACAATATCTGTCGTACTACTAAAATAAGTGACTTTAAATCAGGTGTGGATGCAATATTATCAGGTCAAAAACTGGCAGGATTAGATTAAAAGGCGTGATCCCGACCCCGAATAGACCAAAAAATTTAAATTTTCCGAGAACCGCACATGAGTTATCAAGTTAAAAAATGTTGCATACATGTCAAATCATAATGAGGGATGGGTGTACTATGACACACAAAAAATCGTTCAAACCCCTTGATCGCGTATTATAGGATTTAAGAAGCAATACATGATTGAGTTATCCTTCTTAAATTAATTTACCCAGAAAATATAAGGGAACCGAAGTGTTGCTACTATGTATAACAATGATACCCACGGATTTGCCGTTAGATTTAAATGACTACAGTTTCCAGTTCGGTTAAAATTTGCAATGACATTCAATAAAGCTGAGGGACAGTCTATTCAAATTTGAAAAATCCAAATTTTTCGCATGAACACCTTTATGTTGCATGTTCCCGTGTAGAATGACCCACTGACTAAAATATGTACACTCTTTGGTTCTTTCATACATACTCTATTATCAAAAGCATTACGATAAATTTCAACCAAAAAAGTTAAATTTCAGTCAATACTTCTTTAGGCAGGACGAAGTCTGCCCGGTCAGCTAGTATACAATATTTTAATATCTACGAAGCCTTCTTATCTCATAAATGGAAGAACAAAATGAATATACCCCATCGCTCAGACCGTGCGCGTGGTGAGGGGTATATCAATTAAAAGTGGGATTTTTCCCTTAGCTGGTTTTTCAAAAGAACGGGGCTAATTTTAATGAAATTCCATTTTTTTCCTTAATTTAGTCAATATAATGATGGGTGTCAGCTTTCAATTGCCTACAATCACTCCTTATAGTAATAATGTATGGAGCCGACTATATGGGGCCCCACGATTTATTGGTCAGCAAATTTAGAGTAGTCAAGTCAATCGTCATGTCTAGTTACAGTTTCTTGAACAGCTTACATTTGAATTCATCGTGTGAGTTTAAAAATAGAAGCGTGTTATTGTTAAAAATTCGAGTAGCTCTCCCATAACGCATTTCTGAGTTATAAAGGGAAAATATGTAAGGAGTGGTAACTGCAGTTCAAAAGATAGTAAGATAGCTGCAATTCATGCCTTGCAGATTATAATTTTTTGCTTATTTCGCGAGATGGCTGTATCAATTTAGGATAGAAGGTACATCTTCTGAATTGTACATGTACGGCCTACTCGCTGCCAATGTTTGAATATAATTACACAGTACAACAATTTTTAGCTCATTGATTTGGGACTCAATTCTGAGAACTGCACGTGAAAGTAGGCCCAAAAGAAGAAATTCTGCATCATTCGTTTTGTCAAGTTACATGCCATAATTATTTTTATATCGATTTGAAGTTAGTTATATGGTATTTATGCTATGTCCAACAAAAGAGCATAAAACGTGACAAATTCCCCTACACGATACTTACTAACTTCAAATCGATATAAAAATGATTATGGCATGTAACTTGACTGCATTTATGGCATTGTAACTCTGACATCAGTTTCGGTTTTAAGCAAATAAATTAAAATTATAACAAAAGTTATAAAAAAATCCCCACTCTTTTAAGTAGTTTGGACATTTGCTTAAGCAAACGAATTCACTATTAAATAAACTATTTCATAAAATCCTAACATGTTAAGCGAGATTCTTAACGTTTTGACTCCTAATATATACGAATAACAAACCATTCGCTTTAATGTTAGTTTAATTTACTTTACTATTGAACCGTCTCTTTGTTGGTCATGGCAAAACATTAACATAGCGTTGAACTTAATTTTCTGACATGACCTGACTGTTAGCCGTAATTGTGTGCAATTTATAAACAGGTGTTTAAATAAAATTTAATTATCACATTGTGTTATTTTAATTATTTTGATTCATTATTTTTTTATTTCGTCTCCAATTTGTTATGTTTCACATAGAGTTAAATATATGCATAAATGCATATATGTGAATATATACACATGTATAGTTTTTGTCATCCGTTCTCAGCTATGTAATTTCTAATTTTAAATCTGTTTAAATTCATTGCGAAATATGTTCAATTCATGTATTCATTATACGCCTGATTTCACATTGCATGTGTGGTTTATTATGAATATTATTTATTTTTAACGAAATTAGAGCGACAATACCGCGGAAAAGCGTTGAAATTATTTTGAAATAACATCCGTGATTTGCATAAACATGTATGTTCACTTCGTATCGACTGGCATGAAACCAAATTAGTTGGTTTAAATGCACACATTTACGTTTATTAATGTGGATGCAAAATTGCATAATACTATGTATAGTTATTAAGCGCAGTTTGCTGTTTTTTTCGCTTTGTTGAGGATATTTGTTTTTGTGGCCATTTTTTTGGTTAACTGCATCAATATATAACTATCCCATTACATTAGAACTAAATTGCCATAAAACCACTTACTTTTCTGGTTGCCAATTTATATTTTTACTGAAAAAATTATATCTCTTACTGTCGTGCTAACAACAAGCGTCGACACAACCGCGTCCGACGAATGCTCAAGCGAAGCTGAATGCATGTGTTTGTTTTCGTTCAATGTATAAGCCAATGCATATGTGTCTCTCGCACCCATGGGCTACCTTACGCCGTTGACTGTTTCGGAGTATCAAAAATAAATCCAGTAATCAGCAGATTTCAGCACATATTCTTACAATGTTGGTTGTAGTCCGATTTAAAAATTAAGAATTACTATTCCTTTAATCTGTTCATATAGCGTTTCCCTACATAAACAGTTCTCAAAATATAGTTCCAAATCGATGAGCTGTAAAATGTTATACTATTAAATTCTAAGGGCATTAAAAAAAGTCATTCTGTTTCATTCTTTCTTTTCGACGACACACCAACCAACTATGTGAAATAATATCCTTAATTTCATTCCAAACAACACATTTTCTTGCACGCGGTTTTCGTCGGACGCGGTTGTGTCGACGCTTGTTGTTAGCACGACAGTAAGAGATATAATTTTTTCAGTAAAAATTAATTCTAATATGCTAATGTACGTAACCACGCTCACGGCAATAATATTTATCAATTATTTTCTTAATTTTTATATTATAATTTTGTTCATAGTTATGAAAAATAAGATAACAAGCACTACAGTAAGTATTGGGCTGACGTTCACTACTCTGAAAACAATGAAGGAAAAGAATAAATTATTTTGGTCTCATTCCCTGTCAGATTATATGGGTAGGTAATCCTGTACGGAATTGGTTGCCTTAAAAATGGCTAATTTTACGCTCGATTGCTTTTTTCCAAATTATTTGCTGGGTATGATCAAATGGACATTTTGCATATATACATAATAGAAGTGTACGTTCATAGGAGGATATATAAGGAAGCCTATTTAAGCCAATTTATTAGAACGCTAAAACGCGGCAGTCAGCTAAATATTTTTCCAGACTAATACTTATATACTTAGCTGGTACTTTTTTGCAATCCTATTGGATTTAATACCGCAAGTAGAAAAGTATTATAAGCGCCTCGATCTTCTGCGCTTCTTCTCCAGTTAGTCACAACATGTTCTGCAAGGTTCTCAGTAACCTAGTCTTTCCAATGGAGTTTTGGTCGCCCTCTTCTGCGCCGTCCATCGAGTTCATTGTCGAAGACTTTTTAATCTGGAGCATTTTCATCCATGCGTACAACATGACCTAACCAACGCAACCGCTGCACCTTAATGCGTCTGACCATGTCAATGTCAGTGTACAGCTTGTGATTCATACGACGTCGATACTCTTCGTTAACTATGATGGGCCCATATATTTTTCGGAGTATTTTTCTCTAGAATACTATCAGAGCCGATTCATACGCTTATGTCACAACCCAGGATTCTGAACGTTGGTCGAGAGAGAGGGCTCTGTTATTAAATCGCTTGCTTATTCCGTAGTAGCATTTATTAGTAAGCAGGATTCTTCTTCGGCTTTCGAGGCTGATTTTATTTGTTTTGTCGATGGCGGAGTCTAGGTAGATGAAATTATCTACCACTTCGAAATTATAGTTGTCAACGTTCAGGCAGTTTCCTAAACAAGTAGATTCTTTGTTCGTTGAAACAAATAACTTCGTTTTGTCCTCATTCTCAAGGCTGCAGTCACATCCCGCAGTTTTAGACCGATGATGTCTACATTATCAGCGTAAGCGGGAAGCATATGACTTTTGTTAAATATCGTGCCACTCGTGTTTACTGCAGCTTTCCTCATTATCATCTTCATTATTGTGTTGAAGAGGTCACACGATAGGCCGTCGCCTTGTTTTAGTCCTCGTCTGGTATAGTATTTCTCCGTAAGATCCTTGCTGATTCCTTCTGTATACTTGAGAAGGCTGCAGTCACATTCCGCAGTTTTTGACCGATGATGTCTACGTCATCAGCGTACGAGAATAGAATGTGGCTTTTGTTAAATATCGTGCCACTCGTGTTTCCTGCAGTTTTCCTCATTATTATCTCAATCACTATGTTGAAGAGGTCACACGGTAAGCCGTCGCGTTGTTTTAGGCCCCGTCTGGTATAGAATGGCCCCATCAGGTCCTTGTGAATCTTCACTAAAGACTTCGTTTCAGTCAACGTCATTCCGCCAGGGCGGATCAGCTTCGCTGGAGTACCAAACTCAGCCATGGCTTCGATAAATTTCTGCCGTATCGGGCTGTCGAAGACAGCTTTATAGTCGACGAAAAGATTTTCTCTTGGGTCTTTTCCACGATTTGCCGAAGTGTGAATATATGGTGATTCACCAGGTCTAAAGCCACACTGATAAGGCCCGATCAGGTTGGATAACACTGGCTTTAGTATTTCACATAGCACACTCGCCTTATAAGCGATGGGTAAAAGGCTGATCCCACGGTAGTTGGAGCACTTACTTGGATCACCTTTTTTAAGCACAAGACATAATACGCTTAGATTCCAATCATCGGTCATGCACTAGATAGGCCAGACTGTGCGGCGGAGCTTTTGCATGCATGTTATCAGCTCCTCGTCTTCGAATTTGATGAACTCTACTGGAAGTTCGTCGGCACCGACTGCTTTATTATTTTTTAGCCGCGATATTGCTTTTATTACCTCGGCTTGATTTGGTGGTGGGCAATCTAAGACGTCGTCGACAATTGGCGTGATACCTTCACGTGCGCTGCCTTCTGGAACCACCAGTTGCTGGAAGTGTTCTCTTTATATATGCAGCACACTCTACGTATCTGTAACCAGATTTCCATCCTTGACCTTACAGTAGGGGAACACATTACTGTAGTCGTTGGCTTTTACTTTTTGGTAAAATTTTCGTGCCTCACCTCCATCCCTGTATTGTTCTATATGCTCGTTCTCCCGTCCCTTCATCTGAAGTTTTTTTTCGCTTAAATATCAGTTTTGCCTGTTTAACAATCTCCCTGTGTCGTTCCCTAACAGACCGGGTTACAATTGGCTGTAGCGTTGCCGCATCCTGTTCCTCAGAAGCTATTCGACATTCTTTATTGTACACGGATTCTTTTGAGCGCCGTTTTTCATATCCTAACACAGTTGTTACGGCGGTTGTCATGGAATGCGCACTATGCTGTCACTGTGTATCGGGAACGTCAAAAGCAGAGGCGTTGTGTCGTAGTAGTTGGGAGAGCTAGTTTGAGTAGGCAGTGGCTATCTCTGGGTTTTGCAGCTTCGCGATTTCCAGCCTTCTTTGTATTTGGTTACATGCGTTTTTCATTCTGCTCAATCTTGTGCGTACACTGGCTGCAGCCAGGTAATTATCCGAGCCAATATTAACACCACGGATAACGCGCACATCCATTAGATGCATGCCTGCCATCAATTACCACATGATCAATTTGATTTTTGGTGTTTTGATCGGGGGATAGCCAAGTTGCCTTGTGGCCTTGTTGGTATTTTTGTGCTGGAATCTGGTTCTTCTCACCGCTGCGGAGCCTATCAGCCTAAACCCATTGTCTGACGTGTCGGTATGCAGGCTGAATTTTCCGATCGATTGACCAAGAACATCTTCTCTTCCTATTTTTGCATTAAAGTCTCCCAGAACAATTTTAATGTCGTGGCCAGGGCAGCGATGGTATGTTTCCTCTAGGCGCTCGTAAAATGCATTTTTAATCTCATCGTCTTTATCTTCCATCGGGACATGAGCACAAATCAGCGTGGTGTAGAAATATTTCGCCTTGATGCGGATTGCGGCTTTTCGATCACTTACAGGATTGAATCGCGAGACAAAATGTCTGAATCTCTCGCCACAGATCCATATCCAAATTCGTGCTTTTCGGCATAGCAGCTGTTATATATGTCGCACTTTTTAAGGACATCTGTAAGTCTTTCACTTTCCAGGTGTATATTCTTAAATCATGGTCCTTATAACGTTTGCGGGGCTTGTCAACATTTGGGGGGTTCCGTTTGTTATTTTTTCTTACTCGTGTTTTCATAGCCAGTAAAGGACCTGAAAGCCCAACCATCAGGGATTTTCCATCTGCCGCTATTCATGATAAAAAATATCACGAACAACGTTGCCTAGGTGTCACCACGAATTAGGTTGTGAGTCATATTGAGATCCAAGATTCCCTTTACATCCCCAACGGCATCCTAACTAATAACGCAGGAATTTTGTCGTACTACGGCAGTGGTACGACTGTTGCATGATGGTGAGCACACGCGACTATTATGCCGGAGACTAGGGTTCGATTCCTGTCTCAGCCATCTACATTTCTTTCATTATCGGACCCTTGATGCTGTAGATAACATGTTTGCAGTAGCGTCGATTCAAACAACATGTCTAGAAGAAGTTACTTTATCAGCTGACGTCCGGATTTGTTTTTAAACGGTATGTCCTGTTGAGTGAGTCCACAAATAAACCAGTAAGAAAGTTTCGGTCGGGAAAACCGACTTACATATACCCTCACACTCACCCTCAGTAAAACATAACATACTATAGTATATTGATATTATTACTCGATTTCTAAAATCGGCGGAGTTGTACATTTGCATGGGAGGTACCAGAAGGGGCGTGGCTAGACCGACAGTTTTTTCCGAAAAATGTTATCCTGTAATAGATTAAAAAAAATACAGAATTATGGCTCGATCGTGTCGGGTGTATTGATATTATTGCTCGATCGCGATCGCGTTAGGTCTGTTATTAATATTAATCGATTTCTAAAGTGGGTGGGACCTGATGGTTGTTGGAGGTATCAAAAGGGGCGTGGCTAGACATCCAGTATTTTTCTCCATAACTCTATTCTGCTATAGCTTTACTAAATAAAGAGTTTGGGCACGATCGCGTTGGTTTTATTGACATTATTACTCCATCTCTAAAGTGGGCGGAAAGGTACATTTGTATGGGAGGTACCAGAAGGGGCGTGGTAAGACTTTCAATTTGTTTTCTATGACATAAAATAACAAACGGTTTAAAATGTCATGAATCATATTTGGTTCATAGAAACCTAGGGTCTAAAGTGACTCCTTCTATGTGTTACATATAGATCAAACACGTATCAAATGATATATACCATCCTACCCGTTGGGTGAGGATATAAAATAAAAAATAATATAATTCGAGAAAGGGAAAGGAAATTATTTTTTTATGTAAGTATAAGTATATGTAAAATGTAAGTAAAATCGTATAGAATGGCAGATATATACTACTTTAACAATGTAGGCACGATATGATGATATTTCGAGCACTTCTGCCAGCAACCGTTACCAAATCTCATGGCAACGACCTTGACTGTCAGGCAAGTAACCCTTTTGACAAGGAAATTCCCAACAGCATACCGCAGGCTGGGCAACCATTCTGTCATCTTGAATTTCACCATTTTCTACCGACAGCCTATGCTCCTCAGCGACGGTTTGCTCGTCCAGTTCCAAACAATATTCTCCCCTGTTCAGTCTCCTTTTAATGCCGTCACACATTGTGTAATCTACGCAATATTTGATGCAGGGTTTGCTTCCTCCTCCAGATACCCATATCTTTCGGATGCACCTAAAGTAACTGTAGCAGCCGTCATCTAGATCTGGAAGATTTATCGATATGTAAGGTAATACCGCTGCAACTTTTTCAACACCTTTAGCACTATACAGCCATGACTTTAAACGCCATTCACCATTGGCAGCAAATGTCGCCATACAAAATAATGGTAGTAGGGATACTTTTAACATTTCAATGTCAATTTAGATTTTTCTGAAATATCAAATAATTTTGCAAGTTTATTGTTAAATATCTCTGCAAAGACTGTGGGGTAATGGTTGTGCCGAAAAGACTAAGTGATCACTTCGCAGAAATAAACATATAAATAATATCTCTGCAAAGACTGTGTGGTTAAGGTTGTGGCAAAAAGAATTTTGAGAGATTATTTTGTCAGCATTCATTGTGATAACCTTATAATTGAAATTTTTACCCACTGAAATACTAGGAAAATATGTTTCGCAGAAATTAGCATATGCATTAATACAAAGAAATGGAAACATATAGGGGTAACGAGATACGAATTTACTTTCAGGGTGAAGAACAATAGTTTTGAAATTAAAATTTGCTGTTATCTTTGCTTGAATCAGACACACGCTTCAATTTGTATGCAAATTTTATTATGTACTACCTTAGGCACGTGGAATATGGAATAGAAAAAACATCGCAATCCGAAAATGTATGTAGGCTGTACAGTGTACATTAGTATGGGTCGAAAAAACGGTGATATGAACACTAGGTTAAAGTCTAACCATATGAAAACTTTTCAGGATGAATTAAAGGTGCGAAGCCCTGAAGCCATATGGTAAAAAATTTTACTTTATGAACTATGACTGCATCTTAATATTAAAAAAAATGTATTTGCCTGGAGGAAATATAGTTAAAATACGACCCTCGGACATTAGTGTTTGTATACAGAATTTCTCAAGCATTCTTATGATATTTATTTAGGTAAAAGACGACCCTCGACATTAGTGTTTGTATGCACAATTTCTCTAAGTATTCTAATGGTATTTGAATTCTCTCTACCTTTTTAGTAAACAAACCTAGCCGGCTTTTGATTTTCTCATAATCACTTAGTTAAATATTATTCTTTAATATATATTTATGAGCGTCAAAGTAAATAAATGTAAACTAAGTACATACATACAATTCGTTTATTTACTATCTCTTCATTTCGCTCCCCTCCCCTAGAAAATTCAATACCATAACATATGGGGAGGGGTCATAAAGCTATCGCACCGCAAGCTCACAGCCGCGATGATTAGACATTGGAGTCTAATCACGAAACAAAACAAACGATCAGAATATTTTAGCCACATTATAAGCAACACACAGTCTTCGCAGTGATTTTCAGCAACTAACTTGAAAGTTTTCAATTGATTTTCTTCAGAATATATATTGACATTAAAATGTTAAAAGTGTTGCAATTACTCTTTTTGTGCATCGCATTATTTGCTGCTTTAGGCGAATGCGGCTTAAAATCATGGTTGGGCAGCGGTAAAGTCGAGACTACAACAGCAGCGCCTTCACCATACATATCGAATAATCTGCCACCGTTAGACGAGGGTTGCGTCTATCATTTTAAGTGTTCTAAGAAATTATTGGCGCCTGAGACCAGTGCTAATCACAAACCATGTTTGAAGTTTTGCCTCAACTACTTGAAGTGCGATGGCAAGAAACGGCCAGTGGACAGAAAAGACTACTGTTTGGAATTGAATGAGCAAATTGTGGAAGAGGAACACAAACAGGCCATAGCAGCTGAAAAACAAGATGCCAGCCCGGTGGCCATGATTGATTTCCCTTGTCAACCGGGTTACTTGCCCGATAGCCGCGGTCGTTGTCGTGAGGTTTGGTAGACATATTTTTAACTTGGCTGATATTACACCGGCAGCAGACTTGTCTACTTAAGTAGACAAAATGTGAACAAATAATAGAAGTGTCATCCATGTGTGTTAGAATATTTGTGAGTTAAGTTTATATTTGCCGCTTATATAATTAGCATGGAACGAACACTTTTGTTAAAATAAAATAAAAATATTTTTAAAAAGTATAAATTTTCGGTAAATCTTTAAATTATTGAAAAGGCATTTTGTAGACGCTTATTTCGTAGATGAAAATGGACAATATTAAGAGACTCCATGCATTGAAAGTAGTAACCTACCTTGCCATTTCCTAAACATTATCTGTGATCTATTAAATTTTACTTGTGTTATCAATACCAGACGTTCATCTACTCTGCTACTGAGCTTTTAGTATATATGTATGTATGTAGTCAACATAAAGTCGTATTTAATTTCGTGTTAAATTTGTCCGATTAAAATAATCAGCGCACTTAGAATAGGTGATTTCTGGGCACGTAACAATAATTCGATGCAACGCAGTTGCTACACACGTAACAATAAAATGTATAAAATAAATACATATAACCTCATGGCAATCGAACTAGCGAAAGATCGGTATCAATTACACTTTGCAAACTTCGCTCTCAGGTTGTAGTTAACAATTGATATAATTGGTTTCGCTCGAGCAAATGTGTATAGACCTAAAGTATTTAAAGATGAAATTCGATTTATGTCCGTCAATCTGGCTAGTGGAAATTATAACTATGTATATTAAACCTTTACAGTTCTTACCACTTATTGGTTGACTGGCCTCTTTTGTACCTTCTACACCAATTGACCTATTGGATGAAAACATATATTTTACTAAGCTATATTAACATTATAAAGAGAAAATGTTTGTGATTACACTTTTGTAGACTTCACTCTCAGTTGTAGTTAACAATTGACTTAAATGGTTTCGCTCAAGCAAATGTGAATAGACCTAAAGTCTATAAGACGAAATTCGTTTTATGTCCATCAATCTGGCTAGATGGATTGTTAGTGGATACGATAACTATTTAAACCTTTACAGATCTTAGCACAGATCGACTTGCCTATTCGGGTAGCTTCCAGATGAATTTGCCTATTTGATGAAAAAATATATTTTACTATATTATACTAATATTATAAAGAGAAAATGTTTGTGAGTTTGTTTGTTTTATTGTATTTAAGGGGGAAATCTTCGAATCTACTCTACCCGATCTACCCGATTTCAACAGTAGAATGCTATGTTATCACTAAGAGATATGTGCATTTCCAGGATGACGAATGTGACATACGTAAGCCCTTAAAGTAAAAAATTAATAACGAAACCTTTGAATTTGTTAAGCTAGTTTTTATTTTCCGATAGTGCAAAATTCAGCTTTCGTAAATTTGTTGTTTGCAAAATATTAGGAAAAAAACATGCGATGGGAATGCGACAAAAAATATAAGTTTTTATTTAAATGCATGTAGAAAAATGCTAAATTCGGCGTATTAGAACATTTATTTTTAGTTAAAATTTTTATACAATCACCCTTAGGGATGAGGGTATATGTCATTTAATACGACCCAAAAGTGTAACACATAGAAGGAGTCAATTTAGACCATAGGTTTCTTTGAACCAAATTCGATTCATGACTTTTTAAGTCGTTTGAGCCATGCCCGTTTGTCTGTCCGGCTGGTATGCACGATAACTTTCGAAAGACGCAACCAAATGTTTTGAAATTTTGCACGAGTTAATATTTCCCCAAAACTACTTACGGCATCGCAAATGGGCTACAATTCTGTACCCAAAATTGTGTACTTAGTATAGCTATAACAGGATAAAGTTTTGGAAAAAATTGGAAGTCTACCCACGCCCCTTCTGGTACCTCCCATACAAATGTACCTTTCCGCTCACTTTAGAGATGGAATAATAATATCAATACACCCAACGCGATCGTGCCCAAATTCTGAGTTTAGTAAAGCTATAACAGGATAAAGCTTTGGAGAATAAATCTGGAAGTCTAGACGCGCCCCTTCGGGTACCTCCCATACAAATGTACGACTCTGTCCACTTTAGAAATCGAGTAATAATATTAATATAATAGAAAATTTTTTTGTTTCACTGAGGGTGATGGTATATCTAAGTCGGGTTGCCCGACTGAAACTTTCTTACTGGTTTTAACTACAAAAGAGGGATGTGGCTTTCTGTTGGTAGTTGTCATGCTTCAGCACGTGACATTTTTCTATGACTATATTTATATACATATATAGGTAATTCCGTGATTTTTTTATTTGCGAAATTAGGGAATATTATTAAGTTTATATGCAAAAAATTGTTGATCACATATGTAACATTAGAACGTCAACAAAATAAAATCAAAATTTTGCAGCAAAATGATAATTTTATACTATTATTAACTGTTTTAACAAATATTTCATGATAAGAGTGCACTTGCATCCTCAGTACATATTTACTCTTAGAGCAAGAGAATTGTGGTATCAGTTTGATACCGGTCGTCCTAACATCATTATCCTCTTGCAATAAGATTCTTTTCGCTTAAAAATCAAGCCCTACCAGACTTAACGAGGACTTCTATAAAAAATAATACGTTAGGACGTTTTGTTCTTGAATCAATCATTTTGTACTGGATTTAAGAAAATCCGTACTTATCGTACTTTTGACATCCCTAAGGATTCATTAAGGTACGGAATACTTGATTTTATATTTTGAATGGATACTTATATAATTTAAAATAACTTACAAATCGGTCTATAATTGTATCATTGAATAAAATTTTAAAATATTAGGCACGCGAGGTGACCCACTTTGGCGGTATCTTTAAATCATCTGGAAAATACTTTTGCTTCCAAGATGTGGTCGTTGTTTCGTTGAAGCCTCACTAGGGAGGCAATAATCCTTTTTTTTACACTGACACGATCGGCAATTCACATGTACTCGAAAGTCTCTGCTCGATTGTTATAAAAGTAGCACCACACACCCTTGTTTCGCATTCAACACAAAACAGACACAAGTACAGACAGAAACACAATGTTCAACGATTGTTGGGAGAGCATGATAGTACAATTGTAAGGAGAGCACCGCGTATTCACCGTGCACAATTCGACAGCGCTGACGCTTCTTATTCGACCGCACACTATATTGTTGTATGCATGCGTCCTGTTATGTCAAACACTAATTTATATATTAGCTTGTTAGGCTAAACTTCGATAAATGTCTCTTCTGTAATTATTTCGTCGATTATAACACCCAGTACTCACTCATTTATGCACATGTATAATATAAACCGGTGATTTTGGTTAACAGAGTATGTACTTACTTCATTATCCCAAAGTAAGCGAACGTTGCTTCGATTAACTCGCATGCTTAGGGATAGTAAAAAAACAGACATATATTATCTGAAATTTTTGTCTCTTTTTTTTTAATTGCCGTCAATGGATATTAAGCGAAAGGGCGGGGATAGTATACCTCCTGTGGCTTCCCCATGTTAAATGCCGATATATATAAAATTGAGGTCGGAGCCAAAAATGTCCAATAAGCTAAATAGAGCCCTTATTTAATCATGAATAACGATATGGGCCTCATTTCGAGCGGTTATCAAATAAAAACTGGGGTGAGAAAACATAAATTTTTTTCCGCCATGTATAGTGACAATATCTAGTTCATATTCATCCTGAGTCAATATTTCAAAAACGGACACTTTATGTTAACTAAAACAATTCAGTTTGCTTAGCATAAAGTTATTTAAGTAAAACTATGAGTGTTATTTCGGTCGTGAGAGGTAACAGAAGGGATGTGGCAAAGGTTTCAGTTTTCTAAGGTTTTGTAACCTATTACAAGATAATAAAACTGACTAAATTTAAAGTCATGTTAATAAGGAAAGTTTATTTGAGGATTGAAGAAGGGATTGCGCAATTCTGTCTATTTGCAAACTCATAACAAAATTTTTGAACATATTAGTGATAGTAAATTTTCATAAGGATAAGGGAGATTTGCTAGAGCTGAATCGTCTTAAAATGTCCTGAATTGGATTCGGTCTTCATACACTTGGGATCCAACTTGACTCCTTTAGTGCGTTACTCTATTTATACAATCACCCTAAGGTTAGGAGGGTATATATCATTCGATACGACCCAAAAGTGTAACACATAGAAGAAGTCTCTTTACACCATAGGTTTCTTTGAACCTAATTCGATTCATGACATTTTAAGTTGTTTGAGCCGTCTGTCTGTCTGAAGAAAAAAATTTGAAGTCTTCTGATACCTCCCATACCCTTCTTGTACCGCCTACTTTAGAAATCAATCAATATATTAGTACACAAAAAACGCCCATGCCCAAATTTTGTATTTACTAAAGCTACAGCAGGATAAAGTTTGGGAGATGTAGTAATAATATCTTTACACCCAGAGCGATCGTGCACAAATTCTGTTTTTAGTAAAGCTAAGGCAGGATAAAGTTTTGGAGAAAAAATTGGAAGTCTATCCACACCCCTTCTGGTATCTCCCGCTTCGCCCACTTTAGAGATGTAGTAGTAATATCAATATACTAGAAAGTTGTATGTTTTACTCTCGGTGAGGGTATATTTATGTCGGTTTTCCCAACTGAAACTTTCTTACTGGTTTTTTTTATGTCAAACAAAAGACACCCATATGTGGCTACTTGAGCTTTGGCTCTGCTCATGCGGCACTGGTTAACATACTCCAATCGTGTCTAAACAAGCTCATGGGAATCATTAGAATGGGTTAACTTCCGGGACTTGTAAAGAGCCATTTTTTTGATGTACGATAATTTTTTCTTTTTATTTCTTTAAACTCTCCCCCGCCCAGATTCCAAGTTATCCCTTTAGCATAAAAAAACAATTTGCAATACAACAACGTATTCTTTTTTTGTTACATCTAATGTTTTATTTTGGGTTCTTTTATTTATTTGTTTTTAAATTATTTCTTTTAGTATTATTTCACATGTTAGTTTTGGGTTTCATTAATATTATCGGTTTTTGTTTCTCTGTCTGCATTTTATTATGAGTTTTACTTACACATTTATAATATTATGTATATTGTTGTTTTGTTTTGTTTAAATTATTATAAGTATTGTATTAATACAATAATTATGTGGTATATGTACTATATCTGTCATTACTATATTATGCTAATCATAGTAATGATAATCATAATATTTCGTTAGTTGTGTTTTGTTTTGTTTCTTTTGTGAGTGTTGTTGTCCTCTCTCTCATTTAATTATCATTTGTCGTTATCATTAGGTTTAGGTGTTTTCTGTTTTGTTTATTTTTATTATTATTAGGTAATGTTTGTTTTTCTGTTTTGTTGTTCTTTTTTTGTGTTTGTTTTAATGTCTCTTCAATAAATATATGCTGCATACACATGTACTTAATGTAATAATAATTATTATTAATAATTTAATTAATAAATATTTAAATAATGTTCATTAGTGGTTTTATAAATTAACCAGATGGTTGTCAATTTTTTTTATTTTTTTTAATGAAATTTTTCATATTCTCATTTCACGGATGTCAATAATTTCGCAATTGTTTTTTTTTTTGTTTCATATTTGTTTTCGTTTTTTTTTTTTCGTTACGAGTCGGATTTATTTATATTACTTCCTTTACATTTGAAATGTTGCTGTTACTGTTGGGTTTTATGATTATTATTTTTGCAGTTAATTACATTTTAATCCATAATCATATATGTATATTTTTTTGGTAATAATGTAAGTGTTTTTTTTTGTAGCTTTTTGTCTGCTCATCTCTTTGGGTAATTGTGGTCTCGGTTATAGGATTATCATACACTTCCGTTTTCAATATGTGCCAGGTTGAGTGAGTGTGGGTGTGTGGTGTAGGCTTGTTTTAATGTAATTTTTCTGTATATGTTAATATACTATTCATTTCAATTCAATTTGATTTCATACTTTTTATAGAATTTGGTTAGCATTTTATGACATTAATGACAGTGTGTTGTTAACGCTTTAGCCAAGTAACTTATTAATATTGCTAGTTTTGCTGGCGTTGACAATAATTATGCTAGACCGAGCAAAACAAGGCAAAGGGGGGAAAAAGGAATGAAAACGATTTTTAACTGAACTGTTTCAGTTGCGGCAGTTTTTATTGTGTTCTGAACATTGGTGTGGTTTGAACAGGTTCATTAGACAGATAAAAACAATACGAGTACAAACTTCAGCAATCGTTGGAAACAGGTGGTTTATTTAATTTATGTATTTATGGCAAAACCGCATTAACTTATGTCATTAATTGCAAAGTAGTCTTAATTTGGTTAATTTGAATTGGTTTTTTTTTGGTGTTTTTCTGTTTTGCACAGAAAAAAATGAACTTTGTTTTTCGCTAGGCGTTTTTCGAAAACTTGGTGGCAGTATTATATATTTTTATTATCCTCAAACCCAATTATAGCAAGAGTTTAAAGCATTATTTGTATAATTTTTTGTGTTTTGTTTTTTTATCTGCAGCTACCAACATTTATATACTATTTTCATATTTAATTCAATAGCTTTTTATATGGTTTTCTTTTAGGGATTTTAAATAATCTCTGGTGTATGTGTTTTTTTGTTTGGTTTTCTTAAAAAAGCTTAAAATGTTAATTGGTTTTTTTTCTGTGTCTATTTACAAATCCTTAACTATTAGAAAACATACAATTTTAACGCTATTTAATTAGGTGGTACAACTTTATACTGGTTTTGTTTGTGTGTGTGTTATTAAACAGTTCGATTGGGTGAGAGAGCAAAATTTACAGTGAAATTTAGAAATTCAATTATAGTGGCAGTAGTCAGCAGTTGTCTAGTAAAATCTTTTCCATAAAATCAAACTAGCCTGGGGCTTATACATCTTATCTATCGAAATGTTACTGCAGTGTTATCATATATTGAAAATAATATAAAACACTCAGCTAAGAGTTGTAAAAGTCTTGCTTGTTGCCCCATTCGACAAACAACGGTCACAAATTTGGTGCTTATACACTTTCTATTGAAATGTTACTGCGGTGTTATCATATATTCAAAACAATTCAAGAAAATTCTGTACAGATTTGTAAAAAATCTAGATTGTTGCATGTTTCGATATACAACGGTCACTAAGCAAACCGGGCATCTCTGGAGGAGATACACATGGATTCTAGGACATGGGGACATTGTGGAGGTCGCAAGTTATATGGGAAAAAAATTGCAGAATTTTGTCGGTGCCTTCCCCAAAAATGATAATGCTTTGCAGATTTTAGGATAGCCAAAGTTTGAACTCAATTGGAGTATTTTAACACGGCTTAAAGGCTTTAAGTCGTTCTTGAGTTATATCCCCCAATCGTGTCTGAAGTAGCTTAAAGACTATAAGCCTTAAACGGCACGGGTTAATATACTCCAACCGTGCTCAAATTTTGGCTATCCTAAAATCTGCACAGACTTATGATTTTTACGGGGTTGGCACCGACAAAAATCTGGCATTTTTTCTCCCATATAACTTGCGACCACCCTAATGTTATTTTTTGGGTGTGGACCGACAAAAATCCAACATCGATGTTTATGATCACCCTAGGCGACATATATGGTAACCAAAGGGTCGAAGCACTAACAGGCTTATTGCGGTAAATCCATGACCGACCAGATATTCACACTACAACAAATCCCAAGAAATGCAGACCGATACCTGCCATCTGTTCATTGATTACAAAGCTCCATTCGACAGTTCGATACGACAGAGATTGAAAGATGCTATGGCAGATTTTGGTATCCCCGCGAAGCTAATACGACTTTGCGGGATAACACTGACTGACACAAAGTCTTCAAAGAAAATTTGGAAAAAAAAACCGACAGAGCCATTTTCTGCCAAGCGAGGCTTTAGACAAGGCGATAACCTGTCTTGCAGTCTCTTTACATCGTAATGGATATTATTATGCGGAAGGCTGCATTAAACAGGAATGGTTTCATCTTTAACATACTGCTCGCGTATGCCGATAATGTAGATACCATTGGCCTTGGACTGCGGGATGTTACTGCGGTCTTTTCGAGCATTGAGAAACAGAAAACTAAGTTATTTGTATCAACGAACAAAGAGTCTAATCGTCTGGGACGCTGCGTGAATGTTGAGAACTATAACTATAAAGTGGTTGATGGTTTTGTCTATCTTTGCTCCGCCAAAAACAAAAATAACAATGTCAGCCTGAAAATCAAGAGACGCTGCCACTATACGCTAAGCAAGCGATTTTACGACAAAGCGCTCTTTCGAAGAATAAAGATATAACTCTACCAGACTCCGATCCTACCTGTCTTGCTCTACAGCTCAGATTCCTGGGTAATGACACAAGCGGATCAATATATTCTAGGAGTCTTCGAGAGAAAAATACTTCGCAAAATATTTGGACAACAACGAGCTGTATGAGCTGTACAACGACATTGACGTTGTCAAGCGCGTTAAAAATAGACCGAATGCGCTGGCTTGGACACGTTTTACGAATCGATGAAATTGTTTCAGCGCGAAAAGTCTTCGTCAATAAACTCAATGGAAGGCGCGGACGGGGCGACCAAAACTTCGTTGGATGGACTAGGTGGAAGAGCTGTTCATTACAATTGGTAGAACTTACTATCTACGGAGAGCAAAAGACCGAAGCGCTTGGAATTTTTTTCTACGTGCGGCTATATATCTATATATCGGATAAATATCTGTTGCTGCTGCCAATTGTGCTAATTGCGGAAAAACTCTTATTGCAAATGAAAGAGGGGAGAAAAAATCTACTATCACAGCGACCATATAGATTTGAATACACAGAGAACACGAATTATATGAGAGCAACGAAATGTCTTGAGAGCGGCGGTGACCAAATAGAGTAGAAATAATTGATGCGAGGGTTTTTATGGTATCACAACAACACCTGTATATGAACACAAGTGAGATGCTGGTGGCGGCTGCCAAATTAATCTAACGAAACATGCAGTTCTTGAAAATTAAATGGCAGTAGTCTTTAGCTATTGACAATATTTCAAAGACATTGAAAAAGATAAAGATCTTAAATATCAAAAAAATGTCCTGTCAACCTTACAGATGACTAGGGCAAGGAATTTTATAAAAATTCATATTTTTTTTCTAAACATCCTAAAACAGAAACTTAACAGTTATCTTTACGAATCATGAAATTTCAATTAAAATGATATTTAATAGTTTTTGCATATTTTTAGAAAACATACGTAATTTTGCATATTTATGCGCATATATTAGCAAATTTTACAATAAACGCATGTTTTTGATGCATAATTTTGCTGTTTGTTTAACAACCTCTTTTAACTCTTTTAACTTTGTTGCTCTATAATTTTTTACACAATATTCATCTGAATTACAAAAAAAATTACACCGATTACAGGCGATATATGAAGCAAATTTAACTATGGGAATTTTATATGAAAAGAAGATATTCGCGACAAAAAAATTTTGCTCAAAGTTGTAAAAATAGATCAAACCAATCAACAACTGCCTGGCTCAGTGAAATATATATAAAGTTCTTCTTTATCTAACTGATGCAGCGCCTACATGGTAAAGGCGGCAAGGGTGTTAAAAAAAATCCTGGCAGCCTTACAAATGACTAGGGCAAGAAATCTTATGCAAATGCATATTTTTTCTGAACAACCTCAAATAGAAACTTAACAGTTGTCTTTACGAATCATGAAATTTCCTTTAATATGCATATTTTACATACTTGACAAAAAATACGTGATTTTGCATATTTATGTGCATATTTTAGTAAATTTTACAATAATTTGCCTGCCTGGCTCGGTAAAGTATATAAAAAGTTCTTCTTTTTCTAATCAATACAGCGCCTACTTGGTACAGGCGGCAATGGTGTTAAAAAGTTGTTGCATGTGACTTGTTTATTGAATTGAGGCTATTAACGAAGTAATTTTATGCAAATTATGCAACAAAAACATGCGTTTATTGTAAAATTTGGTGAAATATGCAGTACGAGTATAAAAATAGATTTGTGTTCTTTTTGCAAAATTACATAGAAATTTTTTTTTTTCTAAAACAATTTGAAATAAATTTCTAATTCCTTCTTTTTGTGTTTTAGTGCATATAGTTGACTATTAAGTAAATACATGTTATATTTTTTACAACATAACATTCTGTGCCCTACAAATGACTAATTTGCATTTTCTGTAAAATTTTTGTAAAAAATTTTTATATAATTAAATTTCTACAATGTTGTTAACTTTCCAATTTACAGCATCATATTGCAAAGTCTCAACCATAAAAAAACTACACAACACTAGCAAAATTATCTCTATACAACACCACCGTAAAAGTAACAAATTACAATAATGGCATTTCTAAACTTCACTGTTTCTTCGTACCCACTCCAATTTAACTGCATTTAAAACGTTTCTTTAACTTCATCTAAGTACATACATTTCAATCACTGTCAAAATTAAAATTTAAATATGGTGCGCTTTAAAATTTGGTTTTCATTTAGTTTAATTTTATGATTTTTTTCATTATCAATTAAATAGTTGCATCTAATCTATTGTGTTTTTTGTTTTGTTTCGTTTTTAATTATAATATACAACTAGTAATGACATTTTTGTTTCATCATGGTGGTAGTTTTTTTGTTTTCATCTTCATATATGCAAATTTTAAACATATATAAAAAAGAGACTGCATACCTTTTGCTTTTTTAATACATTTGCCAACTATTTACAAAGTCTTTTACATCTAAGTGTTTTTTTGTTGTATAGGTAAATTAATTCCATAACGACGGGGTGAAAATATTTTCGTAATGGAATTTTTAGGCTTACATTATTAATGGGGGTTTTTTATGTTATTAATATATTATTTGTAGTTTAAAAATTTTATATACATTTCTTAATATTAAATTAAATTGTTTTCACGTATTCTTTGGTATGTTAGAATGTTTATGTAGGTTTTTGTGTAGTGTTATTGTAATGTTTTGTGTGTTTCTCCAGTAAACTAAAGTGTGGAATTGATTGCAAAAAAATTACAACTAAAGCGGTAATGATGGTTAAATTAAAATACTTTAACAACAAAAAAATATGTTGGAATAAATTTTGTAACATATGAGTTAAACTCATTTTATTACAAATTGTATTTAAAATAAAAAGACTAGAATCCATTTAGGCTTAAGTATATAAAAACTATAATTTTACAAATATGGAGTTTATTTGTGTAAAAATAAAGAAAAAATAATGTGCTCATTAATTTCAGCTAAAGTTAGGAAATATGCGAACTGACAAATTTGTTGTACCCTTTAAGACTTTCATTTATAAACTTAAACTTAAAAAAATAATATTCGTATGAACGATTTATGGGAGAGCTTCTCGCATTTGAGTGAGTTAACACGTTTCTATTTTTAGACTCACACAAAGGGACCAGTAGTTCAACGACGATTCCCAACGTCAGCTTTTATGTGACTTGCCGACTGGCTTGATAAATAAGATGTTGCTGAGACAACAGCTTAATCGTCGCTTGTTCTAACTATCAGGCCATGATAGGGTACCACATAGATCATCACGAAACCCTTGATATAGGCTACAACAAATTTGATATTTTTTTAGACTTTACCATTTTCTGGTTACGTATGTTAACATTGAGTAACCTAAACGGCATGATACCACTGATGCGTCTTAAGAAGTGGGTAACAGAAGTTACTGAAGCTCAACACAGAGGTTCTCTTAGTGGCTTTGGCAGCCCAAGGAAACTAGCATCGGGCGCGGTGGCCTAATAAGCCGCTCTCCTTAAACAAAACAATTATTATGAAAATACGAAGAAAAGAAAAAACAAGAACACCCCCAAATGTTGACGACCGACGCAAACGTTATAAGGACCATGATTTAAGGATATTCACCTGGAATGTCCAAACTCTATACAGAGATGGTGCCTTTATACAATTGGCGGATGTCCTTGACAAATACAAGGCTGACAACACCGCCATACAGGAAATAAGATTAACGGGATAGGAATGCGCACGACGAAAGGACTGTGATATCTTTTACAGTTGCCATGCAAAAGTCAAGAAATTGGATGTGGTTTCATAGTCGGCAAGAGACTTTGACATCTGGTCTCGCGGTTAAACCCTGTAAGCGACCAAATAGCCACAATTCGCATCCTGGCGAAAATATTTTTACATTACGCTGATTTGTGTACAAGCCCCGAAGGAAGACAAAGACGAGCACATTAAAGATGCATTCAAAGAGCGCCTGGAGAAAATATATATCCGCTGCCCTGCACATGGCAATAAAACGCTAAAATAGGAAGGGATAATAGAAGATTATGCTCTTGGTTAAGCAGTCGGAAAATTCAGTCTTCGAAACAACATCTCCGCTAACGGATTCAGACAGATTAGATTCGCGTTGCCTGCATGGTTGTGAGTGGAACCACAAAGATATCCACAAGGCAAACCTGGATATATTCCGATAAAAAAAAGGCATCAGATTGATCACGTGGTAATTGATGGAAGTCACGTCTCAAGCGTTATGGACGTGCGTGTGATGCGCGGTGCAAATATTGACTCGGATCACAACCTAGTTGCAGCCAAGGTACGCACACGATTAAGTAGTGATAAAAACGGTCGTAATCAAATGCAAAGGAAGTTAGACATCACAATGCTACATACCACAGAGATAGCCAATGCCTACTCAAACGTGCCGCAACGGCCGTACAGGGTTATGAAAAACAACGCTCAGACAAGCCCTGCTAAAACCTTAAGACCTGGTAAATCCACGACCGACCAGATATTCACACTTCTGCAAATCCTGGAAAAGACCCAGGAGAAACAAATCGACAGTAAATAGGCTGCAGTAAACAGGAATGATACCATCTTCAAAAAAAGTCACATGCAGCTTATTATGGCCGTGGATTGCGGGATGTTAATGCGGCCATTACGAGCATTGAAAAACAGTCAGCAGAAATAAGTTTTGTGTCTAATGAGGACAAAACCAAGTGATTTGTTTTAACCAAAAAAGTGTCTACTCGATTACGACGCTGTGTGAACGTTGAGAAAATAATAATGTCAGCGCGGAAATCAAAAGACGAGTGTAGATTGCAAACTTGCTGCTACTATGCGCTAAGCAAAAGGTTAACTACCAAATACATCTCTAAACATTCACAGATCTGACTTTACCAGACACTGATCTATCTGTTTAACTCTACATCCCAGTATCCCATCCCAGACACAAACGGATCAATCTATTCTGGGAGTCTGCAAGAGAAAAAATACTTCGCAAAATATTTGCACCCAGCATCGTTAACGGAGAGAACCGGTAACGAATGACCCATTAGTTGTATAACGAATTTAAAAAAGATTTCAAGGACATTAAAACGAGAAACGGTCCGGAAATATAGCTAATAAATGCCATCATCCATACAAATGACTAATTTGCATTTTTTTTGTTACATTTTTATGAAAGTTCACGCTACAAACACAATCTCTAATTATTCAAAACTTATAATATTGTCATAGTTAGGTGGAAGATCAATTCTATAGACTATTATTGATTATGAAAAATTTTCTAGAACACTAAAAAGAGATGATATCCTTGAAATAATGTGAAGGGCATTGACAGGGTTTAAGGTCCTTGAAATTTCAAATATGTTTTCTTTGCCTTTTAAACAAATAACTTGAAAATTTTTTTTAACATTTCGGGGAAAGTTCACACTCACTCACAAGAATAAGCCAAAGTTATGGACAATATTTTAAAACATGAAAAGGGGGCAAGGTCCTTGAAATGCAAAAAAAAAAAAACTTTTATTCTAGAAACAATAAATTTAAAAATATTTGTAATTACATTAACAATTTGCAATAAGGAAATAAGGAATTGCTTTCGAAAACATTGAAAGGGGTCAATGTCTCCTTTCCACAAGGTCCTTCCCTTCCTCTAGTTTGGCGAAAACCACATATAATAAATATTTATTGTTGAAAATGTCCAAAAAAGTCAATGAATGCTAAGTTTATAGTAAGCATTGAACAGTAATCTATGTGGAAGCCATATACTCTTTGTTGTAGTTCATATATTTCATTACGAAATTCCAATGAATGTATCATACTTCCAAATCTTCTGCCATAATTAAGGAACTTATAAACTAAAAAAACTAAATAAAACCAAAATTCAAATTATATGAAACTCTATAAAGTCAAAAAAAGTGTTGTCTGCATATCTAGCCATTAATATCAACGATAATTACAATAACGAAAAATGATGACACACAATCGTAAAACCTAAAAATCTAAGGGTTATTGAATAACTTTTAATTTTTTTACAATATAAAAAATCTAATATAATAACACAACTAAAACATTTAGCTCGATTACGCAACCAAAAACTGTATAACCATATGAGAGGGCTTAAGTAAATGTTTAGACGATAGTGTTAGAAAATAAAAATACAAAAAACTTGATGAAAATCTCTGAATCCCTCCAAAAAGGGTATCCATAGCAAGAGGCGCAGTTACAAAGGAATGACATAAACGAACAAACGAACATTTATGTAATTTTTTGTGCCACACTGCACAAAAAAACACAAACCAACATTAATTCGCAATATATGGCAAACTTATGCAATAAATCTCTTTTAAATTATTATCATAAATTAATATCAATTAACACAAAAGCTGTTATAAAACTCCAAAGATGTGAAAATGAGCACACACTTACACAGAGAAACACTAGTGTGGGTCTGTGAATGTGTGTAATAAGTCTAAGGGATCAGTGTGGCTGTGTATGTGTTTGTGTGTGTGTATAGTTGGTGAAATCTGAGTCTATGTAAACTATTTTATACTTCTATATATTTAACTTATCCCAAACCAAATTGACGCCTGCGTTCGTATAAACAACTCACCACAATGAAAGCTGAGACAAGCATTTGTATGTGCTGCAAGGATGTTGCTGCATGCAGACTAGACGATGGTGCACCATTACTGCGTGACTTGGAACTGGCAACCACCTCAGATTCTTCGGGTGGTATATCCATGCTGTTGCTGGCTACGATAAATTGAAATATATCGCTGACCTAAACGCAGAGAAATGGCAATGGAAAATAAGAAGAGAAATAAAAGTAAATGACATGAGAAATGTTATAATATTGTGTTGTCGTTGGTTGGTTGCATGATGCAGCATTACAAATATGCAAAGTTTTGTAAAATGTATGCGATGTATATATATAAACGACATTTGTATGGTGACAGGTTTTTGTGTTATAATAACACACACACACAACTGAAAGGGGGATTTATTTAGTATAATCCGAATGTAAGTAAAAATATGTGGATTTTACGGTCACATATTTTTAAGTTTTTTTGCTGTATTCTGTATGCTTTTGTATGCAGTCACATGCATATAATACGTACAATTTGGATATAGAGTAATCTATGTCATTGTGGACATAAGGCACAGTGGTTGTGTAAGTGGGGGTTTTGATTAAGTTATATAATGTTTGTATAAGAGTTGAAGATAATTGTGTTGTTACACGCCTCGATGGAGGACAAAAGAGGAGGACACTAAATATACATAGTATGAGCGCCTGGAAGAAATATGAGACCGTTGTCCAGGTGATGATATTAAAATTGTTTTAGGAGATTTTTTTTTTTAATTTTAATTAACATTACTAAGGAAGATGCTCTTGCTTCAGCAGTCGCAAAATTCAGTTTACACAACAGCACCTCCGATAGCGGACTCAGACTGGTCAGCTTCGGTACTGGCAAGAAACATGGTAGTGAGAGGATCCAGATTCCCGCATAAGGATACACAAAAGACAACCTGGATATCCCCTGATCAAAAGACAACAAACAAGATTGACCACGTGATAATCGAAGAAAGGCATGTCTTAAAGTTTATAGACGTGTGTGTGGAGTGATGCGCGGCTCAAGTATTGACTCAGATCACCACCTAGTTGCAAACAAGGTACGCACGCTGTTAAGTAGACCTTATCTCGCTCGCAGCCACACAAAAATGATCACAATGCTGCATAACACCGAGATAGCCAATGCCAACCACCAACCAATCTCTCAGTTACATCAAACAAACCCTACTGATTCTGAAGTTCCCGACACACAGTGGCAGCATATTGCGAGTTCTATGACAACTGCCGCAATGACGGAACTGGGTTGAGGAATGTCGCGTAATGTCTGTGAAAATTTTTATGATTTTCCAATAATTGTTGAATATTGTTCCTCTATATGTACTTGTGTCTGTTTTTGTGCAGAATGCGAAACAAGCGTGTGTGTGTGACTTTCATAACACTCGAGCAGATAATGACTTTTTTGAATCAAACAAAACTTTCAACAGGGTTTGAATAGCCGTCTATCACTGGTCAAAAACCTTCTTTGCCTGTCTAACACAGTACAACACATGATTTTGGGACCCAAATCTGAGAACAGCACGTCAAAGTAGCCCCAAAAAGAAGAAGTTCTGCTTCATTCGTTTCGTCAAGTTACATGCCATAATAACTTAATATCGATTTGAAGTTAGTAAGTATCGTATAGGGGAATGTGTCACTTTTTAGGCTCATTTGTTACATTGTTATATGGTGGCGTATGATTAGCATAAGTAATATTCCACGTAAATCATACGCCACGGAGGACAACTTTATTGTAACTGCTATAAAGTAAACCCAGTTCAAAATCATTTGATGAATGGAAAAGTGAAACTTTTGCTTATGTCGGAAAACGTTTTATGAACTGTTAATTTATTTCAGCTAAATCGGACTAGTGATTCTCAAGTAATGTCAAACAAAAGAGCCTAAAACGTGGCAAATTCCCCTATACGATACTTACTAACTTTAAATCGGTATTAAATTATTATGGCATGTAACTTGACAAAACAAATGATGCAAAACTTCTTCTTTTTGGGGCTACTTTCACGTGCAATTCTCAGGATTGGGTCCCAAATCCATGAGCTGAAAAATGTTGTACTGTGTAAGTAGGAAGTAGGTACAAACAATGTCTTTATTATATATATATATAGATATACAGAGTAGCTCGATATGTTATAGTGCCATAAGCCATTGCGTAACAATTGAGCAAGTGTTTCCTCCATCCATTATCTATATCACCACCACCAAACCACTGTGCCTTATTATGCAACCATATTATTATTTCCCATGTTTTTTTTTCGCTTTCACCACTCTCCCCCAAACCATTTCCCCGTTAAACTTACCTCATTCCAGCCATAACGATTTTTAGCCTGTACAATAGCTTCATAATATGCTCCTGGTACCAGATTTTTTATTGTATACGACATAATGTGTGTTAGCGGTTCCGATACTGGACGATGTTCGGGTGTAAGGATGAAATCATGCCATCTACCGGGTTGTTGGAATGTATCGTTCATCTAAAAGAAGAAGTGGACAAAGGAAAAAAACACACCCACACTCACATATTAAAAAAAAGGAAAATAATCATAAGCACAACAAACAAACGAACGAAAAAAAAAGTTATAGAAAACTGGCACTGCCAGCATACACAAGTATCAATGTTATCGTAATGATAATCTGCTTCATCATTAATGGAAATACGGATAAAAATGATAACGGGCTTATATCCCTATAGCTTCGTTTGCCCTCACAGGATAAAGTCAACGAAAAGGAAATATACTGCGAGGAGTTGTAAACATTTATAGAAAAATGCGAGCGCAACAAAAAACTGTTGAATGCATTCGAGTACGAGAATGTTGCAGCTTTGTACACTGGACTTGTGTACATATATTATGTAGAGATTGTATGTACGCATGTATATCTACTGCACCTACCTATAGGCGGGGTGCTGGTGGAGTTTATTCCTACATATTTTTCTATGTATTTGTATTGTAGTGTCGCCAATGCTCTCATGTGCTATTCATGTGTACCCATGTTGCATGTTTAAATGTTTGTTGTAGTTATATGGAACACCACGTTATGTGTAAGTTTGTTCTTGTATTATTTACTCTTGTATAGTTATTTACAGTGCAATATACGCCTCAAACAAAGTTTAAATAAAATACAAAGCTCTTACAATACAAAATCTCTTATAAACTCATGTATACATTCGTATGAGTTGCATAAATCGCTGGTATTCAATTCATGCATCTATATAGTATTCATTTACTTTGGATTGTATACATGAGTGTGTGTTTGGTTTTATAATGACAAACATGCAGATGCAATGAAAGAGGACGAAAGATTTAAAACCATTTTTAAGTCCAGTACTTAGTGAGAGCTTTAAACTTGTTTATATGGAAAATATAATAGAAACCGCAGCATAACTCTTGTGCGTTAAAAAACTGTAATATATTTTATGTTGGCTATAAATAAATGCACAGTGGTTCCTTTTTGGTTTTTTTTGGAATTAATTCTGTAACTTTTGAACGGATAATACTATCGTGATGAAATTTAAAATAGTTAAAGCTGAGGTGTTTTCGAGATGATTTGGAAATATTCGGCTCCCGAGGTGGTGTGGGGGCCACTGCGTGGCCCTCCAAAGTTGGTCACCTCGGGTGTTTCAAAACTTCAAATGCTTGAGGAATGTGCATTTATGAACCGATTTAAAAGATTTTTTGCATTTAGATAGTGCTTCGAAAAACCTTCAAAAAACATGCTTACATGCACATGTTATCTCATTTAGGTCAAGAGATATTTGAGAAAATAAAAAAAATTGTGTCATTTTTGGACGAGGTTGATTTAGTATTTTTAAGGGTGTGAGCTCAGTTTTTCCTTGATTTTAAAGATATTTATATCGTTAGTTAGCTTATAAAATTCTAAATGAAATTGCTGAAAAAATAATTCAAATATTTTGTTCCAATCAAAAGTTATAAGCATCGCAAGTAAAAGTTTCCAAAAAAAGGCATATTTTTACTGTTTTTTTGCAAAAAGGCGACTACATTCTTTCGTTTCTAAAAAAAATATTTCTTCCGGGAAGTGGCAATTTCTTTATTACTCCTCATAGAAATGTTGCTGCAGATGCATTTAATGCTAAATTTGAATCAGTTCAGCAAAATGGTTCCCCGGCAAGGGAAGTCAAAAATACCCCATTTTTGAAAAAAAAAAATTTTGTTTTTAAAAATTCTCAAATCGCAAAGCGCCAACGAGAAAGCTCATTAAATATTTTTTTGACCACATATGTGGACTAGTTAACCGTAACGTATTTCAACATCCCTGCCATAAACAAAGACAGTGTGGCCATTTTAGTAAAAAATTCGGAATTTTGGAACATATTTTCCCCGTTTTGGGAATTTGGGTAGTTTGTTGTAAGATATGGCAACATATTGTTATTCGTTTTTTTAAGGACAATTTTATGTACATTATTCCAAAATTTCGTTAAGATATTTCAGTCCGTTTGGATTTTATGCTATTTTTCATATAAGATATTATTTCTCCAAAAAATACGTTTTGACCAAATTTTATATTTGACTCAGAATTATGTCCAAAATAAAATGTGCTCTTAACTAATTTTTATAAATTATTAAACTTTATGTAATTTCCTTTCCATAGATATGCAATACTTGTATGTCAAAAGTTTATTTATTCTTTATAATTATAATCAAACTTCACTACCTCCGTAATAAAAGTATATATCGTGAAACACACATATATATGGGGGCTATATCTAAATCTGAACCGATATGCTTAGTTTTGTTACCACATCATAATAGTGTAAAAAAACTAAGATGTGCAAAGTTTTGTTAACACCAGAACAAAAATGTGGTTTTTGGCTACAATAATGTATAAAAGGTTATGCTAATTTGTATGGGAGGTACCAGAAGGGGCGGGGCAAGCGGACCCATTATTTCAGTATATACTACACGCTGTCAAATAATAATACCATCCAAATTTTAGCTTCGTAGAGCCCTCCATCAGGAAGTTAGTGACAATATAGGGGTTTTAGTGAAATAGGTAATTTTGTATGGGAGGTACTTGAGGGGGCGTGGCTATTTCGCCCATTTTCCAACCAACATCGCGACTAGTGAATTTTATGCCACTGGTAAATTTCTATTGAAATTCATTAAGAACTACTCCATTTATCGTCGTAACCATTTACCCAGCCGGCCAGACGGACATAGCTTTATTGGGTTAAGAAGCCCCGAAACTTATTTTTTCTGAAGGAATCTAGGGTCTCAGTTATATACACTGATGGGCTTAACTTCTTCCCGTATAAAATTATATATTCTCTCTTCGATGTTACTGAGATAATACAAATTTTGTTCAAAAGTTGTTAAAAATGGTAATACTAATAATAAAAAGCAGCAAAAACATATGAATATTGCATTAAAAATCTAATTTATAACTTAAAAAATAATTTTGCTTAAAATATTTATGCAATAAGAGAAGTTTTTAGTACACATGAGACTAAAAAATTATTATGGAGTCGTTACTTATAAATAAATCTTACAAGCCCATAGACTCTTTAATTAAGTTATTTATGATTTATAAATCCCTATACACAGGAATGAGAGACTAAATACGAAAAATGTCTCTTATTGCATAAACATATCCAGCAATATTATTTTTAAAGTTATATATTTGATTTTTAATGCAATATTCATATGTTTTTGCTGCTTTTTATTGTTATTATTACCATTTTTAACAAATTTTAAACAAAATTTGTATAATCTCAGTAAAATCGAACAGGGAATATATAATTTTATACGGGAAGAAGTTAAGCCCATCAGTGCATATAACTGAGACCCTAGAGTCCTTCAGAAAAAATAAGTTTCGGGGCTTCTTAACCCAATAAAGCTATGTCCGTCTGGCCGGCTGGGTAAATGGTAACGACGATAAATGGAGTAGTTCTTAATGAATTTCAATAGAAATTTACCAGTGGCATAAAATTCACTAGTCGCGATGTTGGTTGGAAAATGGGCGAAATAGCCACGCCCCCTCAAGTACCTCCCATACAAAATTACTTATTTCACTAAAACCACTATATTGTCACTAACTTCCTGATGGAGGGCTCTACGAAGCTAAAATTTGGATGGTATTATTATTTGACAGCGTGTAGTATATACTGAAATAATGGGTCCGCTTGCCCCGCCCCTTCTGGTACCTCCCATACAAATTAGCATAACCTTTTATACATTATTGTAGGCAAAAACCACATTTTTGTTCTGGTGTTAACAAAACTTTGCACATCTTAGTTTTTTTACACTATTATGATGTGGTAACAAAACTAAGCATATCGGTTCAGATTTAGATATAGCCCCCATATATATGTGTGTTTCACGATATATACTTTTATTACGGAGGTAGTGAAGTTTGATTATAATTATAAAGAATAAATAAACTTTTGACATACAAGTATTGCATATCTATGGAAAGGAAATTACATAAAGTTTAATAATTTATAAAAATTAGTTAAGAGCACATTTTATTTTGGACATAATTCTGAGTCAAATATAAAATTTGGTCAAAACGTATTTTTTGGAGAAATAATATCTTATATGAAAAATAGCATAAAATCCAAACGGACTGAAATATCTTAACGAAATTTTGGAATAATGTACATAAAATTGTCCTTAAAAAAACGAATAACAATATGTTGCCATATCTTACAACAAACTACCCAAATTCCCAAAACGGGGAAAATATGTTCCAAAATTCCGAATTTTTTACTAAAATGGCCACACTGTCTTTGTTTATGGCAGGGATGTTGAAATACGTTACGGTTAACTAGTCCACATATGTGGTCAAAAAAATATATAATGAGCTTTCTCGTTGGCGCTTTGCGATTTGAGAATTTTTAAAAACAAAATTTTTTTATTTCAAAAATGGGGTATTTTTGACTTTCCTTGCCGGGGAACCATTTTGCTAAACTGATTCAAATTTAGCATTAAATGCATCTGCAGCAACATTTCTATGAGGAGTAATAAAGAAATTGCCACTTCCCGGAAGAAATATTTTTTTTAGAAACGAAAGAATGTAGTCGCCTTTTTGCGAAAAAACAGTAAAAATATGCCTTTTTTTGGAAACTTTTACTTGCGATGCTTATAACTTTTGATTGGAACAAAATATTTGAATTATTTTTTCAGCAATTTCATTCAGAATTTTATAAGCTAACTAACGATATAAATATCTTTAAAATCAAGGAAAAACTGAGCTCACACCCTTAAAAATACTAAATCAACCTCGTCCAAAAATGACACAATTTTTTTTATTTTCTCAAATATCTCTTGACCTAAATGAGATAACATGTGCATGTAAGCATGTTTTTTGAAGGTTTTTCGAAGCACTATCTAAATGCAAAAAATCTTTTAAATCGGTTCATAAATGCACATTCCTCAAGCATTTGAAATTTTGAAACACCCGAGGTGACCAACTTTGGAGGGCCACGCAGTGGCCCCCACACCACCTCGGGAGCCGAATATTTCCAAATCATCTCGAAAACACCTCAGCTTTAACTATTTTAAATTTCATCAAGATAGCATTATCCGTTCAAAAGTTACAGAATTAATTCCAAAAAAAACCGAAAAGGAACCACTGTGAAATGTGAAATTAATGCAACCACACACAATTGCAGCTGCTGAATTAAAATTGATGGTATTAGAAAATGCGTGAGACGGATAAAATTAATTACGGTGTATCTAGAGTGGATGATAAACTTGTTAGTTTATGAGACAGTGTTAAAAAAGTAATGAATATAATATGTTTACGAATCAACTATATGAATTATAAAGGTGTAAGACCATTACAATAACTCCAAACATACTTCCGAAACATAGTGTAAATTTTTGGTATAGAACAGTGGTAGACCTAACCGAACGCAATCACACAATAATATGGTGTGTTTGTGCGCGGTAGCACAAGATCCCAGAGGTTAATAAGACAGAGTAACTGTTTAGTAATCCATTACATCAGTATAACATTGTAAGCTAGGATCTAAGTACTTAGAATGTCATGCGTGTGTTATTTAAAATATATCGTCTAATCATTATAACTCCGATTGTAATGACACCTACTGACATCGTCACTTACTTCGTAATCAAGCATATTATCAGGCGGCTCAAAACTCCCCTTCTAAAGTAATTGGAACTAAAATGGCACTTACTGACATCGCCGCTTACATTGTAAGCCAGAGCAAACGGATTAAACGGCATTTGACACTTCTATGCTAAATTTAGGGAGTTATAAAACCACTTACTTACAATTTAACTTATAATGTAATTGCTATTGCAATGGAACCTACCAGCATCGCCACTTACTTTGTAAGTGTCATCAAGCTCTTTAAAACGCCGCTTATAACGTAATTGCAAACGAAATGACACTTAATGACATCGTCGCTTACTTTGTATGCGAGGGCGCGCCGATAAAACAGTCTATGAAAACCCTAAATATAGCTGACATCACCCATTACATAATGGGTATTTTTACCGCTGGGATGCGTCAGCGCTGTCCACTTGTAAATGCCTTGCCCTCCCAACAATAGTGTTCTCATGATCTCCTTACAATCGTTGAACATCCCAGCTGTAAAAATACCCATTACTTAATCGTTGATATCACCTATATCTTGTAGCAATCAGTGACTTGTTTTCTAGCTCATATTCCTGCTATAATTTAGCATATGAGTGTCATTGCCTTTTAATCATTGCGCTCTCGCTTACAAAGTAAGCGACGATTTCAGTAAGTGACATATCAGTTAAAAATACGTTAAAAGAGGAGTTTTTAGTGAGCTTAATAACACACTTGATTACGAAGTAAGTTACGATGTCAGTAGGTGCCATTCCCATCGGGGTTTTAGTGAGTGGACGATATATTTTACCTAACACACGTGTGACGTTCTAAGTACTTAGATCGCTCGCTTACAATGTCATACTGATGTCATGCATTACTAAATAGATATTTCGTTTCATTTATCGTTGGAATTCCCAAGATATGCGACACACAATGTAATTTTGTATAGACCTTTAGCATGTGCTTAGCATTACATATTTACTTAGGTATAGGCTATGTAGCTACGAGTAGGAGGGTATATATCATTTGATACAACCTAAAAATTTAACACATAGAAAGAAACGCTTTAGTACCTAGGCTTCTTTGAACTAAAAACGATTCATTACCTGTTAAGTCGTTTGACCCATGTCCGTCTGTCTGTCTGGGCGGCTGGTACGCATAATAACTTCGAAATATTTGTCAATATTTTCCCAAAACTATTTACAGGATAGCATATAGGCTACATGACCACGCCACTTCTGGTACCTCCAATGCAAATGTACCATTCCGCCCACATTAGAAATTGAGTAATAATATCATTAAGCCCAAAGGAATCGTACCTAAATTCTGTATTTAGTATAGCCAGATCAGGATAAAGTAGTCTAGCCACGTCCCTTCTGGAAGTCTAGTCACGCCCTTCTGGTAACTTCCATACTAATGTGTCACCCGCCCACTTTAGAAATCGAGTAATAATATCAATACACCCAACAGGATCGTACCCACATTTAATTGTGCTATAACAGGATAAAGTTTTGAACAAAAATTGGAAGTCTAGCCACGCCCCTTCTGGTACCGCTCATACAAATGTACCTTTCCGCCCGCTTTAGAGATGGAGTAATAATATCAATAACTCCAACGTGATCGTACCCAAATTCTGTATTTTGTAAAGCTATAGCAGGATAGAGTTTTGTAGAAAAAAACTGGAAGTCTAGCCACGCCCCATCCGTACCTCCGATACCTATCTGGTACCGCCCACTTTAGAAATCGGTGAATATTATTTATAGAACTCACGCGATCGTGCCCATATTCAGTATGTAGTAAAGCTCAAGCTGGATAAAGTTTTTGAGAAAAAAAATCTTTAAGTCTTGTCAGGCCCCAACTGGTACCTTCTTTTCCCATCTGGTACCGCCCACTTTAGAAATCGATTAATAGTATTAATACAACCAAAGCGATCGTGCCCAAATGCTGTATTTTGTTTAGCTATAACAGGATAAAGTATTGGAGAACAAATTAGATCTGTATTCCCGCCTCTTCTGGTAACTCCCATACAAATTTACCATTCCGCCCATTTTAGAAAGGGAATATTAATATGAATAATATCAATAAAAGATAAAACAGAATAAAGTTTTGGAGAAAAAATTTGAAGCCTAGCTACGCTCCTTCTGGTACCTCCCATACAAATGTACCACTCCGTCCACTTTAGAAATAAATCAATATACTAGAAAATTTTATGTTGTACTGAGGGTGAGGGTATATGTTAGTTGGTTTTCCCGATTGAAACTTTCTTACTGGTTTTATTTGGCCAAAATGTGCTTTCAATTTGCCTTCAAGTACTTTGATTGTAAGAAAAAGTACTTGCAATGTCTACATTTTATACACTTCATCACGCGAACAAACGAAGTGAAGGGTATATTAATATTGTTCATCCGTTTGTACCGCCCATAAAGAGGCGTGTCCGTCTGTCCTCGCAATTACAGCCGCAGTTTAAGAGATAACAAGCTGATTTTGGAACCCAAACTTACATTTTCAAAGCGGGGGCTAAGATGAGCTGTCCCAGCGATTAGAGCCGTAGTTTAGGAGCTATATTGGTGGAATTTGGAAGATGAGCTTATATCCTTAAAGCGGAGGCTCAGTTCTATGATGAGCCCGATCGGTCAAAAATTGTCCCCACCTCTCATTCAAATTGTTCTTTTTGGGGGTTGTCCCAGCTATTAGAGCCGTAGGTTAAGAGCTATCGAGCTAAAATCTTGTATGGAAGTTTCTATCCTCTAAGTGAAGGTTGAGTTCTAAGATGAGCAAGATATACCAACAGCAACTATACCAACCTCTCACACAAACTTATTGGGGGCGTCCATCTATATGTGCCCCGAGTGCAGCCGTATTTAAAGAGCTATCGAGCTTTAATTGCATGTTAGAAGCTTAAAGTAACGTCCACCTATCATACAGACTTCCCTTTTTTGGGGTTCAAAATTTAATAAAATGATGGTTAGAACACGCGACTACCAGTCATTTTAAAAAAAGAAAAAATTGCCTTTCATTGTCGGCTCCCTTCGAATGTTGTCGACAGCAACTTCGCTGTATCAATCGGCATATCTAGTAAGACCTTCTCAAACAGTGACGTTCGCATTCGTCGATAAGCAAGTAGGTGCCGTTAGTTGTGAATCTAAAAATGTACTTTATTCGGCCAAAAAGTACCTATGTTGTGTATAAAAACTCATTTTTTCTCCAATTTTTTAATACTTCTTTTACACTTATTCTGCTTATTTTACTACTTTTTGGCAAAGGCAAGTTGCAAAACTACGTTCGTACAACATTTTCATATCATTCCATAGTGGTATGAGAATATTTATTATATATCACATTATCAATTCGTTGAAACTTCCAACCATAGTTAGTTTACTGCATAACTATATTCATACAACAATTTTAACAATTTCATTTTATTCATCGCCACTCAACAACATCCCCATTAATTTCCAGACTTCTGTGAAAAAGCATATTTACTTTGTGTTTATGTTTAATTAATTGCAAAAATATGTATTTATCTCCTGTTGCAGTTTTTCCAACATATTTAAAATAAAACATCATTAACGTTTGTGCAAAATAATGAATGGTAAATCACGAGCACCATAGAACCATAGATAAGCGTGCAATAGATTATCATGCGATAATGTCTGGCAAAGGATGTGTTGAGGGGGAAGGGGCCATATCCTTTATTTGCTACTAGATAGAATGCACTGTAATCAAGTACTGCGCGTTCGTTCTGCACATAACCATCGCACAGCACACTGTCATCGTGAACGAATATTATTTCCAATGCAAACATTAATTGAAGGAAACCCAATTAGAAAAAAAATATTCGCTGAATTAATGTAAACACAAACATGAACATTTCTTTTTTTTCTCGTTTTCTTCATCGTTTTTGTTCGAACGAACTCTTTGTAATCATAGGTTTTTGCCATAGAAAACCCATAGAATCATTAGCGTAATGAGTGCGATTGAGAATATCACAAATCAAATTGTAAACCTAATTGGATGATATCACAAATGTAATTACTGGGAATTGAGGGAAAAGTAAACTAAATTGTAAAATACAACGGGCAAAGAGTGTTTGGTTGAGAGGGCACAACCGGCTGGCTAGCTGATGGTGATGAACGCCAGTGATGGAGAACACACAGAGTCAACAGCAAATGTAAACAGATTGCAATGTTATTTTTTTTAATGAGTTGTAACTAAATTAATTAATATCAAAATGCATGATGTAGATAAACGGATAGTTGTATAATTACATAGATAAACCAATCGATGAGTTATTATGCTGAGATGAGGACAGAGCTTTGTTTTCAACTCGTAACGTCATGATTTCGAGTCGATTCATCTTAATGTTTGATTTTGTTCGATTTATGTTAAAATAATTATGGAAGAGTTCTTGGAATCATTTTAATGAATGACTATTGCAGTGTCTTTCATTAATTTTAGTTGGATTATAATTAATAGGAAAGCAGATGAATAAAAGTGTATGCGTGTAATGTAGAAATAAATGGAGATGATGTTTTATTAAAATATTATATAGCGAACGTTATGTAAGAGGGCCATATAATAAAATAAAATACATCTAAACTGTTACAAATATGAAAAATGAGGGATTTTATAATTTGAGTTTCTGAGTGCTATTTAAAAGGGAATAACCAGAAACCCTCTGTGAAGGTCCCCAAACACCTCTCAGCATCTTGCCTTAAATCCTGCCAATGCCACTGGACAATCATTCAGTCCATTTGCGAAGTAAACCTAACGTCGCAAACTTTACCGATGACAAGAAATTTATTATAACTACTTGCCTAAACAGTTTGATGAGAACAATGCATTTTTGATATATCAAGTAAGCGTCCATTGACCCATTTTTTGAAAGCGCAATATCTGGAGTATCGTTTCACTAATCGCCTTGACAATTTGTGTGGATGAATTTGATACCAAAATTCCAACAAAAACTGGGCGGGGTCGCATCAGTGGGCGTAGCTTACATCTTGAAATTGTAAAAGTCTATATCTCATAAACTATCAGAGGTATGAAGATGATATTTGGTATATATGTTGTACGTGCAGTTATAATCACAGTCAGGGTGGAAGAGGGCGGTACCACGCCTTCTTTTCAAAAATTGCTCTAACAGCTTTTCTAATAGAACGATTGATATGAAAAATTGACAAAGTGGCACGGATGACCTGTTGATAGTCCCCTGCTGTAATTGGTTGGGATTAAATAAAGGGGCATGGCACCGCCCACACAACATGAATGGTGTTAAAACTGGTTATTTGTACTATAAATATATTTTATTAAACTTTGATCGGTAAAAAAGGGGAGTTTAAAGTTTGTATCATCTTAGTAAATCTTGGTAAATCAACAACTGACCAGATATTCACACTTTGCAAAACCTGGAAAAGCCCCAAGAGAAATAGATCGACACGTACCATCGACTATAATGTTGACAGCCCGATACATCAGAAATTACTCGAAGCCATGGCTGAGTTTGGTATTCCAGCGAAGATGAAATCTCTCTGCGGAATGACACTGACTGACACGAAGTCTTCAGTGAAGATTGACAAGGACCTTACGGAGCCATTCTGTACCAGACGAGGCCTAAAACAAGTCGACGGCCTATGGTGTGACCTCTTCAATATAGTGATGGAGATGATAGTGAGGAAAGCTGCAGTAAGCACGAGTGGCACGATATTCAACATAAGCCACAAAAGCTACTCGCGTACGCCGATGACTTAGACATCATCGGTCGAAAACTGCGGGATGTGACTGCAGCTTTCTCAGGTATACAGAAGGAATCAGCGAAAATGGGTCTAATGGTGAACGAGTGCAAAACGAAGTTATAAGTTTCAACGAACAAAGAATCAACTCGTTTGGGAAACTGCGTGAACGTTTACAACTATAATTTCGAGGTGGTAGATAATTTTATGTATCTAGGCTCCGCCATTAACAATATCCGGAGAAGAATCCTGCTTGCTAATAAATGCTAATAAGGGCTTAGCAAGCGAATTAATGACAAAGCCCTCTCTCGACTTGAAAAAATCCAGCTATACCAGATACTGGTTCTACCTGTGTTGGTGTACGGTTCGGAATCCTGGGTTATGACACAAGCCGATGAATCGGTTCTGAGAGTATTCGAGGGGAAAATACTCCGTTAAATATATGGGCCCATTATCGTTAACGGATAGTATCGGCGTCGTATGAATCATAAGCTGTACACTGACATTGATGTGGTCAGACGCATTAAGGTGCAGCGGTTGCCTTAGCTAGGTCATGTACGCATGGACGAAAAGTCTTCGACAATGAACTCAAGGGACGGCGACCATAACTTCGTTGGAAAGACCAGGTTACTGAGAACCTTAGAGAACTTGGTGTGACTAACTGGAGAAGAAGCGCAGAAGATCGAGGCGCTTATAATATTTTTCTACGTAAGATTCTAATGGGATTGCAAAGAAGTGCCAGCTAAGTAAGTAAGTAAGTATGTTTAGTTTAGAACTGAAACTCCGTTTAAAATATGGAAGTTTGAATACTAAGTTTAAGCTCGGTAGCTCTTAAACTACGGCACTCGAAGAGGCAGAAAGACGGACATCCCCAAATAGGGAGAGTTTGTATGAAATTGTGGTGTAGTTTGTGTCCGATAATGTTCATCTTAGAACATAACATCCGCTTAGAAGATACAAGCTTGTATGCCAAATTTCTGCTCAATAGCTCTTAAGTGGGCGGAGTGGTACATTTGTGTGGGAGGTACTAGAAGAGGCGTGGCTAACCTTTCATTTTTTTCTGCAAAACTTTATCATGTTATAGTTTTACTAAATGCAGATTTTGGGTAGGATCGCGTTGGATGTATTGATGTTATTACGCCATCTCTGATGTGGGCGAAAAGATACAGTTGTATGGGAGGTACCAGAAGGGGCGTGTCTAGACTTCAAATTTTTTTTCCAAAACTTAATCCTGTTAAAGCTATACTAAATACAGAATTTGGGTACGATACCGTTGGATGTAGTGATATTATTACTCGATTTCGAAAGTGGGCGGAATGATGTATTTGTATGGGAGGCACCAGAACGGGAGGAGCCATGTAGCCCATTTGCAGTACCGTAAGTAGTTTTGGGGAAATATCAACTCATGCTAAATTTCTAAACATCAGCCGGACAGACAGACTGACGGACATGACTCAAACGACTTAAAAAGTCATGCATCGAATTTGGTTCAAATAAACCTAGGTTCTAAAGTGACTCATTCTTTGTGATACACTTTTGGGTCGTATCAAATGATATATACCATCCTATCCGTAGGGTGAGGGTATAATTAATATATCCTTCACTACATTCAAGCGCGTGGTGAAGGATATACAAATTTGACATTTTAGGAAGCACTTACAACGTTCTTCCACTGACTAACATTTTCTAAGTGCTTTTTGAGATAATTTGCATAAATTCGGCTGATTTTGTGCTTGAGCGATACTTGGGGATCATGTAAACCGTAACCTGCAAACAACAGGTTTTTCAGAAAATGGCTTTTGAAACGTTATTCGCGGCTATGAAAACAGTTTGTTTTTAATATTTTGTATTCATATATGAAACTTAAGAAACTGGAAGGTTTATTCAACTTCTTCTTTTATGTTTGTGCGAATTCTCAGTTTTCAGTTAGTACCATTAGAGACCCTTTAGTACCCCCATACAAAATTACCATATGTCCAGAGATATTGAATTGAAAATTTTACATTTGTTAGCGAATTCATTCACACTTTTTACTCTGTGTTAGCCTTTCTACAGTTAAACTACATATCTGAAAACGTTTGACCGACCGAAATCCTGTCTCCGTTTATGCTCCACAAGTATAAATAATACATAAGCAATTTCCTTAAAAATGGTTTAGTTTCAATAATTTGAGACTTAAACAATATCAAACATAGCGTGAGGTATTTACAGGTCCGTTTACTAGACTGAAATTTCGGTACTGGTTAAACGTCACTCGATTTAAAATGAGTACCATTCGCACTACTCATTTTATTTTATATTGAACCGGATCAATATTTTCTTTATGATGTAAAAGGCAAAACACTGCACATATAACTTCCCAAAATTTGTTAATGAAAATTACAGAGAAAAAAAATGGCCAACAGATTATCGCTTTACATTATTCAGTTAAAATTTAATCAGTCCCCTGACGAATGGCTAAATATTGAATAAATCTGGACATTACTCTTTTTTTTAAGGTATTAATATGAATGACCAAAAAACAAGTCCACATATTTATTGAAAATATATAACAAAAACAACGTACAAAAAAATACACGAAATGTAATACATGAAACTCCTGTTTTATGTTAAGATTTTATTTAACCAGAACGGATGTTAAGCAATAAATATTTATGTGGTACCACACACACAGCAATAAAAGTAACAAAAACTTATATAGTTTTTTAGTATTTTTAGTATAAACAGTATATATACATATTGATATACATACATACATCTATATATGTAACGAACTTACCAGCACACGTCTATACAGTAGACGAACTTCCTCCAATGGTGGATAACTGTCAATTTTCCATGTAAGATTATAACTGTCCGATGAGCGACCCCATTTGGGTGAATAGAATTCAGCGGGTCCTGGACGTCCCGATAGTTCCATGTATTTGCGCGAACGACCCAAAGTGTTGTCGGCAACACAGCTGCAAGTAGAAATTGTAAATGATGTTTTGGATTTTTTTTGGTGAGTTATAAAAATTTTAATTGATATTAGGTTTTATTTGTTGTTGGTGTTGTTGTCAGTTTTTTTTTTTGCTAACGGCAAATTGTAGTGTGTGTGTGTGTTCGTTCACATTGAGTTTGGTGTTGTTGGTGTTGTATCTAGTTGGAATTGAATCTAGTTCCCAGCGGCGGAATTTGAGAGGCCTTCCTCATATAATGCATGCAGTAGTCATTATTTGGGAATAACATTTCAAATAAGGAATACAGAACGCATGATTTTTCATCAGATTTAGGCATTTTATGGACTGATCTGCCAAAGACATGTAAAAAGAAGGCAGAGGGATTTCATACACATCCCCTCCCGCTTCCAAATAACAGGGGAATTGTTAATACGTTTTTTTTTTCAACTTTTATGAAGGCCTGCCAGAGGCCTTTGAAAAGAAGGCAGAGGGATTTCATACACATACCCTCTCGCTTCCAAATATGTATAAGGGGTATTGAATGTCTTCCAAATGGAAAAAATTCTTAATTTCCGTGGAAGGGGTTTTTTTAAACAGTGTATCATTAGTTTCAACCACACAATTCGAATGCATCTTCATAGGCTAGACAGTAGCATGGCTGACTAACAATCACGAGGTAGTGGGTTCAAACTCCAGCAATGTTTACTGTCGTTGGAAAAAATGTAAGTATAGAGAAAAATATATATAAGTGAGAAATACTAAAAATAACCGGTGCGCTCTCAAAAAACTAAATAATTTGAGGGTGCACTGTATAGTTTTTGTTGTACTTGCAAGTCGTTATTTTTTCATGTGTATGCAGGCCTTCCATAATGGCTTCTTATAGAAAGCTTCCATAGGGCCCCTTTATAGAAAGTTTCCATGAGGCCTTCTTATAGAAAGCATCCATAAGGCCTTCTTATGGAAACCGGCGACGGAAGGCCTTATTTTCCAATGTCACGCAATGTAAAAAAGAAAGGAAGAAAGAAGGCCAAGGAAGGCATACCGGATCCAAAAGAAGGCCTTCAAACTCATGAACGAAGGCCTTCCTTCTCTTGATTTCCGCCGCTGGGTTGATGTTATTTGGCTACATGTGGGTGTGTTTGTGTGTGTCATTTATACACTCATTACATTTTATGTAATTGTAAATAAATGTATATATGTATGAAGGGTATATCTGGAAGCCGACAGTGGTTTGTTAAATGTGAAAAGATTTAATTTTCGTGATATTTAAAGACAAACTGTACTAGTAACAAATTGTGAAGAAACATATGACCGTAGCCCGGGCCATGATGTTAAAATCGTGCTGGGAGATTTGTATGTCAAAATATGCCGGGAGAATGTCTTTAGCCCAACAGTCGGAAAATTTAGCCTGCAAAGCGACACATCGCCAAACGGAATCAGACTGATTGATTTCTCTGCAGGCAATGTGGATATCTCCCGATCAAGTTACTTGAAACCAAATAGATCACGTGGTAATCGATGGAATGCACGCGTACGTGTGATCAGGGGTGCGAACATCAACTCGGATCACCACCTCACTGCAGTGAAGGTGTGTACTAGGCTTAGCAGGGCGAAAAACCTGCGTAACCGGGCACAGGGGAAGCTGGACATAGCTAAGCTGCAGACCGCGGAGATATCCAACGACTACTCCAACCACCTATTTCAATTGCTACGGAATACTCCAACCCTTGATAATATTATCTCGCAGTGGCAATATAAAGCCGACTTCATAGAACGGACTGCGAGAAGCGTGGGGTGTGTGAAGCCCTTAAACGATAATGAATGCCGCATCAATGTCGATGACGAATGCCGCCACACGAACTCTTTATGAAAAGTACAGAAAGAAAAGGTGGGAGGAGACTCGAGCCTTCGGGCGTAAAAAACCGACAGCTGAAGAAGCAGAGTAATGTGTGCATTGAAGAATACAGAAGCAGAAGTGAAGCCCGATAATTCTACGAGATGATAAATGGTAGGGTATATGGAACAGGTCATCCCTAATGTAAAGACAAGGATGGTCATTTCGTTATTGACTCTGAGAGCATACTAAGAACAAGAAAAGATCACTTCTGAAGCTTATTGATGTTTAAAATTTCAGTTGCTGAAGACTGTGTATCATTTGGATGCGATAACCTCGAGTGTCTCCCTCCAAACCAAGGTGAGATAAATACTGTCATATCCCTCATAGAGAATATTTGGCTTCAGGAGAGCATGCCAGAGGATTGGAATCTCAGTATGGTATGTTCTTTTTACAAAAAAAAAGTGACCGTAGTGAGTGTAAAAACTACAGTGGATTAAGCCTCTTACCGATTGCGTATATGGTCCTCTCTAACATACTGTGTGAACGTCTAAAGCCAATTGTGGAAAACCTGATTAGACCCTATCAGTGCGGCTTTAGACCAGGCAAATCAGATATTTAGACTACGGCAGATACTTTAGAAAAACCATAAGAAGCAAATAGACACATACCACCTCTTTGTCGATTACAAAGCTTCCATCGATAGTTCCATCAGGCATCAACTATACGAAGCTTTGTCTGAGTTCTGTATTCCTGCGAAGATAATTCGTCTCTGTCGGTGTACCCTTACGTATACCAAATCCTCTGTTCGGATTGACAAGGATCCAACTGCCCTACTCGATATGACGAGAGGTCTTAGACAGTTAGATGGTTTGTCATGCATACTCTTCAATGTAGTGATGGAGACGGTGTGAAGGAAAGCAGCGGGAAACATGTCTGGCACCATATTAAATAAGAGACACATGCTGCTCGCATATTTCGATGATATCGACATTATTGATCAGACGATGCGAGACTTAACAGCTGTCTCCTCATCAGTGAAACGGAAGTAAGCGAAAATGGGTTTGGCAGTAAATGAGGACAAGACAAGACAAAATGGTATCATTGAACAAAGTGTCCTCCCATGGGGCACGCAGCTCGAACATTGAGAACTATTGCTTTGAGGTAGTGGATGAATTCATCTATATCGAATCCGCCATGAACATGTACAACAGTGTCAGGCTAGAAATAAAATGGACAATTGTGCTCGCCAACAGGTGTTTCGTTGGGCTACGCGAGCACTCCATAAACACCACCCTATCTCCAACCACCATAGTCAAACTGTACTGGGAACTAATTTTAACGGTCTTGCTCCTCCGAATCTTGGGTGCTTACACAGGCGGATACAGCACGTCTAAACGGCGAGTTAAGGATTCGGATGTACCATAAAATGTATGATTTATACCACGACATTGATGTGGTCAAGAGAATCAAAGTGCAACGATTACGCTGGCTACGCCATGTCGTGAGGATGGATGAGGAAACTACAGCGCGATAGGTATTATATCAAGACCTTTAAAGACGGGGTAAAAGATGGAGACCCCAACTACGTTGGTAAGACCAGGTAAAAATATCTCTGACGCTTCTTGGTAGGACTGATTGGAGGTGGTGCGCACAAGAACGAAGCGAATGGAAATCTTTAATCATTTCGGCCACTGACTTAGACACTAAGATATAAATATATATGTTGTACAGTGGTTTTTGAGGCTAATAATAATAATAAGGTACCGCACTCATTTTGTTAGCTAAAGTGTGTGATTCTAGACTAAGACTTATCAAAATCAGTTTATTAGTTATTAAGTTCTTTCGTGACAAACTTATTCATATAACCAATTTCTTAATTAGTAACACACATATAACATTTCGTTAATCCTAAACTATTTATATTTCATCCTACATAGAAACTAAAAAAGTCACAAATATATCCTCTTTATGATATAAGTATAGAAGATATAGATAACATAAAATCGTTGGTGGTAAACATCTATACTCCTACAACCACTGTGCTTAATATACTTGATTGCTTATATGTATTTAGTTTAGTCACTGCTCTGTACATATGAGTACTCGCCAAACCTATTTGGGTGTTTGTGTTCATACAACTTTATACTCCATTTTTGTTGTTGTTTGGGTATTTGTATTTATTTTAGTATATTGCTGAACTATATAAGCAAGCATTTCACTTGTATTACTGGCTGTATTTGAGTTGTAGCTTGCAGTTTATTTCATATTACATATGAAATGGAAACATAGCCATTACCAGTACAAAGGTCATTTTGTAGTTATTTTTATGGTTTTACGACAATGCTAGTTTTTGTTGGCAACATTTTGTTTATTTTCTTTTTCATTTTTTTTATTGTAGTTTTTTTGATATACTGTAAATAACGAAATTTACAAAATTATCGGATTTCACAGAGATTACACTGATGTTGAATAATAGATAAGATATGTGATAAATAATTTTCCATTTAGTAATTTAGTCTGTTGGTTTTTTGTTCAAGGGATTTTATTAGTGGCAATCAACAACAAAAACTGCAGGCGAAGGATGATCATCAGGACAAAGAATATAAGTTAACAACTTAAAATTATAGAATAATTTTAGACTGAAAATTGCAGTAAAGCACTAAAGATATTAACGTTTATTCCTTTGAGTTGTAGAATTTAAATACTACTGCCTCTGTAAACACATACATGTATGAAAAACTAAATTGCTATACAAATATTTCACACACTGAAATTTCTCCCATAAAGTTCAATGTCCAGACATTTGTAATTTCCTAACATCCGAAATTGTACAAAATTGCCTAGCAAATAAAATAGCTTAACGTAATTTGTTGTTTAGTATTCATTAAATTAACTCTGGGACGGCTGCAACATATCAAAAAAAAAACTGCCAGACAAACAGACAGACGTTACCAATTTCCTTTTAATTTCGCATAAAACGTAACTCAACCGATTACTGCAGACACACACACTCGCACTCGCACACAAACACCAACTGTTGCCAGTCATGAACAAGAGAACTTCACTGACAACGTTAGGGCTAACTACGATGTCCTGACTGACGAGATGACAACTCACAAACATGTCAATATAACTAAACAAACAAATCTATAGGAATATTTCCCCATGGTGTTTGTCTTTGGAATTGGCCAAAAACGAACGGAAAATAACCACGAGGTATATTCACTCATGACATGTGTACGATTGTCAAGCTAGCAAAAGAGAGGGGGGAGTTGAACGTGCAAACTTTTTCGACGGATATATTTGCTAAGTATATGTAAGAAGAATTGTGTATCCAGCTAATCCCGTTTTCAATGTTAAACAACCGATACAAATGGCAAGATATACTAAATATATATAAAAAGAAAGAACAAATATAAAAAGAAATAAGATAACAAAATAAAACAACGTCGAAAAAAAACAGCTAAAGTTGGATCTACTTTGAAGACACTGACGAAATCATGTACAGCACGGAAAGGTGAGTTTTCTTTATCAACTTAAAATACGAGGTAATGCAGATATATTCAGGGGTAAAATTGAAATAGCTCAGGCTATTAGTTAAATTATACTAAGTTACATAAAAAGTGAACTTCATATAATTGTAAGTTTTTTATCTATTTTATACTAATTTAACTGTGGAACATTTTGGGGGTCATTTTCTGGGGAGTGGGAAATTTCAAGTCAGGGTGAAGGTACTAGGCCAATGTAGTAAAACCTCCATGACTTGATACAGACATTTCAGGGGTACCGACCTTTACTGTTTGTTTGGACCTACCCAACGACTTTGTTTATATTTGTGTATGTTATATTTGTGTAGGATCCACAATCAATGGATACGAACAACATTTTCAATGAATGAGAAAAAGATCGCCATAGTCTCTAAGTGCCTAACCTACATCAACCAGAAAAAAGCAGACGGGCACGGCTTCAGAGAATTCACCGATCGCATAATCAATGATCTTCTTGCTCCTACCAACATCCACTAAGCAGATAACAAATTCCGCCATACAGTCATTGCAGCAGCAGCCCGTTTTATACTTGCGTGAACACCATCTGTAGTGTGACCGCACTTCCCTGCAGAGGCAGCGAGGCTTGCGGATGAAAGCGATGACATCCCAAGCGCCAACCCTGACTATCCACTTATTGTCGAGCTTAACCTTGGACCGGCCGTGGCATAGTGGTTAGAACACGCGACTACCATGCGGCAGATCACAGGTTCAAGCCCTGGCTCCAGTCATCTTTCAAAAAAAGAAAAAAATTCTTTCATTGTCGGCTCCCTTCGAATGTTGTCGACAGCAACTTCACAGTATTAGTGTCGAGTCAACCTGTTAATTCACAACAACGCGAGAAGCTATCGCATACCTCATTCATGGGGTGTAAAGTGCAATTAAGTTCATATCAGCAGGTTGCTTCATAAGGAAAAGCAGAGAAAATAGATCAACTGAAAAACTACAACCAGAGCTCAGGAGTGGGTAAGTTGTGGACCACAGTTCGGTCTCTCTCCAACCCGACGAAGAAGGATTACAGGGTTGAAGTTTGCTAATACCGCGATTTTCGACCCAGTTAGGTGCTCGCGTGCATTTTGCCGGCTGTTTATTGGGCACACAGAGAGATACAAGGCTAAACGATGTGCTGATCGCAAACTTCACGACCTTCCTGCCTCGAACACACCACAACCTAACACCCCTTCTGAAATCTCAGAGGCCATAAATGCAGCCAAACCATCCAAGGCGATTGGACCCGACGGCATATCGATGCTGATGCTAAAATACGAGCTGGGAGTCGAGTACCTGACAATGGTTTTCTACCTAACTATGAGTTGCCTAATAATACCATAAGCCTGGAAAAAGGAAGGACGCGACTGAGGTACAATTATACAGGCCGATTTCCTTCTTGTCAGCAGTGGCGAAGACTCTAAAGGCACTCCTCCTCCCCCAGCTGTCTAGCCACCTAGCAGCAGCTCCTCATCAGCAAGGATTCCTCAAAATGAATAGTACCACTACTGCATTACCTGCCATAGCGACTAAGAACTGGAATCAGAGATGCTCTGTGAAAGGACACTCATAGTGGCACTGGATTTGTCGAAGGCGTTTCACTAAGTCAGCCACACCACGCAACTTGCAGTCCACCATGACCAATAATTTGAAGAGATGAAGCGTGAACTACTTGAGTGGTCGTAAATCGTTCGTGGAGTTTAGAGACAAGAGCGCAAAACAACGTAGAGTTAAACAAGGAGTACCACAGGGCGGTACTGTTTAACTTTAACCTATCTAACTCCCCACACCTCCTCAATGTGTAAATGTACGTCAACAATACTCTTCGCCACGTGGACGAAGGAGGTAAACCTAAATTTAGGCGTCGCACAGTGGGGTATGGGACCCCCAAAACAGAGGTTAATTCAAAAATGAAAATTGCGATTTCCAATTTAAGTTTTGTACTCAATAATTCTACACATGATACTGATTTAATAGATACTAGAATCAATTGCATATGTTGTTTATTTATAGTTCTAGGCTCTCTCAAACTTTGGAAATTTTTTCGACTTTTCTACGTGTTAGCGAAAAGTGAAATTTCGATATTTTGAAATTAAAGTTTTTGCCTTTTAGTCATTTCAAATCCGAATTATTGTTATGGATCATTCAAAGCCAGCTATTGAAGAACAGAAATAACAATTAGTTGAATAGAATAAATATGTTTAATTATTTTTAACTATTTTTGAAAAGATTGTCTAAATTTAAGGTATTTTTGAAATGTATTTAGATTTTTAAAATGGTTCCGGGTGAAACCCTGTTGAAAAGTTAACATAATTTCAAATTTTAACATCTGTACTTACAAAATCAATAAAAACATTTTGCGCGTTTTTGCGCCAATTTGTTTTATTAAATAAATTGTGTTGTTAGACACTCCTGCGAAAACTGTGGAAAATTTGTTTGGTTTGATTTGGCCTCATTTTCTTTGTTTTTGCTGTATTGCAATTTGTTGCTAAGTATTAACTTTTTATTAAACCCTACGTAAGGCAATATATTCGTATTTGCCTTGATAATATTCAAATTGAAAATATGGTTAAATGACATTATTTCACAACATCTCTAGATTTTATAGCAGTAACAGCAAATTTTTTCAAAACGTTAAAATATCAACATATTTGGGAAAATTAATTCAGAAATGATTAATAACAAGCACTAAAACTAGTTGTTCATGCAAAATTCAGAGTAATACCTTCTAACTAGTACAAGTTTCTTTTATAAAATGTGATTCATTTCAAGGCTTGTTTTGTAAATGGTTTTATTTACAAAACACGAGTGACTGATTGCGAACCGTTGTTTGACTAGTATTTCATATTGTTTGACATTTTGTCATGAAATAACTGAAATGGAAGCAGCTACTCCAACAATTATTTTTTTGAAAAAAAATTTTTTCGAGCCTTTCGTTCAACAAGTAGTGTGCATAATAGACCTATTGTCAATATCATACTCAAATTTTAGCCTTAGTGTACGTTATTGGATAATACGCAACCAAAAATACCACTTTCATCCGACATAGAGGAGAATGTTGCGCCAGTAGGGAAGGCCTTTACTAAAGGAACCTACCAGTAGATTAGACTGCGTGAGCATTCTGTGCACGCTTGGTATTAAATATGCAACAACTTTAAATGACGCTGTAATGATGAGTTTCCATTGGCGGTTCTTTCCTTTCCCAACGCCCCCGCCCACCCCGCCGATATTGCTCTATGCAGATATTTATTCAAATGTATATAGCTTTTTGGTCGACCCTGTTTATAAATACATAAGTATGTATACATATGTACATTAGGGTAATAACTTTTTTTGGACAACATTTTCCCCAGGGCTTTTCGAATGGCAAATATTGTATTAATGATAAAAAAAAACTATTTCAGTTCAATTTGCTAAAAAAAACCTTACGCACCGACAGCGATTTCTAAAATGCCTTTAATATATGTTTTTTTTAATTTTTTTTTTAATAATATAACAATTTTTTTTTAAATATGGTTTATACATATGTAAGTATGTAAACACATATTAACAATAAATGATTTAAAGAAGGTATTGTAAGATATAAACTTTAGGTTCAAAATACGCGATATTTTACAAAGCGGATAGATATCTTGTACTATTTTTATTTCATAAAATTTTTTTTTAAACTTTGTACTTTAACGCGTTTGTTGCGTAACCTTTTTTAACAATAGCGAAAAACTAAAAACGCAGTTCTTAATATTTTTCCATGCCCTACACGATTTTGTCTGGGGAGATTTGATATTTGCAAAAAATGCAAAAAGTTATTACCCTAATGTACATAAGCATTTATATATATTTTAAACAGTTAAAATATAAGTCTATATCAAATTTCAAAGATATCGGATACAAACCGCAGCTTTTATAAAGGTTTGATTCTACTACATTATATATACATATAAGTAATTTATTAAAAACTTCAAACCAATCGATCTTATAGCAAAAGGATCATCAGTGCTAAATTTGGCAAAGATCGGACGCTTCCTTGAATTAATCTCCGTTTTGAGTGTTCTTACAAATGTCGTCCAAATTCCGTCTGTGAACCATCCCAAAAATTTTGGGTCACCTTTAACAGCCTGTTTACCTTCTCAGCTCACGCCACTACAATTATGCACAAACTGCGAAGCAGGAACAAGGTCCTCAAAGCGCTAGCCTGCAGCACTTGCGGAAAAACCTTGTTGGCTACCTACAAAACAATTGGCCGCCCAGTGTGGTCTCCTCTGATTAGTGATACCCAGTGGAGAAATATCCAAAGATGAAAAATGCCGCCCTAAACACTGTAACGGGCTACATGCAGATAACCTCGGAACCCCATATACATGAGAAAACGAAGGTACTGCCTGTCAAGGAACATAATGTCATGTTGACCAAACAGTTGCTCCTGGGATGTCATCGGAGGAGTCATCCCAACTTCAACATCACACTGTTGGACCTTCCTTCGAAGCATGTCAGGAATGACCTTCGAGTACACGAGTAGGACATACGCAACTATGTACAGAATCCCTTGGATCGTACCTCGTATGCAGCTACTTTGAATGATATTCATAGAGACGTCTTCAAAGCCGCTTTTTCGGGATACCGCATGAATGTCGTTCTTGGAGGTAGCCCACCCCCTGTAGCTGAAACAGAGTAAAATCTGCCACGGAAAACTAAGGTCGGGATGTCTACTGGTCCCGCATAGACCGTGTCGTCCCTAATGTATGTCCGGCATGTGGTCAGCGTCCCCACGATACCCGCCACATTTTCACCTGCCAAGCCCACACTAATCCACTTAGCCCATTGGATTTATGGGCCAATTTTTAGGGTTGGATATCAACGAGGAACCTCCGGATTAAAATTTGCAAATTTGTTTAGCATTAGCTGTTACAACAACAAAAACGCTTATACATTTTTCAATTACAACAGTATATTCAATTGATCTCTTGTGAATCTTGTTAGAACATTTTAATTTTAAATTGATATTTTCTGTGTTTCAAATAGATATTATGATTTTCTACCCTGCCATCGATAATCGGCGTGATTTCGTCACTCGCGCTGTTTTTGTCCTTAATACAAGCGTTATAGCACACTCATCTTGCTCCTAACCAAATATCCATATCACTGGCGTACCTAAGTTAGTTAGTACGGTAATTAAGGCAGTGGGCAAAGAATGCCTAATATGCTGTCACTGTATATTGGGAACGTCAACATTAATGGTGTTTATCTACAGTAATTAAGAGAGTTAACTCAAATAAACCTTGGCTACCTCGGTGGTATGCGGCATTGAGATTTAAATCTTCCCAAACTTTTGGTTACGAGAGTTTTAAGCAGTACTTAAACTCGAGCGTATCTTGGCGCAATTAGTTTGTAATTCGATTCAATATTGGCTCCACACAACACTCCATGACGCATGAAGCATGTCTACCATCAATTACCACGTGAAGAAAAGGGACATCATAGAACTAATATATATACAATTTTAGTGTAGTTGTGACTAAAGTACATTTTTTGTAATTTTAAGATATCTAAACCCGTTAAAATATTTCTCACACTGATAATAAAGTAAATTAAGCTCAACGAGTTACATTTACAATATTTTGATTTTTAAAAGGTAACAAAGTTTACGTTGCCAATTAAATCCCCAGCGAAATGACTTCAACTGTCTGCAACTGTCCGTTTCAACCCACTTAATAAACGGCCTTAATTGAAACCCATTCAAGCTCACACACTCACACACATCAACAGACTCACACACACTGTTATCAGTATATGTCTATAAAACAGTACACAGACAGGTAACATTTGGCTACTTCCGGAGATTTAATATGTTTTCGACAGATTGACATTGATGTTACAAAACAACACAACTCTTAACTTTTGACGGAAGTCGCAGGAGAGAGAGAGAGAAAAAAAATTGGAAATTAAAAAAAGCAAACTTTTGTCACACACAAAAAAAATACTTGAAACAGGTAAAAACTTTAGCTTTAAAGTTGTTTCCTTTCCAGACGGCAAGAGGTGACTTAAGTGTACGATAACCCCTAGATGTTATCCACACATGTGTCAGCTATGTAACCCACAAGGGGTAAAAAGAGATGGCATGGACCACACAAAAAAAAAACGACAAAATCTCGGTGACAACGGCCATGACGAAATCCCCATAAGCCACACTTTGGGCCAATTTGAGGTTGTTTGCAAAAGACAAAAAAGCAATCAGAAAAAAACAAACGACTGACAAAACATCTTAAGAAGAATATTAGATTTGTCATGGTTCCCAAACGACTGGCGGGAATATTGACAAAAATCTAAGTTATTTCAGTACTTATTAAAGATGTGTCAAAAAGGATAACCTAAACAACCTAACCTGAGCTGTAAATAGTTGAAGATGATGATGATGGTCAAAGCTGACATTAAGACTCATACATATATTCTAGTGATGTGAATGAACGTGGTGGTACGTAGCAAACACACGCATTGCCGTTTTTTGTGTTAGAGTATTTCCGGTTAATACAAAGCTTATATATTTCTTGGTATCTATGTACTTATATATATCCTAAATAAATATGGGCATTATACAAAAACAACCCAACTTACCTGTAGTTGCCAAAATCTTCTTGCTGAATGTGTCTTATGGTTAAGGTGTGACGATTTCCTCGTGAAGACATTATGCGCCTATCTGTTGTTTGTATCAAAAAAGAGTTTTGATACCATGAAACCTAAAAAGATAGAAAGACATGGAGGAAATCATTTAGAGCTCATGATGCCATCTAAAACCAAAACAAAAAAGTAAAGTGATTGAGATAACAGAAAGAAGAACATGGGGACAAATAGTATACGATAACGACATACAGGCAAATAATTTAAGAGTGCTGAAACAATTTAATAAAATTTGGTTAAATTTGTACGTAAAACAATAAATAAATTTAGCGAAAGTGTTAATTTCCTGAAGCCAATAATTTTAAGTATTGACACAACGGGGTAAGGATATAAAATAATGAAAGAACTGTAGGGGCACGTACTGTTGTCAGTGAGATTTTCTGATCTTCTGATAGATTACATATTCACCGGACACATTGCCACACGACATCAGTTCAGTGATAGCTGAGGTGAGAAGGAGCAATGTTAAGTAACCCACGATGCGTCTTTGAAAGTAGGCAAAAAAATTCTTGAAGCTGTATTGAGCTGTTCTCGTTAAGGCGTTGGCAGGCCGTAGAATCTAAAATGGGGCCCCATGACTTAATAATGAAATTTCAATTAAGAAAAAAATATTGTGAGAAAAAACAATGAAAAAAGATAGGACAACCAGCTTTGCCCAAATGCAAAAGAAGCTAGACATCACAAAGTTGCGAACCACCGAGATAGCCAATGCCTACTCTAAACAACTCTCTCAATTACTTCAAACAAATCTCTCTAGTTCTGATGTTCCCGACACACAGTGACAGCATATTGCGAATTCTATGACCTCTGCCGCAACGACCATAACCACGCTCAGCCCTGGTACAATGATGAATGTCGCGAAATGTCTGAAGAAATGGATGCTGCATACAAGGCAAAACTGCAGGTCATGGCGACGCGTGCGGTGACGGAGCGTTATAATGAGCAGAGGAGGGTAATGAAACGCCTGTTTAGGAGGAAAAAGTGTCTGTTGAAGAAAAGAGAGAGCCAGGATATCGAAATTTACAGGGATAGCCCAGGGTGAAGATTGAAAGTTCTACCAAAAGGTTCAAAGCACAGGTTTTGGAACAGAGATCCCCACCTGTAAGGACAGAGATGGAAATCTGGTCACGGACACTCAGGGTGTGTTGCAAATATGGAGGGAACACTTTCGATCTCTACTCGTCCCGAAGGCAGCATAAGTGATGAAATCACACCCATCATAGGCGACGGAGAAAATTATCCACCACCGAGACAAAACGAGATCAGCACGATGAAGCAGGCTGCGATGATCTGGAAACATGCATGCACCAGGTTAAAACACTATTTGGCTCAAGGAATGCATTCCCGATGAATGGAATCTGAGTGTTCTAAGTCCTGTGCATACTTTGCGGGATGACACTGACTGACACGAAATCTTCAGTGAAAATTTCCATTTTCTACCGAGGGAGGCTTTAGACAAGGCGATAGTCTGTCTTGCGATCTCTTTAAAATCGTAATGGAGATGATCATGCGGAAGGCTGCAGTACACAAGATTGGTACAATCTTCAACAAAAGTCACATATTACTCGCGTATGCCGATGATATAGATATCATTGGCCGTGGATTGCGGTATGTTACTGCGGCTTTCTCGAGCATTGAAAAGCAGTCGGTGAAAAATGAGTACAAAATCTTGTTATTTATTGCAAGAAACAAATAATATACTCGTGTGTAAAGCTGAGTGAACGTTAGGCCTAGCAATAAATGAGGGCCAAACTTTTATGTAAGTTTCAACGACCATAGGTGAAGTTGAAGGTGAATATGATTTTGTCAACCTTGGCTTCGCGGTAAACATAAATACTAATGTCTACCTTGAAATCAAGACACAAGTATTGATTATTGCAAACCACAGCATCTCTGCGTTAAGCGTGGCCTTCGATAGTTCATTGGCAGCGACGTAGACTACCAATCCGAAGGTTCCGGGTTCGATTACCAGTCGGGGCACTGGCCAAATCAACATCGATGAAAAATGTCTTTTCAAATACCTTCGAGTTCTCCAGCCAACAAAACTAATCCTAGATACTACCACTACAAAAAAAATCCAGACTACGCAAGGACCAGGACAAAAGGAAAAAATTTATCAACATCTTAACAATAAATCAGTAAAACTAGCTGGCATCCGTCATCTCTTGGAGAAAAATGGTGCTTAAAACTAAAGAACAACAACAACTAGCAATCATTGACACAAACCTTGTTATGCACAAAGGAACGATACAGAGTTGCCAACAATGATTGCATGATAATCGGATTAGATGCCCGATCGAGTGACGATAAATTGAAAATCGGTATAAAGCATTACCACCTCAGCTACTTCCTCCAGCAGTTACAACAACAGCAACAACTTATGTCAACCTGGAAATCAAGATACAAGTATTGATTGCTAACCACAGCTACTATGCGTTAAGCCATTGCCTTAAGCCACCTCTGAAGAGCGAAAATCCAACTGCTTAACGATACAGAATCCTTGCGATTAGTATTCTTTTCTATATGCCGCAATTGACGGATGAATATCTATGTTTTTCAGAAAATAAGGACAACAAGAACAAGTGGATTAACTTTTATTTTTGTACGTAAAATTAACGATTCTCGTCTGATACGAATGGATAAAACGAGTCGTTCGAAATAAAGTCAAACCCTTTAATTGATGTTTTAATAAAAATCCAGTAAGAAAGTTTCAGTCTCAAAACCCGACTACCATACACCCTCACCCTCAGTAAAACATACAATTTACTATTATATTGATATCATTACTCGATTTCTAAAGTGGGCGGAGTGTTACATTTGCATGGGAGGTACCAGAAGGGGTGTGGCTGGACCTCCAGTTTTTTCTTCAAAACTTTACATGTTATAGATTTACTATATATAGAATTTAGGGACGATTGCGTCGTCTCTATTGACATTAAAACTAGATTTCTAAAGCGGTCGGAATAGCACATTTGTATGAGAGGTACCAGAACGGGCGTGGCTTGACTTCCAGTGTTTTCTCTAATTTTTATCCTGTTATAGATTTACTTAACGTGTACAGAATTTTTGGCACGATCGCGTTGGAAATATTGATAATATTACTCGATATTTAAAGTGGGCGGGAGGTACCAGAAGGGGCGTGGCTAGACTTCCAGTAATTTTTTTCCAAAACTTTATCCCGTTATAGCTTATTTAAGTATAGAATTTGGCCACGATCGCGTTGGGTGCATTGATATTATTACTCGATTTTTAAAGTGGGCGGAATGGTACATTTGTATGGGAGATACCAAAAGGGGCGTGGCTAGACTTCCTTTTTTTCTCCAAAACAGTACAGAATTTGGCCACGACCGCGTTGGGTGTATTGATATTGTTACTCGGTTACTAAAGTGGGTGTGGCCCTTTTACAATACCGTAAGTAGTTTTGGGGAAATATTAACCCATGCAAAGTTTCAAAACAATTGGTTGCGTCTTTTAAAAGTTATCGTGCATACCAGCCGGACAGCCATACAGAGGGTCAAACGAACATGGGTCAAACGACTTTAAAAGCATAAATCGAATTTGGGTCAAAGAAACCTAGGGTCTAAAGGACTCCTTCTATTTGTTACTCGCCCTACATGTAGGCGAGGGTATAAAAATATCAATTGAAGTGCGAAACTCTTAAACTGAAATTGTATACACATCAATTGAAATTTAAAATTCATCAATTGAAATTCAATATTCAATTGAAATTGAAAATTGGTCAGTTGAAATTCAAAACGGTTAAGTTAATATTCAAAACGATTGAAATGAAATTGAAAACAGGTCAATTGAAATTCAAATTAATGGTGTGGTATCTTTTTCATTTAAAATTATACGTTGTGAATTTAAATTGACGGATTTTGAAGAACAATTCAATTTCAATTGATATATTTTTTTTTGAATTTCAAGTAGAAACTTTAAATTTTAATTGATATTTTTTGGATTTTAATTGGAATTTGAAAATTTTAAATGGAATGTTTGAAATTCATATGATTTTCTTTGAGTTTCTATTGGAAATGATCTAGACATGCCGATTGAATCGACACTATACGTCGAGGGTGCCGGCCATGCAAAAAAAATGTAAATGACTGGTGCCAGGAATTGAACCATAGATCTCCTGCAAGATAGTCGCGTGTTCTAACCATCACGCAACGGTCCTTTCCAAATCAATGTCATAAAATTTCCCTTAAATTTCTATTTCAAATGTCTCCACTGTCATCTTTTTTCGGTTTTCATTCTGGATTATTTTTATAATATTTTTTAGCTCTCCAGTCGCAGCTTAATCTGCTTCGACAATTATTTTCCATTTCCCAATTAATTTGCCAAGTGCCCGTTCAATGATCTGATAGCTTGCATACTTCAGTTAAATACAATATTTATTATCATTTTCACAAAAACGGCCAAAAATTATCTGAAATAATCACCCATAAACATATGTCCACCCAGCAGGTGCCTACCCATTGCGCTGTGTTGTGTTATTGATATTATTTTTTGAAAATATAAAAAAAGGTAATGATAATGATGAAGAGTTTGTAGTAAATAAATTGCATATCATACTCATATGTATATATAGAGAGGGTGATGGAGGTCGTATGCATGCGGCAGAAAATAAATAAAATGAAAATAAACATATCACAGGCAGCGAAGAACAGAAATCATGTTTATCGTTGCAATTAATTAAAATGTCATTAACGGATATAATTCAAAAAAGAAAAATATGTGGAGACAAAACTGAACAGAAAAAAAACCAACAGCAACATCATATATAAATAATAAAGGGGATAACAAGCCAGACATATAAGCAATTAAATGCAGTGCTCGATAAATTAAAACAAAAAACTATTTATAAAAGTATACAGTGACAACAACATAAATGACTGCGAGGGCACGGCTGCGACAACATATGAATTATGAACAGAAATGTTAACCTGTTGTGACCTAGATTTTTGTAAAATTGCACATACTAAATCAGGCATCGATTAATGCAAAGTGCTAGGGAACAACAGAACTTATGGTCATAAAGTAGGATAGTATATGAAGCGAAATGCTATTACGAAAGATGTAATAGTAAGGTCCAATAAATTCATAAGGGTAACTGAAATTAATTTCTTAGACTTACATTTACATTTCTATTTAATTCAAATATTATATAGACATTGGTCTTAGAATTATCGTAATCTATTGCAAGCTATGTCTATTTCTATATTTCTTACTTTACTATGATATATTCTATTACTCATTTGTCTTTGTCGAAAAACTTCGCAGCGTAGTAACATTTCTAATTATTTTTCTATGATTAACTGCAACTTACATTACACTACGTTGATTTTATGATACTTAACGTATGATATGTTATTTGCTATGATTCATATTACTCATACGTCCTCGTTATGAAACTCCAAAGCGTATTAGTATTTTTAATTATTTTATACAACCACTTCAATTATTTCTTAAGTATTTCTTCCATTCCTTAAACTTAACTAAAACTTAAACAAAAACTCTATTTTTAAACACAATACAACAATGATAATTCCAAAGAAATCTATTATATGCAATAAAAATAATTATCATAATTTGCATTTTCTTCAGCACAAGGACCATTGCAAAGATTGCGAAACCAACAGAAGAGAAAAAAAAAACTACAATAATAAACATATAATACATAAACACAACGTGGAAGATGGAAATTCTTTTATTCTTGTTGCACAGAAAAGAAAATCCCTCCACCATAATCATATAAAGAATTTCTTAAGATATATATATTATATACAAACCGTTGCAATAGGATCAGCATAAACAATGCAAACAAGTTTTGCCTCGAAACCTTCGCCCGAATGTATCCAGGATTTTTCCACTTGGATGTCAGGAGGATCTGTAACAAAAGATTGCGAAAAGAAAAACGTAAATTATACAGCGCTCATTGAAGTACAAAATAATATGAATACGATGTTTCAGATAATTATTACTCTTATAATGCAATGAGGTTGAAAAAGAAGAAGAAGGAGGATAAAAAAAAGAATCTAGGAAAATAGTTGTTACATGGCAAGGGGGGAAATAAGGTAAACTATAGATGACAATAGTCAAGGCAAAGTTGAGGTATTCAAGAATAAGGAATCCATATTTACTATTCAATTGCTGTGAGTTATCGTGTGCTGAAAGTGAGGACTAATTTGTAAGCCATTGATAGATAGAATGAGCTGAAGATGCTCATGTTAATTAGAAAAATCTTACGCATAAATTAAAAACCTGTGCAGAAATGCAATTAACCGATATTTAAATGAAATTATTGTATTATTTTTTGCCTGCCTGTGGAATTTTAACGGTTGAATATAGGAGTTTTGGGACAATCATAAAGAAAATCATACTTATTAACGGATGGATTAAACCTCCCAGTTTTCTAAGTTTTATCTATGAGTACAAAATATTAAAAGTAAACTATTTTCAACGTTTTGAGAACTTTCTTGTAAGAAATTCTTGGACGAATATTAATTTTCGCGAAATTGACTTATTTGTTTATGAAGTAAACTTTAGTTGCCCGTTTGGAAGTTATGAAAGAAATATAAGTTATCCAAAAATAGGTTATTTTGTATGGGAGGTACAAAAAGGGGTCAGCCGAGATAGTCAATATCAATTTCTGGGTCATATTTTCGTAACAAGTAGACATTTTTGTAATACTTTGAGGGTGAATACGGTCATTTGTAGGGGAGGTACCAGAAGGGGTGTAGTAAAGGTTTTAGGTTTCTGAATTTGTCTACTATGGAAAGATTATTACACTGCAAAAGTTCAAATGTCCTGCAGCTATCCATTTGGAAGTTATTGAAAAAGTACACATTTTTGCAAAAAAAATTTAATTTTGTGTGGGTGGTACCACCGAAAACAATAACCCTCAAATTGTTGCATAGTGTTATTCAATCAGTACAGAAATTTTAAAGTCAGGTAAACTGACTGATAAATACCATCACCCAATATAAGATATTGATGAAGTCTTGAGTTATTGAAATTAATAGATTTTTAATTAAAATAAAATTACTTATGTATAATTTTTCCTGCTTGTGGTGCAAAATCGAAATATTCATTTTCTAAAAATGGGTTATTTTGTATGGGAGGTACCAGAAGGCTTAAACCGATATAGTCCATATTCATTTTTGAGTCCCATTTTCATAAGCGAAAATCATACTCAAAATTTGAGTGAATTCAGTTTACTTACAAAAAAGATATGTTTGTAAGACTATGGGGGTGAGTTCGGTCATTTGTATGGGAGGTACCAGAAGGGGTGTGTCAAATAGTTAGGTTTTCTGGGGTTTTGTCTACTTTTGCAAGATTAATAAACTGACCAAATTCAAATATCCTACGACCGTCCGTTTAGAAGTTATGAAAGAAATATAATTTATCCAAAAATAGGTAATTTTGTATGGGAGGAACCAGAAGGGGTGGGGATATTTGGCCCATTTACAATCCCATAAGTTCGTTTTTAAAAATTTTAATACTGGTAATTTTTCATACCGATCCGTTAAGGTTTACTCGAGATATCATGCTGACCAGCCATCCAACCAGCCTGCCAGACAGACGGACATAGCTCAATCGTCTTAAAAAGTCCTGAAACGAATTTGATCTTAAGCTACTTGGGGTCTTACATTACATAATTTTGCAAAACACTAATACTGGGAAATGTTCACATCGATCAGTTATGGTTTACTCGAGTTGTTCTGTCCAGCAACCATCCAGTCAGACAGACGGACGGAAATGTCTCAATCTTCGTTATAAGACCTGATACGAATTTGGTCTTGATGTACTTGTGGACTTACACATTTCCTTTATTGCGTTTAATTTTTTTCCGTATCAATTGATATATATCCTGATCCTAAAGATAAGGGCATAATTAAGAAACGCCCCAAATATCATATTAAGTAGATTTATCAGGACTTTTTTCTTTTTCATAGACTTAACTAAACCAATTTTAGTTGACTATGATTGGGTAAGATTACTGATTTGTCTGATCCAGAGTACTACATTGATGCACCGACACAGTAAGAACACAGTATCAATACAGTTCCAACACACAGACAATCGTGAATAACTTCCTATCGGCGAAAGGAAGGACCTAGCCTTATAGAAAGCCTTCAAAAACAGTCAGTAGACCTGCGCTCTGCATTCCCTCTTCCTTTTTCTAGGGTGGGGTTGGGAGGCAAGGCCTTCTATATAAAAAGGTCTGATGTAAGGCCTGCACACACATGAACAAAGAAGTACTAGAAAAATAAAAAAATATGCAGTTTGTCACCTTCAAATTATTTATTGTAGATATATCCCACTTCTGTATATTTCTCTCCATAATTACACATTATTTTCGACAGACATTAAACCTTGCTGGAGTTTGAACTCACAACCTCGCGATTGTTAGTCAGCCATAATACCATAATAGCCTATGAAGATGCTTTTGAATTGTGTGACTGAAACTAATCATAAACTGTGTTAAGAAAAACACACGAACACTTTAATTGTTGCCTTTTGTTTTCATGCCTTGTATGAGAAGGAAGACGGAATGTGTATACACACGAAATGGTGGAATAACAGATCATCGAAAACGTTGATTGTCTCTTCACAAAGAAGGCCTGCTGCAGTGGTCTATAAAGAATGGAGTGAAAATGTGCTCAAACATGTGAAACCAAGTTCTTGAAGATATGACGTTGGAATGTCTCAGAAGGCCTTGTTGAATGCCGAATCTCCTCTTTCATTCATTCATATCATTGAACTGTAAAGTTCAGTTTTTCGTAAAACATGCTACACATCAGAGATCAACACCGGTAGACCGCAATTACTAGTACACGGCATCCGAATTTAGTATTTTTCATACGCAAGTGTTTGAAATATCGAATGATAAATGATGCGGTGGAGTAATACTCTTTCTTGTGTTTACTATTTTATTGCAATAGTTTAGCATTCTTGATCACTGCTACATATACTGTGTAGCTGCGATTGCAGCAGCAACGCAAACTATGTTGTTATGAAGGGTGACCAAAAATTTATTAATTGTATTGAAAACATTGTGCGCTCTTGATTGATCGCAAAGTATACTGTGTGTCAATGATCGCACAATTAATGGTGCCTTTACACGATGTGTAATTTACACACGTCCTGTGACTTTGACAGCCGATATGTTACACATATAAAAATAGAGCAATCTCTACTTGAAATGATTAAATGTGTGTTGTACATACAGTTCTACAGTGTTTTTCAGTTCGAAAAGTAACATACACATCGTGTAAAGGCACGATAAACGTGCTGTGTGACTAAAATTTCATTGTGTGTACAGAAGTGGGAAAAGTTACTGAGTTTGCAGTTCTTTCGTCTGAATCAATTCATGGATGAAATGCAAAACGCTTAAATCAAAAAAAAAAAATTATTTAAAATTTTAATTAGAAAAAATTTTTCTAAATCGGTAAAACCAGTTTTTAAATAAATCTCTAAAAGCATTAAACACTCTTACACATTGTGGGTTTTCAAGTGTGTATGTATTCGACAGCACTTTTGTAAGTTATGTATTTTCAATCAATTATATTTGCTATTTTGCTGACATATCTGAACGCATAAATATTTTAAAGCACTATACCCTAGTTAAAAAGAGCCACTGTTCTACGCTCTATTAATAAAACTTAAGTTCGATATATTTCCATTTTTCACAGTTTGCTTTAGCGAACCCAAATGTCTCCCTTACTTGATATTTCATGTTACCAACAAAATTCCAATTGACCTCATATATTACAATATTACATGTCCGCTGCTAGCAATTGTATTTCCGCTATGATAATTTCGGTAAGTTTTTGGTATGCTTGTTTCTATTATTTAAGTTTTTCTTTTTTTGGCCACTTGCTAACATTCATTTTTCTACTTACACAGAACATCCAATCTGATATCCACACTAACTGGTTCACCAACACCATTATCTGCGGTACACTGATAAACGCCAGCCTGTTGACGTTCAACTTTTTCCAGTGTCAAAATTGGACCATCGCCAATGCGAGCTGTCGATTTGCCAGCTCCACTCTGTAAATGTAAAAAGAAACCAAGCAAAAGATATTGTAAAATGAAAAAAAATTTTGCACGAGTAAGAAAATTGACATTATGAACTGAAAATTAAATGGTAATTTATGTTTGAAAAGTGGTAGAGAGAGTTAACTAAACAAACTGTTGGAGTGGACACCATGGAATACAGCTAAGAAGTGTGTAGAATATATCCTGTCGATATGTAAGACGGTGTATTAAATAAATTAACAACAAATTAAAAAATATAAGCAGGAGCAAATTAAGTTATTAACAAAAAATCAAAGAGCTGATACTTAAGCATGAGCTTCATGTATGTGCTCTTTTAAATGCTCTTCTGAGCACATATTGAAATATCCACTGAAATATTAACTTTTATGTCCATATTTAAAACATTATTCTTCTTATTCTGAAATGGCGAGAGCAACGAATGTTAATCCATTTGAAGCAGACGTTAGAAATCATCGTAAAACCTAAGGTCCTATTGTAAGAGTTTTAAACTAAGATCTCCCACATCTCACTTATGTATTGCAATAAGGGGAACAAAGTTTAATGAGCGTTAAAATTTACATTTTAGTAACATTTAATCGTAGTGTTTTCATCACGGTAGCTTTCCGGTTTAACTTTAAAACATATTTATATAAGTTAACATATGCACCTGAATCCCATGCAATTGATCACTCACTACGCACGTCTTACATCTTAAGGCCATGAATTGCATTAATCAGTAATTTCTTATTACTTACAAACACTCCGAGAGTTATTGTACATCTGCAAATTACGCTTAAGCAGCCATGACTGAGCTTGAGCTGTAGCATAAAGAAACGTTAATAAGCTATCCTGTGTATGATACTCTGTTCGAATTCATACACATATGCCAACAAAGAAAAACTCATGGTCATGAAGACCAACACATCCAAAAAAAAAAGGAAAATAATCTCGTACATGACTTAAGAAAAAGAAAAACCAGAAACAGACAACACATCACACCGACGAACAATCAAGGCAGACATTTTGTGTAAAGAAAACAGCAATGTAAGAGCGACCAGTTCAGGATGTACAGAATGTAACAAAGTAGACAACAACAAAAGATAAATACTATTAAGAACATACTATTACATGTATCTATAACAAAAAGTAAGAACGCAAAAAAAAATGCCCAAAAAACAACGCCAATGAAATTTTTATGTCTTGTCTTGACAAAGAGCAGAGTAGGTCACCATAATATATCCGAGTGATGGCATGGCACTGCTAGTCCACAGAAGGTGTGGCACATAGGTGGGACTCGTTGACAAACACAAAGGAAATCTGTGGTATTTTACTGTGCTGCTTGCTGTGTGCAGCCAACATTATGTGAGCTTTCCTTGTGACCCATGGCCCAGGCCATGAGGAGAGATGTGGGATGGCGAAAAAATTTTGCATTTACTTGTGCGCCGTATATTGTCTGCACTTTTACATGACATTGCAACCAAGTCATTCGCATTAATTACAATTTGGCAGGCAGAGAGGCGTTTCACTCGGGCATGACTGGCATAGCAGCTTGGCATAAACAGGCGGGTCTTTACTCATGTCAAAGGTGAAACAAACGAATATGCTGACACACAGCACACGACGACACAACAAGTGAAGTCAGCCAAAATCAAACGAATATGGCCAAAGAAAAAGGGGTACAGTGGTTTGAGGTGTGGATGGATACAGTGGTATTGTTGGGGGTAAATTATGGTGTCATAATCATGTGCTGTAGTGGTCAGCAGTGGTGAGCCGCCATCATTAAAGATTAGCCTTCTTCCTTTGGTAAGTAGCAGTAAAATTCATCCTACTTAAAAAATAAAATAACTTGCCTTTAGACCTTATGAATGAGATATGGGATTTTTTCTCACGTTAATAAAATCGCTTTCGATTTATAGATTCACAACAAATGGAACCTACTTGTTTATAGACGAATGCAAACGTCAACTGTTTGAGAAGCTTTTACTACACAGGCCGATTGGCTCGACACCGCACTAGGGGCCGCCGATGAAAGAAAACTCAAGTTACCGGAAATATGAATCAAACCGTGTATCTCCCTCATGATAGTCGCGTGTTTTAACCTTCATGCTGTCAGTTTTGCACAAATTTTGATAAACTGCAGGATCCTAAAAACTATTTCATTTAATTTTAGATCCTTTACTTATAATATATAGCTAACTATGCGGCCCTCCAAACCACTGTGCCTTAGACAAGCCCATGCAAAATACCTTAGCATGCAAGCGCGCTCAAACACACACACACACACATACACACACACACACACAAGAAGACACAATACATCTCCGGTGGTATCTGCAGCTGATATAGTCGTTGTATGACTTACAAGGTGCCATCACCAACTAACACCAGAATGACATGGCTCGCACACAGAGAACTAGCAGGAGACACTTACGTGCTAAGAACGAAGAAGACCGATGAGCTCTCATGCACTATGCAAAACAAGCCGGGTGAGTTTAGTGCCAGCAAATGTTACTGCAAATTTTACACGAAAAGGCGTTTATATCTTGTACATACGGCTCGGTTATTGAGGTCTGCTTCTTCTAGTACTACTAAACAGTATGTGGTGGCCTTTCACCTTGGGCCAATGTGCAAGTGAATGAAAAGGTGTTGCCGCCTAGAGTTTTCAAAGTTATTGTCATCATCCACATGATGTATTTCCGGTGCCCTTACATGATGGCGTTTGCTCTGCCTTTTCCCCAAAGAGGTTTATATTTTTGCTATGGTATTTAGGTCGGCCAAGAATGCTATCTAACGATATTAATGTGGTGGTGTGCTGCAGCGCCTGCCACGATGGTCGCTTGCAAACCTCTACTGTTTGCTCAAGATGTCCTTATAAAGCTTGTGTGTGTGTTCATATGATGCACGCTGTGTGCTAATACACTATGGTAAGATGGTAGGTAGGTAGGTAGAGTCGCTACCATGGGTAGGTATGACATATTGACTCTATTGACATTTTAAAACCAGTTTATAGCTGACAGTGATTTAGTAGCATAAGTGTTTGGTATTAGTTTGTATTAAAAACACTGAATTCTATGAAGGCTTCCAAGCACAGCATTGTAGACAGGGCAAGCGAGTTGCAATTTGTTGACGTTGTCATTTGGTATATGGGAGGGAGGCAGGGAGGGGGGGGGGGGAGGTATGATGTGCTGGTGAGCTTTCTTGGTATTTTGTAGGCTAAATTTTTGTTAATGACTAGGAGTGACTATGGTATGGGTAGCATTTTTTTAATTGCTTGAACGTAATATAAGGAGAAAAGTACTAAGCAAAAAATTTTGTGAAGTATAGGTTTAGAAATTAAAATAAATTGAACTTTATTTAGTTAATGGCCAAAAATTAATTTTAATTAATTTTTTGCAGTCTGACAACGTTTCCAAACTGTTCTTTATGCCCATACCCAATTCGGACTTATATGGAAGGCAGTAAAAGTGGGCATGGTCAACATAAAAATATCCGAAATTATATAAGATAAATTAATATAAGAGAAAGTCACTAAGCAATAAATTGATACGTATAGGACTGACAAAGCCTTATAGGATTCGAAATTAAAATAAATTGAAAATTTTCCTATAAATTGCAAAAAAATAATTTCGTTTAATTTTGCTGCGATCTGATCACGCATGAAAGGCAGCAGAAGAAATATCCGAAATTTTTTTGCATTATGTCTGTGACAACCTTAAGCAAGAAATCTATTTGGGAACAATGTGAGTTGAGAGTATATGAGTGTTGATGCCGGCAGTCTGAAGAGAATAGCAGCGACAGTTCTTTCATGATTTTCTTAAATTTTGTTATGATTTTTTTACAAGTTGAGACAATTTCGTTGCTAACTTTTTTTAGACCCTTTACCACTCGCACGAACAATGTGAAGGAGATATTACATTTGTTATTCCATTTGTTACTCTCATTAGAGGCGTTGTGGGTATGACAAATTATATAAAATATATATAAATAATCAGCATCGAATTCTGAGTCAATTTAAAGATGTTTGCCTGTCTGCCCCTGCGATTACAGTGGTAGTTAAAGAGATATCGAGCTGAAGCTTCTATCTTCAAAGCGAAGGTTAAGTTCTCAGGTGATCAAGATCAGTCAAAAACTAGTACAGAAATTTCAGTCAGGTGAACTGACTGATAAACACCCTCACCCAATAGGTGTTTTGATATTATTGCTTAATTTCTGAAGTGGGCGGAATGTTACATTTGTATGGGAGGTACCAGAAGGGGCGTGGCTAGACTTCCAGTATTTTCTCTAATTTTTATCCTGTTATAGCTCTCCAAAACTTTATCCTGCTATAGTTTTACTAAGTACAGAATGGCCACGATCGCATTGGGTGTATTGATATTATTACTCGGTTACTAAAGTGGGTGTGGCCCTTTTGCAATACCGTAAGAAGTTTTGGGGAAATATTAACCCATGCAAAGTTTCAAAACAATTGATGGCGTCTTTCGAAAGTTATCGTGCGTACCAGCCGGACAGACAGACAGATAGACGGACATGGCTCAAACGACTTAAAAAGGCATGAATCGAATTTGGTTCAAAGAAACCTAGGGTCTTAAGTGACTCCTTCTATGTGTTACACTTTTGCGTCATATCAAATGATATATACCCCCCTACCCGTAGGTTGAGGGTACAACTACTCGGTTTTTTCCTGGGATAACATTCGTAATTTAAGAGCTATCGATCTAAAATTTGGTATGCAAGAGTCTAAGCAGAGTTTATGTTCTAAGTTGAGCAAGGTTGGACACAAAAATATTTCCACTTCCCATACAAATTTCTCCTTTTGGGGGTGTCCATTTAACTGCCCATGCGATTAATGCCGTAGGTTAGGAAATATCGAGTTGAAATTTAATATGAAAGTTTATACCGTCTAAGGGAAGGTTAAGTTCTAAGATGAGTAAGACCGAACAAAAACTTCTCAAACCTCCCATTCAAACTCCCTCTTAATGGGTGTGTCCGTCTGTCTGTCCCCTTGATTACAGTGTAAGAGTTATAGAGCGGAAATATGGTACGCAAGCTTCTATCCTCCAAGCGCAGGATATTTTCTAAGATAATCTACATCAATCAAAAACTAATCCCATCTCCCATACAAACTTCCTCTTATTGATGGTATCAGTCTGTCGGTCCCCTCTATTACAGCCGTAGTTTAAGAGCATTCGAGCTCATATTTGGTATGCTAGCATCAATTCTCTAAGCGGTGGATAACTTATAAGATCAACAACGTCGGGAAAAAACTATTCCCATCTCCCATACAAAGACCCAATTTTTTGGGAGTGTCCGTCTGTCTGTCCCCACGATTACAGCCGTAGTTTAGGAAATATCGAGCTGAAATTTTGTACGTAAGCTTATATCCTCTATATCGAGCTTAATTTCCAAGATGAGCTATACAAGCCTATACAAACACCCCCTTTTTGGGGGTGTCTGTCTGTCTTTACCTTAGATTACCGTAGTTAAGAGCTATAGAATTGAAAATTGGTACGCAAGCTAACGTTGTCTAAGCGGAGGTTAAATTCTAAGATAAGCTAGTTCGGACAAAAAATGCTTCCACCTCCCGTGCAAACTCCCCTTTTTTGGGGATTTACGTCTAAATGCCCCACGAATACAGCCATAGGTTAGGAAATATTTAATTGAAATTTGATATGCAAGCTTCTATCCTCTATATTGAGGGTAGTTTCCCAGAAGAGCAAGTTCGGACAAAATATACTTCTACCTGCCATTCAAACTGCCCCTTTTTGGGGAAGTCTGCCTCTACCCTAGATTAACGCCGTAGTTAAAAGCTATCGAACCGAAATTTAGTACACAAGCTTCCATCATATAAGCGGACGTTAAGTTCTAAGATCAGCAAGATAAGGTACAAACTACTCGCACCACCCATACCAACTACCCCACCAAACCATTTGGGGGGTGTCCTTCCACACTATCAAAACCGTAGTTTAAGAGAAATTAATCTAAAATTCGGTATACAAGTTTCTATCCCCCATGTGGAGATTAAGTTCAAAGATGAGTAAGTTCGGACAAAAACTACTTCCATCACCAATACTAACTGCATCTTTTTGGGGAAGTAGATAAAAAAATGACATTACCAGTTTTGACAGTATTTTTAAATTTGATTATTAAAAATCATGCGTAAAAGTACGTTTGGGATAGTACATGTCTTTGGAGACCTGTATTAAAACTTTCAGGAGAATATTTCCTCGGAATATTTTAACCCTCTAGCTACCACTCGAATGAAAAATTTTTGGCCCAATTTTTATAAACTGCTTTAAAGTCAACTTTGGAGGGCGGTCAAGGGTTAGAATCTTCGATAGAAATATTATACGGAAAATATCACTAAGAGTTATTAAAGACAAATAACCTTTACGGGTCAAAGGTTTCAAAATAAATGAAAATGAAAAAAAATACAAGTATTACCCAATAATAAACAAAATTTTTGGCCTTATATGGAATTGTGTGATATTACTATTGATGATATCGTTATTCCACAATTAGGTTTAAATTATGGAATAAAAACCTATAACGAGAATCATTTATTGATATTCTAACTGCATCCTACGTATCTTACGTAAGTAAATTTTAATGTTAAAGTTCATAAAAAAATCAATATCGCCATCAAAATGTGATAAATCCGATCAAAAAATGTCCCATGCCAAATTTTGGTATAAGTTTCTGAAGAAACTAACTATAATAATTGTATTTTTAACACATAATTTTCCCTATTCTTTGATTCGACTTTTGACCAAAAAAATCAAAATTCAAACCACTGCAAAAGAAATATGTGACGTGGTGGACCAAAATTTCGTTTAAGGTTTTGTTACTGATATTGATATTGGTTTGGTTCACCCTCTGAAAAAATGTGTTGCACTGTGTTATAACTGAACAATCCTCTTATGAAGGTAACCTACCACTTATGACAAAATTTATTTCATAAACAGAAGTCCACTAACAAAAGCTTAAACCACTTTTCTGTTGCATTGCATTATATCCACAGCATGTAATCTCCATAATTTGATTCCATGAATTTTATTTTTAACTGTAAATGCTTTGCCGTAGTATGTATTAGGTGAACACGTGCCAACATTTATATTAAATAAATTCAATTTTGTCTATTAAATGATTGTTCACACTCAACACCACATGTCCAGTGAAATACATTATTTACTATTGTTGGATAGCTATAAATACCTACGTATAATTACATTTTGTGACACAAGGATGTGACTCACATTTCCTCATTAATAATTTCAAACAGGCAGCTACTAAGGACATTTTGCGCACACACACACACACACACAATCGCACACATACAGTTGACATTATCTTGTTATGCAATTTCCTGCAAAGATTGCTATCAGGTGTTGACACATTCAGGTAACGCAAAATACAAAAGACACTAACCACACAGGTTAATGCCAGCCAGCACCTAAAGATAATACAATAAAGTAATTGTTGCAAAACACTTAACTTTAATTATCAGACATATCAAAGACAGAAACTGGTGCAGACCAACAAACGGTCCGGCAACAAGCAGTTTACAAGCTAACAGGATTTAGGCAGAGGAAAAAAAATCCAAAGACAACATTGTATGCGTCGTTCACACTTGTGAATACAAAAGAATATTCCTATACAATAAAGCAGGTTGGCAAGGCTTTCAACTGTGATTACTTTAAGGTGAAATTCACTTTATTTAAAATTCCATGTGAATGGCCTTTTTCAATGAACAGGCCACAGTAGTTAAGCCTAACTACCAAGCTTTCAATAGTGATCTTCTGTAGTGTAAGTGTGAGAGTGTATATATGTGTGAACATCATACAGTCTTCAAGCTCTTTGCTTACTTATCACCCTCTCCCTAATGTCCTTTGTGATGTAAGCCATAAAACATGTAATTGTTAGACAATACCCAACCACAACGTATACAAAGATATTAACATTCACCACTCATCAGATAATCGGACTACGAAAATGTTATGCCACCAGTACTAGGAACATGTAGGCACAAGAAGAATACATTACATTAAATTGCTGTTGCTGTAAATGCATGAGTACATGATATTGAGAGTAGAACAGGCGGGCAGGTGGTCCCAATGCCAGCACTACTTTAGATGTATATGTGTTTATCTGTAAGATGTTGTCTTGTGTATATCGGTGAGATGTTGAAATGCGTTTTATGTTATATGATTTATATTCATATATTTCTACGAGTATAAATAAGCTGCTTTCGTACAGTTGTCTTCAGTAACGACCAAGAGTTGGTATAATTAAGTAATAGGAATAGAAATTTTAGTACTTAGCGTGATTTTACTGTTACGAAATTTTAATTACAATTCGATATGAATGTCATCAAGTGGATTTTGTAACTAAAACAACTGCAGGGAAATAGTTTGCTCGTATTCGATTTAAAAATTCTGTGGTTTTCACAAACAACCGCTTATGTCACTTATTGTAGTTTTTTGAGTTAATAATGGCAAATTCCATTATTTTGGACAGTCTTTAAACGATGAGCTATACACTGTCATTGACGTGTTCAAGAGAGTAAAAATACAGCGTTTATGTTAGCTGGATGTATGTATGAATATGTACGAATATATGTATGAAAATGCTCTTACATGCAAAGTTGTCGACAATGAACTCGATTGACGGCATAGCAGAAGGCCACCGCAGCTTTGTTGTATATACCAGGCTACTGAGAACATAGCAGAAATTGGTGCGACGACCTTTAGAAAAACCGCAGAAGATCGAAGCGCATATAATACATTTCTACGTGCGGCATATAACTGGGAATTAACAATTTAAGGGCAATAAGTCATCTCAGTGAGTAATCTTAACAGGCAGAGTCCACATGGTTTTACACGAGTCTCGCCGTACAGGCCTTACCCATGGGAAGCAGGCAAGATTGAACCATCTAGGAATAGGAGTCGACAATTTTAGAAGTGAGCTACCGCAATTGTTGGCTCTTTCTTCGAGCCAGAAGATTCCAAATTGGGTATGTTAGTATCAAGCATACCCCCTTTGGCCAAGGAGAGGCCTATCTTAATACCCCCGCTTCTCTGTGGGTCTGTAGCACCCGGTTGTAATGCAACTCCACACCGAGTCTGAAGACTCTACTAGCGATTTCGGTTTTAACCACAGCCCGCGTGGTGCTCCCACATGGGGCCTACAACCAACGATCATCCCGGAGCTTCAGATTCCCACGCTTCCGGTCACACTCACCGATTGGAGTTTCATAGACATGTTACTACCAATTTGTGATGTAATGAACCATACTTCACAGTAATGGTCGCCCTTCGCTGAGACCAGGCATTTTTACATATCCGCAGGCACCGATATTTGTATACCAACCAAAGTAAGGACATCCGGTATAAACCTATACATCGTACACCTTTTAGCGCTGGCGTCCCATCGAGATTACCTCCTGAAGTTGACGCAGCTAATCAGGAGCCCTTTACACTGGCTGACACTACTGATTGGTGCATCATGCAATCAATATTCGGACTGCAAGGCCAAACCCCCTATGTCGCATCGGCGTACACATTGAAGATCAATAGGACGGACATCAATAAGTACCTGCAGATCATCCGTAGACACTGTACGGCACACGGGTAAACACGCTAGTAGAACGACTCGCAGACATGACAAAATCTTCTTACGAGCATAAACAGACTTCACAACATCGCACCACACTGGTGCTCCATAATTAGTACACGAATAAGCCACCGAATATGGTACATACATCACGACTGCTCAGACCCTAGTCAGACCTCACCATCCTGCGGATTTGCCTTACCAATTCAGTCAGCTTGCTTTTAACCCTTTCCAAATGTGGAAAAAAGTTAAGCCTTTCGCTCCCTGTCACGCCAAAGACTTTACCGAATAAGAAAACTTGAACGAGACCCCAGCAACCGTGAGAACTGAAGGCCGACCCGAAGACAGTTTGTCTTTCAGCAACATCACCTAGGTCTTGTCCATCACCACACTAACTCCTACTCTCCAGCTCCATTCGAGGACGCTGCTCAAAAAACAGCTAGTCAGCTTCTCCACAGCAGAGCAAGACTTGGTTTCGACCATGATGAGCAAGTCATCAGCATTTGCACATACCTTGCACTGCCGCAATTGTGGGTCAATCATAAGATTCTGTACAATTGGACCAACACATGCACGTCTGAAAGAAAAGAGTTGAATTTCCCGACGACCAAGTTCACTCAATCTCTCAAACACACTAGGCCAACTCCTAACATGTACTTACTAGTTGAGTCAGAGACACAACCTTTCACATACATTCACGCATCCTCAATACTTCGACCTCGTTTGCAGCCAAACTGCCAGGGACACATGGTATCACTCACTATTTCATCAAATCGGTTCACCATAATCTTTTCCACTTTTGGAATCACTGGGAGTAAACTGATGCTCCTATAAGATCGAGGACTGCTCCTGACCTTATCGGGAGACTTGAGGAGGACAATCACTAGTAACTCGGAAAATTACCCTCATTCACGAGCTAGAAGACACTGTAGGTAATTAGGGATAGCCTTCCAGATGCTTTTACATTTCTCTCCAGTTATCCCAGCAATACCAGGAAATATCCTAGAACGCAGACGGGAAACATCAATATATTACATCAATATCCCATCTTTCTAATTCCGGCGGCCAACCCCTAACCGCCACAAGTGAAGGGAATACAACATCCATCCTTGGAAAGAATTCTTTACAACAAGTCCACATTTCTGCCTCTTCCCTTACAAATGCGGTAAGCATGACCCCAGGGGTCATTCTTATGCTGCTGTACAAAAGTGCGCCAATTATACTTTTAAACACTCTCAATCAAACATATATACTCACACAAACAAAGCCTACAGGCGTCCCTAAGCTGGCCTAAATCAACCACTTTGTTGCGCCGACCCCTCTGGAATCGCTTCCGTAGACGCCTGACTTCCCGTCGCTTCAGACACAACTCACGCGTCACCTAAGCCATTTGTAATTCGCCTTACAACTCCTCTCAGAAAGACTATCATTCACACTATGCAAAATTTTATTCACACATTTAACTAACTCATCTAAGGTAATTCTACAAAAAAACTTCAAGGGTTACGTCGGCAAAAGAGGCTACAATGCAGTCTCCGTATACGTCCCAATTGATGTCACTGGTACGCTAGCGCATCACATCCACAATACTACCGAGAACATCTGTGAGTAAGCACAATGTCAATGATATTGTGGTCACTTACACTGACTGCCGCGTTGACAGACACCCTAATACTAAACAATACATCATTGACCAAGGTCAAATCAATATTGCTCGCGGCATTTGAAAGATGAAAGTTAAACCACTCGCTCGGCCTTAGCCACATTCAGGCCTCACGGAGATAAACATAAGCATCTCACCCAGTAATTGGTTCTGATGCAAAGACGAATGCCGGGGCATCTTACTGAACCATATGATCGGATGATGAGTTTGCGTCCATACCTAGGAACAATGCATAGCCACTCGAAAAAGCGTGATCCAAATATGGATCCAATGGCTCACTAAACTTACAATAGAGGCTAGACAAGAACAAGACCCTACCAAAACTCCCTTCCACAGACATACAAACTCCATATGGGGACTGGCTCACTACCAGGCACTCGTAATCAACTTTGTTGACAATAACAGCAGAATTTCCTCTAGTATAGGGAATGCCCGCATTGTTGTGGGAAAAATGTAAGGTTCCTGAACTAGAGCAAAACTGACACCATTATCAGACAAAGTATTGCCGAGATAATTTCAACAGGCGCAATATTAAATACCTTTAACTAGTATACGCTATTACTGCGCTAACTTTAAAGTTGCTAACATATTTACCACAACCATCATTGTTACAGTTTTCTTAAAACTAACATTAAATTCACTCCAACGCTTCCTTAAAGTTAACCAGACAAATTTCTTATTCTAGCTGCCTTTGACTCACAACACAAGTCATATAAGTTCGCAGCATAAAAAGCCAACTTAAGTTAATGAAATAAGAAAATCAAAAGCAAAAGAAATGCTACACAAAGAGTTTTCCCAGTTTTTTTTTTCCTTTCTTGGCATCAGACAAAATTAAAATGTAATTGATGATCGCTCAATGATGGTACAAGAAAAATTGCCAACACAAAACCATTGGAATGGAAACAAGAAAAATAAAAAAAAAACAAGAGAAACCAAGAAAGTAACGAACGGATTACAAGTACAACGTACAGAAATGCGGTGTCGTTAGAATAGAAAAATTTTACCTTTTTCGTCCAAAATATTGAAGGTACAGGATTGCCGGACCCCTTACATTCCAATGTTACAGGGCCGCCTTTGCGGGCTTGTAGATTACCCGAGGTGGGTGTGGCACGAACACTGGGTGGTACTATAGAGAAAGGCAACAAAAAGAAGAAAAACATAAGTTACTCTTGCACATAGATGTGAGATGTCGTTATATCAGTTAAATATTTACATTGCTTTAATATTATTAAATATTCCGCTGGTTGGTGTATATTCCGTTTTTACTTACCCAAGATTTCAACTGTGTGCACTTGATCACGATTTATTTTGTCACTAATTTGACATACATAATCACCGGCATCTTGTGGCTCCAAATCGGATATCTCTAAATTATAACCATCTATCAGTCTTACACGCTCATCCCTTGTCACCATTATGTTCGAGGCAGTAAGAACATTTATGCCACGGCGCCACAATAATACAAAGTTGCCTGCAAAAGAAATTTGCCGGAAGCAAAGCAGCAAAGAAAACGGAAAAGAAAATAAATCATTTGATTTATACAAATGTGTGTCTATGAATATGTCTATGTGTGTGTGTGTGCGTGACTGTGTGTAAATTTGTTGCTATATCCTGCCACTGAGCTATCGCGCCAGAATATCGTAACAAGTAAATCCTAGCGAAAAATCGCAGGATATGAAATATATAAATTATGTTGTTAGATATGTTGGATGCTTGCGCGTAATAGTTTTTGTTTGTTGGGGTCGCGTAAGCAACTAACATAGTTATTGCAAGAGTTTACATAACAACGATTGTAAACTGGAGTACATGGTACAATAGGTTTAAACTCTTTTCAATGGACTACATGTAATTGATATTACGTTGATTGTAGGGCGATAGTTCATGAAGGAGTAATTTCATAATATGTGTGGAACTAAAGACATTCAGTTCATTAGTTGTGTAGTAGAATCCTAAAGTTTGTTGTTAATATAGTATTAAGTTGAGTAAATAAAAGTGCGAATGATTTGAAATATGAAAATATGACAAGCCAATTATATGATCGCTAAATTTGCACCATACATATACAAAATTTTTCATCTCATTTATTTGGGACTCATTTCTGAGAACTGCTCGTGAAAGTAGTTCCAAAAAGAAGAAGTTCTACATCATTCGTTTTCTCAAGTTACATGCCATAATAACACTATGCAACAAATGACGACTTTTTGTAAAATACAAAAACGGGATAGTATAGGTTCGATTCTACTATTGATGGGTAATAATACCCTATACTCAGTTTGGCGAGATTGGTGACCAATTTTTTTTATGGGCCCCTAAAGATTCTCAAAATCAGTGAGCCCCATGAAAAAAGGTGTCATCAGTTTTTGTCCCACAGCTAACTCACACTTCGTGATAGCGCTAAACTGTATTCGGCAATAATGTAGCTGGGAGTTTTTCGCACTAACTTTATTACAAAAGTATGTCAAAAAGGTTGGTTATTCCTGCCCTTTTTCAAAAAAATTGAAGAAGAATTTATTATTAATTCCCTTTTTTGAGCATTACTTTAAGGGAGTCCAAATTTTTCTCTAACACTGTTCGCCAAAATTGTAGCCCTGGTAAAGATTAACAACTTTCGTGAATATATCAATCCAATCTGAACGTGTCTAGGCAACCTAAATAGCTCATAAAGTCCACGTTGATACCGGTTTTTCGAACATTTACACACTTATAAGCCGTGGTTGAATATCAACCGATTTTAAATTTCTTAGTGGACTTAGGAAGAAGAGACTGCGGCCTTTCCAACCATATATATAGTTTTATTGGTAACTTGTCATATCTGTTTGTTTTTTGCCTCGAAATTTCAAACTTTTGTAATTTTTTCACCATTTTTAAGTTTGATGAAGTTTGTAGCCCTTATTTTATACGGACACCCTAATGTTTACTACTTTATACATAAAGTGCACACTTTCACGAGTTAAACGCATACTTGTTTGTAAAAATCTGTTAACAAATAGTATAGTTATTCATGTTTTCCGAGGGAACAACAACACCAAAACAATGCTTCTTCTTCAACTCTTTGATTTTAGTATAGGGTATAAAAGTTGCGTCCCTCGGAAAACATGAATAACTTTACTATTTGTTAACAGATTTCTACAAACAAGTATGCGTTTAACTCGTGAAAGCGTGCACTTTCCGTATAAAGTAGTAACCATTAGGGTGTCCTTATAAAATAAGGGCCACAAACTTCATCAAACTTAAAAATAGTGAAAAAATTACAAAAGTTTGCAATTTCGAGGCCCAAAACGAACAGATATGACAAGTTACCAATAAAACTATACATATGGTTGGAAAGGCCGCAGTCTCTTCTTCCTAAGTCCACTGAGAAATTTAAAATCGGTTGATATTCAACCACGTCACTGGCTTATAAGTGCGTAAATGTTCGAAAACCCGGTATCAACGTGGACTTTATAAGCTATATAGGTTGTCTAGACACGTTCAGATTGGATTGGAAAGTTTTTTATCTTTACCAGGGCTACAATTTTGACGAACAGTGTTAGAGAAAAATTTGGTGTGAGTTAGCTGTGCGACAAAAACTGATGACACTTTTTTTCATGGGGCTCACTGATTTTGAGAATCTTTAGGGGCCCATAAAAAAAAAAAATTGGTCACCAATCTCGCCAAACTGAGTATAGGGTTTTATTACCCTTCGATAGTAGAATCGAACATATACTGTCACGTTCTTGTATTTTTTTCACTGTTGCACTGTGTAATTTAATATCGATTTGAAGTTAGTGAGTATCGTATAGGGACGCCACCATACAGTATTTATGTTATGTCAAACAAAAGAGCCTAAAACGTGACAAATTCCTCTATACGATACTTAATAACTTCAAATCGATATTAAACTATTATGGCGTGTAACTTGACAAAACAAATGATTCAGAACTTCTTCTTTTTGGGGCTACTTTCACGTACAGTTCTCAGCATTGAGAATTGATGTACTTCTAAGAAAACTCATAGGCTAAAAATGGTTCAGATATTATGAAAATATCTAAGTACATGTATAAATAATATACAGTAGAATAAATCAAAATCCCCTTATATAGGTTTTCATTATGTAACAAATTGAGCTAAACATTTTACAATATAAAAATGTGTAAGATAAAATAATTTCTAGTTCAAACTTTCATTTCAAAACAATTAAAAATCTATTAATTTAATCAAATATTTATATGTTTTTATTTTTTGTTTTTTAATACGTTACGCATAGTTTGTAATATATATTTATTTTTTTAGGAGAATCAAATAATTTTACAAAAAAACTGACACAAAATCTTAAGTTTTTATTTGTTAGTCTTTTTTTCCTTTTTATCAACATTCACACAATCTCTCCATTATAAAATATTCCAAGTTTTATACGCTGTTCCCAACTTACCCCCTTATGGTAGCGTGTGAGTGTGTGTTTGTATATCGATTTCCTGTACCAAACAACTTTCACCAATTTATGCAAACATTTTATAATTTTTTTTTTGTTTTTCTTTGTTGTGGTTGCTTTTTCTCACTTCACAACATAGAAAAACACTTTTTGTTTTATGGCAAATTTATAGAAAACTATGAGTTGCCCTCCTACACGTCCATACGTATATACATACATATATACAAATGAAACAGATAAAAATTGTTGTGTAATTGGAAAATGTGTACAAGTTTTGTGTATTTTGCATACTCTGTATAAACTAAAATATTCAATAAAATATTTCAAAAGTTTTGGCTCAAAAATTGTATATAGAAATATATGTACTAATAGGCAAAAAAAGAGAATATGACACCATACTCTCAGCTCAGCGACAAAAGTTTTCAATAGACAAAAAACGCAACATAAATTGATACTGGTTGTTGAAACTGTATAACTGTGGGTGGGGTTGGGTAAACGTATTTGAAGTTACTGAATTTCTGTTATATGCACGACTAGTTGCAAGGGATTCCGCAAAGGAGGTGTTAGCGATTTTGTATGTTTTCCCAGTGTGGACATGTAAAGCTGGTGCAAAAACGCATTTGCTCAAAAGTATGGATTTTTGAACGTAATCCAAAATGAAGTAGATCCAATCTAGTGAATTTTAAACCAGTTAAACTTTACTAATTGATAAATAAGATAAATATAGTTGTGAAATAATTTCACGAGTTACATTTTAAAATTTCGCCGAATGTAACTGCTATACCGTACTAATGTCTCAAACTTTCTACAAAAGGACTAGTTCGTCCTTAGTACTTCTTCATTCTCTTTTGAAGTAGTTCCAAACTAGTTAATGGAGGACAATCAACTTACTTCCAACTAAATGTCTAAACTGTTTCTCTAGGATATCGCAAATTACACGGATAGAGGTAAAAACGGAAGTTCTACCAAAAGGTAAAAAGCAAAGTATCCCCACCTGTAAACCCAGAGATTGAAATCTGGTTACTGACATTCAGAGTGTGCTGCAAATATGGAGGGAACACTTTCATTCTCTACTCGTTCCCGAAGGCAACATAAATGACGATATCACGGCAGTCATCGACGAATGAGTTGACTGTCCACCACCGAGGGAAAACGAGTTCAGCACGGCATGTGCACGGCATAAAAATAACAAAGCGGCGGCGATGAGCTAGCAACGTGCATGCACTAGTTTACAAACACGATTTGGCTTAAGGAATTTATGCCCGATGATATGAAACTGAGTTTTCTATGTCCTGTGCTTACAAAAGGCGATCGAAATGTGTGTACCAATTATAGCGAGGTCGGCCATTTACCTATGGCAATCAAGGTCCTATCTAGTGTGTTATGTGAAAGAATAAAGCTCATTTTAGCGAACATGATCGGACCATAAATCCGGTAAATCCACGACCGACAAGATATTCACACTATGACAAATTCTGAAGAAGACCCAAGAAATGCAGATCGACACTATCTGTTTATCGTTAACAAAGCTGTTTATCGTTACGACAGAAACTATTATTTGCTATGGCTGAGTTTGGTATCCCCGCGAAGATGATACGACTTTGCAGTCTCATCCCTGACTGACACGAAGTCTTCAGTGAAAAAAGGCAAATATCTAACAGAGCCATTTTTACCAAGCATGGATTCAGACAAGGCGATAGCCTGTCATGCCATCTCTATAGCATCATCTTGGAGTTGTCGAGAGAAAAATACTTTGCAGAATATTATTATCGTTAACGGCGAGTACCGCCGTCGAATGAGCTGTAGAGCTGTACAACGACATCGACGTTGTCAAGCGCGTTCAAATAGACCGAATGCGCTGGCTTGGACACGTTGTACGAATGGACGAAAATGCTCCGACAAAATGGTGGACCAGACAAAAGAGCTGTTATCTAAGCTTGTTGCGACGAAGCATCTGCGGCGAACAAAAGACCGAAGCGCTTAAAATACGGCTACTGAAAGACAAATTTTAGTCGTTGCTGCCATTAAAGAAAGATGAAGAGTCCATTTGGAAGTTATGGGAGAAATATAAAATTTCCAAAAGTATATAAATTTTTTATAGGAGGTACCAGAAGAGGTCAGCCTATACAGTTAATATCCATTCCAGAGTCTAATTTTCATAAGCCTACACCTTACGTAATGTTTAACTGAGTTCAGTGTCAAACTATAAGGTTGAATTCGGTCATATCATTTAGTATGGGTGGTACCAGAAGGCGATAGACGATACAGTCAATATTGATACCACAGTCTAATTTTCATAAGTTTACATCTTAAGCAAAGTTTGACGGAATTCGGTGTACTAACCATAAGGATATGTATGTAAACTATGAGGTTGAATTCGGTCATGTGTATGGGAGGTACCAGGGAATGAATTGCAAAGATCTGATTGTTTGAGGGTTTGAGGGTTCTTACATCTATATAATTTGCAAATAAAACAAAAAATTTTCAGAGAATTGTCGTATTATTTTTATTATTATTATATAAAGATCTATGACAACTACATGTGAAGCAAAATATCTGCCAAATGCGCGTCACTGCGATGGTCTATATTTTCATTGATTTACACAAACTAATTTTCCGTTGTTGTGAATAAACACGCTTTCTATTTTTAGATTCACAACTAACGGCCCCAATATGTTTGCCAACGAATGCTAAGATTACTGTTTGAAAAGCTATTACTAGACATGCCGATTGTCTCGACACTAAATGTAGTGCGAAGTTGCTGTTGACAACATCGAAGGAACCGGCAATGAAAGAAAAATGTAGATGACTGAAGACAGTAATCGTACTATGTATCTCTCGCGTGTTCTAACCATCAATGACTTTGATACATAATTGAAGTTCAATGTTGTTATGTGCCAAATTATCTCTCTTTTTCTTTTAAATGTCCTAAAAAAAGAAAACCAACAGTGTCAAATCACATGATCGCCCAAAAGAGCTACTGTTTCGTGAGTGGCACTATCCTGTTAGAACCTCATATCTTCCAGGTCCTTATCCTCAATTTCTGGCCACAAGAAGTTCGTTATCATCACGCGATAGCGAATACCATTCACGGTACTGCTTGCCCGACCATAAACCGCACTAAACAGTAAAACAATGTGGATGCAATGACTTTTCAACAATCACCCGTGGATTCTCATTTACCCAAATGCGGCAATTTCACTAAGGTGAAATTGTGTCTTGTCGCTGAAGATAATTTTCTTTGTAAAGTCATCATTCACATTTTGAGTTTAACGTTCATTTTCATAAAAGGCTTTAAAAACCTTAACGCGCAGCTCAATTGTGTACCTCTGCATTGTTGAATTTGTCAAACACTCAAACAAAGAAATATAAAATAAAGTTGGGAAGAAAACGTGACGTTGAGGTTTGACTCACAATTAACATGGTGTATTATGGCTGGACCCTCTTTATAACTGTTATTTTGGTTGCGAATATCTTATAAGTATTGCTTCCGGCAGTAAGTAATTTTTTGTCTTAGTAAAGCAAATGCACTCATGCAGGGCTCTAGTACAAAGACTTTTGGTCTACCCATTGCAATGCGTATTCGTAATATTAAGACAAGTTATATGTTACGCATACGCCACCTATAATCAATATTACTTATACGATATATAACTAAAACACTCTTAACTAGAACATTTTATAAAACTATTAAAAAAGTTTCTCAAATATATTCCCCAAAACTTCTTACGACTCCCCTACGTGCACTTTATTGTTTGACATTATAAATATGTCAATTTTTGGGTTTGTCCAACATACCACCTGCATATATATGTATATTCTACAATATATATACAAAACAAGTGTTTTAACGAAAGTTTTGTTGTACATCGAAATTTATGCACATATATTAGAGTAAACACACACACAGCACAGCAATGCATTTAAGATCACAATAAACAATCAATTTCAATTAAACAACACCAAGAAAATAACTAAGTTTTTGAAAAGTTTTTCACATACAGATTACTCGTATAAATAATATTGCAAACATTTGACAAGAGTTTTGTAAAAACTTTAAGAATTTGTAATTTTAAAATGTTGTACAAACTGTATTAGAACATATAGTAACCACAAATGCAAAAGAGCTTAGAGAAAATTGCATATGTATATGATATATAATATATGTGATATGAAAGTAATATTAAGGACAAATGGAAGGGCGCATGATGTATTCAAAAGGTAATAACATAGAGGACTGTATGTGAAATATAATGCTTATACAATTGAATAATGTTATTTAGAAGGAAATCACATTGAGAGCTGTAAGTGAAATGTGATGCTTATAATATTGAATTATGTTAGTGAAACTAGATATTATGTTATCAGTGTCTGTATATATCAGATTATGTGACCGTAGTCTATATTTTATGTATCCTGCTAATGATTTATGTTATACAACTTTCAAATATTATGATTCTGTTAGGGCCATACGATTTAATATACTGCTTCATCATTTTAATGAAATATTTTGTTTAATTAATATATTTTCGAATGCTCATTACAAACTGTTGCTGCAGTTTGTTTAATAGGAGTCTTAAACCATGGCGATTATGTTTGCTTATTACTACAATACCTAGAAATGACCCTTCGTATTTGCCCAGTGTTTATTATTTGCCCACACAAAATGCTATCGAGTTCAATGCAACCTCCACAACCTTTGTGTGGCTTTAAACGAATCTTATTTGATTGTGTTCTTTGTTTGCAGACTTTTATAAGAAAATTCCAACAAAGAAAGTCCAGCATGGCATTTTCTTCATCGGACAATAAATTTAAATATTTATATGTTTTAATTAAGGTTACAACTAAATAAAATTTCGGTCATGAATTTAAACATGTGCACTTGATGTGTCTGCACAATTTGTCTGAGACCTGGGGAAATATTTCTTTAGAGTAATTTTCTTTTTGTAAATCACAGAAGAAACAATTTTATATAAAAAAAAAGGTATGAAGAGGTTTTGAGAGGTCTTAGTACGGCTGGCAAAAACACCTTGTTTGAAATTTAATGAAAATCATTGATTTTTTTTTTGATTTGTGTAAAGAAACTATATTTAGAATGTTTATGATTTTGTAAACTGTTAAAAAGTTAATTAAGAAATGTCTGTATTTTTAAGCCTATTACGTTTGTTGTTTATGCGTGTGTAAGATTTGCGTATGAATAATATTGAATATTATTACAGAAATAAGGCTATGTGTTAGCACTATTTAAAAATAAAACTCATACCAGAAAATTTGGTACTATAAAACAGTGGGTCAATGAGTTTTAATTATGTTTTTTAGAAATAGAGTCGATATCACTAATTAATCTCCTAGCCAACGATAAAAGGATCAGTGTCTAATAGATTTGGATCGTTTGCTTAGCGCGTAGTAGCAGTGGTTTGCGATCAATACTCTTCACTTGATTGCCAGACTGACATTATTATTTTTGTTTACGACAGAGCCAAGGTAGACAAAATCATCTACCACGTCAAAGTTATTGACATTGTTCACGCAGCATCCTAAACGAGTACATAACTTTTGTCCTATTTCCTCACAAGACCCACCCTACCGATTGCTTATGCATGCTTGTGTGGCCGCAGTAACATCCCATAGTCCACTGCCAATGATATCTATATCATCGGCATACAGCAGTTGTATTAACTACAGCCTTCCGCATGATCATCTCCATTATGCTGTTGAAGAGACACATGATAGACTGCCGCATTGTATAAAGTATATTAGTATATTTTTACTAAAGATTAGTATCATCCCGCAAAGTCGTATCAGATTCGCGGTGATACCATACATAGCCATAGCATGTAACAGTTTTTGAATTCTCGCACTGATAAATGCAGCTTTTTAATCAATAAACAGCTGATAAGTGTCAATTAAAGTTTCTTGGGTATTCTCCAGGATTTGTGGTAGGACGAATATCTGGACGGCCATTGATTTACCAGATCTAAAGCCACACTGATAAGGTGAAATCAGGTTCGCTAAAATGGGCTTTAGTCATTCACATAAGACACCAGGCAGTGCCTTGTATGCGATGGGTAAACGGCTGCTTAAGCATAGGAGATAGAACACTCAGATTCTAATCTTCGGGCACGCATTTCTTTAGCCAAATCGTGTTTACGAGCTGGTGAATTCACATTGCCAGCCCATCGTCGACGGCAATAAAAAGCGCTGCCTGCAGTTTAAGCCACTCCCGTGGTCTTAAAATTTTTTTGCCGTGCAATTGACGTGCTGATCTCGTTTTGGCTCGGTGGTGGACAGTCTACTCCGCCTTCGATTATTGGCGTGATTTTGTCAATTATGCTGCCTTCGGCACGAGTACACAGAAAAAAAACACAACTGTTGTTAAGAAATAAAATATTATTGTTGGCATTCAATTTTAATTTATAACAACTTTTCCATTTGAACAAGTTTGTTAATTGTCATATTGACAAATTTTCAACCACTTTTCATATTTAACTAAATTACACAAATTGTAACTATAACAAAACTGTTTATTGTATTTTCAATTTTGGTTGTTGGCGCCTTTTTAATTAAATATTTAATTGCATTGACGAAATGGTATTCAATATGACAACTAGTTTGTCGTAATTTTTTTCGGTGTAATAACGGGATTTGTGAGAGAACGAGCATCGTTCCTTCTTAGTTGCAGTACAATTTGAGAGTCAAAGACCAGATTTTCGTCTCTGTCCTTACAGGTGTGGATCCTTATTCTAAAACCTTTGCTTTTTACCTTTTGGTAGAACTTTCGGGCTTCACCTCTATCCATTGAATCGGCATTGGCTATTTCGGCGGTATGCCTCTTTGTCTAGATAGCTTTGCATTTGGTAACGAGTGTTTCAAACACTAGTAAATCACGTGAGTACGTGGCATTACTGTTATTAATGCCACTATGTCGACAATGATTGGCGTGATTTCGTTACTTATGTTACCTTGGGGAAAGAGCAGAGAACGAAAATGGTCTCTCCTTATTTGCAGCACACTCTGAGTGTCCCTGACCAGCTTTCTGTCTCAGTCCCTACAGGTAGGGATCCCTAGTCTAAAATCTTTGCCTCTTCCCTTTTAGTAGAATTTTCGGGCTTCACCTCTATCTATTAAATTGGCATTGGGTATTTTGGCGGTATTCCTCTTTCTGTAGTAAAGAGTAAAGAGGTCGACCAAGCAGTTACCGTAAACGGTGTTCGCTATCGCGTGATGATAACGAACTTCTTGTGGTCCAAAATTGAGGATATGCACCTAGCCAATGACTTGCAACACAGCCAACGAAACAATGGCTTCTTTTGCGTGAGACACTCAATGGGCGTGTTATCTTACGTCATGGCGATTTCAATTGGCCGCCCAGATCATGTGATTTGACATCGTTGCACTTCTTTCTTTAGCGATATTAAAAAGAAAAGATGTACGTCAATAAGCCAAGAACAATTCAAGAGTTTACAAATTAGGTAATTCAGCACATTAACGACATTGGACCTCAATTGTGTCTCAGAGTAATGTAAAATATTGACCATCGAATAGGGGTATACCACCGAAGCTGCGGCGAAACTTTTTGTTTTATTTACAATTAATATCATGCGTTTTGGTTGGACCATTCTTTACTTTAGAGTTGATGTGGTAGAGGAATGTCAAAAGGCATATAGGAATCCGCGGAGAGATTGAATTTCAATGACACAGCGGCCCAAGAGGCAATCAGACTGAGGGAAGCTGGCGATTGTCATCAAGCCACATATGGTCATGCGAAGATGCTCTGGCTTTCGGCGACTCTTCACATCTGCCAACATATACTGAAATGCGAAATGTATATATTTTCGTAAAGTTGACGTTGAAATACTTTCTGTCTTCACTGGCGGGTCGAAGACCCTTTATAAAAACAATTCGCCTTGATTTGCATAGTGGATATTCAGTCACGTACTGGAGATCCGATGTCGAAGTTTCTTGCCGACCTATGAATTCGCATTCGAATTCTTGTCTTTCTGCATGACATCTGTGAAAGATATCACAGTCTATTTGGTATGTGCATCCCAGTCCCGCCCAACGCATTTCCCGCATATCACGGCCATACAGCCATAGAGGCACATGTAGAGAGTTCGGACATTTCAGTGGCATATCCTTAAATCATGGTCCTTATTATGTTTGAGGGGGTTTAGAGTGGCTTATTTGATCTCTGTGCCCGATCCAGGCTTCAGTAATATGTGTATTCTACTCCCTAAGCTGCATCGGTGCTAGCATCCTTTTAAGTTTCACAACAATGCACCTTCTCACTTGTGCTACCCCTGAACGGATGTTCAGTGGCATTACTCGGGGAACACGCGATCTATCGGACGTTTGAAGCTGCTTGAGGACATCCAAATTGAGATTCTGGTTATTCCCAAGTGAATGAATTACAATCAGAAAACTCACATTTAAAAACCCACCTCTCAATGATATAACTCATACGAAAATGTGATAATTGTAATAATATTAATCATACGTTATACTAATGAAAATAAATAATTACTGACGTTATGATAAGTTTCCTTTTTTCCTACTTAATGGTGAAATATGTTTGATCTTAAATTATATTTAAATGTCTTCTGAAAGAATACATTTATATTAAAAAAATCGTACGCCATATGTAAAAAATTCAAACAAACTTTACTCTTCAAAGTGTAACATCAATTGCAGTATAACAAGTTTGTTTCCTTACAAAATTTCTGTAAGATGAAACCAAAGTATCGATAGATTACTGGTCAAGCAACACAACTTTTAATCAAATCAATATGTTCTCAGACAAAACAAGTAAACATCTTGTAGATACTGCAGATTTATATGAAAGTTGACCGACCACCAGTAAAGATGAATAACAAAGTACAACAATTACAAACCTAATGCAATAAGAGAATAAAATAATTTACTTTATGCCATACAATCAAATAATGAATGAAATGAAATAAAAAGAGATTTGTATAAAAGCAGAAACACTATAAACAAGTAATTTAATATGCCTTAGGAAGGAAGAATGAAAACATCACACCTACTCGTTTATAGCAACACACGTGCCATGTGTGTGTGTGAATTCATAAACACATACTTTTATAAACACACATACACACGCTTACATGTATACACTTTCAATGGTCAATGATCCAAGAAAGCCAGCATTACAATCATTAATCTGCCATATAAAATAGTAAAATTAATTACACCCAGCAAACCAATTGCGATGTTAATGATATAGGCTGGCGTCTAGACAGACACAATACGAAAAACTATTGACACAACTAAAACTACTTGAGTATTTGTTAGATAATGTGGTGGGACACTGTTGTGGCGTCTAGTATTATGTGGAAGCTAGTATCGATTAGAGGCGTTTGTAGTTTGCAGCGGTAAGGCTTAGGAGAATTCCACAGTTCCAAAGGACTTAAAGTTTGCTCAGTAATTTTGGGGAGATACTAATGGCAGCTAAATCGATATTTTATTTAAGCAGTTGTTAAGCACAACTAAAAGGTGATTTGCTGATTTTTTTAAAGCAGTCTGCAGTTGCTGGTATTAGTGCAGGATTAATGATCAAGTCCCAGTTTTTTATGGTGCCTACGATATTTGGTTTACACGGATGACACTTCCTTGTGACAAACAATATATGTCAGTGACCAATTGACATTTCTTAATTAACTATTCCAAGTGTTCTAATGAAAGTTTAAACAATATCAATTTGTTTTCAAAACTTTAGATAGTTTGTAGAATTGGATATGGTTTTAAGAAAAATTTCTTCATCTTTTCCCTCTCTACACTGTGATGTGGAGGCTGGAGCACTGCAAATTACTTAACCCCCTTTATAAAATTATTCAGCACAGCTTTTGATATTTTGCTCTTTAAAATTCCACAAAATAAAAAGTTTCCTGGGTTCTCTTCATTCGGAAACCAAACCAACTACAACATACGACTAATACTTGTGTAAATTTTCCACTCCTTTGCTTACACATTATTTTAATCTGGTCAACAACAATACCAAAATCATTGTATTGTATGCTTCATACCTATCACCAAAGGTGCCACTGTACTCCTTCGGCTTATAGCGTGTGTTCGACCCTTGCCCACCTTTAGTTAATCCAATAAAACAAATTAAATGTCAAATGCTTCGTATCAAAACAATGATGGGAGTAAGTTAACCTTCCGGCAAAAAAACACAGAGCTTGAATTGGTTTTAGATTCTACAATACGTATTAGATTTACTTAAGAGTACCCTTAAGCCCCAAACCCAGGCTGTAGATGGCATTAGTTAGTTAGAGTTTTATTAGTTTTTCACCGTTTGTACGGTAGGTGGAAAACAAAGATTACAAAAAGCAAAACGGAAAATAAAACAAGTCATTGATTTTTTACACACACTCACGCGGGTTAAATAGATAAATAAACAAATAGTTGAAGTAAATGCGAAACTACCTCCTTCAATGACCACGACGAGCGATGAACGAGCAACCATATAAATCCCTTTATGTATTTTAATTCTGCAAAATCGTCATGACTATTTATTTTTATTTGCTTTTCTATGGTTTTTATTACACATTCCTTTTGCTGATGGCGGTGGTGGTGGTGGCAATGGCAAAAAGTATTCTTGTTATAAATTGGATTTTAATGAAATTTAATGCTTTGTTTTGTTTGTGAGAGTGGACGGGGCGGGGGAGACCACAAGTTCCCTTTTTCACGCTTTCTCGACTTCTATTATAAGTTGCTGGTAATTCGCATTGCAAACGAGGTGCGCTGAGTTAAGTTTCTGCAGAAATGGCAACAGAAGATGTTGTGTAGAGTTAAAGCTAAACTGTGATATATTAAGATTGACCGTGATATGATGTTTGGAATATGCAATTATAAAGCGAGGCAGCAGGTCTAGATTTCTGTCATCCAAATTTCTTTCATCGGCGGCTTCCTCATTGATGTCGCTGGCAACTTCGCTGTAGTGTTGAGTCAAATTGGCATTTGTAATAAAATCTTTTCGAACAGCTGTCATTTGCTTTCGTCGTTAAGCTATACTTCCCGTTATGTTGATTTACAATAACGAGAGAAGTTCTCTTAGGTCTTCATAGGATTTCATGAGTTATTTCTATTAAAGGTAACGTATGACCAGTGTTTAAATGTCATACCAATTTTATTCGGTATTTGTCATGGAGCATTACACACCGCTACAACGTCTCCGCGTTATACAGTTCTATATCAAAAATCAGCATTGTGTGAAAAATGCTTTACTTGTCGTTCGAATATCGTAGGGTGTGCATAATTGACTTCTAACACCACTATTGCCAAAATCATCCATAATCTTAGTTTCGTTCAACGCCATTGAATGATACTCAATGGAAAGACTTTATCAAGTTCGTAGTGAGGAGAATACAGCGGCTTTGGCGTAGAGAGTGGCTAAAGTCCATGACCAATCGATTCGTTGCCATGCGCAGCATCTCGCATGCAACAACTTGTCGAATTTAATACAAGAATTTTCGTGTGAGGTATTACAAAATCCAAACATTTAAGATTTGAAGTCACCAGACTATAACTTACGCTTTCATTTTAGTAAATAGAGCTTCCACTGCTCAAATTCCACGCCGCAGTTTGTTCAGTAGCGAGGCACATTTCTTGGCCCAATTGATAAGTTGGTTAACTAAATTGTCACATTTGGGCAATCTAAAGACATTTCGAAACTACCGCCACATATAGTGCTACCGCACTATGATAATTGACTTTTTGTTGCCAGCGAAATTTGGTTTCAGAAAGACGATGACTTTATTAAGGTATGATTTTGTAGAGCAAAGTCGGCGTTTTTACAGGTCATAGCTCAGATTCATATATTTTTAAGTGTTTTACTTAAAATTAAACAAGTGAGAAAATTTCAGTCGGGTAAACCGACATACATAATCCTAATTATAGAATTTTTGTTAATAATATTAATCAGCCTTAAATATTAAAAACGACCCGTTGTAAGGACCCTAATTTAAGGAAATGTACCAAACGCATAGGAAGCTAGACATCACCAAGTTTTATACCACCGAGATAGCCAATGCCTAATGTAACCAACTCTTTCAATTACTTCAAACAAATCCCCCTAGTTCTGATGTTCCCGACACACAGTGGCAGCATATTGCAAATTCTATGACCACTGACGTAACGACCGTAACCACGCTCAAGCAAGCCCTGGTACGATGATGAATCCCGCTAAATGTCTGAAGAAATGGATGCTGCATACAAGGCAAAAATTGCAGCCAAAGGCGACGCGTGCGGTGACGGATAGAGGTGAGACCCGAAAGATCTACCAAAAGGTAAAAAGTAAATATTTTGAGTAGGTATCCCCACCTGTAAGGACGGAGACGGAAATTTGGTCACTGACACTCAGAGTGGGCTGCAAATACGGAGGGAACACTTTCGATCTCTACTTATTCCCGAAAGCAGCATCTTAACTTAATTTTTCTTTACACCCCATGAATGAGGTATGGGATAGCTTCTCGCGTTGTTGTGTATTAACACGCTTTCTATTTTTAGATTCACAACTATCGGCAAATACATGTTTATAGACGAATGCGAACGTCACTGTTTGAAAAGATTTTACTAGACATGCCGAATGACTCGACACTTATACTGCGAAGTTGCTCACAACAACATCGAAGGGGCCGGCAATGAAACATTTTTTTTTTACTGGATCCAGGAGTTGAACCTGGGATCTCCCGCATGGTAGTCGCGTGTTCTAACCATCATGACTTCCGATTTGTTCTCCAAAACAAATGGTGTATTGATATTATTACTTGATTTCTAAGATGGGCGGAATGGTACATTTGTATGTGAGGTACCAGAAAAGGGGTGGCCATGTAGCCCATTTCCAATACCGTAAGTCGTTTTAGGGAAGTATTAACACATGCAAAGTTTCAAAACCAGGACAGACAGACAGACGGAAATGGCTCAAACGACTTAAAAAGTTATTAATCGAATTTGGTTAAAAGAAACCTTGGGTCTAAAGTTACTCCTACTATGTGTTGCACTTTTGGATCGTATCAAATGATATATACCCTCCTACCGTATGGAGGAAGTCGAGAAAATCGTGGGAAGCCCAATCGTCATCATGGACCAGTTAGCCATTTAAGACGCCGCTCTGTTTGAAAAGAGACTCTGATCTTCTATATAACTTTTCCCTAAATATTTTAGCCTCCTACAGACTAGAGTGTTCCATCGACTTAGATTCCTCCTCGTCCTTACATATACTGCAGTAGTTCGATGTGGATCTACTCCATTTTCCTGATGTTGCAATGGCAATGGTTAGAATTCCACAAGCAAGATTTAGATCACTCCTGCAGAGTCAAGCCATGTTCGCCGATCGGGATGTGCTCTATTCGGGCCACAGTTATACAGTCGGTTCTGGAGATCCAAAGTCTGTTGGCTGTTTTCCACATCCAATCCTCCACTAAGCAAAAAAGGTAACACTTGGGCGGATGAACATCTTCAAGAGTGTCATGATCAGGCATAGTATAGCCTCCTCTGGCCAATTAGTCTGCTTATGCATTACTAGAAATCTTGTAATGCGGCATCCAAAGACTTTAGTCCTTCCTCACAGTTCCTCACCAATTTTGTTTTACACAATGTGGAATTGAGTTTTATTGCAGCCTGGCTTTCCATACAGAATAGCCATTGCCTCTGCCTGAAAAATACTGCAGGTCTTCAATGTAAACACCAGCTCCTGTGCCTTGTTTCATTTTCGAACCGCCAGTAAACACTGAAATGTTCATAAGACATAAGGGGTCCCGCCCGCCGTATTTCCATTCTGAACTTTCCGGAATTTGGACGTTTATTTTACGGATAAATTTCTTTAAAAAATCAGTAAGAGGTAGCATATGAAAAGAAACGTCATTACCGTGAAGTCGTAGAATTTTCACATGACAATATATGGATTGATGTCAATCGCCAGCTTCCCTCAGTCTAATAGCCTCTTTGTCCCCAATAGCCTTGATGTTGAAGTCCAGGCTCGGAAGGTTCAGGCACACATCCAAAGCCTCTTGCGGTAATTCACCCTTTTGCAAAACTAACGGTCAGATTTAAGAATATAATATGTTGAAGAAGAACCTCTACGACAGCCGTCAATTTTTTGCATAACACAGTACAACATTTTTCAGCTCATTGATTTGGTTCTTAATTCTGAGAACTGCACGTGAAAGTAGCCCCAAAAAAACAGAAGTTTTGCATCATTCGTTTTGTCAAGTTACATGCCATAATAATTTAATATCGATTTATAGTTAAACATAACATAAATACTATATGGTGGCGTTTGAGTATCCACGTGTGATTCGAGATTTAAAAGTCAGTGATCATAGTGATCGAATATTGGACTATCCGAATAGACCATCTACGGCGTAGTAGAGGCTAATTTTTGAATGAAGTTCTTTTTAATAAATAAATGTTAGAGACATTTATTTAGAGCAATAGAAAAAATGCCGAAATTCAGTTAAATTTTAGATATTTTATTCAAATTTTAAAAAGAAACTTCTAAATGAATCTCGCTTTACAAATCTAACGGTATGATTTCTGGAAATTATCGAAACAATTAAAATTAAAAGTGATGCACCGATACAATAGCATTCAGTTGTATATTACATCAATGTTATGGTACCAAGTTATATTATGTTACCTTCTTTTAAATGTATTCCTTTTCAAATTATACCCTCCTCGTATCTTAGGTGGCGCATCTATCACCTCTACTACCATTAATGTCAATACCCAGTAAATATCCTTCTTTAGTATTTTAATGGAACATTACAGTTTCTGTATTTTATGGCTTTATCATTCATTTACGAGTAAACTTTTCTATGGTTGCACTGGTCATGATGGCCGTTCTGTTCTGCCAGAGATTTGTAGTTTTATACTGATTACTTTATAGAGAGCTATTTGTTAATTTCTCACACCGTTATCGGCTTAGTTCACAACAAACGAGTGTAGTTTATTTATGCATGTCGTAGTTAACAGGGATTTATTGTTAAAAGATTAATTATATGTTATAGCCAAATGTAAGTAATAGGGGACCATACATTTGTTTGCCATGGCCGATAAATGTTAGTAAAATGATGTAGATTTTTAAATGTGGCTATGGTTTTAAAAGAGGGGAATGGGTATTTTAAACCATAGGGAAAGTAACTATTGTCGAGCTTGGAAATGTCGATTGAAAACCATTAGTGATAATAGCTCAAATTAACTTCATGATGATGTTGATGTAGGCCAGAGCATGACCTCAAAGATTATATTAATTCATGATTCGTTGTATTAGGAATAGGAATTTATTTTCCACAACGTGTATAGTTTTTTTCCAAGAATACAGACAATTTAATTACTCAGCTCGGCAATTAATTTAAATATGCACATCAAAAGGTGTTTTGTCGCAATCTGTTGTTTTTGCAGAAATACAATTTTTCAATGTCAACACTATCCCCAAGAAGGTCAGAAATGTTATCAGGCAACCCCGAAAAATTTCATTTAATAAAATCAGCAGTTTTTATCAAAGATGTCATTGTATTTTTTTGCGCAGAATGAACCATTAAAAGGACTGCCAAGGTCATTCTATAACATCCCATATAACAACTGAAAAAATATCATACATTTTTAAGAGTAATAAAAACCCGCGATGCCATTCTGTGATAAAGGTAGATACGGGATTTTTTAAACCCACACATTTAGGCAAGAGCACTCCCTCTGCTGATTCATGGGATGTAAAGGAAATATACGATTTTTTTTTTAAATTTAGGCATAGATAAGACTTCACAGCACATATCTTATGAAATACATATGTATATAAAGTGTCAATAGTTAATAGAAATAGGTACTCATTCGTAAGTGTCATCCCAAAAAATAATCAAATCAAAGTCGAGTGTGTCTCCCTTGACAATAAGACACTCGGTTGCTTGTGCATATAACTGTTTGTGTAGGAATATAACTGTATCAGTGTATGGCTAGACTAAGTGTTAATATGCTTTCGTTGTGTTGGAGTCTATTGTATTCAGCATACTGACCCAAGATCTACACACACACTTACACATACTCTTATATTTTGTTTCGGGTTACATTTACCTTTCGTTTTACACGTTCCTAGTATCAACTATTTTTTTTGGGTATTATATTGACGTTGACTGTTCTTTGATTTTATTTATATTTCGTATTATTTCACATTAAGTGCCAATTTTTGCAAAGGACCGAAATAAAGTTAGTAGGTTTTTTGCTCCTATTCATCTGACAAGCGAAAGTGTTAAGCGTATTCTAGTAATTGATTAAATTCCATGTTAATATTCTGGAGATTTTTTTGAAATCTTTCTAATCGAAACTTTAATATAATGTGATTTATTTAGAGACTTGTTTTATGTTTGTGTGTTTTACTGTTTCAGCATGACTGGTCACTAGGTTGTCCCAAAAAAAATAAAAATTTGGATTTTCTCGGAAGATCTTTCCTAATTTGAATACTCATAAGGTAAAGTATTTTTGAGAATTTTATGAGATTTTTCGGAAGTGGTTTAGAGGTTGCGCAAACCGATTTTGTACCAAAAATCGAGCTTTTTTGACTTTTTTTGAATTGTTCTTGAAAATTGCTAAAAAATCGGTATTTTTTCGGCTTCTGAGTAAATATTCTTAAAGAAAATTTTCCGATCTTTAATTTTATGTGCATTAGTAATAAGTTTCGTCAGGGATTTTGCACATTTTGATACATTATATAACAGTTTTTCGTAAATTTTCAGCAAATATGAAAAAAATGCTTTATAACTTTTAAAATTTGTATGAAGACTAAAAAAACTAATGATGCAGTTTAAAAGATTATGAAGTTTTAAACAAGTTAGCAAAACAATATAATTTTCTCTTGCCGTTCTCCAGTTATACCCTTTTAAAGCTTTGCACCCATTGTATGAAATTTTTAGTACTATAAGATTTCGGCATCCGATTTTTTGTAAACTTTAGATTATGAGATTTGAAAATTTATTTATTGTATGTCAAAGCTTAGTTTTAAGTGTTGTCAAGTTGTGGACAGCAAAAAAAGTAGCCAAAAAGCCGTTATCAATAGGTGACACTGATATGGCTCGAACTAAAATTCATGATTTATTGGATTTGGGGGAACTGCAACCCTATTTTTGGCAGGTTTAGAGATAACAAGTATACAATTAAAATTTTTGTAAACTGATAAGTGGAAGACGCTTGCTTGAGATTGAGATAAATTTTATGGCTTCAGATAAAAGCTTTTATGCTAGAGCCCTCTTGCTGTAATTATCAATCTCTAGCTCTAGTAATTAAAGCTACTTCACAAAGCACAATATGGGTGGTTTGCACCCGCTGTTAAATCAGCTGATAAGTTTTTGTGATCTTCAATGTTTCTTTCAAAACATTTGTAATTATTACAAGAAGTCCCGTCTATTTAATAAAATTATTTTGTTAATCTGAAGTTTTATTGCTCCGGTAAGTTAAAATTATCATAAAGTAGTCCAAAAAATATTGGGTAATATTTTTTTAAAATAGATGAGCCTTTGTCGAATACAAGGAATGTGTGGTGTGTGGGCAAAATGATTGATGACCTTGATACTGCCAAACCGCCGACAAAAATGCAAATACTGCAAAGATTTTTTAAATTGCATTTAGTGGAAAAGTGCACTGTTTCCAAAAGCGCCAGAATAATAGCAAAGTCTTTCAGAGATTTGTGGAATCCAAATCAGGAACTGTGCAATATTTCTCGCAAAATAATAATATTGCACTCGAGTGGGCAAAGTTATGAAAGGGTAAGTCTAGAAAAACCAAACTCGAAATTAAGAAAAGAAAGGACTTCGTGAACGACTTGAAAAGCTCGTTCTGCAATATAGGTCAACCTTTGAGAAAATCTCAGCCCACAAATAAAGTTCGGAAGACCAAATCAAAACCGTTTGAAAAGGAGGATATCAGCAGCGTGGATAGCGATGATTCTGACGTTTCGGTCTATGAATTAAAGATCGGAAAATTTTCTTTAAGAATATTGACTCAGAAGCTGAAGAAATATCTATTTTTTTTACCAATTTTGAAGCAAAATTCAAAAAGCCCAAAAAGGTCGATTTTTGGTATAAAATCAATTTGCGCGACCTCTAAACCACCTCCGAAAAATCTGAAAAAATTCTCAAAAATTCTTAGCCTTATGAGTATTCAAATTAAGAATGATCCCCAAATTTTTTTTTTGAATGGGACACCCTACTGGTCACCTTAGTTTTGTTAAGAATTGGTCACTAACTTGTTGTAGAAATAATCCGACAGCAAACGTGTTTCCAAATATAAACTCGTAAATATTAACTTATTTTGCTTTTCAATGGAAAGAAAAATAATATAGTCGCACTCTGCCACAAACTGTTTTTTTTTAAATAAAATTTTTTAAATTTAGGAATGTCGAAGTTGCTGTTGACCACATCCAGCCGATGAAATAAATGTAGATAACTGAGACAGAAATCGAACCCCTGCTCACGCAAGACAGTTAAGTTTTGAACCTATCATTCCACGGTCGACCCCGGTGAACAGACTTCAATATGAATAATATTTTCTTAAAATTTTGAAAATGTATAGCATTTTCCTTTCCTTTGCTAGAGAAAAACACTTGTGATAACTTTTATCCTCTCACATCCATTTTTTGTCAATAAGTATGTGTCAACTCACCATGTGAGTAGGAGGATATATATCATTTAAAACTACACAAAAATTTAACACATAGACTGAGTCACATTAGACCCTAGGTTTCTTTTAATTAAATTTGATTCATGACTTTTTAAGGCGTTTAATCCTCGTCCGTCCGTCTCTGTCTGTCCGGCTGTTTCGCACGATAACATTCGAAAGACGTTGCCAATTGTTTTGAAACTTTGCATGGGTTAATATTTTCACAAGACTATTTACGGTATTGCAAATGATCCATATGTCTAGCCCCTACCGGTACCTCCCATATAAATGTACCATTATGCCCTCCAATACAAATTTACCATTATAATAATATCAATACACCCAACGCGATTGTGCCCACATTCAGAATTTGTTGAGCAAATGTTTTGTTTTTACTGAGGGGGGGAGTATACGTAAGTCGGTTTACTTCACTGAAACTTTCGCACTTGTTTTTTATACCTTCTCCCAACGGGTAGAATAGTATATTTCATTTGATATGACCCTAAAGTGTAACACATAGAAGAAGTCACTTTATACCGTAGGTTTCATTGAACAGATTCATGATTTTTAAAACATTTGCCGTCTGTCTGTCTGTCCGGCAGATATGCACAATAACTTTCGAACAACGTAACCAACTGTTCTTAAATTTTACATGGATTTATATTTTCCCAGAGCTATCTATTGGACCGCATATGGGCTACATAGCACGCCCCTTCTGGTACCTCCCATACAAATATACCATTCCGCCACTTTAGAAATCGAGTAATTATATCAATGGACCCAACGCGATCGTAGCCAAAGCTATAAAAGGATTAAGTTTTGAAGATAAAAATTGAAGTCTAGCCACGCCCATTCTGTTACATCTCACACAAATGTACCATTCCGCCCATTTTATACATCGAGTAATAACATCAATACCCCAACGCGATCGTGAACAAATTCTTTATTAAATAAAGATATAAGTCTAGCCATGCCCCTTCTGGTACCTCCCATACAAATGTACCATTCCGCCACTTCAGAAATCGAGTGATTATATCAATGCACCATAACGCGACAGGCCCAAATTCTGTTTTTTTTTTAAGCTATAACAAAGTAAAATTTTGGAAAAATCTGGAAGTCTAGCCTCGCCCGTTCTTGTACGGGTTTTCTGAGGGTGACGGTATATGTATGTCTGTTTACGCTACTGTAATTTTCTTACTTGAAAGAAAGTTAAGATATCGAAAGTTTTGAATGGGAGTAGTTTTTACCAAACTTAGAACTTAACCTCTGCTTCCAGGATAGAAGCTTGAATGCAAAATTTTAGATCAAAAGGTCTTAAACTATGACTGTAATCGTAGGGAAAGACCCCAAAAATAGGAGATTTGTATGGGTGGTGGGAGTAGATTTTGACCGATGTTACTCATCTTAAAGCATAACATCCGCTTATAGGATATCTCTTGCTTGATAATGCTAATTTTAGAGCAAAACCCCGCTTGGATTAAAGAAGCTTGTATAAAAAATTATAGGTCTATAGCTTCCCCCTAAAACTGGGCACTAGTTCGTAGGTGGTGAAATCACTACTCTCACTACTTATATTACAAACCTTAAACATGCGTTTCATCATTTCGCTGTTTGTCCGCAAATAGGGTCAATCGTCACCACATCGTTTTCCGCGAACTTGTGACCACCATCCCATACTAGGGATGGTGATATGAGTACCTAGAAAAACAAACGAAATTTCCCTTTACACCCCATGAGTGAGGTTCGGCGTTCGTTTACCATAGAGTCATTCAAGTAAGCACCCATGTACGAAGTAGTGCAGTAGGTAGTTCAAGCATGGCTATTTGACACCTCCAGAACTGCAGGGTCCTTAACTACGACTGTAATCGCAGGACAGACCTCCATGTAGCGACAGTTTGTACAAGAGATGGGAGTAGTATTTGACTGGTTTTGCTCATCTTAAAATATAACTTCCGTTTAGAAAATCGAATCCTGGAAATTAAGGCTGATATCGCAGCGAAAGAATCTTAGAAAATCTTAGAACACAATCTCCGCTTAGAGGATAAAAGCTTGCACACATATTTTCAACTCGTTAGCTTTGAAACTACGGCTGTAATCGCGGGACAGACCTCAAAACAGGCGCAGTTAATATGTGGGTTGGGAGGAGTTTTTGACCGATCTTGTTCATATTACCTTGCCTCCGTTTAGATAAGCTTGCATTTCGAATTTCAGCTCAATGTCTCTTAAACTAGACGGACAGACGGACATCTTTAAATTGACACAAATTTCGACGTTATATATATTTATATTGTCTTACGAACCAAGCCTCCATATTGGCATTACAAATGAAAGAACAAAATCAACATGCCCTCCGCTCCGTGTGTGCCCGTAGTGAAGGGTATACAAAAACACTTTGTTTCGTACTGCTAAAACATTTTATTGAATCAAGTCTAGAACCCTTTGTGCAATGTTTACGAATGTTTGTGCACAACAAAATTTATGCCAATGACATATTAGATCCATCTCTATTTTGTGTGTTAAGCTGAGTTAGTATAATGTATCAAAGCTTTGTGTCATATTTCTACATCATTCCCCTATGAAATATCTTGCATTAGAGAAGATGACCCCCTGTTATTGGTTATAATCCTTTTGAACCTACGCATGTTGATGCATTTTTTTGTTGACTCTTAGGAACGACATAAATGACCCTTTCAAAAGCACTGTCACATACTATCAATATTGCGTAGAAAAACTCCTCTAGATATTCCTTCAGCTTCATTCATTTAGTTTGTGTATGACCAGACTAGAGGCATAGGACATATTACAGAAAATTGAACCACAACGGATATAGATAGCAATACACTAGACTTCCGGTTGTGATGCAAGACACAAAGTAGAGAGGAGGGTAGAAGATGAATTGCAGTTTTATCACAGAAAGCTTGATTGATTTTCAGATAGGAAATTTCATAAAATACATTCAATGACATCAGGAAATGAAAAAGGAGAATGCAATAGGAAATTTTTGAAAACACATAAATGTTTAAAATTTTACACATTTGTGTTACAGCAGATTATATTAAATCTGTCAAACTCTGCTGATAATGCAAAAACGCTATTTTCATACTTATTTTTTAAGTGTCAATCAATTACCACTACCAGCAGTCATGTTAAGCGATCCACTCAATTGAATTACTTTGCACATTTAGTGGCCATTGATATTAATAGCAGCTAAATGCAAGATAAAAAAATAGTTGGCCAACTTTAACCCGTCTTTAGCCACGACCACGACTTATTAAACAAATGGTCCTGCAAGAAAGACGAATATGCAAAACTCAAAGGGAGAGGCAACAAAGCAGCATTTACATGTCAAATTGAAAAATGACAAGAAGCAGACAGCCAGTCATATACTCATACAACTACATATAATAGATCAAAAGAAAAATTGCCAACAAATTGAGAAAAATGTATGTCTATATAGACATGTCTTTTATAGTATTCGCAGTCTCATGCCGGCTGCTCCAAGACTAAGACCCTCAATGTAGGCAAAGACCAACGCCATAACATTGGGGAACTGGAAAGCAACAACGAGAACACCATCATAAGTCTTGACATTTGTCACTTAACGCTACGACGAAGAGGAAATTTAATACGCCGTCATATCCACAGCAAAAGCGCATTTTAAGATAATAGATCCCTTAAGACCATCAGGGAGCGAACTGGGGGGACTCAGACATTTAGCATAAAACGAAATGTGTTTAAACAATTGTGCATTTCTTCTACGCTATGCTGTGTTGCGTCGTCCTGATGCTCTATCCATCCATCCATGCAAATGTATAACACACACACATATTCGCTTTTGATATTCATACGCATAAGGGACGAAAAGATGACACATCACAAAGAAAGAGAGGGAAAGAGAGAAAAAAGAAAAATAACGAAGGAACGAAGAATGGTCTATTAACATGGCTCATGTCACATGACATGTTGAATGACATTTACTGTTGTATTTTTATTTCTGCCATCTTTTTAAATGAAATAAAAAGAAACTGCATATGAATGCAATTTGGTGTTAAAGAATCAAGCCACAATGCATGAACATTTTTCAATGCGATGGTAAAAATTACGACTTGGTCGCTAAGTAAGAAACTTGCTTCTGTAATAGACAAAAAAAGTAAAAGATTTAGCATGGAAAATTTATGTTTAGAAATATAATGTAGTTTTTGGTTTCGTATTGAGAACACATGTTGGGATTCTGCATATCCTAGGATCAAAAATATTTAGACTAAATTGACCATTTCTTAAATATTTTTAGTTTTTAATGTTTTCATATCCGTTTCCGTTTTAGTGATTATAAATAATCTGAACATTATTTATCTTATTTATATGCCGATATTGTACAAACGTTAAAGCTACGTGGCTTGATGGTTTGAACACGCGACTTTCATGCGGGTGACTTAGTTTCGAGCCCTTAATACATTACAAGGATCGACAACCCTATAAATGTTATCGACAGCAAAGTTTAAATAAGTGCCAGGCAAAGCTGAACGCACCCTCACACAAATATTATGTATTTGTGTAGGTGAATTTCAAGCAAGCGTGTGGGGTGTTGCTTTCACAACGCTCAAGCAGAGATTTGATTAGTTTGAATCAAAAAAAAGTTTTGCATACGTGTGAAATTCCGCAAAAACTATGCGTGTAAAGAAGATTATTGCCGTTTTCGCGAGACTATGAAGTGTCGAGTTAATCGGCATGTCTTCTAAAAGGTCCCTGTGAGAGGCTGCTGTCGTCTGTATCCTACAGTAAATAAATTCAACTTTTGCCCATTTCTGTCGTATGAACGCTACAAAGACTTTGGTCGTCTTTACCTCTTATAATTTTCCATCGTCTGTATACCACTGGGATTTTGACAATCTGTATCCAAAGACACATTGTTCGTCAGTACCTCACTAGGACAACGGTCAAGTGTAGACCACATGAGATTCGATCGTTTTATACCTTACAGGGATTTCTGTCCTCTATATAACACAGGAACTTTGGACGTCTGTACCCCACAAGGACTTTGGTAATCTGTACCCCAACGGGACAATGGTCGTCAGTAACTGACAAGGACAAGTTTTTTTGGTCGTCTGCTTGTGGCAGATTACTACTCTTCTATACCTCACAGGGAATACAGTCAACGACTGCCCATAGGGACTTTGCTGGTCCTTACCCCAAAGGGATATGGTTCAACTGTAACTAACAGGGACTAAGGTCGATTGTAGACCATAGACATTTCTGTCGCCTATTAAGACATTGGTCGTCTTTACTCTACTGGGACTTCTGTCGTACATATCCCACATAGACTTCAATCGTCCGCACCCCTCATGAATTTTGGCGTTTATGCAGCCAAACCAAATCTCACAACCTTTAAAGCGTCACCACGGCTCGTTAAAAATTCGACATGTGTAATTCAAACCCGATTCCGAAATCTAAACTGCTGGGCGAAGCCAAGCTTATTCTATGATCCTGATACTACTGCATGAACCCCATACCAGATGTTGTCCTATGGCATCCGAACTTGAAATACAAATCTGAAATCCCAACTCGATCTTGTTAACCAATACCAAGGCCTCTCAAACCGGTAAGGGGTATGGTGAGTATTGTAGCTAACAATACACCACAACATCAACAACACAAGCAGCGTTTCCCAGAGGTAAATGAAACGAAGTACATATGTCGTGTTATAAAGTACGCTAAAAAATCCGTTTATAACGTCATTTCAACCGAAATGGCACTTACTGACATCGTCGCTTACTTTGTAAGGGAGTGCGCACCGATTAAACGGCCTATGACACTCATATGCAAAATTGAAGAGCGAATATAACCGAGAGAATCATCACTGATTGCTACTTAATATAGCTGACATAAAAATACCCATTACGTAATCGCTGTTGTCAGCTATATTTAGTAGCAATCAGAGATGATTCTCTCGCTTATATTCCGCCTTACAATTGTCATAGTCCGTCAGTGCGATCTCGCATAACAAGTAAGCGACGATGTCAGATGCTATTACAGTTGCAATTATGTTATAAGCGGAGTTTAACACGAGCTTGATAACACGCTTGATTACCATATTTTTACATTACACATGCGTAACATTCTAACTACTTACATCGTTCGCTTAAAATGTCATACTGATATCAGTCATGGATTACTAAATAGGTACTTCGTTACATTTACAGCTCCTAAAATTTAGCATATGAGTGCCATAGGCCGTTTAATCGATGAGCTCTCGCTTACAACGTAGGCGACGATGTTAGTAATTGTCATTTCAGTTGCAATTACCTTATAAGCGAGCTTCGTAACACGTTTGATTACGATGTAAGTGACGATGTCAGTAGGTGTCATTAGACGATGTTTTTGACATTACACACGCGTGACATTCTAAGTACTTGGTACTCCGTATCATTTACCGCTGTGTATTTGTCTGACCATCAGAAGGGCAAAAAAGAGACTGTCTTTCATAACTTTAAGCTTAGGAAATCGTTGTTTTTAGGTGGTCAGTTCCTTGGGGTAAACCCACCCGCTTCGTCGGCATTCGGATCTGGAGGAGCGAAATTTATGCTTCAATGGGAAGGATACTGTAACAGAAACCGAAGAAAACTTTAAAGGTACTAATAAAACCTTAATAAATTCAAATTAATGGTGCTAGTCTAGGAAATCACTTGTTTCGTATTTAGCAAGGTTGGTGGTGCCTTAGGCAGACACCGAATAAGATTGAGGTTAACTCAGTTGAAGTATTATTAAAGTTACAATATTCGAGATACACTTCAAAGGGTTATTTCCATAAATAGTCTGATAGCAGACCTTTTGCTACCACAAATTTAAGGCCGTGATGTCATGTAGTTTCAGGAAGGCGGAACTTCTTTAAGACATATGAAACTGTCGATAAAAATGACTATAAAACTAGCTATCATACTAATGAAGTGTATTTCAATTTTTTTTACGAATACTATGGCAAATCACTCTCCAATAACTTATACCAGAATAAGTCGAAAGTAATTTCCAAAATTCACGTCTGTTGGCTAAACATAGAGAGCACTTTGTCAAGTTTGCCATCTTTAACGTGAATGGCAAACGCTACAGGCAAATGATTCGCGATTTTTGTATTCCTCATGTCATTGCAAATTATTTAAAGGAAAAAGTGGCTCCAACAAGACGGCGCAACACGCCATACAGCTCCTTTATTGGTCCAAACATTAGGTGATCGCAATATCTCAGGATTTGGACCTGTGAATTGGCCACATCGATCGTGTGATTTGTCAACTGGTAAACCATCAACGAGTGATCATTTAGAAGTCAACATTTGATGCACCGACAGGATGCCATTCATAAGTCGCAGTCGCAGAGGTCATACGGCAGAAATTACTTTTAAACATTAAATGTCACGAAATTTTTGAGTTAATAAAGACAAAATTGTGGTTACCACAAAATGGAGTAAAATGGAGCCAACAACGGTTTTTGTAATATTATATCAACTAAAGATGATGTAGCATGTTTGTTCAAAATGATGTTTTTGAAAATGATTATATGTCGAATTTATCAAATTAACAACGCATTTAATTGATGTGATTAAAATTGTTGTTGAAATCAATATTGACTACTAACAATTCATTTTAATTCGTTAAAATGTGCCGACAGTTTTTTCTGTGATTAATCAGGTAAGCGGAACCCAATGTGACACAACGAAACATACTGACGAAAAAAAAAGCAATGAGACATCATCATGGTGCCAAACCTCCACTGTTGATGTTACGTGTCATTTAAAACGCTACTTGCATATGATTGTTGAAATACACACAACAGCAAATGCATTTAAATGCGATCACACCTCGTACATATGTATGTATATGTACAAGTACCAAAGAATGGTCACTAAAACAGTGGCGCTGGAACTAACAGGAACACGTAGCGTCAAGCTTATAACGTTATTACGTATATGTAACCAAATCATGTGTCTACATATAAAAGCCCACTCACATACACACACACACCTACACATGTCCATTCAGTTGAATACATTCTCATGTACTCTTTAGAATGTTAAACATTAGAAGTGTCATTGCCAGTTAGCCATGCATTTGTTTCCGTTTCCACTTCTCCCCTCTACCCACCCGCTTCATTTTTCTTCACTTTGTTATATTTCTCTAATGGTTTTCTATAAATAACGTGATGTATTTTATTGTAGATTCTTTTGTCTTCTATTATATATTTTATTACATTTCTAGCGAGGTGAAACAAGAGAAAAAAAGAAAAAAAAATTGAACGATTACATATGCAACATGTGTGTACATGGAACCGTGTCGCTGTAGTGAATAGAGTAAATTTATACACTTGTGAGCATTTAACAACAGTGACAGGTGCAATAATACAACGTTTCTAAGGTTATATCAACATTGTGCACAATTGCACAAGCCATCAAGCCCAGTTGAATGGAACAATGATGTGATGGCCGCTTGTGCGAGGAGCTGTGTGCTGTGGTACGTATAGAGTGTAGAAGTTAATTTAGCTTAAAATGAAGTTGGTATATCAACCCACATTAGTGGGGATACAAAGTATTGTTAGTATTAAATTTATGACAAATTGCAATGGAATACGAAGGAAGAATGTTCGTAGGAAACGATTTTAAGGTTATTGGAAATTATTCAAAATTAAATTTATAAAAAAAAGAGTTTCGTCGCTCTTGTCAATAAACTTTAGATCATTTTTGAATGAATCTAGTTCCTGTATCTACAATAATTTAATAGTATAATACAATACTGCAGTAATTATTAAAAAAAATTTAATTTCGCATTACCACAAAATTTTTAAAGTAATTTTAAATTAAATTTTGATTATTATTCCACATCAAAAAGGCGGCTTTTAATAACATTAGCACATGTTCTCCCCACCCACCAACCCAAAACTCTACATTGACTTCCATAGCCAGCTAGTCGCCCTCTCTTTTACAATATTGCAAATGTAATTTAAAATTCCAAAAACATATTTAATCATTTGTATTGCTTCCATTCCTCACTCCCATATCGTGCCGTCATTTCTTTTTTCCCCCAGGATTTTGTGACAGCCAAAGGATATGCGAAAAACTATTTCAATTAACTGATTAAAAATTAAATTTATTCACATCCCAGAATTTTAGAAATCCAAACAAAAACTGTCATCAGCAATTACAAACAAACGCCATGGTCATTACCAAAATAACTAACTTGACAATAACAATATGGCAATCTCTCCTCCTTTGCCATTCGCCTGCTTCCGCTGATCCACGAACTAGAAGTGTTAACATAAAATGGACAACATAGCAGCTGCGGCTACTGTAGCAGATTTTAAAATGAAATGGTATATAAATAAAATGCATTACATTTAAATACGCATATTTTGTGCTAAAATAAACAAAGAGCAACTGTTCATTACAGGACCAGCGCGGCCATCAGGCAGCCATAGATAAACACTTCGTACACACACACACGCACACACATCGACGGCGGCTACAGACTTTTCGCAGTAATTCACAAAACAATTTCAAATAAAATAAATAAATGCGCCGCTATATTGTTTATTTAAACTCTGGTTGATGTTGTGATATACAACAACAACAGCAACATCAACAAAACGCCAAATAATAAATTTAACTTTATAATACGATTGTGTGGTAATGGCGGCTGCCGCCGCGGCTACAATGGCCCTCCACATCTGCACATCAAATGTTGTTTGATAAATTTCATTTACATAAAACATTGTTAAAAGTAAATTATTCTATTTAGTTGGTGTTCATTGATAATATTGCTGTGTTAGTGTTTGTATTTTGTTGACGTTCATTTGGTTTTCGTTAATATTGTGGTTAGGTGGTCCGTTAGGGGGATGGGGGGAAGTGTTGGTACCTACCTAGATTTTCCACTTGACAGGGTAAAACCAACGTGTCACCGACTACTGCCCGATATGTATGACCTCTGGAGAGAAAACGTGGCTGTACGACAGACGGTGTTTGTGGTGAATTGCTCATCTGTCGACTGTTGGTGGCTGAAAGTAGAAATAAAAACACATTATGATTTAATAATAAATATTTCTATATTTAAGTTTAATTATTTAAAAAAAAAATATTTTTATGGTGGTATTTTAAATAATATTGATGTACAATTAGACAGTATAACATGTTTCAGGTCATTGACTTGGGACTCAATTCTGAGAACTGTACGTGAAAGTAGCCCCCAAAAGAAGAAGTTCTGCATCATTCGTTTTGTCAAGTTACATGCCATAATATAATAGTTGAATACCGATTTCAAGTTAGTAAGTATAGTATAGTGGAATTTATCACGTTTTAGGCTCTATATAACGCACTCGCCCTAAGGTTAGGAGTATATATCATTTGATATGACCCAAAAGTGTAACACATATATGGAGTCACTTTAGACCGTAAGTTTCTTTGAACCAAATTCGATTCATGACTTTTTAAGTCGCTTAAGCCATGTCCGTCTGTATGTCTGTCTGGCCGGTAAACTTTCGAAAGACGAAACCAAATGTTTTTAAATTTTGCCCAAGTTAATATTACCCCTAAAATGCTTACGGTATTACAAGTGGGTACATGGTGCCGCCCCTTCTGGTACCTCCCGTACAAATGTACAATTCTGCCGACTTTAGAAATCGAGTAAATATATCAATACATCGAACTCGATATTTCCCAAATTCTGTACTTAGTAAAATTATAACAGTATAAAGTTTTGGAGAAAAAACTGGAAGTCCAGCCACAACCCTTTTGGTACCTCCTATACCCATAAAGTACCACTCACTTTAGAAATCGATTAATAATAGACCCAACGCGATCGTGACCAAATTCTGTATTTAGTAAAGCTCAAGCAGGGTAAAGTTTTGAAGTTACGCCCGTCACAAAGGAATATATTAAAATATTTTATAAAATACTTGTATTTTTTTAACAAAAACTTTTTCATGGTCCTCGAAATATGTCATTGTTTCAGTGTTGATCTATTTATTCGGTCCAAATATATTACCCATGAGCCAATTTTTTTCGAATTTGCCAAAAAATCTCGAATCGGTTTGAAAACAATTTTTTATCTTACAGTAACCCAAGTAGAATTTTTTTAGCATTATTTTTGTAGAATATTCAAATTTTAAAAAAAAATTAAAATGTACAAAAAAACCTCAATAAGAAACATAGGTTTTCTGACTATTTTAGGACGCCGTTCACACAGTGCTTTGACAAAAGACAATGCGATAAGTAAAAGTTGGGGATATCGAGTTTCGGTCTTAGAACATCCCAAGCTGAATTTTCTGAGCAACATATCGGTAGATTATTTATCTATTGCAAAGCCCATTTTTAAGGTCCTTACTGTCCTTTTTACGGTCCCGATTTACTTGAACAATAAGAATCATAGATTCTCTGACTATTTTATGTCACTTTTCACACAGTGGTATGAAAAAGACCAAATGATAAGTAAAAGTTGGAGATATCGACTTTTGTTTGGAATGTTGTGAAGTTCCATTTTAAGGTTCTTTCTGACTTTTCCCGAAAAAAGGACGAATAGGACACGTAAGGAGTCGAGATGGAGAATGCAAATATTCCACAAAGAAAATTCTCATTAAATTTAATTGAACACATCTGACAGTAAAAATGTACTAAAACATTAAGAAGCATAGATTCTCGGACTGTTTTAAGTCGCTGTTCACAATTTGCATTGAAAATATACAAAATGATAAGTAGAATGTGGCGATATCTATTTTTAGTCTTAGAGCAACCCAAGTATAATATTCCCAGCATTATTTTTGGAGAACATATGAATGTTGTGAAGCTCTATTTTAATGTTCTTTTACGACTTTTATCGAAATAAGGACGAAAAGGACACGTAAGAAGTCGAGTTAGAGAGTTAATATGTTCCACAAGAAACACAGATTGTCTGACTATATTGACTATATTAAATGTTGTAAAGTCGCATTTATATCAATTTCCACACAGTGCTTTTAAAAAGAGAGCAAATGATTAGTTAAAGTTGGAGACATCGAATTTTAGTCTTACAGCATCCCAAGTAGAATTTCCCGAGCAATATTTTGGTACAACATTTTAATGTTGTAAATTCCCATATTAGGAATCTTTCCTGACTCTACTCGAAATAAGGACGATTATTTTATTGTTGTTTGATTACACAGTGCAACACACTTTTTCGGGGGTGAACCAAACCAATATCAAACGATAGCGTTTGACCTCAGTAACAAAACCCTAAACTCCATTTTGCTCCACTACGTCACAAATTTTGTTTACAGTGGTTTAAAGTTTGATTTTTTTGGTCAAAAGTCGAATCAAAGAATATGAAAAATCAGCTTTAAAAATACGTTTGGGGTATTTCATGTCTTCGGAGACCTATATTAAAACAGTTAGTGGAATATTTTCTCGGAACATTTTAACCCTCTAGCTGCCACCCGTATAGGACATTTTTGGCCCACTTTTGAAAAACTGTTTAAAAGTCAACTTTGGACGGTGGTTAAGGATTAGAATCTTCGATAGAAATATTCTCCGAAAAAGTTCACTAAGAGTCACCGAAGACAAATAACCTCTACAAATCAAAGGTTCCAAAATAAAATAAAAATGAAATGTTAATAAAATGTTAAAAAGTCTATTTTTGAGCAAACAGTGCAACGCACTTTTTCGGGAGTGAACCAAACCTATATCAAACGATAGCATTTGACCTCAGTAACAAAACCTTAAACTGCATTTTGCTCCACTACGTCACAATTTTTGTTTACAGTGGCTTAAAGTTAGATTTTTTTGGTCAAATGTAAAATAAATTAAAAAAAAGTCATATGTAAAAATAGATTTGGGATAGTTCATGTCTTCGGAGATCTACATTAGAATTTCCCGGGGAATATTTCCACGAAATATTTTAACGCCCTATCTGCCACCCATTGTGAACATTTTGAGAAATTTGTTTTTTGAGCTGTTTTTCAAAATTCATCCTATAGGTAGGAGCTGGAGGGTTCGAATGTTCTGATGAAATGTTCCTCTGAAAATTTTAATGATTGTCTGCAGACATGAAGTTTCCCAAACCTATTTTTACATATGATTTTTCATTTACTTTTATTTGACTAAAAAAATGCAACTTTAACCCACTGTATACAAAAATTGTGACGTAGTGGAGCAAAACGGGGTTTAAGGTTTTGTTACTGAGGTCAAATGTTATCGTTTGATATAGGTTTGGTTCACTCCCGAAAAAGTGCGTTGCACTGTTTGCTCAAAAATAGACTTTTTAACATTTCATTAACATTTCATTTTGATTTTATTTTGGAACCTTTGACTCATAGAGGTTATTTATCTTGGGTGACTCTTAGTGGAATTTCCCGAAGAATATTTCTATTGAAGATTCTAATCCTTAACCTCCGTCCAAAGTTGACTTTTAAACAGTTTTTCAAAATTGGTCCAAAAATGTCCCATACAGGTGGGAGCTAGAGGGTTAAAATGTTCCGAGAAAATATTCCCCTGATTGTTTTAATATAGGTCTCCGAAGACATGAAATACCCCAAACGTATTTTTACAGATAATTTTTCATATTCTTTGATTCAACATTTGACCAAAAAAATAAAACTTTAAACCACTGTAAAAAAAATTTGTGACGTAGTGGAGCAAAATGGAGTTCAGGGTTTTGTCACTGAGGTCAAATGCTATCGTTTGATATTGGTTTGGTTCACCCATGAGACAAAGACCACCAAATTGTGTCATAGTGTTATATTTGATTTGTTTATATTTTGTTAAACTAACAAGCAAACTATTTCGTGACTTTTTTTATATATTTCAAGGTATCGTATATCGGCATTTTGACCTTAATTAAAAACTAAATTAACACAACAATTTCTAACATTATTTAAACTTTTCCATTGCACTCCGATATAATTAAAAATATTGCGTAGGTGATTTCAAGCGTAACATTCCTAGCCACATTCAAAGTGTACGAAATATTTTCTCACAAAACTACAGCCACTCCTTTGTTTATGCATGCTTAGGGTCTCACGTACCACCCCTCCCCCCTTGATAACAATTCGTACCCCTCAATCGATACATTTTTTTTATCGCAGCCATATAAGCAAAATATTTTATAAAAAAAAGAACAAAAACGAATGAAATATATTGGACAATTTTATGCTAATTGAATGTCGAGTTGCTGTGGCAACCGATGCTGTGGCTGCTATTGATATATATTTTATCACTTGCTTACTCCCAAAATCTCAGAACCAGCCAATCAACCAGAAGAATGACATCGACTAAAATTACCAAGAATACAAAGAAATGGTTGCAAAACGAAAGGTCAGGGGCTCGTGCATTGCCATTGCTGTGTATGGAGAATATTTATAGGAGGGGCATCAAAAGAAAAAAAAAACACAAAATGAACATACAAAATATTTTCCATTATCGTTTTCTATTGTGTGGGATGGTAAAAGTAAGCAGACAAAGCTCCACGTGTTGTCGGTATTTTTTAATTTATTTTACAATTTGTAACACCAGTATGATTTTGTTGCCGTGTCCTTTATTTCGATTTGTCATGGAGTAAATGGAATGTGTCTGCAAAAATTATGTAAAGGTTAATTTTGGGTTGCGAGAATGATATTTATTAGGTTTTTATTTAAAATGAAATGATTACTAATGCTGAGGCTGAGCGGCCGATATGTGATGGTAATGGATGTGAGATTTGTTGGGATAGTGGCACTCCAACGAAAAGGACTTTTATGTTTTGAAAATGTTTGACGAGAGTTTCGGCACAATGACACAGTGCAAAAAAACTGGGGACGGAATGATTGATACGGCCCCGTAAAATTTTCAGTTTATCCTAAAATAGATTTTGAAGTAGGTCCTAAAAAACTACGAAACAGAGAGTAAAATTTTCCTCAAAGAAGTTGGTCGTTATTTCTGATTGAGGACATGTGATATCGAAGATGCATAAAAGACATAGATACACTGACTATTTTAGGTCGCCGTTCACACAGTGATTTGAAAAAGGTCAAACTGACTTCGCCTTTTTGATCTTAGACCATCCCAAGTAGAATTATCTGAGCAATATCAAATATTAAAGCCCTTTTCTGACTTTTCTCGAAAAAAGGACGAAAAGGACAAGTAAGCAGTCGATATAGATAGTTCACATGTTTCACACATCTGAAACCGAAAATGCACACATCTGAAACCGAAAATGCAATAACAAACGCGTATTCTCTGACTATCTTAAAGCGCTGTTCACACAGTACTTTGAAAGGAGACAAAATTATTAGTAAAAGTTAGAGATATCTATTTTTGGTCTTAAAGCACCCCAAGTAGAATTTTCTGAGCAACATTTTTGTAGAACATTTAAATGTTGTAGAGTCCTATATTAAGGTAACAATATAGGAAACAATAACAAACGCAGATTCTCTGACTATTCTAGAGCGCTATTCACAAAATGTTTAGTAAAAATTGGATACATCGATCTTTAGAGCACCCCAAGTAGAGTTTTCTGAACATTTGAATGACCTAAAGTCCCAATTTAGATTCTTTTCTCGAAATGAGGATGAAAACGTCACTTGAGGAATCGAGATAGAGAATTAAAATGTTGTACAAAAAAAATCCTGATTATATTTGATTGCTGTCATCGAAGAAGGATTAAAACAATATAAAACATAGATTGGAGTTCACACAGTGCTTTTAAAAAAACAAAATGATTAGAAAAGTTTGGCGACATCGATTTTTGATCTTAGATTTTCTGCATAACATTTTTGTACAACTTTTGAATATTGTAAAGTCTCATTTTAAGGTCCTTTTCTAACTTTTTTCGAAATAAGGACGAAAAGGAGTCGAGACAGAGATTTTATATATTCCACAAAAAAAAATGCACTAAAACGAAAACAAATGCAGATTCTCTGACTACTTAACAGCGCTGTTCACACAGTGTGTTTATAGGGGACAACAAGATTAGTGAAAGTTGGAGATATCGATTTTTCGTCTTAGAGCAGCCATAGTAGATTTTTCTTAGCAACATTTTGGTAGAGTATTTAATTTTTGTAAAGTCCTCTTTTAGCGTCCTTTTTTGACTTTTCTCGAAACAAGGACGAAGAGGATACGTGAGTAGTCGAGACGAAGAATTAAATTGTTCCACAAAAAAATCCTTGTTAAATTTTATTGGAGACACAATTCATGGAAAAGAGACAATATTATTAGTATAAGTTGGAGATATTGGTTTTTGGCCCGAACCACTTTTTTGTACAACATTTGAATATTGTAAAGTCCAATTTTAAGGTCCTTTTCTGATTTTTCTCGAAATAAGGATACTTAAGGAGTCGATATAGAGAGTTAAAAAGTTCCAAAAAAAAATCTTCGTTTAATTTGATGGAAGACGGCTGATGTCGAAAATGCACTGAAACATACACCCATGTTCTGGAAAACAATTCGTTTTGAAAACAGACCGAAATCGTTAAAAATTGTATGTAAAAAGTACCGATTTCAGTCTGTTTTCCAACCGATTTGTTTTCCAGAACATGGGTGATAGTTTTTTAAGACCCATTTCTAACTCTATTTTAGGTTAAACAGAATATGTAGAGGTGCGATAGTGTCGCATCTAGATAATTAGTAACCAGATTTGTATACAAACCACTACTTAATTTTTTGAGGTTGAGCCAAAAATTGAGGGAGATGGAATGAGGTTAAATGGCAGCGCATCGTGGTCAAAGCTGGGAGTGAAGGGAAAAAATCCACAACAAGCCCCGTAACTGCCCCAGAGTCGCCCCTAGAGGGGTTAAATGTATAACCATCAGTCATTTTTATCTCCTAACATTTTCTCCAAACGTAGCTACCCCCATCTTAACCCCCTTAGCGCTCTAACTGCCCGAAAGGTGCCGCCCAGAGAAGTCAAATGTGTGACCGACCCCCAATATTTTGCAAACCCAACAGTTTCTCAGAACATATCTACCCTCTAAATTCAACCCTTAAGGCCATCAGTCATTTTTACCTCCTAATATTTTCTCCAAACATACTTATCCCCCTTCTTCACCCCCTAAGGGAGGATCCCATACAAAATCAAATTTTTAAAAAAATTTCCCAGAGCTCTAGCTACCCGAAAGGTGCCCCTAGAGGAGTCAAATATATGACCGACCCCCAATATTTTTGCAACCACAAAAGTTTCTCAGAACATGTCTACACTCTATCTTCATCTCCATAAAATTGTTTTTATGAAATTAGCTGGTGCCACTTCTATTGTGCCTTCTAGAGGGGAAAAATGTATCACCGACATGCAGTAATTTTTCCTTCCTAACATTTTTCCCTACATACCTACCCCCATCATCACCTCATACGAAATTTAAATTTGTATAAATTTTGCTCCCATCGCTCTAACTGCCCCAATCGTTCCCGTAAAGGAGTCAAATGTATGACGGACCCACATTATTTTTGCCCGCAGACAATAACATTCATTTTGTGTCTGTGTGTTATTTACTTTTGGCCACAGTCATCTGTTTGTTACACTCGTACCTTAAGTATTAAATATTTAATTTCAGCCGTTCCCAACTGATGATGATATCTAAGATGTATAGGGGCGTATAAGTAACATAATGTAACAGAACGTATTTATGCATCAATAAATATTATCTTGTGAACATATATAATTTTATATGCAAAAAGAAAAGAACTTATGTCCAATTCTTTACAACGATCGCCAACTCCTCGTGAGAGGTGTAAAGATTTTTTTCAATACTGGCTTGCATTCGAGCTAGTTTTTTATCATTTTCAACTGGAAATCGAAGACAGCTTCTATTCACTCTTGCCTCCTTGTTGCCAACGAACAACTGCAATCTTATGGTATTAAATTCATCCTTATAAGTTTATTGTCTTTATGCGAGACGTATTTAATGGTTTGCATCCATTTGTCTTAAAAACATCTACTTGGATTTTAAATGATAACTGTTTTAATATTCTTTGAGTAAACCTCTTCTTTCAGCGTTGTGGTAACAATAATAATACCCTCTCTTGCATCTTGCAGTTGGGTGAGAGCATTTGCTTTTTATCTGGTGTACTTAACGGAAAGATATTTAAATAAAATGCATTTCCTTTTTATAACTTTCTTAGCGTCCGCCTTTGTTGTTTTTGGTTTGTTTTCTGCAATAACTTTTGTTTGGCGCTGAACTATTTTTCATTAAATTTACGTCGGTTTTATTTTACTGCTGCTGCTACTGCTAATGCCTCTACTTCTGGTGGTTGGTTGTCCTTGACTAAGTAAAAACGCTTTCGTTTTTAATAGTTTTTGTTTCATTTCACTTTTCTATTGTATAGCTTTGCAATTATTTTCATTATTATCCTTGTGATAATCATCTTTTGCGTTTATTTTTGTTTTTAGTGTCTTGTCATTCCTGCTCTTCATCAACATCAACCATGTTGTCCTTCAGCGCCATCGCCTTCGCAGTGTAGCGCGAGTAATTTTTGCATAGACTTAGTCGAAGCTTTATGGCACACACCCACACACACACACACACAATTGTGCATTGTTTATGGTGGTTTATGTTGGCATGGTTGTTACTGTCGTTGTTGTTGTTTTGCTGTTTGCTCTGCTTTGGCGTTGTTTTGCTGTTTCTGTTGTGTTTTTTTTTTTCATTAATATTACTTTTATGTTTTTTCGTCGTTTTAAGGGTTATGGCTAAAAATGAGTCGCTTTGCAACTTTTTGTATTATGCATACAATTTCTTTGAAATTGGGTCACTAAGCCATCCACTTTAAACGTTGCAGCGTAAAATGTTCAACTTTTAAAAATCGTCTCTGCTCTATTGCATTCAAATTGGGTCAGGTTTTTGTTTTATTGTTTGCCTTCTCTTTCATGCAAAATATGTTGCATGCAAACTTAGGAAGCAATATAACATTTACTACAAAGTTATGCTAGTTAAGCATATTTTTACAATATGAGGCATATTGTTTTGATGTCACATAAAAGGATATAGTTAGCCAGCTATAATATGTAGTAGACGATTTTCTTTGGTAACTGTTTAACATTATAATCTTCCAACTAAAATTGGGTGTTTCGGCATTTGGGACAGACAGTGAGACTATAATGTGTCAATTAACCAACATGTACATTCCAAAATCCCATATATTATTTTTTAAACAATATCCTACCATTCTTTTTTTCTTACATTTACACCTTAAACTAATAGAACTACACTTTAAGCATTTTTTCCCCAAGAAATTTCTTAAAGATCCAAAAATGCAATAACCATTAAAAATTAAATACGCAATACCTACCTTCTTTACAATACTGAGACTTTTTTTTCATTGTCGTTCATCTATAAGTGAAATCAAGATAAGGCAATACCCGGAATTGCATCTAAAGACTGGTATAGCTTTTAAGACTTAGCTCTTATAGTTGAGGGGTATCTGCTACATTTTTTTCAATTTTTGCTCTCCCTTTAGTAATCCTGCCGACTTGCCTGACTGCCCTTTCTTCTTTATTGCCTTTGTGTGCGTTATGTCCTTTTGTTATCTGTTAAAGATTTATTTTTATTGTAAATTCTACAAGTCCTTTAAAGTTTAACAACCATGAAAATGCACATTTTCACAGATCATCATTTTGTTGCTTTTGCTTTTGTATTATATTTGTGTCCTATGATGGTGATTGTCTCTGCAGGAGTGTGTGTAGGTTGTATACGTGTAGGGACACTTTCATTTTTATATATATAAGTCTTATTGCACTTTTTTGGTTTTACTGGTATCTCTGAATATGCTTTGTGTGTATGTGTGGAGGTATAATAAGTTGGACAGAACCGTCACGAATTTTTGGTTTGCGCTCTGGGAAGTATTTTGTGGAAAGTACTTATTAAAACAGATTTAAGTGTTCACAATGATCTGGCGCTCAAAGTGAATAGAAAAACTAAATTTGATGATATGTTTATTTTCAACATTGACGCCATATGGCTCATAGAGATCGAATGTTACTTCAGCCATCTCATGTATTGAGAAGTCGTCTGCAATATTAGGTCCTAATCAATCTTAAATCACATGACGCAGTACAAACACTGGCAATTTGTATAATTATATTAGATTTTACACGATGCATAGAAAAAGTTTATGAAATCAAGAAGGCTGGAGTAACTGATGTTTTAGCTGGCTCGGCCGTTAATTTTGTCAGTCAGTCACATTTGCGTCACATTAACACGCTTTTATTTTTCAGATTCACACAACCAGACCTGTAGAATAACGAAGAATGAAAGAATGGCAGCTGTTTGGGAAACTTTTACTGGAAATGCCGATTGACTCGACAACTCTAAAGTTGATGTTGATGACAATGTTGAGGTGTCCGCCGACGCCGAACCTAGATCACCTGCATATACTCGTCGTCTACCACTAAAATTAATTTAGTGGTTTTTATTTACAGCTTATGTGTCAGGTGTTAAGCTGTCACATTATTTCTACTAAGTATTGGCTGACAATTGGTCATGGAAACTCACACCGCACAAAGTGAGATTTTGGTGCCCCAAAACCTTTTTTTCGACTACTTAAGGTCAAAGGTCTAATGATGCAGTTTTTTTTAGAAAAATGTTTGAATGTAAGGGACCGGCCGTGGAATGATGGTTTGGACATGCGAATTCCATGCGAGAGATCCCATTTACAACTCCTTCTCAGGATTTGTCTAATATTACAACATAATTAAACATATATCCTCCAGTTGTCTGTTTGGAAGTTACGGAAGAAATATAAATTATTCAAAAATAGAAGGGGTAGGGCAATTCAGCCCATTTAATTACAGTCATTGAGGTCTGCAGCGGCTCAATGAAGATGCATAATTTGATGTAGTTCATAGGTCCGGTTGGTATTTCGTTAAAAATGAAGATGGCAGAACATATCATTCACTGATAATGGACCTGGAATTGAAACTCGCGCTGTCAGCGACAATTATTCTTCCATGTTAGTGCCCACAAGTAGGCGTGGTACATATGACAATATATATATATATATATAAAGAATCAGCGTCGAATTCTGAGTCGATTTAAAGACGTCCCTCTGTCTCTCTGTCCGTCGGTCTGCCTATCTTCGCTATTAAAGCCGTAGCTTAAACGATATCGAGCTGAAATTTGGAATACAAACTTATATTCTTAAATCGAAAGTTATGTTGTAATACGAGCCCGAACTACTGATACTCCCTATTCAAACTTTCCCATATGAAGTTTTTTCCCGCGATTACAGCTGTAGTTTAAGAAATATCGAGCACTAGGAACACTAGCTCCTATGCTCAAAGCGGAGGTTAAGTTCTAATATGAGCCAGATCGGTCAAAAACTACTCCCAGCTCCCATTAAATTGCACTTTTTTTGGTCCGGTTCCTGCGACTTAAAAAAAAACTTAATTTCCCTTTATACCCCATGAATGAGGTACGGGATGCTTCTTCCGTTGTTGTGTATTAACACGCTTTCTATTCACAACAAACGGCACCTACTTGTTTATCGACGAATGCGAACCTCACTGTTTGCGAAGCTTTTACAAGACATGCCGATTATCTCGACACTTATACTACGAAGTTGCTGTCGAAAACATCGAGGGGCCGGCAATGAAAGAAAAATATTGATGACTGGAGCCATGAATCGAACCCGGGGTCTCCCGCCTAATAACCACGTGTTCTAACCAATATGCCAGGGCCGGTTCCTGCGACTACAGCCCTATTTTCAGGGATTTCGAGCTGAAATTAAGTATGCAAGCTTCTGCTCCTACTGGATGTTGATTTCTAAGATGAGCAAGATCAGACAATAACTACTCCCACTTCCCATACATATTGCACCTTTTTGGGGGTCTGTCCCTCCGATATCAGCAATAGTTTAAGAGCTATCGTGCTAAATTTGGTATGCAAGCTTCTATCCTCTAAGTGGATTTTAAGTTCTAAGACGTGTAAGATCAGACAAAAACTACTACCATATCCTTTTCAAACGCCCCTTTTTGAGGGTGTCCGTCTATCTGTCTCCTCAAGTGCAGCTGCAGTTTAGGAGCTATCGAACTGAAATTTGGTATATAAGCCGAGGTTAAGTTCTAAGATGACCAAGATCGGACGAAAATTACTGCCATCTCCTATACACACTCTGCGTTTTCAAGGGTGATATTTTGTATACAAGCTTTTTATCCTCTAAGCGGAGGTAAAGTTCTAAGATTAGCATTATGGGACAAATACTATATCCACTTTTCATATAAACTCCCCCTTTTTCGGTGTATTCTTCCATATGTTCCGTCGAGCTCAGCCTTTTTTTAAAAATGGTGAAGGGCATATAGCCGAAGATAATTACCTTACTTGTAAATAATAAAAATTTTGAAAATATTTATTATATTAATTAATATTTAACTATTACTTTCAATAATCTTTTTGAACAGTCAAAAGTCTTTTGGTACACCCTGTATATTTTCTCATATACAATTGTATATGTAAGCAATTCTGTGGTGGATTTGGCCAAAAACAATAATATTGTTAAGTTAAACTTTATTATATTTATTGCGAGCTTTGAACCATTATAATAACTCTTAAAATTATCTCAACTTATTATACAGACCTCCCACAACAAAGCCACCAGTATACAGTACACATAAAAGTCTGTTATGTATTATGTCAGTTATTATGTATATGTGAGCACACTTGTGCACCCTTTGCAACCCATAAACATATATGAGTCTGCAAAATGCATGCATTAAGTTGAGCTTAAGTGTCACATGCTGTAGAAGCGGAAACACACAAAACAAAATCAAAGAAAGCTTCTATGGAGAAGACACCTTTATGTTTCTGTACTCAAAAGCTCCGGCACACACAATCAAAAAGAAGACACAAATTGCTTTGGTTCACGTATCGTTTCACTGCAATTCCGGCGAAAATAACCAGAAAAGAAACGCGAGTTAAAAAGTCAACGCATTAATACAAGATAGGGGGTAAATGCAATTGCTGCCATTGTTACTAGTGGTGATGATGGTGAGGAGATGTGCAAGAAAGGCCATTGTTGGTCGTTTTCTTCATCTTGACTTTTGGAAAGAATGCTAACCCAGGATGGCCATAACTGTCACCAAATGAACATTAACGTAATTTTTCTTGTTTCACAGCTTTGCTGCTTCCAACCGCCATACCTAGTATCAGTTGTGCTAGGGCAATGTCTTTAATGCTTACGTTTATTGCGTTGCGTTTCCCTGAAGTTTTCATTTCAGGAATTTGTTGCCTCTCCTTATATATCCCAGGAAGAAGTGATAAGATAAGAAAGTGTTAATGTTCAAGTTGCGGTGCTGCTTCAGTCAGAAAATCAGGAACCCTTTTGATGTTTAAATTTTTGCAGAAAATTTAATTACATTTTAGTGGAAATATTTGGTATTTGTTAGAGCATGAGGAAAGGAAACCTATGTTAACATTTTGTGTGTTTGGGTATACAATTTACATAATATTTTGCTAGGTTATCACAATTTTTCGTAGAAAAGCTATTTGATAAAATTATGCTAAATAAAGATTTCGTATGCGTGTGTCAAAGTTACGAACATTTTGGGTTTGTTGAAATATTTAGCATATTTTATTGTTTTTTTCTTCTGTTTCTAAATACTGCATAGAATTTGCCTAGATTAGTGGGTTGAATTCCTTAGTTTTTTATTTAAAGTTGTGGAGGATGACAGGAGCTTTTATTTAAAGCGCAACAAATAGGAAGGCTTTGAAAGCTGTAAGGAGTGGTGTGATAGTAAAACTATTGTGAATAAGACTTATGTCATTGACCTGGCATATGTGCTGTTGATATGTGATATTTGTTATTAAAAATCTACTATCTTTCTTTCACATTTGACTTCCAGTTTATTTTATGTGATGCACTTGATATGTATTTGACTTTAAGTATCAACTTTTATTAATTGCTACTTGATATTTGTTTCGTAGTTCTTCTTTTCTTCATCTCTTATTACCTTCTAAGTATTGTTTAAGTATTACCATTGACACCTGATATTTGTTATCCACATACAGAGAGAGAGAGAGAGAGACTTCGATAAGGACTTTATGTAAATTTATACATTTCTCTGCAACGTAATAGGTGTCTTATTTTACCACTATTTTAAATTGATTTCCTTCCCTAGTCACATGAGCCATTTATTGGGTAACAAACTTTACACTCTCCCCCTTTTTCTCTCTCTCCCTCGCTCTCTTCATCATTGCCATCACTGTGATGAGCCATTACTGCTGTTCAAATAAGATACTCGCTATTTAGTTCATTTTGCCTCTTTGCAAACTATTTGCAAAATCCTGTTTACAAGTGATCCTTAAAGTTTTCTCATTAAATCCCCATTTCAATGTAAATGTACTCCATGGCAAAACATCCATTAGTTGACTTCCTTACGCAAATGAACTTTACTCCGCTGCATAGAATGGTAAGCCAATTCATTATGTTATCCTCAATAAATATTCAACAATTTCCTTCTACGTCAACGCCATTGCTAACACCATCACCATCATCTCCACACAGATAGAAAGATAGATAGATAGATAGATAGATGTCAATATTGTGCCATTTGCAAAAGTTGCCATAGCCCGAACAGGAGTCATATGCACAACTGCTAGTGCGACAGGAAACTAAACTGCAACCATATGCACAGCGATTCAATGCCAATAGCTAAATGATTTCCTTTTGCACCTTAGTTGCTTCTAATTTATCCACTTGATGGAATCTTCTTATGCAGACTCTAAAAAGCGAAATTCCATTTGAAGTAAAATGCGAACAAGCGTAATAAACTGCAGTATCTGCGCTAGTATACCATGGGAGTGTTGAAGAGCTGCATGATAAGTGCTGGCTGGGTGATAAGTAGTATGATTGTGGGAGAGGGGAGACATATGATGGTATTCATATATGTATGTCTACATACAAATACAAGTGAGTATGCAAATTGACGTGTCATCAAACTCGGTGCTTGTGTTGTGTTGGCTAAGTACTCTGGTGGCAACAATTCTCATCACTTTGGTAGAAAGGGGTATCGTGTTTTGTCTATTGGGTTTTAGCATAAAGATTTTGAAATGTGTTCTGGAACCTTTCGCGTAGACCGTTGTTACATTGTCATGGTATCTCATGTAATGGCAGCATAAAATGGAAAAAGGAGTTTACATTTTTCTCCACAGAATGGATTGATTCACGATCATTTCAGTTCAATATTTTTATACCGTTCACGATGCGAACGAACGGACTGAAGGCTATATTAATTATGTTCTTCCATTTGTAATGCTCATAAGGAGGCGTGGTAGGTATGACAATATATATATGTAAATAAATGATCAGTGTCGAATTCGGATCTAAAGATGTCCGTCTGTCTCTCTGTCTGTATGTCCATGCAACTGTAAGTTAGAATACAAGCTGACATTCAAGTTCTAAGATGAGCCCTATTGGTTAAAAACTCACCCACTTCCCATAAAAATTGCCCATTTTTTGGCAATGCGATTTTTGAGGGTAATCAAGCTTACATTTTGTATGCAAGCTTCCCTACACTAAGCGGAGGTTGAGTTCTAAGAGGAGTAAGATCGGTCAAAATGTACTCATATACAAAATTGCCCCCTTTTTGGGGGTCTTTTACTGCGATTACAGTCGTAGTTAAAGAGCTATCGAGCTCTGGTTAGCACGTTTCTGTCCTCGAAGCGTAGGGGTGGTGGCTGGGGGGTGGCTGCGGTTACAGTCGTAGTTTTCGAGCTCTGTTAAGCACGTTTATATGCTCGAAGCGAAGGTTAAGATGAGCAAGATCGGATAAATATTACTCCCATCTCCTATAAAAAGTCCCCTTTATGGGGGTGTCCCACTCTCCGTCCCCGCGATTACAGTCGCATTTTAGCAGCTAAGTGCTGGTAGCTTTTATCCTCTAAGCGGAGATTAAGTTCTTAATGATCAAGAAACTACTCCCATGTCCCTTGTTGGGGTGGTCGTCAGTCTCTCCCCACGATTATGCTCTTAACTTAAGAAATTTGGCGTACAAGCTTCTACTCTATAAGCGGAAGTAAAGTTCTTATATGAGCATTCATACAAACTCCTCTTTTTGGTGGTGCCTGTCTATCTGCAACCCTCCCCACGAGTGCAACCGTAGTTTAAGAGCAATCAGGCTTACAACATCAACCACACAACATCATCATCAGTAAGCAGCACAAAGGTTCATAATTCTCATTTGGTTCATGTCACCCACAATATAGGGAGACGACATTTTTCTACAACGATCGTCGGTGACTTCTCCAAGACAATGTTCATTGCCAAGTCAAGAAATGTTATCTGATTTCCATGATCCTTTTGAGATCGTAAGAAGACTATCATCCTTGTTAAATGGACACTAAATGTTAAAACGGATACTAAGTCTGTGAAATCGGGCTATAGGCCTGTACAATTAGAGCTTGAGTCTGTACAATCTGACAATAAGTCTGTACAACCGGGTTACGAGCCTGTACAATCAGGTTATAACCCTGTGCAATCAGACCTTGAATCTATACAATCGGACATGAGGTATGTACAACCGGGCTACGAACCTGTACAACCGGGCTATAAACCTAAACTATCGGACCTTTAAGTTGTACAATCGGACAATAGTACAACCTGGCTAGGTGCCTGTATCGGGATATAGGCCTGTACAATCGGACCTTGAGTTTGTACAATCGGCTATAAGCCTCTACAATTGGACCAACGAGACTGTACAATCGGACAATAAGTCTGTACAACCGGGCTACGAGCCTGTATAATCGGCCTTTAAGCCTGTATAATCGGACCTACGAGTCTGTACAAGTAGTCCTCGTACTTGTAAGGCCAGGGCCTAGAAATAGTTGTTCCAATGCATCTGTTGCTTAGCAAATTTCACCAGAAGGTGCTACCGAATTTACCTGCGAGTCCTCGACGTCGGACGACACCCAAATTAACACCGCGGCAATCCCGTCCCGATTCCCGTCACCGAATCACCACCGCGTCAAGCGCATCCTGTTTCCAGTCACCAAATTACCGTCGCTCGTCTAAGAACCAATACTCCGTACAAAGGACAACAACCCCAGGAACCGCAATACATTACACCAGTCACCATCAACGATACGAGGCCACCGAAAAAGCATAACTCCGAGACATCATTACCCGCCATCAAACATTTTAAGGATATCAGACCAGTGATTGAACTTTAGCCGAAGGATTCGGAGTGTTTCGTTCTTTTTTTGTGGATTGTAAAATAAGGAAATAAATACATAATATCTTGCCTTAGTCGGGGAAAGTCTACACTTTTATTTCATAAAGATTTGAGGGTCCTTGCGTTGATCCTGGAGGCGACTAAGACTACCTTAGCCTAAGTTTAAAACCACGTTATATTATAAGATGAGCAAACTCGGATACAAAATTCTCATTCTCTGCAGTTGAAAAATATAGTTGTAGTGCAAATAATCAGTTTTATCATCATTTTTACAAATGTTGAAGGGTATTTGAGCTTTGGCTTAGCCGAATATAATTGCCTCACTAGTTAATTGATGGGATCGACTATGGCATGATGTTTAGAACACAGGTCTAAAACCCGGCTCCAGTCATCAAAAAAAAAAATATTCCTTCATTGCCGGCCTCACACTTTTTGGTAACTCCTTTACAAAATTTACAGTTTTTGGATAATTATTATTTCCCGAATAATCTCCAAACGGACATCTAGAGGATATTTGAATTTGGTCAGTTTAATTAACTTGTGATAGTAGATAAACCCTTAGAAAACCAAAACTTTTGCCACAATTCCACTACCTCTTATACAAATGACCAAATTGATCCTCAAAGTTTTATATACATTTCATTTCTTGTATGTTCACTGAGTTCAGATATATTTTGCGTAAGAAGTACGCTCGCGACCGTTTGACTCAAAAATATGTCAGTGGAGTGAATAGGCTGAGAGATTAGAGATTTTTCCTTTGGTGTTAGTTGGTACCTCATAATCTCCTTTCGGTTACCCCATACAAAATAGCCAAATGTCAGAGCCATTGAATTGAACTTTTTTACTGTAATGTTTGTTTGTTCACTGAGTTTTTCAGCTATAACGCAAGAACCAGTATTGATTTCTCATTTAATACTTCAGCATTTAAGAGAACGCCAAACCAGTTAGAGGTTTTGGCTGATCTAGTGCTTCACCCTAACTTGGAATTTCTCTCCCCTCAGATTGGCTGTTGCACTGTGTTATTAAACCATAAATTCACAGTATTGGAACTATGTGCGTATGATTAATATAAAATCCGAATAAAATTAATATTACTCATACGTTTTACAGACATACATATCCAGCGAGTACAATATGCAAACTCGATACTTGTCGCTACTTGACGTCATTGAATATGGTCATTGCTTAGACCCGTTTTATACTTTTCATAGATGAGACAGCCCATATATGGCCAGAAATTTGGAGTTATTGTGGGAAGTTTGAAAACAGGAGATAAATGACAAGTTTTTCATGATTTCATTCGATAATATTAGACCAAATTGATTTTTTACATTGATATATTAATAGAAATTATTTATTGAACTCTTAGCTAGAATTCTGCTAATACATGAAATGAGAAATCACTAATGGTTCTTGAGTTACAGCTAAAAACCTAAGCGAACAAACATCACGATGAAGGAAAATATTAAAGTTAACAAAAGTGTTTGGCCTGTACTGGTTTTATTTCTTTATTGAAACAGGTACAGTGAAAGACATGGTAGTCAAACTGAAGGTATATTTCAACTTAACTGTGTGACTTCTAGACTTAACGCATTTAACTACAAAATGAATACTTAATATAGAAGAGTTGCACTCCTTCACATGCTAATGCTAGAATATTCATCTCTAAATTGGTCTGGGAATTATGGAATACGGAATTATGTAAAAATAAACTCAATAACAATGCAAAGTCAAATGTGTTCGGGAATTTTTGCGCCCGCTTTTGTTGTGACATAGGGTGTGGGTGGTAGTTGACATGTACTAATGTCAGTGCATCTACAAAATTGTCATTCACAAAATGTATAGATGCGCGACGAGTGTGACCTAACACTTCTGCTACTAAAATGTAGCAGTGTAACTTTTTCCTAATAATATTGCCAATGATTTTTACCACTGTTTGTGATGCTAAGAGCTCTCTCTCCTCCTGAGTCTATCCGAAATGCAAATAGACTTTGATGCCACATTCGAGTTTGGGTCATAGCAGCGATTGGATGTGTGTGTAGATTTCGATGTTGCTGCCACTTGCAATAGCATTATTGTTGTCAGACATGTGTGGCAGATATTTGGCTGTTGGTGTTACTGGTTATTTCTCTTTTCGCTCGTTGCGCTGCTTATGTTCTGGGTCCATGCAGGTTTGCCTGGCAGTAAGTTAATGGTAAATCTATTCAGTTGCACTGCATGCATACTAGTCGTCTACCATAACAAGATTTCTGCTGCCATGCAGATATGGTTTGGTTTGACATTGGATCTATCAACTGCATCAACGTTGTTTCTTCCCCTGTTTTTGCGTTTATTTCAGAGAAGTAAAGTTAAAGGTGTTGGTGTTAATGCCAATTAGGGTGTAAGCCAAATTATGCATGCACTCTGGCACATTTCGCTCTCACCCGCCCCCCACTCGCAGCAGTACAAACAAATGTAAATTTTTATTTTGTTGTTGAAAGTTTAACATTTTTTCACGCTACTGCGGAATGCTTCCCTAAGTTGCATATCTACATACTCGCTTATATAGATGTACGTATATTTATATGAATCTACTTATGGCATACCACATCAGCGTGGGTATTTGTTGTATTGTTAAAGTAGATTTTGCTGCATAACATGATGCTGTGAAAACCGCATATCATTTGCATTTCATTATTTGCACTACAACACCTTCGTACACAATCGCTTCGATCTCTTTCTCTCACTTATATGTAAAATGTCTGTAGCATGCAGCAGTACGGAAGATTGAGAATGCAACATCCGCACATCATCACAAACTCTATCAGCATCAACATGACATTTGCACATCACCCCCACAACGGAATTCTATAATTTCCTCCATATTCTCTAAAATAAGCAATGCTTACAGGATGTGAGTGTCCTTAGGTGGGTGGGGTGACAAAGAGAACTCAGAGTGAAATGGCAGATTTTCTAAGTGCGGAAAATTGGATATTTTTGAGAGGAATTTAGGAGAAAAAAAATGAAATAACAGAAAATAAGAACCTATTATTCTACTTCATCCCGCATGAACTGGAAGGAAATATTGTATTAATACAAACTAGTCAGGTAATTATCGTAGGCAATGTCAAAACTCAGATACACTTAAAATTTTGTAAAAATGGTAATGAGGTTATGAGCACTTTAATTTTTTTGTTTAATTGGTTTAATAAAATTTTAAATATTGAGCTTGCATTTTTTTATGACATAAGAATATTGTTGAGTTTTTTAAACCTCCAAATGTGGCAGTTTTTATGGGACGTGGGAGTAGCTTATGTCAGATTTTGCTCATTTTAGAACTCGAATCCCGTTTCAGGTACAGAAGTTTGAATAACAAATTTTAGTTCGACGTATCTTAAACTACGGCTATGATAGTGGGAATAGACAGTCGGACGCTCCCAAAAAGGTGATTCTTATCCTAAAACTTAACCTCCGCTTAGACGATGGAAGCTCGTATACCAAATTTTAGCTAGATAGCTCCTAGGTTACGGTTGTGACAGTTGGGGCAGACAGACGAACACCCCCAAAAAGTGGGTGATTATTTAGGTGGTGGGATTAGTTTTTGTTCGATCTTGCCCCAGGAGGACAGATCCCCGAATAGAGGCAATTTGTATGGGAGGTGGGAGTAGTTTTTGACCGACATTACTCATCTCTGAACTCAACCCCCGCTTGAGGGATATAAGCACACATATCAAACTTCAGTTATGTATTGCCTAAACTACGGCAGCTCTCGCGTGGGCAGATAGACGGACACCCCCAAAAAGAGGGAGTTTATATGGGACATGGAAGTAGTTTTAGTCCGATCTTGCTCATCTTAGGGGTTAATCCCTAGCTTAGAGGATAAAAGCTAGTATACCAAATTTCAGTTCGATAGCTCTTAAACTGCGACTGTAATCGCAAGGAGAAACCACACAAAAAGGGGCAATTTGTATGGGGGTTGGAGTAGTTTTTGATCGATTTAGCTCATCTTAGAACATAACCTCCGCTTAGAGGATAGAAGCTGGCATACAAAATTTCAGTTCAATACCCTTAAACTACAACTGTGATCGCAGGGACAATTCCTAAACAGGGAAAGTTTGTATATCAGGGGTTTGGCTGTATAATAAACTGGCCAAACTAAAATATAATATCATGCGGCTGCCTGTTTGGAAGTTATTTGATAAATATTGTTTTCCCAAAAATAGGTCATTTTGTATGGGAGGTACTAAAAGGAATCGGCGCTCGAAAAATATGTCTGAATTCAGTGCACTTACAAAAAAGATACTTATGTTAAACTATGAGGCACAGTTCGGTAATTTGTATGGCTGGTACCAGAAAAAGTCAATCAAAGGTATTGGTTTTCTGAGAGTTTGTCTATTATTACAAGATAATTGAAGGTGTGGGGCTATTCTACTCATTTACAGTCGGATTACTTTTTTATGGAAAATATTAATACTGGAAAATTTTGTAATGGTCACCTTAAGTTTACTCAAGTTTTCCTGCCCACCTTCCAGCCAGCTAGACAGACGGATATGGTTCAAACAAATTTGACCTTAAGATATTTTGGGTCTAACACGACTCCTTTAATATTTTATACTTTCTCGCGTATCATATGATACATACCCTCAAGCCTAAGGATGAGGCATACAAATATATTGGGAATACTGATATATTTTTGTGTTGCATATTGTAAATAGGGATTACATATATACGATGAAATTTTAGAAGAAAATCCTATCTTTGAAAGGTGTGGATTTTCTGAGAGTTTTTCTAACATTACAAGATAATTGAAAGTGTGGGGCTATTCTACTCATTTGCACTCTGATTACATCATTATGGAAAATATTAATACTGGAAAATTTTTATAAGGACCACCTTAAGTTTACTTGAGTTATCCTGCCCACGTTCCAGCCAGACAGACGGACATGGTTTAAACAAATTTGACCTTAAGATACTTGGGGTCTAACAAGACTCCTTTAATGTTTTATACTTTCTCGCATATCATATGATACATACCCTCAAGCCTAAGGATAAGGCATACAAATATATTGGGAATACTGATATATTGTTGTGTTGCACAGTTTAAATAGGGATTACATATATACGATGAAAATTAAAAAAAAAATCAAATTTCTGAACTATCATAATCAACTGTTTTTATCTCGATTTTCTTGTTTGGTTTTTTTATAGTCCATCCTCTATTTAGTTTGTAAGTTAGTTGCCACGCCCATCAATTTATAGGGCGGTTAAGATTAAGAGGCGAAATTTAATTTTTCTAAGTGTGCATGGTCTCGTTAATGTATTACTCCAGATATACTCGTAATGTAAGCAAGACTTACTACGTAGCGGAGTTGGCATGCTCATCGGATCGAGTACGTTCAATGTTGGATCAAATTCCCACTTTTATAGCAGAGGACTTTATTCAAGTTATTGGACATTATTTTATATGGAAGTAACCATTCCCGTAACTCTCGTCTCGCCCATTTTTCGTCATCTTAGGCGCATTATTGTGAAGGAAAATCTGTCAAAGTAAAAAGGCGTTCATTGTTACAGTGCTATCATATATATCACAGTACAAAATTTTTCAGCTCATTGATTTGCGACTCAATTCTGAGGACTACACGTGAAAATGGCCCCAAAAAGAAGAAGTTTTGCATCATTTGTTTTGTCAAGTTACATGCCATCATAATCTTATATCGATTTGAAGTTAGTAAGTATCGTATAGGGGAATTTTTGACGTTTTAGGCTCTTTTGTTTAACATAAATCGAGAACCACTAGCCCGATTAAGCCGAAACAAATTTAAAAAATTAAGAATCACAATTCCTTAAATCTGTTTATATAACGTTTCCCTACATATGTAAAAGTTTCAACTTTCCTTTCATCAAATGATTTTAAACTGGGTTCATTTTGTAGCAGTTACAATAAAACTGTTGTACTCCGAGGCGTATGATTTACGTGGAATATTACTTATGATAATCATACGCCACCATACAACAATATAACAAAATATTGTAAAGAGAAACTCCTAAAGATTTATTATCTTAATGTCTGGTGGATACCTCCTCCTAGGGACCTTTCATTTGAATATCAAAGCAAAAAGATATACCGATATACAAACAAAATATATTCCAAAAAAATGTTGGTAGTTATATATAAGTCGCGTCAGATGTTTTCAGCTGTCTCTACATTATAAATGATACTGCCACACTGCTATCCGCAACTCCGCCAAAATTTTTCTGCTCTCCATTATTTAAAATCTTTTGGCAACTTAATATTAATATGTCATCATAAAAGAATAATGCCATAAGCAGAGTAGAGTAGAACCAAAAAAAAAAGAACTACAACGGCTACTTGAGTACAAACATCAACGATAAATACGTGTACATAATATACGTATAATAAATACAATAAACATTATTGTGTATACACACACACACACACACAATAACTCCACCCACTGTTGTCAGAAGTACAATGGATCGACGCCTACATTTTGGCTCTAGCATCTTGAGAGGAAGCAATGCAGTAGTTATTGTAGTCTTGGTTGTAGGCAACGGTGGCAGTGGTCCTGGTACAAGTGAAATTTGAGCTGGCAGCAAATTGCACAACAGTGTCTACTTTATGCATATTGTCAACAAACAAACACATATTTACACGTACACACAGTGAATTCTCATAGTACACAGTGTTGTAAACATACAACACATACACACGTACTCTGGCGCATATAACTTGAATCCTACTATTTTAACACACAAACCTATATTCCTTAGGACTTGACTACTGCCAGTATGTGTGTGCAAGTAAACGAAAATAAAACCAAAGATAGCGGTGTATGTGTGGATTTGTATACCTTGGCACTTGTGTATTACGTTAAATTATTAAAAATTGCTGAAACAAATACACATGAATACTTGTGCAGTCAACTCTCCACCCACTCATACACTGTGGGGGAAAAAATGAAATTGTAAAACAACACAAGACCACCACCACACACAATGTGATGCCATACCAGAGAGGATAGCAAGGTGAAGAAAATGAAAAATAATAACAAATATAAACGATCATCTTATGTTAAATTGAGTTTATTGTATGACATCGTTTGGGTTTGACACTGATAATAATGATGGTAGTGCATTTCCCGCAGGCTGCCATGGCAAAAGGGCGGTGGTCTGCTTCATTATATTTTGACATTTGGCGGAAGGAAAGCACCGACAACAACAACAAACACAACGAGAACACAAAAACAAAATATGTTGACAAGGTTGGCAATGGGGGTGTTTGTCGTTGCTGTTGTTGTTTTTGCTGTTCCTGCTTGAGTGTGTAAGTCATTTAAAAGTCTGCTGATGATGGCGTTTATGGTTTCTGTGGCAGCTGAGAATGCATTTTTGATGATGATATAAATGACACAGATATCAAGCTCACCCAACGTTGTTATTTTGTTTTTTTTTTGTGATTGCTTTAGTTTTACATTTTTTAATCTTTAAGTCGAGTTTGTTAACAAAAATGGCTTAAACTTTAAAGAAAATTAATGGAGACAAAACTATCCAACTTAAAGAAAATTTCATATTTGCAAATTAGTTAATTGTTGAAAGGCTGTAAACAGCAAAAGGAATATTGTAGAATTTATCTAAGGTATGTAAAGGTGAAGAATAGATTTTTATGAGTATGTTTCTTTAATACCTCAAAAGACACTGTAAAACCTCAAACTTTACTTTTAAGCTGTCCCCAAAGAAATGAGCCTATTTCAGAAAAGTCTGGGCTACAAGTTGGCAGTTAATGCCACAACTTTTGAATATGACTTTTTGAAATAATCGTCTGGGAACTGCAATCAATATTCCTTAAGAGGTGTTCCATTCTGCTGAAACCACGATTGTTGTAGCATGCCAATATCCCGTTATGTTTTCCACAAAACCCGTCATAACAATTTGTCGTTAAACTGTAGGTCCTGTTGGCCTCCTCTATAGGGGTGAAGGGTATATATCAGTTGATATGAGAAAAAGTCTTAGATATTAAAGGAGACGTATAAGACCTCAAAAATCTAAAGATTTAAATTCAGGACTTTTTTTAAACGATTGAACTATGTCCGTCTGTCTGGATTGATTGTGGGCAGGACGACTCAGCAGAATTAATATTTTCCAAAAGCACCACCTCTTTTGGCACTACCCAAAAATAATAACCTATTTTAAGGAAATTATTATTCTTTCATAAGCAAACTTTTAGAATACAGAAACATTGGCCACGCCCTTTTTTGGATAAATAATATTTCTACCATAACTTCCAAACGGATAACTGAAGGATATTTACGTTTGATGAGTTTTATTATCTTCTAATAGTTGACAAATACTTAGGAAACAGAAACGTTTGCCCCACCATTTCTGGTGCCTCCCGTACAAATGACCGAATTCACCCTCATAGTTATACCCTTCACCACGAACACGAACGGAATGAAGGGTATATTTATGACGTTCTTCCATTTGTAACGCCCATTAAGAGGCGTGGTAGGCATATATGTATATATGATCAATATTGAAATCTGAGTCGACTTAAAGGTGACCGCCTGTCCGTCCCCACGAATACAAGAGATAGCGAACTGAAATCATTCACGGGGGAGTTAAGTTCTAAGATGAGCAGGATCGGTCCAAATCGACTATCACCTCCCATACGTTTGCCCCTTTTTTCAGTTTCTTTCCCTGCGACTACAGCTATACTTTAAGAGCTATAGAACTAAAATTCTGTATACAAGCTTCTATACTCTAAACGGAGGTACAATTCTTGAGGGTGTCCGTCTGTCTGTTCCGCGATTACAAAATTATTTCAAGAGCTATAGAACTTCAATTTAGTTTACAAGCTTCTATCCACTAAACGGAGGTTAAGTTCTAAGAAAAGCAGGATCAGACGAAAACTTCTTTCACATCTCATATAAACACCCTCATCTCAGGGATGTCCGTCTGTCTGGTCCCGCGATTATATTAGTTTAAGTTCAAGAGCAATAGAACTGATATTTAGTATACAAGCTTCTATCCTCTAAACGAAGGTTTAGTTCTTAAATGAGCAAGATAGGTCAAACTTACTCCCACCTCCCATATAAATTACCCCTCTTTTGGGGTCTGTCTCTGTGATCACAGTCGTAGTTTAAGGGGAGCTAAATTTTTGTACGCAAGATTCCATTCTCTAAACGAAGGTTAATTTCTAAGATGAACAAGACCGGAATAAACTACTCCCAACTCCCAACTTCTTAGATGAGCAAGATCGGACAAAAACTATTCCTACCTCATATAGAATCACCCCCTTTTTAAGGATGTCCGTCCGTGTATCCCTGCGATTACAACACCCCTTTTTGGGGTGTCCGTGTGTGTATCCCTGCGATTACAACTTTAATTTAAGAGCTATTGATCTAAAATTTGTTATACAAGCTTCTATCCTCTAACCGCACATTAAGTTATAAGATGAAGCTTTTAACACTTAATGTTGTGATAATAAGTGGAGAAGACACAGCGAAGGGTGCTGATGATGATAGTTCGGCAACTATCGAAATAGCTATCCGCCCTGCCAGCTTTGAACATAATCCATTTCACACAACTCTTGTAAAACAAATTATATTAGCAATAATAGAATAGATCTTGAACGATGAAAATACGTTTATTATTTACACATATATATCAACAATACAAAACAAGAGCATGAGCAAATTCGGACAAAAACTACTCCCACCTCTCATATAAAACTCCACCTTTTCGGGGGTGGAACAATTCATAACAGTATTCTCAGCTAAGTTTTTTGAACGTTGACTTACGAATAATAATCGGACACATTGTGCTGCCCCAACTGGTACCTCCGATGCAAATTAGCCAATATCCCGAAAATTAATATTTTCCACAGGTTGAAATATTTTCAATCCATATATATATCGAATAGTATTATCATATACAACATTCAGTTTTCTTTTGCTAGACGAATCACAGTTTCAAAATAGTTCGCAACCAAGGAATAATCCAGGCAAATAAAGCTACAGTTTTTGTAATTTTATGAATTTGTTATGTTTTATTTTAGAAAAAAATATATGCTTTTAAAAAAATCAGTTCTTATATTATGCCTTTATTGTCCAAGGACGCCCCACATTATGCTCAACTCATTGTGACATCCCATTTCCCTCCACATTTTTTCCCTAAAGTAATAATAACACCTTACTGTACTTTCCAAAAAGTTAGCACAATTAAATAATAAGTACTGAATGTTAAATCATGACCGTCGCACTTCCTGTTTGTTGACAATATTTACACCACAAGCACTAGCAAATTACTGCCACCATGAGTGTGTATGTGTGTGTGTGATCACACAAAAATAGTTGGCAAATTTTCCGGTTTGTTAACATAAATTTTAATGAGACCACAAAAGTTGCAGAATAATATTTCATACCTTTATCCACAGTCAACAGTGGCAACACAACACATTTACGCAGCACTCAACAAAAATATGTTACCATACACAAAATATTAAACTAACGCTTGTAAGGATACCGATATTCATACCATTGTGCTGCCGAAAATCACACTATGGCGATTGTCCACACTCAGCAACACATATTAGGTTACACACACACATACTTATTTACATACATTTATTTATATATACATATTTGTATAAAATATATGTCGTTCTCGAAATTGTCTATTTCTCTCTTCATGCCCATTTATGTGTTTGACTTTCTTTCTGGCTCTGCTGGTCTTATTTGCAAAATTTACACACAGGTAAATTATTAAATTTTATGACTTTAAACCTATGCAGCAGCAATACAACACAAAGCAGCAAATATGAACAGCATTTTGTGTGTCGTTGTACAAATGAAATATATTGTGTAAAATATGTGCAAATGCAAACAAGATATGGATGAGATACATTTTGCATAATTCATATTTGAGGGCACAAAATTGTGTATACAAATTGCAAATGGTTTACAGTGGGCCCGGTACAGTGGCAATGGTAATACGCTGGCATGCGAGTGTAAGTGGTGTAAAGAGAAATACTAGTTTTCAGTGCAAATATAATTTTGTATCTTATATTAAATTATTTTAACTTTAGCACTTGTAGAGTTGGGTGTAAATAAGGGGATTTGTTGTTGTAGAAGTGCAGTAGTGGTGTTTGTTAGCATACAGTCTGTGCTAAGGGAAATGAATTTTAAGTGTCGATAAAAGAGCGGGACAAAATAATGTAAGCAACAATTAAATTAAGTAAACAGACTGATAAATATCCTCACCATAAAAACACGATGCATGCTCGATTATTGGAATCTGAGGGTTCTATGTCCTGTGCCTGAGAAAGGCGACACAATTGTGTGTACCAGCCGTTTGCCCATCGCTTACAAAGTCGTGTCTAGTGTGTTATGTTAAAGACTAAAGCCCATCCTACATTCAAAAACTGCATTCGACTGTCCGATTCGACAGAAACTATTATATGCTATGGCCGAGTTTGGTATCCCCTCAAAGTTCATCCGACTTTGTAGTATGACAATGGCTTGCACGAAGTCTTCTGTGAAAATTGGCACGAATTTGACAGAATCGTTTCCTACCAAGCTATGCTTTAGACTAGAGTATGATTTTCATGCGATCTCATCAACACCTTAATGGAGATTATCATATCGTGAAAGGCAGTAAACAGGACTAGTACCATCTTTAACAAAAGTCACCTGCTGCTCGCCTATGCCGATGATAAAGAAATCATTGACTGTGGATTGCGATATGTTACTGCGGCTTTCTCGAGCTTTGAAAAGCAGTCGGCAGAAGTGGGTCTGGTGATTAATGGGGATAAAACTAAGTTATTTGTTTCAACGAACAAAAAGTTTACTCGTCTGGGACACTGCGTGAACCTTGCCAACTATAACTTTGACGTGGTAGATGTTTTTGTCTACCTCGTCTCCTTCATAAACAAAAGTAATAATAATCGAGTATTGATCGCAAACCGCTGCTACTATGAGCTAAGCAAGAGATTTCATGACAAATCCCTCTCTCGAAGAACAAAGATCCAACTCTATCAGACTCTGATCCTACCTGTCTTGCTCTACAGTGCAGAATCCTGGATCAAGCGGATCAATCTAATCTGGAAGTCTACGAGAGAAAAATACTTCCCAAAATATTTAGAACAATCATCGCTAACGAATGAACCATGAGCTGTTTGAACTATACAAAGACATCGACGTTGTCAAGCGCGTTCAAATAGGTCGTATGCGCTGGCTGGAAAATGCTCCCGAAGCCCTTGAAATTCTTTTCTACGTGCGGCAACTAATTAATGAGTTTCAGTTGTTGCTGCCATATAAGAAGAATAATAATAATCCTGCATTCAAAATGCTGATGAATATAGCCGAACTCTGATTGAAATTAACCTATTTTAAGTGAAATTACTTATGTATTATACTCTGTCTCCTTGTGGAGTGTAAACCATTAAATATACATATGAAATAGTTACATTGAACCTTGGTCTGCCTCATGAAAGAACTCTGTCCTGTTTATGTTATAACATATTACTTTTTAATCCATATTATTAATTTTCGTTCTTTTAACACCATTCGAAATAAATGTTATGTTTCTCATAACTTCATTATAAAACTTTAAATTTATTGTAGCACTTAATATTAATCTACATACACAACTGCCTTCCTGGCAATTCCACTCCTTCAAACGGACTGTTAATACATTTACAACCTTAATTCCTGAAAAAAGGACAATTCGTGCATAAAAGTGTGTGATTGCTGACGTACATCCAAAAAACAGCAACGCCAACACAAACAAGAATATTTGAATATCTTATATATGCACATTTTTACATTCGTATTTACATAAGAGAAATTAATGCTGATATGTCGGTGTATGACCAACAATGTTTTCTAGCTTATATATGCTATATAAACATTTCTGTATGTACTATTTTAAATATAAATGAAATTCTACCAGATATATTATGCAAAAGTAACCCATATATGATATGCAAAAATATACAACGTCGACAACAACAAAAATTTATATTTCAAACTATATATGTGTGTTATACATTTAAAAGTCCGACACAGAGTGTTAGGAAATATTATCCTAAAAGTATGCACTGATTTAATGTTTTCACAGACATCCTAGCTTATGCTTTTGCTGAGATAATATTGTTATGTACATATATACCAATTGCCATAAATTTGTTGCATATACATATTTTCAAACAAAATATTAGCTTTTACACCTGCATACAAGAAAATCCTTTTAATAATCTTTCCGGCTGAAAATCTAATAGCATAGATTTAATACCTAAAATATTTGTTAAAATCATATTTGCAATTTTATAAGACTCAGCTGCAAATGGCTTTCCAATTTATGAGAGTGGAGAGGAAAGAAAGAAACAAAAAAAATCTTTATTAAATTTGCAGCTTGAATGATAGGGGATAAAGTTGCTTCTTTTTAGGTATTTGCATATTAGCACATAGAATTTTTGTTTTAACGACTTGAACATACTTTTTGCGGGGACATTGGGAGAGAGTGGGAACAATTTTGTATTGTATAGTCAGAGCTGGGTTAAAGCGACTAAGTTGTAATAGGGTGACTGGTATAGGCAACAGCAATTTATGTAAATAATAACAATAGCAGTACAGAAATTTCATTTAGATGGACTGACTGTTAAATACCCTCACCTATACGACTTTTGGTCGCATTACCAAACAAAACGTACAGTAAACCTATAGAAAAGATTACAGCCAAAAAATTTAAAATGTTAAATTCAACATCTCTAGGCACATAGTGTTTTTATATGGCAGGGATCGAAAAGGGTCTTTTATGGTACCAACTGATAATCTAAGAAAATGTATCTTATTAACTCGCACAAAAATCTCCAAAAAATCTCATGGGTGGGGTAAACCTCCAGGTTTTTAGCTTTCACATGTAAAAAACAACATATGCAAGTATTATAATCTCAACGAGGTACAGGAGATGACAAAAGGAGCACAACGTATCCGATTTCAAAAAAGATATAGATGTAGATTGTACATTGTAGCACTGTGTGGGTAATTTCGGTAATTTTTATGAGAATTTCTAGGATAGGTGTGGCTAATATTTCGATCAGCCTATATATAGTCTATACTTATTCCCGATTCAAATTTAACAAATTTTATGTATGAGGATCTATGAGGGATTATTTATTTGTTATTTTTACGGGAGGCACCAGAACGGTCATCCTTTTAATTACCAAATAAAGAAACCGACAAAATTTTAATATCCTCCAGTTGTCTGTTTGAAAGTTATGGAAGAAAAAAGGATTTTTCAAAAATAGGTCATTTTATATGGAACGTGCCGGAAGAGGTCAGCCGCTATAGACCATATTGTATGGGAGCTACCAAAAGGGGTGTGACCAAAGTTTGGTTTTCTGTTATTACAAGGTTATTAAGCTGACCAAATTTAAATTTCCACAAGTTGAGAAAATATTATTCTGTTTGGAAGGTACAAAAGAGGGGTGGAGGTATTCTGTCCACGTACGGACCCATTACTTTGTTTTGGAAAGTAGTTAAACTGATGTTTTCATTAAGATCAGTTAAAATTTACTCGAGTTATCCTCCACACCAGCCAGCCAAACAGACGGACATAGCTTAATCGTCTTAAAAAGTCCTGAACGGAATTTGGTCTTAAGATACTTGGGGTCTAACTCGTCTCCTTTAATGCGTTACACATTTTCTCATATCAAATGATATACATCCGAACTTCTCTATAACGTAGTCACTAGGTATCGACGCTTTTACGTTATAGAGAAACTACTGACTATTTGGTTATATAGGTAAACACTTGCATCTTATTACACATACAAATTTATATATACATTGAAACTTCTTTTATCAACAAAATCTACACATATAGTGAGGAAGGAACGAATTCATCCGGAACAATTTTTCTTGATTCTGCAAAAGTTCTTCGGGTGTCCAGGAATTCATTGGAATTTTGCGACTGCTCAATAAAATTCACTGTAGAGAGGTTACATAAATCTTTAGCTGTGTTGTTAAAAAGCTTCGTTATAGAGAAAACTACATTATAGAGAAAGTGGACCTAGAGAGGTAGAAATATGTGAAAAATAACAGGAACATTTTGTATTTTTGAAAAATATTCCTTAAAGAGAGAAATTCGCTATAGAGTTCGTTATAGAGAATTTCGACTGCATACCATCATCATCACTAAGGGCGATGGTATAAAAAGAGAGTTTTAAAAAACGGAAATTGACCAATCAAAACTGGAGTTGGTCAGTTTGCGTTGGTCAATTGCGATATGTTCTCAATTGCCTAGTGTACGGACAATTGGTATTGATACAGTGTATATGCAAAAGTACATAGGCTCTTTTGGCAACTTGAGTCCAAATAGCCTGTCCATATATCTAGGTCAAATGTAACTATACTACTACCCTGGCTGTTATTCATACTGTAACAACAACATATCGCTCGTTTTGTGCAAGACCGTCATAACTCAAAAAAAACCGATTCCGAGATAAACGCGTTTAAAGTTTATAAAAGATATTAACATGAATTTTTACACAACATGGAGTATGATGAAATGAACAATTCTACATCATTAACTCAAAAATCACGCGAGTTATGACGGTCTTGCACAAAACGAGCGATATATACGAAATCTCATCTTCATTCGTCTGATAATTCATGAGACATAGCCTTTTTAATTTTCAAGTTGTATAGGGGTGCCACGCCCCTTTACCCAATTACAACCAAGTATACCCAGGGAATATCAACAGGTCATCAGTATCACATTGTGAAATTTTCATTACAATCGGTGCATTAGAAAAGCCGTCAGTACTATTTTTTAAAAGGGGCGTGTCACCACCACTTTCGTTATGGCTGCAATTCGAACTGTACGAATAACATATATTCCAAAACTCATCTTCATACCTCTGATAGTTTATGACATATATCAATTTTAAATTCTATGGGCGGTGCCACGCCCCTTTATCCAATCACAACCAAGTATAGCCAGGCACTATCAACAGATCATCAGTGCCACTTTGTAAAATTTTCGTATCAATCGGTCAATTAGAAAAGTCGGCAGAGCGATTTTTGAAAAGGAAGCGTGGCACCACTTACGCTCTGGATGTAATTCTAACTGTACGAACAACATATGTACCAAATCTCATCTTCATACCTTTGTTATTCATGAGATACGGCCATTTTGAAATTCAAGTTTTTTCTGGGAGGTGCCACGCCTCTTTAGCCAATCACAACCACATATAGCCAAAGACTATCAACTGGTCATCAGTATCACTATCAGCAGGTCATCAGTATCATAACAATTGGTGTACTAGAAAAACCGTCAGTGGTTTTTTAAAAGGGGGGCGTGGCACCGCCCTCTTGCACCCTGGATGTAATTCAAACTGTATGAACAATATATATAGCAATTATAATCTTCATAACTCTGATGGTTTATGAGATACGGGCCGATTAAAGTTTCAAGTTGTACGTATGCCACGCCCACTGATCCGATCCCACCCATTTTTATTTGAATCACGGAATTTTTCTGCCAATTTGCACACAAATTTTCAAGGCAATTGATGAAACAGTCTTCCAGATATTGCGCTTTAAACAATAGGGCCTTCTAAAAAAATCCTGAGTCTATTTGAAATGGTTTTGTAGTTATTGTATCAAAATAAAGGGGCCTTTAAACTTGAAATCATCAAAAACACAAAAAGTGTACTTTTTTGCAGAAGTGCCCCAAAGGTCATATTCTATGCCCTGTAAAAAATCTCTATGCCGGCCGTGGCATAGTGGTTAGAACACGCGACTACCATGCGGGAGATCGCAGGTTCAAACCTTGCTCCAGTCAACTAAAAAAAAATTGTTTTTTCATTGTCGGCTCCCCTCAAATGTTGTTGACAGCAACTTCGCAGTATTAAGTGTCGAGTCAAACGGCGGTTCTAGTAAGAGCTTCTCAAACAGTGACGTTCGCATTCGTCGATAAACAAGTAGGTGCCGTTAGTTGTGAATCAAAAATAGAAAGCGTGTTAATTCACAACAACGCGATAAGCTATCCCATACCTCATTCATGGGGTGCAAAGGGAAATTAAGTTTTTTTTTAGTTTTGTAGTTATTGTATAAAAACACAAGCGACCATAAACTTTAAATCATCAATAACTCAGTTTGTCCTGTATACCGTCGATATATAGATAATACGGCTAGAATCTGCAAAAAGTTACTACAACCTGCTCTGACTTTAAGACTGAATCAATAAAATTGTCACAAGGTTTGACCGACGATAATAGCTTTATATTTGTATTGGCACAACGATGGGCTCTACTTGTATGATTACTTAATAATAGGCAGATTTCAAGGCATTTATGTCAAAACATATTTAGTTCCTACTGAATCGTCTACCTCTCGCTTGTCACCGCTATCGACCTCCCACTGTATACATTGTTGACGGCGCATAAAGTGGTTTCGTATTTTGTTTTGCCCTTCTTCTTAACTACCGATTGCCACAATTACTTTTGACTAACAACGCAAATGCCTCTGCAAAGAACACACACAACGAAGAAAGGCAATAAAATGTAATAAACAACAACCCACAACCCTTTTCAATTTTGTCACCTACATAGAACACTGGGCCATATGTGAAAGGACGACACATTTTAAGTCAATGCATACGCAGACAAATAAGGAATATTTTGTTTTTTCGTTTGCTTCGCTCAAAAAACAATAAAAAAATAACAAGAAGGCATTTGTATTCATAAAGATGGGAATGTGTGCCAATATCTTATTGTCTAAGGATTTTCATATACGTTGGTTTTTTTAAGCAGGACAATATAATAATATAATATTTGACAAAGGAACCCTTTGACTGACGCCTCACAGAGGGGATCACAGTAGCTATGGTGCCTGGCAATATGTAATGTTTGGCACAAACACACAAAAGGGTCTGGAATGTCGTCAGTGTCATTGTTATGATATCATTGTGGTGTTAAAATGTTTATTTGCCTTCTCATATGTTTATATGTTATGACAATTGCCGTACGTTATGTTTTCAAGATTGGGGGGTTTTGCATAAAACACATGAGATGTTGGTGTAACCAAGGGGTGAACTTTATGTATGAAAGGAAGAAAAACAGGAGCTTAAGAAAAGTATTCCACTGTCAGTTATAGAAAATTAAGGACATTACATATGATGCGATGTTACTTTTCCTTCAAATTAAAGTTGTATACAAAATTGTTTAACCACAAAATTTAGTATTTCCTACTTCCTTTAACATCGCATTGACAGCTTTAGACCGTTTACAATAATACTTGCTCCCTTAAATTTAGTTAATTCAAATCTATTCTCTGATTTAACTTTGTTACAATTTCCCTTGTAATTCTTCTTATCGCCCTCTAACTAAATCCTTCAGAAATAAACCGGAAACCAAGTGATTCCATTACAAGCACAGAAACACACACAAAAACAGCAGATATGAAAAAGAAACCAGACTAAACCGGATATGAGAGCAACTCTTATAACATCTTTACTCAATAGTTATGCAAATCGTGTTTAAGTTGGATAACACCAAAGAACATTATCCTTAATGGCATATAATTATTTTATCAATTCAAAGGAAACGAATAGCAAAAAAAAGTATATAATTTGTCTGCCAAGATAAACTAGACACACACACAGAAAAGTATTAGTTGCGTTGTTGCCAGTGCAGGGACAATTTGTTTCAACAACTGCAAATGGAAATGTCCAATAGCGCAAACACCGCCACCACCAGCGCCTCCATCAACTAACGACCCAAGTAACAGCAGCAGCCAGGGCAAAGGATACGCGCCCACGAACCTAATAGTTGCAAAGGAAAGTTTTGTTACATTTCGGTGTCTCAACAGACGTTTTAATATTTGTAAGGATCTAAGCAATGACAATTTAAATAAAATGTATGCAGAGGGCATAAGATACAGGAACAGAGAGGGAGAGAGTGACAGAGAGTGAGACAACAACGGAAGGCAAAAACGGAATTAGAGCAAAAAGACGTTAAGATATGCATTGAACTGGCCAAAAAGACCGGGAAGTAACTGTTGTCCGTGACAAAAAAGCGACCACCAGAGAGATAAGAAAATGGAACGTTAGCAAACGTGTTTTTTTTTTGTTTCTGCGACTTCTATCCATTTTACCAGCTGCGGCGTCTGGGTGGCACAAATTTCTATGCATAATACGAAAGAATTCGTTTAAATTTCTGGTAACAATGTGATAGGAAAAAAAACGACAGATGAAAATAATTTTAAATTTAGCATTAAAACAAATGCTGCTGCTGACCAAATACAATATCTTATGCAAATTTCGGTAGCGAAATTTAATATGAATGAATAAGTGAATTTTCAACTTTTTCTTTAGGCCTAAGATTTTTAAATAAAGTGTCAAAAGATAAGAACACGAAGGGGATGAAATGAGAGAACACACAACGTCCATGAATTTAAAATTTAATTAATTTCTGTTTTCTAGGCAGTAAACCTTTAAAGCGTGAACGACATGCTGGCTATAAGCCGAAAAAATATGTTAAATATATGAGTGTGTAAAGAATTAAGTAGCCTAACAGTATACCACAGCAATTGGCTGCTTACATACTAACATATAACAATTGGTAGATTGCCGGAACCCATAGAAATTAGCTGATTATATTACGTATTAAATTATGCTATATTATCCTTAGACAATTATTTTATATAACCTAACTCAATGCAAAGTGATTTTGCACCCATTTCATAGACCACAAGCTTTTGCTTTAGTTCTGCGATTACGGTACATTAAACATACAATATCCTAATCAAGATTATATCACCCATGTTACTATAGCCACAAAAGTCATTTCGCTATGGCGGAAATGTAAGGAATTAGGGGAAAAACTAAATTCTAAAATGAACTTTACGCTTTTAAGACTTTTATCTATTATAGTAAGTTTTTAGTAGGGGGTGTACGGGCAATGAGTAGAGCAATAGGGGAAACCGATTAGAGATGTTTGGAGTATTACCATTTAATACATAAAAGACGAAGTGAAAGGCCTCAAAGTATGCACCATAAGTTGATAAAATGATGTCCCTAAAAGTATGCAGTGAATGTAAGTGGTGGTTTTTTTTTGAGGCATATCATTTTTTTTACAAATAAAACAGCAAATTCAATGAAGTTTTTTACTTTATTAGCTCACAAATTTCATGGCAGTTAATGTTGAGAAATAAGTACAGAAATTGCAGTCAGGGAAACTGACTGATTTCTAATCTTACACATGACCAGACGAGACGTACAGTAAAACTGTAGAATAGGTTACAGCCAACAAATGTAAAATGTTAAATTCAATGTTAAGTAAATACTTATTTAGGCAGGACGAAGGCTGCCCGGTCAGCTAGTGCTCAATAAGCGTTTACCATGTGCACAATTTTCTGACTTCAGTGTGCTTGCAAATAAGGTAAACATGTAGATCTTTGGGGGTGATTTAGGTAGTCGGTCTGCCCAACAACACCTCCGATAAAAGATTCCAACTATTACGCATCGCGTCGACAAGAAATATGCTAGTGAGTGAAACCAGATTCCCACATTAAGATATCCACAAGGCAAACTGGATATCCCGTGATCAAAATACAAAAAACCAGATTGATCACGTGGTAATTGATGGAAGTCAGGTCTTAAGCACTATGGATGTGAGTATGATGCGCGGTGCAAATATTGTCTCGGATCACCACCTAGTTGCTGCCAAGGTACGCACGCGATTAAGCAATGCTAAAAACTCTCGTAACCAAACGCAAAGGAAGCTAGACATCACAAAACTGCATACCACCGAGATAGCCAATGTCTACTCCAACCAACTGTCGCAATTACTTCGAACCAACACCCCTAATTCTAATGTTCCCGGCTCCCAGTGGCGGCATATTGCGAATTCTATGACCACTGCCGTAACGACCATATTGGGTAATGAAAAACAGCGCTCAAACAAGCTCTGGTACAGTGAGGAATGTCGCTAAGTGTCTGAAGAAAAGGATGCTGCATACAGGTCAAAACTGCAGCCAATGTCAACGCGTGCAGTGACGGAGACTTATAATGGGAAAAGAAGGAAGATGAATCGCCTGTTTAGGCGGAAAAGCGTCTGTGGGAGAAAGGAGAGAGCCAGGATATCGAAAACTACAGGGATAGAGGTGAGGTCCGAAACTTCTACCAAAGGGTTAAAAGCAAAGGTTTTGTAACAGGGATCCCCACCTTTAAGGACGGAACTGAAGTCTAGTCATTTACATTCAGAATGTGCTGCAAATATGGAGGGAACACTTTCGTTCTCTACTCATTCCCGAAGGCAGCATAAGTGACGAAATCGCACCAATCATCGACGATGGAGTAGACTGTCCACCACCGAGCCAAAACGAGATCAGCTCGGCAATTGCGCGGCTTAAAAATAATAAAGCTGCGGGAGACGATGGACTGCCGGCAGAGCTTTTTAAAGCCGGCGGCGATGACCTGGTAACATGCATGCACCAGCTCATAAACACGATTTGGCTCAGGGAGTGCATGCCCGATGATTGGAATCTGAGTGTCCTATGTCCCACGCTTAAGAAAGGCGATCCTAGTGTGTGTACCAACTATCGCGGGATTAGCCTTTTACACATCGCATACAAGGTCCTGTCTAGTGTGATATGTGAAAGACTAAAGCCCATTCTGGCGAACCTGATTGGACCTTATCAGTGTGGCTTTAGACCTGGTAAATCCACCACCGACCAGATATTCACGCTTCGACAAATCCTGGAGAAGACCCAAGAAATGCAGATCGATACCTACCATCTGTTCATCGATTACAAAGCTGCTATGGCTGAGTTTGGATGCTATGGCTGAGTTTGGTATCCCCGCAAAGCTAATTCGACTCTGTGGGATGACACTGACTGACACGAAGTCTTCAGTGAAAATTGGCAAAAATATGTCAGAGCCATTTTCTACCAAGCGAGGCTTTAGACAAGGCGATAGTCTGTCCTGCGATCTCTTTAACATCGTAATGGAGATGATCATGCGAAAGGCTGCAGTAAACACGAATGGTGCCATCTTGAACAAAAGCCACATGCTGCTCGCGTATCCCGAATTTAGATATCAATGGCCGTGGACTGCGGGATGTTACTGCGGCCTTTCCGTGCATTGATAAGCAGTGGACAGAAGTGGATCTGGTGGTCAATGAGGACAAACTCAATTTATTTGTTTTAACGAACAAATGGTCTACTCGTTTGGATTGACAACTATAACTTTGAAGTGGTAGATGATTTTGCCTACCTCGGCTCCGCGAAAAACAAAAGTAATAATATCAGCCTAGAAATCCAAAGGCAAGTAATGATCGAAAACCTATGCTCTGAGCAAGCGTTTTAATGATAATGGCCTCTCTCGACGAACGAAGATATAACTCTACCAGACATGATACTGAGAATCCTGGGTAATAGCACAAGTTTTTTTTTATTTTTTGTATAAATGTCTGACCATAAGGGGACATTTTGTTTTAGTAATAGTTTCAAATTCAAATATTGATGTTGGAAATTTTCGGCTTTTGTTTACTTCGCCTGCACATGTTTGACATAATTGTAGATATATTTACAACTGATGATGATGTACCATGCATCAATTCGTCACAAAGGGGTATGAAGATGAACTTGTCATGGAGTTCGAAACGCGTCATCCTAGTGCGTGACAATGAATTGACCATTAATATCAACAATAAAATAATTCTTCTGGCTAAACAATTTGGTGTTTCATTTGATACAATTACACAAATTAATATAAAATTATATTTTCAGCAGAAAATCGTATGCATCACTTTACGTCAACATCTACATTAACAAACAAAATTGTCGCATTTTGTCCAAACTTCTTAGAGAAGATGCCGAAGCATCCACAACCTGTGACTGGGCCTACTTTTAATCGAATTTTAGTAAAAAGACAGTAACGCTTAGTAATGTCTGTCAATTTTAACATGTCCGTCGAAAAATCTTTAACCAAACTGCCTCTCTACATATTTAAATGTCACAAGTTTTATTTTCCTATAATTTCAAACTATTACAAGTACCATTTAACTTAAGAAACACCCATATTTCATCCTGGTTATGCCCTTTTGGATGTCAATGGTCCACATCAAATTTTCCTAAACGAACTTTAAAATTTTTGCTTAAAATCCCATAATGTTTAGTAGTAGACTTTTTATAATTTCTGATAAAAACATAATATCCCTCTAACACAACACAACACAACATCAACAAATTTTCTATTTTTCCAATTATAACTAACGCAAATGCTAATTAACTTTTTAGTTACAAAAAAAAGAGAGTAATGTATACATACATACATATCGTCAACATCAAGCCTTTCTCCATTTGGCAGCGACAACCACACAATTTCCTTGAGGCATACCATAAAGGCATAGAGATTTAAACAAAATGTTATCAAACTGATGCATACTTTAGGGAATACATGAATATATAGGGAAGAAAACACATGGAAGCACATGGAATAACAACATAATAATATGCGTGTATGTGCGTGTGTTATTTTTTATCTTTTGAAACTGAAATTAGAAATTTCCTGACTTGTGATGTGAATGAGAATATCATCGAATGCTCGAAGGGATTTAATGTCGACAAAAAAAAACCAAACTACTAGCAACGTGCAGGCGGGAGTGTGGTAGGAAATACGAAATTAGCAAAAATGCTTAACCACAAAATGCAACACAAACAAATAGATATGTTGTGGGTATATGTGTGTGTGACAAGGATATCAGTAATTACACCATAAACATACAAAATATTGCATTACATGTACGCCGAAAGAAAACAAAAGAAGCTAAAACTGAGCAGGGTATCAGGCAGACGAGTTTTTCCAATGTGTGGAAAAAGGAAACAATGAAAATTAAAAAGTTGTTTTTTTCTAAGTGAATAATTACATGAGAAATACTTTAAGGCATAAATAAACATAGAAACAAAAAATGAATTGTAATGTTTAACAGAAAACGTGGAAACAGATAGACAGATAATCAGTCGTCGGAGAGCACATACGTATGTTTGCGGGCATAACCTACCTGTACCCATTTAACGAGACATAGAAATTGTATAAATCATGGTGCTTGAAATCACAAAAGCTAAAGCTGACATTAGTTTTTTGTCTGGTGCACATTACCATTATCTCATACCCTATTGTAACACAGTGGCCGGAATTGGCCGAGTTAGAACGTTAGGAGTTAGTTAAATATTTAATATAGAATTTCATGGCCATTAATAAATTATTGTGAGTTTACAATCATATTTGACAGTGACATTAAGGTCAAAACACTTGATAGTCATGCACCTCCCTGGTTTCTAGTCCTGACACAGCCATCCAGGTGTCTTTAATCGGCTGTTCCCCAGATATTGTGGGCAGCAAATTTGCGGCAGTCCTTAGGAATATCCGTTAAACTGTAGGTGCCATTGTGTAAGTCTATAAATAATAGCGTTGTAAGTTACTCAATTGCTAGAAGCTTTGGTGTGCAAGATTACTATGCTCTAAGCGGATGTTACATTCTAAGATCGGACAAAAACTACTGTTATGCCTCATACACACTCCCGCTTTTTACGGGAGTCCGTCTATCTGTTCCCCAAGTGCAGTAGCAGTTTAAGAGCTATCGAGCTTAAATTTGGTATACAAGCTTCCTTCGGAGGTTCAGACCTAAGATGAGCAAGTTTGGGCAAAAACTACTTCCGCCTAACATACAAACTCCCCATTTTTGGGGGTTAAAAAAGAATTACAATATTCTCACCTGATGCAAACATTTTAATATTATAAGTTGACATACTTAAATCATGGTCCTTAATTCGTTTGCGGTGGTCGTCAACATTTTGGGGGTCCATTTTATTCCTTTCTTACTTCTTTTCATTGTTTATACGTCGGTGCCGGGTTGCAAGCCCAGCGCACCACGTCGCAGTTTTCTCCTTCTGCCAGGATTTTATTACAGCCGCCCATTCTGGGTCAGACGCTGACCAGGGTACCGCTCACTCTGAGCAGACGTGCATGGGTTTTAGGTTTCGCCCCTCACAGTTAGTCGTGCTCTGACGGGTGTCAGAGGCACGCTTCCAGGCGTCACCACGTGGAGGTACTCCGTCCGCAGTAGTACTACGAATACGGAGCTCTGTGAGTAGACTTGAAGTGCAATTGGCAAGGATCACTCTGGGTTTGCCAAGTTAAACCGATCAGAAGCTTTACCTTGCATCACACTCCCGACGCCCCGATGGCTGGGACATGTTGCCAGGATGGATGTAAATGCTCCAGCGAGAAAGGTGTTGAAGGCGAACCTGAAGGACGGCGCAGAGCAGGGAGACCCAAACTCCGTTGGAAGGACCAAGTTGTAGGCGATGTGCCATCATCTGGTAGGACTAACTGGAGAACACACGCAGAAGACCGAAGCGTGTGGAATTCTTTATTACTTCAGGCCTCAAATTTATGAACTACGTTTCGTAAATTGTAATTGGCCACTTAAGTAAGTAAGTAAGTTGACATACTAGTAAAAAAAACAAATGGCGATTGATATCTGAGCTTCGACATAAACGAAGATAATTACCATTAGTTTTATTTTATTTAGTTTCATTTGACTCCAATTGTTCAATCGCAAATCACACAACATCTTTTCAGGATATTAAAACAAAAATTCCCCCATTATGCGCTCTGCCCCTGCACAAAAAGCAACTTCACAACAATCACAAGAGTTTTCCCTCTCGCCATAATTTTACCTGAACTCTGGCACAATGTAGGGGGAGAGAGTTTGTACAACGACTGTGTTACGTTTGTGTTGTAGCTTTGTATTGTATTATACGAGTAATCATCATGCAATGATGTGCATAAACTTTCTGCTTTGTTATGTTGCGTTGAAAATCCTTTCAGTTTTTTTTTGTTTTTGTGCACAAAAAAAAGTAACTTTTTCAATTCCGATCCACGTAATAAAATAATAGGATTAAAGCGTAAAAAGAGTTGAAAAGTCAGAAAAAGTATACAACAGAGCAAGCAGAAACAGCAGCGCTAACAATGCCAACGCCAACATCAACAATTGACTTCCTTTTCCCTGCCGTCAAGTTGCAGTTCCACATGAAAGTTTCTTTGCGAGCGTGTAAGGATGTGATTTCTGCCACGCAAATATACCTGCATACTCACTCACTCGCTCTCTATCTTTCTCTCTCTCTCTGCTTAACACTAAAACGCGACAAAGACAAAAGTCGCATAAAGCACTGACACATACACTCGCATACAAATAATTTATTTGCTGCCGTTGTACATTTTGTTAGTTTCACTGTTAATCGTTTTATGAGTGAGAGAGAGAGAGAGAGCGAGCGAAAGAAAGGGTGTGCGGAAGGTGTGCGGAATGTGTACAAGTGTAAGCATATATATAAGAGAGTGTGTGTGTGTGTGTGTAAGTGAGTTTATATTTCCTGTTCATCTTCATTGTAAGCTTAGCAATGCGGGTAAGGATTAAATAAATTCTAAAAGTTTCTCTTGACTTGCTAAAGTATAAAATCATTTTTATAGCACTAAAAGTCTCAATCCGTTAAATGTTCATAACTCAACAGTTCGATGCATGGGGGTCGTGCCGAAGTTTGCTTTTACATTTGTAACAATTGTTTCATTGGAGTTAAATATTGAAAATATTCACATAATATTATGCTCAGATTTTGTTTACCCTTTACCATGCGTACGAACGCAGTGAAGGGTATATTAAATTTGTTCTTCCATTTGTGACGCCTATAAGGGGGCGTGTTAGGTATGACAATTTTTATACATTTATAAAAATTAGTTTGTGTTTGTTTGATTGTTTGCATTTTTTATATACCTTATAGACAAGAGAACGGCTGGACCGATCCACACAATTTAGATGTGACGTCGGTGTTGAAAATAGGTTACTTGAATTTGTGATATATCAAGTGGAAGTGGCACCGCCCATTGGACCCAATAGCATCAATAGACCCAATATATATATGCAGGACTATTTTACCAATCGCATTGCAAAATTTGTGTGGATGCATTTGGCACAAAAATTCGTGATCCAACAAAAAATGGGCGGGATCGGCTCAGTGGGCGTGGCTTACATCGTGAAACTATAAACGTCGGTATCTCATGAACTATCAGATTATGAAGATGGAATTTAGGATATATGTTGTTCGTACAGTTAAAATGACAGCCAGCGTGGAAGTGGGCGATGTCACGCCCCCATTTCAAAAATTGCTCTGACGGGGTTTCCAATAGACCGATTGAAAATATCAATTTTACAAAGTTGATCATTTTTACCTGTTGATACTCCCTGGCTATACTTGGTTGTGATTGGATAAAGGGGCGTGGCACTGCCCATACAACTTGAAAGTTAAAAAGGCTATATCTTATGAACTATCAGATGTATGACGATGAGATTTGGTATGTATGTTGCTGGTGCAGTATGAATTACAGCCAGGGCGGAAGTGGGCAGTGTCAGCCCCTTTTCAGAAATCGCTCTAACGATTTTTCTAATCGATCGGTTGATAATTAAAATTTTACAAAGTAGTACTTATGACCTGTTTATAGTCAATGATGGAAAAAAGGGGCGTGGTACCGCCCATATAATTTAAAATAATACAATTTAAACAAAGTGGTGCTGATGACCTGTTGATAATCCCTCGCTATACTAGGTTGTGATTGGATAAAGGGGCGTGGTACCGCCCATACAACTTGAATGTTAAAAAGACTATATGAACTATCAGATGTATGAAGATGAGATTTGGCATATATGTTGTTGGTGCAATATGAATTACATCAAGGGTGGAAGTGGGCGATGCCTTCCTTTTCAAAAATCGTTCTGACGACTTTTCCCATATACCAATTGATCCGAAAAGTTTACAAAGTGGTACTGTTCACCTATAAATAGGTTGTGATTGGAGAATGGGGCGTGCCACCGCCCACACAACTTAAATGTTATAAAGGCTATATCTCATGAACTGTCAGATGTCTGAATATGAGGTTTGGTATATATGTTGTTCGTACAGTAAGAATTACAGCGGGGGTGGAAGTGGGCGGTACCACGCCCCTTTGCAAAAATCGCTCTAATAGCAATTTTCAGATTGATTGGAAAATTTTACAAAATGGTACTGATGACCTGGTGATAGTCTCTGGCTATAATTGGATAAAGGGGCGTGACACAGCCCGAAAGTTTAAAAGGCTGTATCTCATGAACTGTCAGAGGTATGAAAATGATATTTGGTACAGTTAGAATTACAGCCAGGTTAGAAGCGGGCAGTGGCAGTGACAGTGAAAAATAGCTCTGACGCTCTGAAAAGTTCACAATATGTTGCAGTTTGCCTAGAGATAAGAACCGTCTATTTGGAACCAAGTTATTAAAAATTGCCGAGGCGTTGCCACGCACTTGAATATTTGACTTTTAAACTGTATCAAACAATTATCCGTTCACCAGGAAATTGAGGACATATCGTAGCTGCGCCGACTAATTTAATTTTCTTTACAAGTATATGTTTTTTCATTTAGTTTAAAGGCAAGCGAAATGACAATACATTTTTTAAATAGAAGAATACGCAGTACAACATATGATTTTGGGACTCAATTCTGAGAACTGCACGTGAAAGTAGCCCCTAAAGAAAAAGTTCTGCAACATTCGTTTTGTCAAGTTACATGCCATAATAATTTAATATCGATTTGAAGTTAGTACGTATCGTATAGGGGAATTTGTCACGTTTTAAGCTCTTTAGTTGCGTACAGAAGAAGCCACTGTAGACGTATAGTAAGTGTGAGTCGAGTCCCCTGAATTTATCGAAACGCAGCAACTCTGTCTCTGCAAATGTTAATAGAAGATCTTGACTTTGCAAATCTCTGCGGAGGAGAAATGGTTCCAAAACGACGGCGTAACAATTTTCACAGCGCGTCAGACCATCACTTTGTTAGGCCATACGTTTGGTTGCCGAATTATCTCTAGAAATTGTTATACGTTTTCGATACAAAGATAGTTCTCGGCAAGATTATCGATCAGTGGGAGAAGAAGACATGGAAAAGGTATTTTTTTAGGACTAAAGCCTTAAATTTTGGTACACATATAGTACTCGGCAATAAAGGTATGAATCTTCAAACGTAATTTTTAGTTGAGATCAGTAGGCGGAAGAGGCACGACAAAAGCGTTTTTTACGCCCAATGAGATAGTTAGTATACAGACGGTTCCCACTACTACAGATAAATAGATTTTGATCTTTAGCGGAATATCTGTATCCGAATAGTGAAAGAAGGTTTTTGCGCTCTACATACAGGAAAAAACTAAATCTACATGTTGACACTACAGATATGCATTTTCTGATGAACTTTTTACTATCGTCATAGAGCCTAAGATATATAGCATTTAAAATAGTAAGATTTCCTTGGTTAACTTCCATGTTAGGGAGTTACTTGAAATTACTTACATAAGTTAAACGCACTAGTAGATATATAAATGTTACTGGTCTGTGTTGGTTTGTCTAATCTATGGAGTGTTACATCACTCAACCGATCTTCCTGAAATATTTACATCATATAACAGCCAACCCTGGGGGTAAAAAGGCTATTTGTTTTATTGATATCTAAAATAGCCGTAGCAACAACATATTACGGTAAGAGCCTTAGGCTTTATATGAGTGTATTTTTCACCAATCTTTGTAATTGACAAAAAAAAATGGTGTGATTGGTTTGGTGGGAGGAGGTGTCACATTATATGCACTATATGTATATTAAATATGTATCTGATATACGATTTCTGAGAAATTATATTCCTTTGTCACTAATGTAAGTAATTTATCGAAAAATTTGCATGATCGAAACGGTGGACGTGGCACTTTCCATCCGGCCGGTCAATCATCCTTCTTCTGTATATCTTAATCACTTCAACAACTACCTTTACCATCATTAGCTGGTAATGTGATTTCGGCATCTATCTGGTGGTTTATTTCCCTCAAAAAACACCATGCTACAGAATATGACGCCCTATGCTCCAATGGGAGTTAGAGGAACATATATATATATATATATATACAGAATAGAAAAGATTTAAGGGAACCGGGGAGGAGTGACCTAGTGCATATTGTAGGTCTGAATCTGTATACCAAATTTTCCTAACACCTTCAAAATCTTGAATTGCGTTTAAAAACCCTGTGTTTCGATTGACTGAACCACAGTGGAATAAATCACATGAATCACATTTCAGCCTTATGAAATGTTCCCGAAAAATCTATTACCAAGTCAAAGAAATTCCATTACGTATAGGGTAATAAATATTGTAATTTACGAGGAAATCATTCCAAAATCGTTAAGAACTTAAAAATGTTTAATGATTTTTAGTAAAACCCCTCGCAAAAAGTTCACTATATACTGCAACAAATCATTGAGGAATTTTTCCAGCAAATTTCCCACACATACGAGGTGTATAGGACCATTCCACATACACTAACGCACACCCATACCCACACATACCTATACTTTGCTAATTCCTGTTTTAAAACAAAGCTTTGTTTGATAAGTTTATGTTGGTGGTTGACTTTCACGGTTGGTTGAGCATACAGCCTTTAGCAATATTTATCGTCGTCATCATCAACATTATTGTAGTCATCATCAGTATTATCATCATCATCCGTATTGCCATTGCCATCGCTATTGCCATCATCATCATCATCAACGTCGTCAGCAACTTTGGCATCGTATTTCATCGTCTTCCATGAGTTTTGGGAGGGCACATTTGAAGAATAACCAGAAGACATTATTATAAACTTTGTTAAGCCTTTAAGTTGAGTTTAAAGTTTTCACTCTCCTCTATAAAACGTTATGAAGGTGTATGCAGGCAGGGCTAAATTGATAGAAACCCCAATACTTATGTGTGGCCCGTATGAGCTTCGATATATGAGTAGTAGGGCTGTGGGCGGTGGGCGCTACCATAAAGTTATCTTTGCGGCAATCAAGTTGATATAACGATCCAAAATGTGTTGGTATAACTAATAAAAGATAGTAGTTGTTCGTCATACGAAAACTTATCGTAATTCCATTAAGCTGCATGATAAACTTTCGTTCACATGAATTTTATTCTTTCTGTTTTCATTGGCTTTTATAATTTCATTAAATTGTTCATATTAAGTGACAGCAGCAGAGGAGCGTGGCAAGGTGCAGTGTAGCAAGAGCAATGCAATTTATTTGGGATTAAATAAAAACGTAATAAATTTCATCGGCGTTCAAAAGGAGCGAATGCAAATTATTGGAAAAATAATTAAGACATGAAAAACAGGCACACAAAAATTTAACTGAAGATGACAACAGGTTGGTAGGGGCTTATATGAAGATATGATGTTGTCAAGGACTACACGAAGGCGAATTATAATTTATTATTAAAATACACAGTACAACACATGATGTTGGGACTCAATTATGAGAACTGCACTTGAAAGTACCCCCAAAAAGTAGGAGTTCAGCATCATTCGTTATGTCGAGTTACATGCCATAATAATTTAATGTTAGTTTGAAGTTAGTAAGTATCGTATAGGGGAATTTGTCACGTTTTGAGCTCTTTGGTTATATTGTTATATGGTGGCGTATGATTATCATAAGTAATATTCTACGTAAATCATACGCCATGGAGCACAACAGTTTTATTGTAACTGCTACAAAACAAACCAAGAACAAAATCATTTAATGAATGGAAAAGTAAAACTGTTGCTTATGTAAGGAAACGTTATATGTACAAACTAAATTAACTGTAATTCTTATTTTTTTAAACTTGTTTCAGCTATATCGGACTAGTGGTTCTCAAGTAATGTCAAACAAAAGAGCCTAAAACGTGACAAATTCTCCTTTACGATGCTTACTAAATTCAAATTGATATTAAATTATTATGGCATGTAACTTCACAAACCGAATGATGCAGAACTTCTTCTTTTTGGGGCTACTTTCACTTGCAGTTTTCAGAATTGAGTTCCAAATCAATGAGTTGAAAAATGTTGTACTGTGTTATGTATGTTAAAATATTAAATGGTATTTTGTTACAACTTTCAAAATGTTTGGAATCTTAAAATTAGACTTTGCGATAACTAATTGGTAAGTTAGAAAAAAAAGTTGATGAGTTAAGCCCTTAGTTTTGTAGTTTGTCCAAAAACCATTTGAGAACATCAACATTTTTTTTTGACCCATGCACCCACCCGTGATTGTACTTATTATGTTGTATCGTCGTTTTAAAGTTTCCAGCTGCCAGTTATACTTACAACTTAAAAAAATTTAACTTTAATATTACGTGTGACAAGAAACGAAGTGTTCTATACTATTTCTAGGCCTAGTTGTAAAGTATTAGTAAAATCATTTTATAAATCGGTTAAGCAATTGTTGAGTTTACCCGTTACATACATTCGCCACATAACCATTTATATAAATAGTAATGTGGATGTTTGGCTGTAACATTTACTAAATAAATATTTGTAAATTTTCTTCAAAATTGCTAGATGTCAAATACACTTTCTATTCTACACATGGTAGTTGTTTATGCTTTCTTTAGTAATATCTATATATATAAAAATGAAATGGTCCACGTATGTCATACCATCACTTGAGAACGGCTGGAGCGATTTAGCTGATTTTTTTTTATTCGATTCGAAATTTTCCGTAGATTGTTCGTAAAGAAAAAAATCCACTCCAGGTGGCGCTAGGGTGGATTTATATCGAAAATTTGAATGCATGTACCAATTCAACAGAAATTTAGAATGGATATTCGTTTGATCATGAGAAAACATTTTATTTACAAATGGACCCGGTAGGTGGCGCTGGGGTGGATTTATAATCAAAATTTAAACGAATGGACCAATTTAATTGAAATTCAGAATGTATGTTTGTTTAATCATAAGAAACAATTGTATGTACAAATGGACCCGGTAGATGTCGCTGGGCTGTATTTATATCGAAAATTTTAATGGATGGGCCAATTTTACTGAAATTCAGAATGTATGTGTTTAATCACCAGAACAATTTTATGTACAAATGGACCCGGTAGGTGGCGTTTGGGTGGATTCTTTTTATCAAAATTTGATCGAATGGACCAATTTAAGAGAAATTTAGTATGTATAACTATGTGATCATGAGAACAAAGTTTTTGAATGAAACGACCCGGAAGGTGCCGTTATGGTGGAATAATAACGAATCAAACAATTTGACTGAAATTTAGAATGTATAGTTGTTTTATTATGAGAACTTTTTTTTGTATAAATGGACCCGCTGTTGAGGTTGCCGGAGCTGAATTATTTCGATTGCCCGATTTTACTCAAACTTAAAATGAATGCATTTTTTGACATGAGAAAATTTTGGATGTAAGTTTGGATCCAGTTGCTGGTGTTTAGCTTATGATACACTTAATATTTTTTAAGTCATTTAGTCACCATTGATTACATAATATATAAACATTTTTTTAACATTAAAATTATTGAAAACTCTATATATATAAAAAAAGATGTCCATTTTGATGACACCACTAATTACAAAAACGGTTAAACAGATTTTGACGAAAATTGCAGTGAAAGTTGGGGATGGCCTGTAGATCGTCTGATAGACTTTAAGGTAGAATGGAGAACATTAATATTGGCGCACTTTCTATATCATTAGAGAGCTTCACAAAGTGGTTTTTCGCATTTTGAACTTTTAGGGGACAAACGCGAAAATGGGAAAAACTGTTGCTTTCACCCAGACTAAACCGTTAATAGGGTTGTTGAGCCAAATGAAGGGATTTTTGGAAATTCGTACTCCTTGGGATAAAAAGGTGCAAAGTAATATCATGGCTCAGACCAAGCACCTTTAGGTACAATCACCCAGTTCACCAACGCAGAAAGTTATATGTCAGTCAATCGGCTTAAAAAATTGATTTTAGAATGTATGCCTATCAATAAGTAAGTTTTCATCAAATCGTGGACTACAATGCACTTCTTACAATAACATATAATAATCTTTTAGATATGATACAGAATTTGTCCGGAAAAACCTCGCCTTTTATATTGAAATATTTCAGAGGTCAAAGTAATAAACCAATCGCTATTAGATTTCAACAGCAATCAATATCTTTTACAATAATTTGAAGGCAGGACGAAGTCTGCCGGGCCAGCTAGTAGTAAATATTTAAACCTTGAAATATTATATATCCTACATAAAAATACAAAAAATCGTATACTTATACTATACAATATTGTCATAAGTCCCTGCCATGCTTTAATCTCTCTGCAATAATAAGCTGATATCCATTAAATGTAATACTCTTAATAAATTTATGCAATATTACCGTCGACCAATGAAAGTCAGCCATACTCCACTTCCAACACCCAATCTTTGACAGCCTGAACTATGAAATCGTATACATATATTATTTACCACATTTGTTGGTCAACATTATGAGCATTAGTTGTCATGTTTGTTGTCATGTTTGTTGTCATTTCATTTATATTCTTATGATTGTACTTTTGTTTTTACTTTCATACTCTCTCCCTCACGGCTTTCATAACGAAATAATCATAAAATAAAATAAATAGAAAAACGAATTATGCGATGTCTTGCATAGATAATAACAAGATTAAGCAGCCAGGGATAGGTACAGAAAATGTCATTCTAGTCATTCTAACAGCGAGATGAGTAGAAAAAAAATGAAAGTGAATCCCCGTCCGTCGCAATGAATAAAGTATGAAACTCAACTATGATAGTCATATACAAGAAAATATGATACCATTAAAGTATATATTTTATTTAAATGTTTTACTTTTCGTACTACATACAATAATAAAGATATGCATCTAAAGAGGCTTTAGCTTTAGCATACAAGAGCTGTAAATAATATACAGAGTTTGATTTGTGTGTACTAAGGGACTCATAAATGGCATTATAGCAGTTAAGCAGCGTAATTGTGAATATGCAAATGAGTTTCCAACGATGCTGGTTACTTTCGCATTACAAAGATAGTATGATTCTAGTGAAATCATATTAACGTACAAATTGTTGTCATTAAATGATAAGAGCATCTAATGTTGTTGGCCATGAGTTGATGGTACATTTGAATGGGTTATGTAACTTTCAGTTGAAATGAAGACCAGTACACTTTTGTATGCGCTTAAACCAATTTTTGAATTTATTTTCCACTGCGATTGGGAGACCACCAAAAAATGGCGGGAGTCGAAAAACGTTGACCATCGAGTTTTTTCTTGAGGTGAGGGTATAAAAAAAATCATTGGGTGCCATTATGAAGGCTGTACGTTAGATGACCTATCAATTCGACATATTGAGTGCTAACTATTTAAATAGCTTAGTACTGGCACGGTTAATGGAATTATGGCATATGATCCGGCTACGAGTTTCAGTTTCGGATTTCAGGTTCGGATGTTTAATTCGTAGGTCCAGCTCGGGTATTAGATCCGAATATCAGGCTCGCGATCATCGAATAAGCTCGGCTAAGACCAGCAGGTTCAGATTTTAGGATCGGGTTTCAAGTTAGGGTCTACCACATTAAAAAAAAATCAAGTATTCCGTACTTAGATCATTCCAAAGCAGTGTCAAATGTACGGTAAGTATGGATTTTATTAAACCCAGTACAAAATGCTTGATCCAAGAACGGAAAAACCTAGCCTGGAATTCTTATTTGTAAATGTAATTAAGCCTTGTGGCGCTTGATTTTTAAGTATAAAATTCTTAATACAAGCTGACATTAAGCCTGATGGGGCTTGATTTTTAAGTATAGAATTCTTGAATTTAGATGGCATTAAGCCTGCTAAGGCTTGAATTTTAAGTATAGAATTCTTAATTATAGATGACATTAATCCTAATGGGGCATGATTTTAAAATGTAGAATTCTTAATTATGGATGACATTAAGCCTATTGGGGCTTGATTTTTATTACATAATATAAGGATAGCTAATTAGATACTTGCTAAACTATTTTTATTATTTTTTACTATCATGACAAATCTTAAGTGTTATAATCTCCACGAAATTAATGAGAAGTCAAAACACAATGGTGAGAAAATGGCATCAACGAAGATCACACGTCACTTTATTCGCACAGGCTCTTAAGATTTTTACACTAAATTGGAGAATTAATACGCTTAAATTCAATTACGATTTTTGCAAAAAATAAGAATTTTAAACTTAAATTTAGAATGTTAATTACCCTACGGAAAATGAACCGGTACAGTACCAGTCACGGGACTGGTTCCCTGAGGTGCATGAACCGGTTCTAGTTCCGGAACTTTTGTATGTAGAGAACCGGTACGTTTTGTATGGGGTTGGCCACTAAAGTGTCAATTGACACCTAACTGATACTTTGTGATGTGTTTTGAACCGGTTTAACAGTACAAGCCTTACGACAGGTTCGGTAAAAACCAGCCACCTAACTATGATATCTGTTCATTGTTAATAAGCCCCAAAATAAGACGGAAAAATTAAATGAAATTCTTTGATAAATTAGTCAGTTGTCTAGGGTTACATTATATATAAATATTTTATATTTTTCTGACTTTTTTCCTTATTTATAAACAACGCCGTTTGAAACACAGCGCCGCAGAATACTGCAGAACTGTCAAATTGACTTTTCTCTAACACTTTAGAACTAGTTTGATGACACATCCCATCTTCACCCGTCCTGAGATAGGTACACTCAGGTAAATTAACACCACTTTTCCCGTAGGGTAATTGTGGGGAGAAAACATTAAGCTAAGAGAGTAAATGTTATTTCTCTCCCAAAATTTTTTTTCTCCTAGATTTATGTAAGATTTTTTATTCTTACTTTGAGTCAGATATTACTTGATAGTTATTCTAAGAATCTTTTACTTGATAGTTGACAAGTTCTTACTTAAATTTCTGTAATTAAGTTCGTACATACTTAATTGGAGTATTTTATTCTTATTTTAACAATTTATATACTTACATTTTTGAACTTATCCCGTTTTGTACCTGATTTAAGAATAATTAGCACTATTCGTACTTAAATATTTAAGTGCTTTTTGCGAAAAAAATAAGAATATTAAACTAAAATTTAGAATGCGTTTTTTTCTGTGCAGTTATTGTTATACATACATCTGTTCTTATAAAATACTTATAAACTACTTTTCAAACAACCAACCGAAATCGCTGTGAGGGAACAGATAGCCGGAGCCGCGGTGGAGAAACCGACAACCGAAGTCACTGTGGGGGAACAGTCCGAAGTCGCTGTAGGGGAACAGATAACCGAAATCACTGTGTGGGTTAACAGACAGACTAAGCCGCTGTGAGAAAACAGAAGTCGCTGTATAAGGGAACAGACAGCCGAAGCCACTGTGAGGGAACGGACAACCGAAGTCGCTATGTAAGGGAACAGACAGCCAAAACCACTGTGAGGGAGCAGACAGCCAAAACTGCTGTGGTGGAAAACACAACCAGAGTCGCTGTGGGAACAGACAGCCAAAGCTGCTGTGCAGGAATAGAAAAACGAAGTCATTGTGGGGGAACTGGTCGAAGTTCGGCTAGCGATTGACAACTACTGCTACCTAAGCCTGTAAACTTATAAAATTTAGCGCCTTGAGTGAATGAGAATTCCAATGATCACACTGTGATTTTCTCACACTGAGTGCTTATACCAAGAGTGACGACAGTTGCTTATGAGCTTTGTATGATTTATTGTATGAGTAAATTATATTTATAGAATTTTTCTAGTTACAATGCTGCAGTTTTCTTTAGTTCTTCGTACACTGTTCCACAAAAGGCACTGTGACCACATTTGTACCGGTTATACAGAGAATAAAACGCGATCACACAACTTTTTTGGATTTGGCTCTTCTGATAAAGATTCATGTTTCTTCACCTGTGACGATGTTATACACTGCGCTACCGCGGTTGTGTTTTTGCAAAAATTGTTTTGCTCAAATCGACACGAGCAAATTTTAAGTATTTGTCAGATTATGTGGGCCCCAGAGAGAGCAAAACTCTTTCTCTCTTATCACGTAATATTTTTTTGATGGTTATCATACTAATGCCCAAGGATGCCCAATTTTATGGTGTGTTACATATCGCTCCTGCATTATCAGTTTACTCACAGCATCGATTGTTTTCGGCAATACAAATAAAGTTGGACTACCTTTACGATATTCATCCGGAGGCGAACATCTTAGTACCAGAGATTTTCAGTGGTTTTTTGACTAGACATGTCGATTGACTCGACACTGTACTATGTACTACGTTGCTCCACCCTTACTTACAATGAATCTTAAGATGCTTTTTATACCTATGGCCCATTGGTTTAGGTGATTGTACCACTTTAGTCTCTTTTTATCCCAAATAGTAAAAATTTCAAGAAATCCATTCGTATCGAACAACTATTAGGGACTGGTGGCGCTATCAAATTAGGCCCCAAAAATACACCCCAAAGTGAAAATGAAATTAGGTCCCAAATCTGGGTATGCAATTCCCAATACCCCAAAAATTTGGAAAATAGCTCCAATATTTCGTGTTGGTGTTCCCTGTTTCTGTTCAAAAGTTAATAAGCAAAGTGGTGTACTAAAAGCACATACCAGCGCGACACGAGACGAGACGGCACACCCCTCGCCGCATACGCCGTAGTTAGACTCGATACATACTTAGTCTCGCTACTCTCTCTGCAGGCAGCGCGAGACAAAAGCGGTGGGGGGCTTGCCATAAGTCATAGGTCATCTCCACCAAGCCTTATCATTACTTAGAAAGTTATTATAGAAAGTTATAGAAAGCAGTTCTGTATAAATTCTAGTGACTCTACTTTGAGAAGTTTGGTCTGTGCATTAGTGCCGGTTTTACCCCTTCTTTGGTATGAATTTTGAAAAATGACTTCATATCGCACAACTACCCCATTAAATAAATACTGTACCTTTAGCAATTTAGTCTAGGCGATTGTAACAGTTTCATCCCTTTTACTCCTAAAACACCCCTCTATCTTCATTATAATTCTATAAGTATCACGCCCATATAAATTTTCATAAGACGTTTGGTCTGGGCGATTGTAAAATGTTTACTTGATTTTGTTTATCCCAGAAAGGGCGGAGTTCAAAAAACCTTTCAATCTAATAATAGCTTTAGCCAATTAATATTAGTGATGGTACCAGCGTGAAAACCGCCCATTTTCCAGAGAGACGCAATCCTTCTTGTACCAGTAACATGTGTACCATGTACCACACCCCATTGTCTAACTATATTTTTATGTAGCCTATAATAGAAGCCCTACGCCAGTACCACACATAGAAACCTTCATTACAAACGGTCCATTTATTTGGCCAGTACAACTATTTTTTTAAAATGGGAGTGGCTTCGCCCTCTTTCCACAAACAAAGTAATTTTTCTTGTATGACTATAATATGTATCAAATCCCGACTTAGTGTCTATAATGGTTTATGAGATACAGCCATTTAAAAATTTAAGTTGTATGTGGCAGTGCTACGCCCTATTTACCCCCTTGCAGTCCGAATTTCAAAGTTTGAGCTTTACCCGCTTGGGCTGGGAAGTGATCAGTCAGTTACCCAAGCCTTTTATATATATCTACCATTACTTATATATGCTATTTGTTATTTTTTTTTTATTTGGCAATTCAGTCTACCCATGTACAACAGTCAACTGTCTAAATGCGGTACAACAATGTCAAATTCCAAGAGCACAAAAAAAAAACACATCAATACACTATAATATACTTAGTTACAACCACATATACAATTTAGCGCATTATTGTTTAAAACATGGGGTATTGATATATTTTAAGTGAAAACTGTTACAACGAAATAACATTAAATAGCTGACAACGATCACAGAAAGTAAGTGCCCGCCTGCTGTTGGCGACATCAAATAATATCCATAGTTTAATTACTCGCAGTTGAAAAAGGAAAACTAACTGCACATCTAATGGCTCTGGAGATCACCTAACTGACAATTTTGCATTGTATGTCACTTAATTTTTCGAAAACACTGTACTCACTTTCTCTCTAACTGCATGTTTTGTGTGTTTAGTATTTTACTTGTCATTTGTGTTAGTGTAATGATTTGTAATATAATTTGGTTTTTCATTTTGTGTAATTTAAAACCGCATTGACAAATGGACAGGTATATGCAGTTTCCGTTTCCGTACGTACACAACTACACGCACATATTACGAACAAATGTATAACACGTATGCGCGAAAGTGTGTACAATTTTAGAGGCAAATATTTGCAATAAAACAATTACTAATTTATTGTGGTGTCCATAAATGACAGAAGCATATAATTGCAAATGAGGGTCATATGTAAATTGTGGGTTTAACGAATATATATTTAAATTTTATGGGAAGGGAATTAAACTGATTTTTTTTGTAAGCGAATGTCATTAACGAAAACGCCAATAGCGACCTATCCATATCCTTCTCAAATATACTTTTGAGTTCTCCAGCCAACAAAACTCATCCTAAAAGCTTCCATTACAAAGTCCCTGCGCAAGGACCAAGGAAATGGGATATGATTTATCAACATCGCAACAAAAGCCAGCTGGCGCCATCTTTGGAGCAACTTGGCGGTTAAAACTCACAACAATACCTAACAATCCCTTGACACAAACCTTGTTATCTATAAAGGAACGAAACAGAGTTGTCAACAATGATGGTATGTTAATCGGATTAAATGCCCGATCGAGTGCCGATGAATTGAAAATCGGTATAAAGAATTATCACCCCAGCTACTTCCACCAGCTGTTACAACAACAACAACCTACCCATAGCTGCTGGAAGATCAGTTCTGAAATTTTTTGGTGGAGTGGTTTTAGACTTGGTCGTACGCCCTTTAATCACTTGAGGGCACAACGTCTACTTCAATTGTTATGTTCGAAATGCATTCGAACAGATTTTGTAATCAACATATTTCTTTCTCATTGGTATAAATCCCAATTTGTTTGGATACAAATTTTTACTATACTAGACGTACTGTAACTTATGTAACAGTCTTTCCCTTGTGTTTTGTCACAGCCAAATTTAAATTTACTTCTTTTAATGTGTACTACTTCTTTGAATTCACAAATTCATGCACATTATTCACAATTAAGTCTGCCATGACACACTTTGCGTTGTTTTTTTTTGCTGCCCTGTAACAAATCTTAATGTTTTTTAAAAAACTTTCTACCACTTTCTTTTTCAACTCGATTTTCATTTACTCTTTCGGAATACGATTAGTTCCCTTAGTAGTAATTGCAAATCTTACATTAAAGCCAACAAAAAAACCCAACAGAATATCACTGAACGTACTAACTTTTTATCTACTACCAAATTACCCAGTGTCATTCTCCCTACGAAATTGTGTTATTCCTTAGAAATGTTGTATCTAGTTAGTAAATCCCTTACCACAACAACTTACAGAGAACACACCGAGAAATGCACTCATACATATGCGATACTTTATGACAGTATACATACAAATACATATTCTTGAATACATCGATTTGGTCACTGATGTGTGTCGATTTGTTGGAACCATGCTATGGTCCATCTGCACGAAGATAGTGTGAAATGAGACAGGACATGCATACACGTGTACCAGTGCAATAATCGTGGCAAAGACTCAACCACTACTGAGTGGCAAAAAGAAATGAAGAAAATAGAAAAGAAACAGTATTGAATAAATTGTAATTTAATGAAATCAAATCAATTTATTTGATCAAATCAAAAACTGTTTGTCACTTACACTACCCACCAACACTAACACAGTACAGTAAAAAAATATATATCAACTATATGAATATATACATATGTAACAATGCATATGTAAGTCTAAAAACTCATACATGCATAAGTAGTTACGACTATGTATAATATCAAGCATGTACAATGTACATGCTGTGTTACAGCAGACAGACAGACAGAGAGCATAACAACTACATCATATTGAATGCATATCCTTTCTAGTCCTAGCAAGCGACAGATGGAACGAAAGAAAAACTGACACACACACACACCCCCACAACGATCCACAGACAGTCAGACAAATAGACCAGAAACACCAGTTGGCAATGTTGTTTCCTCTCCTCCCATTGTACGTATGTATGTAAATACATTCTGTATATGTATAACTAAGCCATCTAATGATAGTTTCTCAAGTGGATTACATACACAGATGGAGTGGAAACTGTGTCAGTGAAATATATTAGTAATTTCACTTCTTCTTCTCCTTCTCCATGCATGTGCAACTCAAACACTTGATTCCAATTGGAAATGATGTTTGTATAATGGATTGATTTAAATAGACATCAATACACTGATAAAATGATAGAATAGTAGTAAGAGTACTGCGACGACTACGACTACGAGTTACAGGCAAAATTACTTAGTAATATATAAATAAAAGTTAGACAGGGATTTGTCTATGCTAGCAAAGTAATGCATAATTTACCAGGACAAGTAATAACAATAATAATAGAAATGTAACGAAATGTGGGGCCTGTTAATAAAACGAATTTGGATTATTGCTCTATTGGAGTTTTGTGAATCTTAGGCATGAATCAATTAAATGTTTCTATTAAGTGTGTAATACGAGTATGTTGGTGAATATTTGTATGGCAATCAAAATCAGGTAAGCAGTAAACTCTAAAGGTTGATTTCAACATATTTTTGCTGCTCGTATAAAATTTAAGTAAAATTAGGTAAATTAGAAATTCTAAACTTCAAGAGTAATCTAAATATTTCAATTATTAAATTTGTTTTTGTTTGATTGGTTTATTTTTAAAATATTGAGCACAATTATTTATTAGAATTTCTATTGAACTGTAGATCCCTACGTCGGTAGTTCAGTTCCGGCTCGAAGGACCATAAAACCATCACGCCACGGAATCGGCCCACAGTGGTCGATTTCCCTGATCAAACGTAACTAAATTAAAATTTTCTATGAAAATTAGATTTACCGCCGGTAACTAACTGCTCAATTTTCCATTTCGGTCTGCAAACGCACGCTTTTTTACTTTGATAGGCCGAGTCGGACTGGAGTATTGACTCGAAATAATTAAATAATATCATTAAATACAATTTAAAAAAAAATAAAAATAAAACTATCAGCTATGCTTTAAGTGATGACTGATTACTTACGCTACAACTTTTTTTTTATTAACCTTTGAACCGTAAAGTTTGTATGGGAGGTGCTAGTAGTTTTCGTCACAGCTTGCTCATCTTAGAACTAATCCTCCGCTTAGAAGATAAAACTTATATACTAAATTTAAACTCGATAGGTCTTAAACTACGGTTGCACTTGAGGGGAAAGGTAGGCGGACACCACCAAAAAGAAGGAGTTTGTATGAAAGGTGTATGTAGTTTTTGTCCGATAATTCTCATCTCAGTACTTAACCTCGGCTTAGAGGATAGAAGTTTGTGTACTAAATTTCTGCACAATAGCTCCCAAATTAAGGTTATAATCGCTGGGAGATACAGACGGATACTCTAAAAAGGGGGAGTGTGTATGGGAGATGGGAGTAGTATTTGTCCGATATTGATCATCTCAGAACATAACATCTGCGTAGAGGATGGTAGAATACATACCAAAATTTCACCTCTATTTTTTAAAATAATGATATAATCGCGAGCCAGATAAACGGGTGCCCCAAAATGGGGGAATATGGGACGTGGGTGTAGCTTTTGACCGATCTTGCACATCTTAGAACTTAACCTCCTCTTAGAGAATAGAAGCTTGTATATAAAGTTTCAGCTCGATGCCATTCAAACAGCGATTGGAATTGCAGGGACAGACCCCAAAAGAGGGGCAATTTGAATGGGAGGTGCGAGTAGTGGTTAAAACTACTCCCCACTAGTAGGAGGCTATGGAGCATACCAAATTTCAGCCCAAGCAAGCTTTATCGATCTAGGAATAGGAGTCGACAAGATTGGGGCCAAGCAACAGCAATTGTCGGCTCTTTTTTCCAGTTAGAAGATACCAAATTGGTATGTTAGCATACCCCCCTTTGACCAAGGTGAGGCCTGTCTTAACACATCCGCTATTTTTTGGGTCTGTAGCACCCGGTTGCAGTGCAACTCTACACCAAGATGGTTAGAACATGCGACTATCAGGCTTGGTAAATTCGTCGGTTGCTACCGCAGTGAAATTTACTGCTAAGATGCTCTGTAGCAGATCTTCCCTGCCCTTCTCAAGGCAATAATTTATCGAAAGAAATATTCTTTTGTTTAATCGGACTTTGGTTTGTTGAATCGATCATCGGTCTGTTGAATTGGACTTTGGTTTGTTGAATCGGACTTTGATTTGTTGAATCGGACTTCGGTCTGTTATATCGGACTTCGATCTGTTATATCGGACTTCGGCCTGTTAAATCGTACTTCGGTCTGTTGAATCGGACTTCGGTCTGTTGAATCGGACTTGCGTCTGTTGAATCGGACTTTGGTCGTTTGAATCGGCCTTCGGTCTGTTAAATCGGACTTCGGTCTGCTGAATCGGAATTCGGTCAGTTAAATGGGACTTAGGTCTGTTGAATCGGACTTCGGTCTGCTGAATCGGAATTCGGTTAGTTAAATGGGACTTAGGTCTGTTGAATCGGTCTTCGTTCTGTTAAATCGGTCTTCGGTCTTTTTAATCGGACTTCGGTCTGTTAAATCAGTCTGTTGAATCGAACTTCGGTCTGTCTGTTAAATCGGATTTTGATCTTTTGAATGGGACTTTGGTCTTTTGAATCGGACTTCGGTCTGTTAAATCGGACTTCGATCTGTTGAATCGAACTTCGGTCTGTTGAATGGAATTTCGGTCTGTTGAATCGGACTTATGTCTGTTGAATCAGACTTCGGTCTGTTGAATCGGACTTTGGTTTGCTAAACCGGACTTTGGTCTGATGAATCGGAATTCGGTCGGTTGAATCGGACCTCGGTCTGTTAAATTGGACTTCGGTCTATTACATCGGACTTTGGTCTGTTAAATAGGACTTTGGACTGTTTAATCGGACATAGGTCTGTTGAATCGGACTTCGGTCTGTTGAATTGGACTTTGGATTGTTGAATCGAACTTCGGTCTCTTAAATCGGACTTCATCTGTTAAATCGGACTGCTTTTTTGAATCGGACTTTTGTCTTTTGAATCGGACTTCTATCTGTTAATTCGGACTTCGGTCTGTTAAATCGGTCTGTTGAATCGGACTTAGGTCTGATGCCTCGTACTTCGGTCTGTTGAATCGGACTTCGGTCTGTTGAATCGGAATTCGGTCTATTGAATCCAACTCCGGCTGGTTATAACAGTTGCACAAATTTTGTCTTGGTACACGAAGATACTCTTCGTTTCTGTAGCATTGCATTAGAAATTAGCACCGAAGCATTTTGATACTAACAGTCGGAGGGGTACGATTATTATTTCGATTGCGAATTCGGAGTTGATACAACTACAAGAACGATTCGCTGAAAAACGCAAGTCATCAACACGATTCTGAGTTGCGGATACCAAACCGACGAAATCGATACAACCAGAAGTTGGAAAAGTCAATTCGCTGAAGAACGCCGGTCAATAACACAGACTTCTGATTTGCGGATACCAATCTGATTTACCGACGAAAGCCGAATCATCGAAACAAACACGAGTTGCAGCAGTCGATTAGCTTAAGAACGCGATTCATTAACATGATCCTGAGTTGCGAATACCAAACTGATCTACCGACGACAGCCGAAGCATCGATACAACCACGAGTTGAAAAAGTCGATTCGCTGAAGAATGCGGGTCATTAACACGATTCTGAGTTGGGGTACAGTTTTTGGAGTATAGTACAAAGTTCCCGATCACCCCAAATTGACCAATTCGTAAAGTTAACGAATATTTTAAATGGATCTGAGTCCCGAAACCTGTCATAGGCCACATCAATACTCATCAAGCGTATACCAAAAGTACTCGATCATCTAAAATCGGCCTGGGTACAAATTACTGGACAAGACAACAACGCAATCACTAAATCCGAATCTGAATTATTTTCATATCTAAATACAGTACGAGCTCGATTTTCGCAAACGATAGCAGCCCAAGCCGGTTGCAGTTACCGAGATTGTTGCGCTTACCGAACCTCTATTGAAAATTGTTATTTTACTTTGTGCAAAATGCCCCACGTCACTAAAAAAACTGTACTATAACAGTCATTTGCTCACTCACATTAAACAGTGCCGTAACATAGTATGCAAATAAAAAAAATCATATAATTTCTGCGAATGCATTGAAAAGTTGCGCTCATCGAGACTGCTTTTTTGAACGTGTTGCACTTATCAAGACTCATGTTTAAAAAAGAGCGGTTGCGCAAATCGGGGTGTTGCAATAATCGGTAGTTGCGAAAATCAAGCTCGTACTGTACTTTATTCAGTAGATTATAAGTTTGAATTACACCATCAATAAACAATATTGTTGTTTTGCCCTAGAAAGGGGAAAATCTACTGAGCCCTTATTCCTAAAGGTTTTGTGGGTCCTTACGGCGACCTTGGTGATGGCTGGACTTACCTCAGCCGACGAGAAAACCACGTTACATGAAGTTACTTGGGTTGCGCGTGGAATAATTTGTCTTGGTACTATGCTAATAAGTGATCAAGACAAGAAAACAAACCGTATTTGGCGAAAAAAAAATTTTGTTTCACCAATACAATGCAAGCAGTTCACACATCCACATACATTTGAAAATTGAAGACAAAAATATTTTGCTCACCATTATTACTATTTTCTAGAATTTTTTAATGATTCTATTTAATACCCAATTTGAATTTATATTTAAATTCGTTAGTGGTCAAATGAAAATAAAAAGCAAAAATGTGTTATTTCCACCAGAAACATAAAACTTCATAAGCTATACTATGTAGAGGAGTGACGAATATTGGGTTATAGGGCTTTGAATGCGGTTTTTATTTCATAGCGGTTATTTCACACCGTAGCTAGACAATACCAATAAAATGCTGGCGAGCATAATAAAAAAGGCCATATACTAATACATTGGTGTGTATACCGCCGTTATTGATCAAACCCACACCTATGAAACAATGAAATGCCATTAAATTTTAAATACTCGTCTATAATTGCGCATCGGGTCGCAGAGGTTGAAAAGTGAAGTGTTAAAATTCAATGAAAAACTAATCAAATCACACAATATTAGTTAGTTTTGTTGGGATGATGAACTAAACGCGATAAATTAGGAAAAATCATTTGTAAATTGACCAAAATTAAATTGAAGTTGGTTATATTGAAAAAATTAGTTTGGTCAAATGTGTGTGTGGACGTGTGTTTTAGTGTGAAGTAGTATTATTTCGATTAAATTAAATATTTTCATTATAGTGGTTCATGTGGTGTTTTCATTAGTGTTGGTTAATAACAAATGTTCGCGAAGCGGTTGGCAATAAGTCATGAATTAATGGCAAATGTGGGGCAATGGGTTAAAAATGCCCGGGAGGAATGCATCTCTGGTGTAATCACCACAATCGATTTCAGTTATTGTGAATAATGTAAATGATATAGGTTTCTTTAGGTAGAGGTCAATATTTATTTTTGATTATTAATATTGTGTTTATACCAAATACATAACCAAATACCTAATTAGAGTAAACAACCACATACAAGAACTGTAACGCGCTGGAATAGTTATGAAACCATATTTGGTTTTAAAGTACATAACCACTGCCGTGTATTAAAATGAACCTATTATTAAATTTGCTCCTATTATACATATAACATACTATTTGTAACGGTTGTGCCATTTTGAGTTGCATGACACTATTTGTAATACAGTTCACAGAGATCATAGTCAGCATCATCATCACCACATCAACTTCATTTCAGTTAAGTAATTTAAACCATTACTCGTTTTGTCACCTTTAGCAACACCTTAGTCAACGTTCATAAAAGTTTTAACAAAATCACACGCTCTACTATTTTCTTTTTTTGCCATCGTAATCAATTATGTTATTCGAATTTATTTGTTTGCTTATTTCCGTTTCTCAATATTTGTTAAAAGTGTTTGTTTTACCTACATATGAGTACATGTTCACACACACACAAACACATACGCTAAGCCTGTATACTTTACAGCACGAGGGCGGGGTTCGGTTAGGTGTTCATTACCTTTAGCCGTATGTGATTTTTGTGTAATATTACCCTGATTAGTAAGTTTACACTCTTGTGCTAACAATGGAACACTGACACACAGATATGCGAGCACGCACACACTTACCAACACCTATAAATTCCGTGTTGTGCGTTTTAGTTAAGCTCACGCATTTGTTCATTCACTTCATCATTCATATCTCGTCCTGGTGAGGACTGTGTGCGTGTGTGTGTAGGCGTATGTGATTATATTGCTGTGTGAATCTGTTGGGATTTATTGTCAGCGTTAACAGAAAATATTTCAAATATGTTGTTGTGGCAATTGTTGTCGTCGATGTCCTTGTTGCTGTAGACGGTGTTGTTGACACCACTACTTGCCGTAAAAATTGCTCGTACCCCCACATAGCCATGTGTGCATTTCTGTGTAGTTATTTGTCATCAAATTATTTCAAATATTTGTATAAAATTAAGGCACGTTTTCTAAACATTAACACCAACAGCCATATACAAATAGCATACCCCCGCCTCCCCCCAACAACATTGAGAGATTGCGAATAAGCAGAAGCAGGATCATTTGATGTGATAGTACAAATAACTATAAATAACATCAGCACACACACAAATGCACACATGAACGCTTATACATCTATGTATGTTCCGTACATACACACATGTCAGACAATAGGTCGTCACATCATTTGCCATAATATAGGCAAATTGTAGGTACTTAGGCCTACATTCAGGTGAATGATACCCATGTAGGTGAATGTACTTTAAAGTTCTAAATTTTCATAGGAACAATGTGTTGTACAAGTTATTTACCACACACACACATACTCATACCCATATATAAATTGAAGTTAACTATGAAATTTTCAGGCATTCTTGAAATTTAAGAATTGTGCCATGTGTTCGTCTTACATATTACCAGATCCAATTGCAATGTGTGTCGTCACATAGATATAAATTATGTCTATGTATATGTTTTAGAAGATATTTGCGGTATTGTTCGCTAGTAATGAAGATAATGTTCTAAAGGTAAGAAATAAAGTATTCTATATCTTGTCTTAATGAATTTTTGAGCAACACATTGTTGTTATCAATGTAACTTACACTGTATTGTAAAAGGATATTATGTATTATGTATTTAGTAAAAAAGTAGTATATTAATATTAAAATTATTGCAATATACATTTATATAACAAAAATGATCATATATAACAGGAATAACACAGTACAACATTTTTCAGCTCATTGATTTGGGACTCAATTGTGGGAAGTTCTGCATCATTAGTTTGCCATAATACCATAATACATGCCATAATAATTTAATATCGATTTGAAACTAGTAAGTATCGTATTGGTGAATTTGTCACGTTTTAGGCCCTTTTATTAAATTGATATATGGTGGCGTATGATTATCATAAGTAATATTCCACGTAAATCATACAACACGGACTTTCAAGACGAGTCAAATCCAACAAAAGTTGTTCGTTGTTGCGTGGCACCGCCCATACAATGTAAATAGCTATATCTCATGAACTAGAGGTCAGAAGATGATATTTGGTATATATGTTGTTCGTACAGTTCGAATTACAGCCGGGGTGGAAATAAGAGTTGCCACGCCCACTTTTCTAAAATCGCTTTGACGTTTTATCTAATGAACCGATTAATATGGAAAATACATAAGCTTATAATTTGTTTTAAATTTTTGAATAAATAAGCGGAGTGGGCGTGACAAACACCGGTATTACTTGGCTCTTCAGGTTCAAATTTTCAAACAAAATATTTATTTTCGATCAATGGGCGGAAAGGGGGTTTCAACAATGTATTTCAGTACTAGAGAGACAAAATTTGATATCCTGATAGTACTTTGCAATACAATTATGAATATGCAGACAAAATTTAAATTTTCGAGCAGTAGGCGGTATGGGCGTCGCAAGACTTAATTTCAGCCCTAGAGATATAAAATTTGGTACACAAATAGTACACGGCAGGACGTGCTGAAACTTAGAGATTAAATTTTTTTTTATATTAATGAATAGAGGGGAAGTGTCATAGTCCTAGAGAGATAATATATGATATATTGATATAAGTTATATATAAATATTTGATATATTGATATAAATTGGTCCAGCAATTACAAATGTTCGATCAGTGGGCGGAGTGGGCGTGGCAAACCTGTATTTTAGGTCTAGATTGGTACAATTTGGTACGAGTATAAGGATATTATTTGGCAAAACAGGTTACAGAGAGATAAAATTTAGTACACATATAGCACTAGGCACAACATATATAAATATGTAGGCGATGAATACGTAGCATAACAGATATACACATGAAGTTTATAAAATGTGATACACGGATAAAACTACGATATAAATACGTATATTTTATTTTTAAATAGTAAGCGGAGGGGATAATATTTGATAAACATATATACCCGGCAATATAGACAAGAATATGCTGACAAAAACTACTGCCAACTTTAATACAAATTTCCCCTTATTTGAGATTTGTCCCTGCGTTCACTGTCATAGTTCAAGAGCTATCGATATGGTAGATGAGGTCAAGTTATAAGATGAGCAAGATCGAACAATAGCTAATGCCACCTCCCATACAGACACCCCGTCTGTATTTCTTCGCGATTATAACACTAATGTCAGAGCTATCAATCTGAAATTTTGGTACTCACAAATTTCCCCTTATTTGAGATTTGTCCCTGCGTTCACTGTCATAGTTCAAGAGCTATCGATATGGTAGATGAGGTCAAGTTATAAGATGGACAAGATCGAACAATAGCTAATGCCACCTCCCATACAGACACCCCGTCTGTATTTCTTCGCGATTACAACACTAATGTCAGAGCTATCGATCTGAAATTTTGTTTCTCAATCTTTTATTCTCTTAGCAGAGGTTATGTTCTGAATTGACTAATATTAGACAAAATCTAATCCCAAATCCCTTACGAACTCCCACTTTTTGGGGGTGTCCGCCTGTCTGTCCCTGCGATTACATCCTTAATTTAGGAGCTATCAAGCAAAAATTTGGCATACAAGCTTATATCCTTTAAGCGGAGGTTAAGCAATCAGATGAGCAAAAAAAAAACTTCAATCTATATATATAAAAATGAAATGGTCCACGTATGTCATACCATCACTAGAGAACGGCTGGAGCGATTTGGCTGATTTTTTTTTATTCGATTCGAAATTTTCCGTAGATTGTTTGTGTTAAAAAAAATCAAATCCAGGTGGCGCTAGGGTGGATTTATAGCGAAAATTTGAACGCATGTACCAATTCAACTGAAATTTAGAATGGATATTCGTTTGATCATGAGAAAACATTTTATGTACAAATGGACCCGGTAGGTGGCGCTGAGGTCGGTTTACAATCAAAATTTTAACGAATGGTCCAATTTAACTGAAATTCTGAATCTATGTTTGTTTGATCATCAGAAAAAATCGTATGTACAAATGGACCCGGTAGATGGCGCTAGGGTGGATTTATATCGAAAATTTGAATGCATGTACCAATTTAACTGAAATTTAGTATTTATGTTTGTGGAACCTTGAGAAAATTTTTTTTGTATATATTGACCCGATAGGTGTCGCTAGGGTGGAATTATAATGAAAATTTTAACGAATTAAACAATTTGAGTGAAATTTAGAAAGTATATTTGTTTTATTATGAGAATTGTTTTTGTATATATGGACCCGCAGTTGATTTGGCTGGGGTTGAATAATTTCGAAAATTTATATCGATTGTCCGATTTTACTTAAACTTAAAATATATGATTTTTTTGGCATGAGAAAATTTTGAATGTATGTTTGGAACCAGTTGTCGGTGTTTAGCTTATGATATACTTCATTTTTGGAATGTCATTTAGTCACTTTTTTTTAACATCATAGTTACTCAGAAGTCTACATATATAAAAAAGATATAAGTTTTAATGTCACCACTAATTGTGAAAACGGTTGACCCCATTTGTCCCAAAATTTCGGTGAAAGTTGGGGATTGGCTGTAGATGGTCACCCAGCCCGCAAAAAGGCTTAAAGAAAAATGAATAACTTTTATAATGGCGCACTTCCTACAGAATTAGAGAGCTTCACAAAGTGGTTTTTCCCATTTCAAAATTTTAGGGGACAATAACGAAAATAGAAATAACTGTTGATATCACCCAGACCAAACGGTTAATGGGGTTGCTGAGCCTAATGAAGGCATTTTTGGAAATTCGTAATCCTTAGGATTAAAAGGTACAATCACCCAGTACACCAACGCAGAAAGTTATATGTCAGTCAATCGGCTTAAAAATGTGGTTTTAGAATATATGCCTATCAATAAGTAAGTTTTCATCCCATCATTGACGACACTGCTGATCCGTTTTAGCAATTCTTATAATAATATTATATATTATTAATCTTTAAGATATATGAAGAACAGAATTTGTCCGGGAATACCTCGCCCTTTAAATTGAAATATTTTAGAGGTCAAAGAAATAAACCAATCGTTATTAGATTTCAACTACACTCAACATATTTTACAAAAATTTTGAGGCAGGACGAAGTCTGCCGGGCCAGCTAGTATTTAATAAAATTTAGTTGTCAAGTAAACAACCAGTTTTATAACCATTTTTCAAATGATGAAGGGTATGTAGGCTTCGTTATAAAAAACTTAATTTCCCTTTACACATTCTCGCGTTGTTGTGAATAAACAAGCTTTCTATTTTAGATTCACAACAAACGGCACCTACTTGTTTTTTGGCGAATGCGAACGTCAATGTTTTGAGAAGCTTTTACTAGACATGCCAATTGACTCGACACCATACTGCGCAGTTGATGTCTACAACATCGAGATGGCTGGCAATGAAAGAAACACGTAGATGACTGGAGCCGGGAATCGAACCACGCATCAGCCGCATGGTAGTGGCGTGTTCTAACCACTATGCCACGGCCGGCTTGGACATAGCCGTAGTAGTAAGTTATCTTACTACCTAATAAGATACCAATTTTCTTTAAATCCCCAAAAATTATTGCTAATTCAAATTAAAGCACCAGATACTGATATTTCCATATCCGTCTGAGTGTATATGTGAATCTGCACATGGATGTATTCCTCAAAAAAATATTTTTATTAAGCAATTTTCCAACATAAATGTTTGCTTAAATTTCGTATAAAATTACATACATTTTTACAACATGCAACATAAACTTCTGTATTTTTCATACAGTATAATATTTTGCTAAATTTAGTTTTGACATAGTGTGTTCAGTACTTCCGTTTTGTTGTAGTTGTTACTATTGTTGTCGTTGTTGTTGTTGTTGGAGCATTTCCGACTGGCCAAAAAAATTCTAGCTATAACTCCGGAGTATTAAGTTTCATTTCGCCTTATTTAGGGAATTTGCAGTTGCTACTGCTGTTGTTGTTGGTTGTTGGTTGTTGTTTTTTTTTTGTTTGGTTTTTAGAAAAATATTGTTCTTTTCCATTTGCTTGCTGGAGTGATGCTATTTTTGTTTCGTTTCTAACAACATTTTATATAAAAAAGTGAAACAAAGTTTCGTTGGTGATTTATGTATTTTTGTTGTTGTTTTGTTTTGTGTGTACATATAGTTTTGTGTGTGGTGGTGAGCGCGTGTGAGTGTGTCAGTGTTTACACCACAAAGTGTCTAAGGTTTTACTTGCATTGGTTATTATTTTTTTGCCAAAAAAAAAATTTATTCTAATGTTGGTGCTAGTCTTGGTTGTTGTGTTGATGGTGATAGTGTTGGTGTTGGTGTTGGTACTAGTGGCATTGGTATTAAAGTCACTTACAGGATATTGTGTTTGGATTTCTTGTTGTTGCTGCTGCTGCTGTTGTAGAACTGTTGTTTTAGTCTGTGGTAATATTTAACCATAGTTCTCACAAAACAACATATGCGTACCGAAAATCTACATCGGTACTAGAAAAATATAAGAAAATTTAGGTACGAGGGTGGTGTAATAACTAAAACTACAACTTATTTACACACTCACATAAACGAACCTATAATATAAAGACTGTTTCGAATGTAAACTTTGTTAAGATGCTTTTAAGATGCATGCCGTTTTAATCGAATATAAGGAAGTTGGTCTTGGCGACAACGAAATGTTAATGGTTAATGAAATGTAGATGACTGTGACAGAGATGACAGTCGCATGTCGTGTATTTTCCATGATTTTCAAATGACGCTAGATGGCATAATAATGGGTAGATTTTTTGTAACGCCACAAAACAATATAACGGAAATTTTCAGTTCACCCTATCCCAACATATTACCCACAATGCCACAATTTGCTGTTGCAACAACTGTATGTTTGTCTTCGGTGCCACCCTTTGCAAAATTATACATTTTATGTTAACTCTATTTCCATTTTTAGACGATGTTTCAAAACTTCCTGAGTTTATGCGTATGTTTGTGTGTGTGTGTGGGAGTGGTGGCTGATGCTCCTCCCATATGTATATCTTAAAGTTTTTAAACAGTTTCCTAGTTACAAGTGTATTAAAAGTGTATTTTAATAGAAATTTTATAGTTTTTAAACTGTATATCCATGCCACATTTCAAAAGTTATTTACGTGTGCGTGTGTGTGTGCGTGTCGCTTAAATGTACTTTCATTATGTACTCTTCTCGTATGTGTATATATTCCAATTTTATTTTGCACATAATTTTCTATAAATGCATATTTAAATATGTGCATGATGATAATTTGATGAATGCATTTTATATCTACCATAAATTTTGGTACATTTCACTGTAGAACTACACAACTACAACTACACATACACAGTGTATAAAGTTATGGTGATTATATTTTAGTCATATTTATGTTAATGCATGGAAAGTTGAAAATTTCTAAATACATTTATGTAATTGATGGAAATTGAGGTTGATTTATATGTTACCGAGGGAATTAAAAAACAAAATTGTGAACAGCAGTGAAAAATTTAGATGAATAACATAAATTAAAAGTCATAAAAGTAAAGTGTTGTGTCAATGTGTAGAACATTCAGAAATTAGCGAGGCCTACATATCAAGGGAGGCCAAACTATATTGGAGATAATTTAATGGTTAAAAACAGTGCCCGGCAGCTATAGCCTCGCGAGGCTGAAAATAATCTTAATTTTCACACTTAATATTTGAGTGTGTCTGCATTCGGCATTTGTCTGACACGGCCTTAAATGTTTCTTTTTAAATTCTAATAGCCTAATTTTCTAATAGTTAGCTTTTTAATTTAAAACAGTGCCAGGCAGCCATTGCCTCGCGAGGCTGAAAATAATCTTAATTTTCACACTTAATATTTGTATGTGCTTGCATTCGACATATGTCAGACAATACCTTAAATGTTTCTCTTTAAATTCTTATAGTCAAATTCTCTAACAGCTAGCTTTATGGTTTAAAACAGCGCTTAGCAGCCATAGCCTCGCGAGGCTGACAATAATCGTTATTTTCACAGTTAAAATTTGAGTGCGCTTGCATTCGGGATATGTCTGACACTACCTTAAATGTTTGTTTAAATTCAAATATTAACCTTATGCATAAAACAGTGTCAGGCAGCCATATCCCCACGAGGCTGACAATAATTTTAAATTTCAAACTTAATGTTTGAGTGTGCTTGCATTCGACATATGTCTGACACTGCCTTAAATGTTTCTTTTTCAATTCTAATAGTCAAATTCTCTAATATTAATTCTTTGATTTAAAACAGTACCAGGCAGCCATAGCCTCGTGAGGCTGACAATAATCATAATTTTCACACAGACACGATTGGCAATTTACATGTACGCTAAGTTTTGTTTGATGCAAAGCAGTTAACTATGGTCAGTCTCTGCTAGAGAGTTGTGAAAGCAACATTACGCACACTCGTTTCACATTCACATACACAAACACTTAACCCTTTAATGACGAGAGCGAAATAGTGGGAATAAAGATTTTGTCAGTACAACATATAAATTAGTTAAAAAACGAATTTTACATAAAAAAAAGTACGTCGAAAAATTTCAGAAAAATATCCATATTTACTAGTGTTATGACGACTGTGACCATATGGTAACAGCTTCAAAACAGGTAAATAAAAAGAACCAAGTACAAAATAATTCATGCAATGCGTTTTTATGATATTTCATATTATTCTCAAATAACAAAAACTAAAAGACTTTAATATATCAGTCTTTAAACAACCAAAAAATATTCTTAATATAGGGTTACTTTTTATATCCCTTCATATTGCTGTTTCCGCACATGTGAAAAACATCTATTTTAAATGATCCCCCACGCTCGCTACTGACGTCTGATGATATAAGTTTCTTTTTAAATTCATCTTCACTTTACTTAGAATCTGCAATATTGCCTTAATAATTCTATAGTTTCAAAGAATACCATTTTTCTAATTTATAGTTTTATATTCCTAACTTTCTCAGTCCCCATAACATAAGTTTACAAAATCAATCAATATATGTGACGCTAAACCAACTAATACTTTGCCTTGGCTTCTTAGATGTCCAAACGATATTTTAAATTAATTTATATTCCCATTACTTGTAGTTGCTTTAAACGGGAGAAAAAAAAAACTTAGACTTTTCTTCTATGCTCTATTACTTTACATTACTTTTTTTTTCTTTTTTTTTGCTCTCTTTGACTGCTTCAGTGATTTACTCGAACATCAAAGTATTTAACTCACTTTAGCTAATTATTTAAGTTTCACGTACAAAACGTGCGCCTTATGACTTTTTAATTATACCTTCAACTTCCTATGCTCCAGCACAATTTAAACGATACTCGGCACACAATCCCCCCCGTATGGGGTTGACTTCTCGTTATTGTGCAAGAGGACAAGAGGGAGTGCCTACGTGGGACACCCATTGTAATACAAACCATCCATTACGTAGTTTCTATTGAATCCATAGTATGGCAGCTGCACTCACATATACTGAGTTTAGGGGGGGCGGGTGTGGTAGCGCCAAAAGGTAAAACGTTTGAAACTTACCTGTAAAGAAAGAAACAAATACAAGAAAACGGAATGAATACAAAAATGCATTAGTTTGGGAAAAAAGCAAAGAAAGGAATTTAGTTGATTAAATTGATGTTTTTAAAGGAATTTAATATTGCAGTATTTCTTATTTTTCGTGGAATACAAACTCAGCTAAAAATGCTATTTTATACGTATTTGCGAAAGAAAAGTAAATAGTATTAAAATTTATGTAAATTTAAGGTAAGTACAAGAGATAACCCTCTCACTACCATACAAGCAGCGACAGCGATGGAGGTTTATGCCATACATTGGCTGTTTTGATTTTATATAATCTGTAAACATATTTTGCACCTCATCTAAGAATAGATATATGTGCAAAAACGGCAACATCCATTGAAAAATTTAACTACCACAACAAAGGAATATATTGTCCTTGGGTCATTGGCACTCTGCAACCATCATATGCGGGATGCGTGAAACCACTATTAACCCAGAGCAATAACCGACTTTAACCCACATATCTACTTTACTGTCCTTACACCAAAAGCTTGATACTCAATCACTGTTATTAACTTTTACAATCCTGTCACACACCAATTAATATGCGTATGTGTGCGAGTAAGTTTGCAACGATGTGTAAGTCTGCTACCTGTGTATGGGTTTTCGATTTTGAAAAGTATATAGAAATTATTGACGCCCTATACTGTGGTTTTGCATTTATTAAAAGATTTCAGATAAGTAAAGTTCGCCATAATTAGTTTAGACGTAAATGTGAGTGTACAAATATTAATTCATTCATTCATTAATAATTTTCATTAATTGGAATATGAAGTGCAAATTAAGTTAATCCATCATGCTGTTGATGTTTTATATTAGGATTGGTATATAATATGCGAAATTCTAAGTCAAGGTGAAGCTACTAGGACAGTATAGCAAAACCCCTTAGGGTTTGTTGCTGTGAATTAACACGCTTTCTATTTTTAGATTCACAACTAACGGCACCCACTTGTATATCGACGAATGCGAACGTCACTGTTTGAGAAGCTCTTACTAGACATGCCGATTGACTCGACACTAATACTGCGAAGTTGCTGTCTACAACATTCGAGGGGAGCCGACAATGAAAGATTTTTTTTTTTGTTTTAAGATGACTGGAGCCAGTTGTTGAATCTGTGATCTTCCGCATGGAAGTCGCGTGTTCTTACCGCTATGCCACGGCCGGTCCCGTGGTATATAGGTTGTCTTATCTGTGATAAGATAGTTGATGTTATTGAATGACGAGAACGACCCATGTACTGTACTGTACATATGTAGCGAGTTTGCATATGGTAAGCGTTACTTGTCATGTATGTAAGTATGTACAACGTATGAGTAATATTAGTTTTATATTTATTTAATAGTAATCATACGCAACTCGTTCCAATATTGTAGATTTATGGTTTAATTTAAGATTTCATTCGATAAAATTAATACCACTTTATTTTTTGCATGGATATATTAATACAAATCTCTCGTCTCATTAGACGGAAAAAGAAAGAGCTGCAAAAGAGGCAGGATGAATGCATAGAGTTGCTCCAAAGTAGAGGGTTGCCCTTATGCAAGGACAGCGATGGTTAGCTAGACCCCGCTCCAATCCATAACGATGGCATTAACTGTCGACCTCCATGCCAGAGCGAGATATGTGTGGCAATATCCCGCCTTTAAAATAACAAAGCGGTCGGAGCTGATGGTCTCCCTACTGAATTGTTTAAGACAGGTGAGGAGGACTTGATTATGAGCATACTTCAGCTCATGGAGAACATCTGGCTAGAGAAGAGATTTCCCGGGGATTGAAGTCTCAGTTTGTTATGTCCCACGTACAAGAAATGAGATCGTAGTGAGTGTAAAAACTACTGTGGAGTATACTTACTTACTTACTTAGCTGGCAACTTATTTGCAATCCAATTTGGTTATATACCTCACGTTATTTACCTCATAAGCGCTTCAAACTTCTGCGCAACTTCTCCAGTTAGTCACACTAAGTTTTGTAAGGTTCTCAGTAACCTGGTCTTTATAACGGAGTTTTGGTTTCCCACTTCTGCGCCGTCCATCAAGTTCATTGTCGAAGACTTTTCGAACTGGAGCAATTTTGCCCATATGTGCAACATGACCTAGCCAACGCAACTGCTGCACCTTAATGCGTCTGACCACGTCAATGTCAGTACACAGCTCGTACAGCTCATGATTGATACGACGCCGATACCTTTCGTTAACGATGATGGGCTCATATGTTTTTCGGAGTATTTTTCTCTCGAATACTGCCACTTGTATCATAACCTAGGACATCAAGACAGGTAGAACCAGTATCTGGTATAGCTGGTTTTTTTTGTTCGTCGAGTGAGGGCTCTGTCATTTAATCGCGTGCTTAGTCCGTAGTAGCAATTATTAGCAAGCAGGATTCTTCTCCGGATCTTGAGGCTGACATTATTTGTTATGGTGATGGCGGAGCCTAGGTAGATAAAATTATCTACCACCTCGAAATTATAGTTGTCAACAATCACGCAGTTTCCAAAACGAGTAGATTCTTTGTTCGTTGCAACTAATGACTTCGTTTTGTCCTCGTTCATTATTCGACCCATTTTAGCTGATTCCTTCTGTATACCTGAGAAGGCTGCAGTCACATCCCGCAATTTTCGATCGATGATGATGCTACGTCATCAGCGTATGCGAGTAGCATGTGGCTTTTGTGGAATATACCTATTACCAATTGCGTACAAGGTCCTTTCGAGCATATTGTGTGAACGTCTAAATCCAATTAGAGAAAAAATATCAGGACCTTATCAGCGCCGCTTTAGACATGGTGAATCTACGACGGATCAAATATTCACTTTACGACAAATCCTGGAAAAAACTCATAAACAGCAGATCGACACCTACCACCTCTTTGTCGACTACAAAAAAAATGCCTTCGACTCTCCGATAAGGAGTAAGTTATACGAAGCCATATGAAGTTATATGAAGCCATGTCTGAGTTTGGTATTCCTGCAAAGCTAATTCGACTTTGCAGATTTATCTTGGAAAACACCAAATCCTCTATTAAGATTGGTAAGAATCACTCTGAACCATTCAATACGGAAAAAGGTCTCAAGCAGAGTTATAGCTTATCATGTACACTATTTAATAAAGTTATGGAGAAAGTGATGATAAAGGCTGGTGTCAACATGTCTGGCACCATATTCCATAAGAGCCATATGTCACTAGCCTATGCCGATGATATAGACATCATTGGCCGAATTCTTGCGGGATGTTACTGCAGTTTTCTTATCACTGGAATAGGAGTCAGCAAAAATGGGTTAAGCAGTAAACGAGGACAAAACAAAAATAATGCCTTCGACGATTAAAGAGTCCACTCGATGGGGAGGCACCGTAAATTATTGTTTTGGGGTAGTAGATGAGTTTACCTACCTCGGATCTTCCGTCAACTAGAAAATCAAGAAATTAAGCGGTGAAAAGTGCTTGCCAATAGATGTTTTTACGGACTTAGTAACACCACTTTAACTCGGGATACTAAGAAACAGCTATACCAGGAGTTTATTTTACCCGTTCTGTTGTAAGTTGCCGAATCGTGGGTGCTTACGACAACGGACATACAAAACATGGGAGCATTCGAAAGAAAAGTACTCCCAAAAATATATGGACCTATCTAAGTCGATCGCGAGTTTCACCATCGGATGAACCATGAGCTGTATGAGCTTTACCAAAAGAGTCAGAATCCAATGACAAGGTAGGCTGGGACATGTTGCCAGGATGGATGTAAATTCTCTAGCGAGAAAGGTGTTTGAAGACGAAGGACGGCGCAGAACAGGAGGACTAACTGGAGAACGCACGCAGAAGGCCTCAAATTTATGAACCACGTTCGTAAGTTGTAATGGGGCACTTAAGTAAGTAAGTAAGTACTACTGCATTCGACAGTTTCATATGACAAATCTATTATATACCTTGACTGATTTTGGTATCGCTTGCAAAGTTTGTACATTGTGGCGCGATGACACTGACCTACAAGAAGTCTTCATTAAAGGTAAGCAAATATCTGGCGGAGATATTTTATGTTAAGCGATAAATGTTTTAGATGGAACGGAAGCCTGACATGCGAAATGTTGAATATCTTAATAATGACGATCGCAAATGAAGCGGATTTAAGCAGGTCTTGTACCATCTTTTTTAGAAGTCAAATGCTGCTCGAATAAGCCTATAATATTGGTACCTCGTTTCAAAGCCCAAATTCGATAAACAGAAATATAATTGTACCTGAACTGGTCCTACATGTCTTGCTCTATAGGGCAAGAGAGGAGAGTATCTTCGTCGTATGCATCATGAGTGGTATGAGCTGTGTAACTACATCGACGCGCTTAAGCGCGTCCATCAAACGAATGCGATGGCTGAAACATGTTGTGCAGATGGATAAATATGGTTTATTGCGAAATCAACAACAAACACATGTTAAATTGAAAGCTCGCTGCTTTTTTACAACATAAACATGAAAGAAGTTTATAGCAAAATGTTATCTCATAGTGTGTGCTTGTGAAGTTTATGACCTTAATAAATTATTCCCATTTAGTTATGAGGGTGTATAAGACTTGGGTAACATTTCACAATCATTGAACCAAGTCTGCTGATGAGGATTCGTAGCTGTATCCAAATATCCCAATAGACTGCGTGGCAATATGAGAATTCATTCTCTGGTATTCTTCTTCCTAATTGGCAGCAGCAACAGAAATCCATCTATCAGTAGCCGCACGTAGAAAAGTATTCCAAGCGCTTCGGTCTTTTGCACTCCGTAGATAGTTCGTCACACCAAGCTTAGTTAACAGCTCTTTCATCTGGTCCATCCATCGGAGTTTTGGTCGCCCTCTCCTGCGCCGCCCATCGAGTTTATTGCCCAAGACTTCTCGAGTCGGAGCGTTTTCGTCCATTCCTGCAACGTGTCCAAGCCAGCGCATTCGGTCTATTTGAACGCGCTTGACCACTTCGATGTCGTTGTACAGCTCATACAGCTCATGATTCATTCGACGACGGTACTCGCCGTTCGCGATGATGGGTCCAAATATTTTGCTGAGTATTTTTCTCTCGAAGAATCCCAGTATTTTTCTCTCAAAGACTTCTCTGGTATACTTCTTTCAAAAATAAACCTGGTCATAAGCTTGAATAAAACTTAAAAATTAATGTGAAACTGATTCAGCTCAATATAACTGCAGCAAAAAGGAGGGGCGACCAAATCTTCATTGAGGGACCCAAACGAACTTTCTTCGGAGAGCACAGGCCCTTGGAATTCCTTCGTATGTGAAGCAATTGGCGGCCAATCATATATGTATGTTAACCACCAAAAGTAGAAGAATAGCATTGTCATTATTTTTCAACTTACTATTTTTAGATCTTTTATGTGCCAATTGATTTATGATACACTCCTCATATAACAACATCCAAAGTAACTAAATTAAAATAAGTTACTTAAAGTATAACCAGCACCAGCCAACCTGTCTTAACCACACGGCTTAAGTTCGAAATAATTAGCCCCCAAAATATATATTTCACACTACATAAATAAATCCCTTACGACTTTCGGACAAAACAAATTGTTACGAAAACAATGTATTGTTTTTTTCCTTGCGTTACTAAAACCACTTGACTTATGTTGCAAACCCATACATTAACTAGACCATAACCCACCACATGCAAATAGTACTAAATATCCGTGGTCAAGGGTAATAAATGTTCGGTTAGGATCAAATATATACATTTAATTTTCAAGCTTATAATTACTTTAGTTTTGTGCGTTAACCTTTTTTCTAGACCATTTATAAATATAATGCGTGTGGTGGCTATACTATGCTAACTATCCCACCAGTCCTTTGGCTCACTGGGTTTGCATGCAAATTTGTAACAAATGAAGGAGAAAATGCTAAGAAGCGAATAGGTACAAAATGTGTAGCTACAGTAATTTATCATATGTCAAAATATGTACATACAAAATGTGATTAAAATAAACTGTGACATCTAGCAAAAAAAAAACACTAGAAATTAAAAACAACGGCATAACGTGCATCTCTATAGAAGGGTTAAACCCCTCCCCCTCCCCCCAACACACAGGCACCAGTTGTTCCCACAACTGGTCTACTTATAAACGTTCTAGGAACTCTGATGTTCATTTAACGTGTTGGGCTCCTTGTATATTTTCAGAATTTTAACCCGCAGCTAATAAGTGACACGCGTCAATTAATAATACTGGCAAAACAGCCGCGGCAAATGTGTCGCAAGGATATGATTTTTTATAACTCTATGCAAGTGTGTGTGTGTGTGCTATGTGTGATTTCATAGGTATTGTTGGAACGAGAGAACGCCTTTTGAATGCCGCGAAACAAATTCTATGCGGAAATGATGTCCTTGGGCTTTACGTGTCGCTGTGTATTATAACTCTACGCAAAAAGGGTTGTTATTAATGTTTCTCGCACAATTGTGTGTAGGGGTGGTTAAATGTTTTGTTTTCTCTTTAGGTTTCTGTTTTCTCGCGTTTTGCGGTGCGGGGTAATTGCCCTTAGGTCTAGTAATATTACAGTGAGCTATTATGCATGGAAATTTTCCTTAAGCGATATATGTAGAATTGTTATTTTTTGATGTTGTTGTGATTAGTATGAAAAAAGTAAAAGTTTATTGTTAAAGTAAATGCAAAATTTCCTGTTGTAATTACTTTGATATGATTGGGTGTATTTCTAGAGTTATCAGCCAACAAAAAGGCGGGCGGGGGCGAATGTTTTGTAGTGCGAATGTGGTGTAATGCACGCCTGAAGATAGAGATTGCTGAGGGTATAATATAATAGTGGTAAGGAATATGTTTTAAATTTTTAATGTACAATAAATGGATTTTTGTAGACAAGCCATAATTGTTGGGAATTTAAATAATGGGGGGGCGTGGTTAGACATCCAATTTTTCCTCCAAAACATTATCCTGTTATAACTTAACAAAATACAGTATTTGGGCAGGATCGTGTTCAGTGTATAGATATTATTATTCGATTTCTAAAGTAGGCGGAATGGTACTTTTATATGGGAGTTACCAAAAGAGGCGTGGCCGGTCTTCCATTTTTTTCTCGAAAACTTTATCCTGTTATAACTTAACAAAATACAGAATTTGGGCACGATCGCGTTGGGTGTATTGATATTATTAGTCGATTTCTAAACTGGGCGGTACGGCACATTTGGTACCAGAAGGCGCGTGGCTAGGCTGCAAATTTTTTCTGCAAAACTGTACCAGAATTTGGTCATTATCGCGTTTGTTGTATTGATGTTATTATTCGATTTATAAAGTGGGCGGAATGATAAATTTTTATGGAAGGTACCAAAAGGGGCGTGGCTGGACTTTTTTTCTTTAAAACGTTATCCTGTTGTAGGTCAACAAGATATCGAATTTGGGGCACGATCGCGTTGGTTGCATTGATATTAATATTACTCGATTTCTAAAGTCGGTGGAATGCTATATTTGTATCGAAGGTACCAGAAGGGGGGTGGCCATGTAGCCCATATGCAATCCCGTTAGTAGTTTTATGAATATATTTATAAACCCATGCAAAGTTTCAGAACAATTGGTTACGTCCTTTGAAAGTTATCGTGATTATCAGCCCGACAGATAGACGGACACGGCTTAAACGACTTAAAAAGTCACGAATTAAATTTGGTTCAAAGAAACCTAGGGTCTAAAGTGACTCCTTTTTTATGTTACACTCTCCTACCCGTAGGTGAGAGTATAAAAACCAGTTGAGAAATGTTAGTCAGATGAACTGATTTACGTATACTTTTTAACCGAATTTAATTGCATAAACTTAATTGCAGCTAAGCTTGATATAAAACTTCAAAATATAATAACGAATTGGGGGGATGGAGGCCACTGCGATGTTCACATTTCCACAATTGGGTCATATGTGGAATACAACACGGTTGTTAGGCTTCAACAGTAAAAATAAACCTAAAATTCAATTTACTACTGGCCAACACTAAACTTTGTTTAACATCTACCTCACTTCCACTTTCAGCATTTAGGAAACGATTGTATTGCATACTTTTAAGTGTGCGTTACCCAGAAATGAACGGCATACTTTTTGGCAGGGGAGAAAAAGTCATTAAAGTTTTTAATTAGAAATACAAGTAGGAAACTTTTGGTGTATATTAAAAAGGAAAACATGTTAAAATTCAGGTAATGTACCCCACGAACACAATGTTGCATAGCTTAAAATTGTAATACAAGTACACTGTACAGTAATGTGAAGTAAACAAAAAAAAACTTTAAATAAAACCTATGGTAGAATTTTTGTTACCCACTGTGAGTTATTTTACTTTTGTTAAACCTTGTGTCGTCTATTTCTTTAAGAACTGGCCATCGTTTGGCGAATGGGAAACAAAAAAAAGCACATCTCCTGATTTATTGTTCCCCCATTCCTGTACATACAGACATTTCAACTGTCCATATGTTCACTGCATCCCATCCCAGCGTGTCTTCGTAGTCACCCCAGAGTAATTGACATACATTGACACAATTTTCATGCTGATTGTCCTGCCGAGACATTCGGAATCGAACGAGCAGAACATTTCGATTTAAATTCAAGACAAATTTAAGCAATTGCAATTACAGCTCAATTTCTTATCTGCTCGTGCGGAGGACAAAGAGGAACGAGCGCTCATGTTCAACACAAATGCGATGTCAGGACAAGAGTTTTACATCTGCCATTTAGGAAAGTTAAGACCGTATTAAAGTTTTCCCCAGCTACAACTCTACCTCTTGCTATTCCCATTTAATCACCTTTACATATTGATTTATTTTTTTGCTTGTGTGCCTTCTTCCTTTTGTTCGTTTGTTGCTGGTGCTACTGCTGCTGCTGCCAGGGGATTCTGGTAAATCTTAACCTATATGACCACTAAATGGTAAAAGAAAGTTTTGTTTTAAGACAGAAATTTACTGGGTAAGATAAAACTCGTGTAAGGAGAAAAGTTTTTCGCTTCGTTGTGTAAGGATAATAAAGCAAACGTTGTGTTTTATGCTGTTTAACATACTCTTATGCACAAAATTCGTTTTTAATTAAGTTTGCTAAATGAGTTGAACGCAGAGAACGTAGGGTGTGGAGCCGGGCCAAACCAAGACCTGACTGAGTTTATGTGAACAAGAGAAGCTGCAACTCAAGCTGGCAGCAAGCCCTCTCTGCTAAAGGTTTATTTTATTATCTAACATCCTGTCGCTGTTATTTGAACAGACAAATATAAAGTTTTCTGTAAGAAAAATTATTGTACGCAAAAGGAAAAAGTTTTGCAAGTAACTTATTCTTGCATGTGCGGTATACTGTTTAAGCCAACAAAAAAAAAACTATTTCAATTCATTTTATTGTTTAAAGTATGCCTTGAATGTGGAAACCAACGTAGTAATGAAAAAACAATAACAAAAATAGTTCACAAGCAGCAAAAGAGAAAAAAAAAACTGGGAAAAATTAAGTATACTTTCCGATTGTGCCAGAAAAACAATTTACAAAAATATTTCAAGCATACTTTTAGGTGTGCACATCGGCATCACCAGTGCCAGTGAGCGCACCACTACTGTTACCAGCCATTGGTTTATAAGCTCACTTTGGATTTTAGGTATATATCTGATGCTCTAAATGTGTACGGGTACAATTTGCAGATTGCACATATATACATATATACATACATATATAGGTATGTATGCAGGTATATATATATGTATTGCAGCTGTATTGGTACTTTATGCTATTAACCTAGAAACCTTTGCTATTTTCCTATAGTCATCTTACCTGTTCTTGTACGAGTATTTGTTTAAAATTTAGCGTAGACAACAGTTTGAATCTTTGCATTGGCAACTATTGCAGCACTTTTCGTGCTGCCGTTCAAGAAGGGCTAGTAGTGGCAAATTACTGCCACAGCTGCTAGGAGGTTAGTGACCATTTTAGGGATTTTAAATGCAATATGTCCTGTGCTGTGTGTGCGATAGCGACAAGAGTTGGTTTAATTAATATCATTTATTACTTTTATAGACAATAAGGCATAGAATTTTATTTGGTAGTGTTGAAAGTAATATAAGTGGTAGTAACTATCTCGATAGCAGCATAGTAATGTCAAAGTACTACAATCGTATTTGTAGCATTTCAGGTGATGCAAGGACAATTGGTTTTCATAGTATGCAGGTCTTAAGAAAATTTAAGTTATACTTAAGATATGCCGAAGCTGTAGTCTTCGCCCTTTGTAAAAATAGTGATAAAACCAGTACAGAAATTTCATTCAGGTGAACTGAGTAATAAATATCCTTACACTACGTATGATATTGTTTAACTCTTGAGTTACTAAAATTTATTAAACTGTAATTATTTATAAATTATTATTTGCCTGCTTGTGGGGCGTAATCGGTAAAATATCACTTGACCAGACTTAAAAAAGTTCTAGTTAAACTATAGAAAAGGTTACAGCCAACAAATGCAATAAATTTCATTATAAAGATGATAGGACGACAGTGATTCTAGATGTCACTTAATCTCCATCCCCATCCACGAGCTAATGGAAATATCGAAAAAGTTCAATTCAATATTTATGGACATTAGGGTGAACGATGTTTTTTTTCGAAAATTTTAAAATGCCCACCAGTATATTGTGCCTCTTGATGTAAAAAACCAGTAAGAAAGTTTCAGTCGGCGAAACCGACTTACATATACCCTCTTAACTTAAAAACCTTATTTCCCATTACACCCCATGAATGAGGTATGGGATGCTTCTCGCGTTGTTGTAAATTAACACACTTTCTATCTTTGATTCGCAAAAATGGCACCTACTTGTTTATCGATGACTGCGAATGTCACTGATTGAGGAGCTTTTACTATAAATTCCGATAATCTCGGCAGTTATACTTCAAAGTTGCTGTCAACAACATCGACAACTACCCACTATCTGGGTATCAAATAGTATCTATGTATGTATAGTATATATGGGTATCATATTTCATCTCTCTAGCTCCAAAAAAAGTTTTGCCACGCCCACTGATCCAAAATTTAAATTTCGTCTGCATATTAATATTCAAGTTGTCAAGTCCTATATGGGTATTAAATTTTATCTCTTTTGCTCTGAAAAAAGTTTTGCCACGCCCACTCCCCCCATTGGGTCCAAAATTAAAATTTCGTATGCTTATTCATATTCGTGTTGCCGAGTACTATCTGGGTATCAAATTGTATCCCTCTAGCTATTACAAAAGTTTTGCCACGCCCACACCGGGTCAAAAATTTAAAAAAATATATAGCCTACTGTAATTTAGCCGTGATTGAGCCCAAAATTAACAAACAAACAAACAAACAGACAAACATTCTTACTTATAATATTTATAATATTAATTGGGAATGAGAGTAATTTGACGAAGTTTTAATATTCTGCAGTTCTAGTTGCGGAAGTTATGAGTGAAATATAGGTTTTTCGAAAACAGATCATTTTGTATGAGATACACAAGAAAGGGTGTGGCTATTCTACCCATTTACAATCCTATTATTTCGTTTTGAAACATATTAATGCTGACACATTTTCATAAGGATAAGTAAAGGTTTCCTCGAGTTATAGTATCCACCAGCCAACCAGACAGCTGAATATGGCACAATCTTATTCAAAAGTTCTGAAAAGGTTTTTGTTCCTAAGATACAAATGACCCAAGACATCTTCTTTAATGCGTTACACTTTTTATCGTATCAAGGGGAACCATAACTTTGTTTAGTTGAGTCAAACATTTGGTCATCAAATTATCTCAAGAAATAGACCTGTGAATTGCCCATCTCGTGTGTGTGATTTGACACCTTTGGACTGCATTTTGTGGTGTTATCTGGAAAACTTTCTTTAGTTTTTATCCAAATAGTCTATATAGGTCGATTTTAAGTGTCACATCAACACACATTTACTTCCCCACTTATCACACCAGCTCTGTGCCTACAGCATCATTTCGCCTCTTGTCAATAAATTCTACGCTATTGATTTGGGATATAAATTATATCTCATTCCTTTTGCTAGCCTATCACGTGTGTCATTTGTAAGAAACACTAAAATATACCTTAGGGAATTAAATAAATACGCAAAAAAACGTTACGCCATAAAAAAAACTGGCACAGACCCTCAAACAAACACCATAAAAAGGAAAATTTATTGGAGCTCCTCTACGGGATGTAAAGAAAAGCAACTAAATGTACAGTGAAAGAGATAAGGTAAAAATCTTCATATTTATATTAGTTTGTGTCTACTCTTCAATCCCCCCCAATAGAAATAGAATTTATGTAAACATATAATATTTTTGATATCTTACGCTACATAGTGTTATGAAATATAACATTGATATGGAGGGCCAAAGCTTTTTGTAAGCCTGTCATAATCAATGGCATTTGGTAGATTGTATCCATAAAATGTATGAACATCTTATGCTGAAAAGATGCAAATTTGTTAAGCAATAGGAAGTGGGATTATATGTTTTGTAGGTAACTTTCGTTTTGTTTGATTTAAATCTTTGGTTATTATCAACAATTTGCTAGTCATTTTAACAATTTTATATCATAATATATAGGAATGTATTTGTGATTTTTTTATTAGATCGAGAGAATTAAGGAAAAGTTTAAAATTTCTTAATATAGATTATCTTGTTGTTGTTCTTCTTCTAATAAAAGCAACAGTATAAAAATAGCAACTTTTTCATTTATTTGTGATTTTGAAACAGATAATTGTTTCATACCATGGTTTATACAAAATTTGTTAACACATGACGGATTAAATTCTTTGCCAATTTATTGTCTTATAAAATACTTTTCAGATTTTTATATTGCAAAGTTTTATTGAGCTAATTATATACAGTAAACCAATAGACAAATACAATATCAATATCAATTTTACAACATGAAAGTACAATATGTTGTTATTGTCGGCAAAATGATTTTATTTTGATGAGCATAGTTTCGTAGACCTTCCCCCTTGGGGACGAGGGTATATAACATTTGATACGAGAAAAAGTGTAACGCATTAAAGGAGACATGTTGCTCCCCAAGTATCTTAAAATCAAAATAGTGTCAGGACTTTTTAAGACGATAGAATCATGTCCGTCTGTCACGATGGCTGGCCGGCTGACTGGATGGCAAACTTCCAAACTGAAAACTGGAGAATCCCAATTTGGTCAGTTTAATTATGTTGTAATAGTGGACATAACCTTTGCAACATCCCTTCGGGTACATCCCTCTCATACAAATGAACGAATTGATCTTTATAGTTTTACATTCATACATTTTTTGTAAGTATTGTATTGTATAAGTATTTTGCATAAGATGTATGTTTGTGAGAGTTTGATTAAGAAATGCATGAAAGAAATTAACTTTAAATATGTCAATTACATATAGGGACCACTTCATATAGAACTGTAGTTTATTTCCATAGGAGTTTACAGTTCATTTCTGTTATCGACTGACTTTTCATTGATACTTTATTCTCTCGACAAAAACACCTCCCAATACTACCAGCAGTTGTTTGTTCAACTACCACGACAAGCAAATCTTCTCTGCGTATCGACGCCATTAGTCCCGTAGATTATGTTACCCTTCCCGCCGCCCACCTCCAACTATTGCCATTTCGCAGCCTTTGCGACTTGATACCATTTCAACTGAATTCACAATGCTTTGTAGTGGTTTCATTTCTGACACGAAGTGAATTTAGTCTTCACAGCGTAAATTTACAACTTTTACTCTCTTCTGTTTGGTTCTATAGTGTCGTGTAGCTGTTTATCGTCAGTTTGAATCTCTATTTTGCTCCCTAATTGCAATTGTCTTTGTCAAAAGTTCTCACATTCACTTCAATTCACATCCTTTTGAGATACTACTCGTACTACAACAGCCAGCCAGCCAGCTTTACAAAAACCACAATGTGAGCAACGAAAACTGTGAAAATGAACAAATGTCGAATGGCATCATTACAGCGTCATTTGTAGTGTTTTGTTTTCCGGCAAAAGGGAACACTGAAATCCCACAAAGGTACTTAGCATATAATACGCTGCCGATAAGGAGAACACAACCACTCTCCCACCTACGACGTTACATGCAGCGCCCGTGAAGTAGAAGAATCAAAACATCTAAAGAGCCTGTACACAATGCTCAGTGGCTGCTCAACTTTAGTCCCTCAAGGCAAACTACATTATTGCTGTGATTTATACTCACTTAGTGCCACATTGCTCACACACTTACTCACTCACTCACTCACTCACGGACTCGCTGTTCACTCACTTCAGTTCACTTTAAGGCCATTACGTTCTTTAATGTCTAATCAAAGCGCGCTGTGAGAAACGTCGTCATCGTCGTCGTCGCATAGTCGGGTTTATATTTCACCGTTGAGTTAACAAATTTAAGAAAATATTTGTTAAGTCAAGGTAGTAAGTCCCATTTTCAGCCGCTAGAGTAATAAACGCATGTCTCTTTAATAATGTTTTCCATTAAACACAATTCAGAGAAATCCCTAGATGTTAGTTTGATATATGACAAGCAGTTAAATGTGTTTAGAGGAATCATATTTCTTCAAGGCTCTAATCATTTTTAATATAATGTACTTTACAATTTTGTTGTCCTGGTTGCTGTAAGGATATGAAAATGTCTCAGAGACTAGCGTAAGCAGCTTGAATAATTTTAATAACAATTTGCAAAAACAAAAAACTCATCGCAGCTTTAGACGACTTAAGCTGGTGTGTATGTTATTGAGTATTATTCATAACAGCTTAAGTTGACTTATCAGGTCTTAGAATGTATCGAAATTTAAGAAAAAAGAGATTTGTGTTATACAAAACGTAAGAATGGGATAGATAGTAGGGACAGTAAAACATACTGCAAGAGACAGCTAAATGTGAAGCATTCACAACTTATAAGCATGGTAATATATATGTATCTTCCGATATATATCAATTAAACCTTATGGCAACTTTTGTTAGGCTACAGTATGGCTGTAAGTAATGCTATTATTAAAGTGTGCATGGAAATTATTAAAAGATTCGAATTTCAAAGTTGTATTGAACGTTTAAGAATAAACAACCTGAAAAAGCTTTGGTTAGGTCACTTACAATACATTTCAGAGACTCACATCTAGATTTTTCCTTGAAAATTTGAGGGCTGTATGTAATGAACTAGGAGAAAGGTTCCATCAGGGCATTTCAAAAATGGTTAAGCGTTTTCATGATTTTTTTTTGTATTTACTATGGGGATTATTCTAATTTGAGTATTTTGATTGTTATATACTTGGGAATTGCCAGAAGCTCTCTTTGGAGGCCCCCTAGCATCTCACACCGTCCGATAGATCACGCGTTGCCCGGGCAATGACACTGAAGGCGCAATGTTGAGTAACCTAAATGGCATGCTAAAACCGATGCTTCTTAGGAAAATAGGTAAAAGAAGTCACTGAAGCTCAACACAGAGGCTCTCTTAGTGGCTTTGGCAGCCCCAAGAAACTAGGAACCGGCACGATGGCCTAATAAGCCACTCTCCTTAAATGAAATACTATTACGAAAGCACGAAGAAACGAAATAACTTACCATAGCCGGTGTATACGCATATTGTTATTGGCTTATTCAACTCACAAGATTTATACAGAGTTAAAATTTTCGTCAACAATATATCAGTGCTGCACTACTTAGACACGCTTTAAAGTTTAAAGGTATTCGCTATATCCCCATTACTCCGTAGACACTTATAGTTAGATGATGTATAGATGTATACCTAACGCTCGTATATTTTTTTTGGACAAATACAGTACATTTCACTGAATTTTTTTAAAAAAGCAGTACATCGCTTTGGGAAAACAGTACTTTTCGCAGTACATATTTACATAGCATATATATATTATTCAATATGTAAAAAAAATTAACAATCATTTCCAGAATCAACTTTTGTGGTTGTTTTGTATTTGCCGTTTGAAGCAATTTGAATAAGCAATGCCGGCTTCGTTTTGAGGTAATTGTAGAAATCAACGCACTTGTACTTCATATTACATTTGACGGTCAGAATCGGCTTCAATGTTTGCACATCTAATCGGGTTTAGTCTGACGACCAAGTTTTGTTCACTGCAGAGAAGATTCGCTCCACTGAGGCTGACGATCGCGGCCATTTCTTTGAATTCGCAATCATCGAAACTGTGCAATGGAAAGAAGGCCATTGAACAATTTTGTCGCTCGTTTTTGATATATCTAAATTGGGTGGGCAAATATACCGCATTTTCATTGGCATTGTACAAATTGTATTCCCTTAACTTGTTCATAACGGCTTCGACTTCATTCCATTAGTATAAAAGCATTCAAATCAAAGCAGGCAAAATTACCGAAAAAATCAGTTCGTAAAGCAGCCATCTCAATCGAATTGTATCCATTGTCAATAAGTTTTTGCTTTTCTGCTACTACAGCTGGGAATAAAAAATCATCCTCTTGACGCATTTTTAGTGTTTCTTCGAGCTTATTTTTGAAGTAAACAATATTATTGCATGAATTCGTAGTTTATATTTCTATTATTTATCGAAAAACAGTACTTTGAGGTAGAAAAGCAGTACGCAGTTTTTGATGTCGAAAAACAGTACTGTACTGCGAAAAACAGTACAGATACGAGCCTTATGTATACCTATACCTTCCGCACACAATATGACAGCAAAACACCACGTGGCAATATGGTGCTGTTATCAACACTCTGGTACGGAAGTCCAGGCGGTTTCATACAAAGCTAACAACATTTTTACTTTCCTTGCACCAAGATAGTTTGGCGCACTCGAGATGAATTTTTTTTTCGAAATTCCGCAACGACAGAGGACAGCAATATTCATTTATTGTGAAATCATATTAAATGTTGGGTCCTTCTTCCTTTTGACACTTTTAGGCGAAAACAAATCTCCCCTCTGTATCCTGTACACTAAGCCGGGTCGAAAAAAAAAGTTGTCAATGTTACCGCCTTATATGAAAAATTAAGTAAAAACAATTTCGGGGGAGCGAAAAAAATTTTTCTGTGGTCGCGGCAAAAACGCCGGATTCGGGGTTTTTACCATAACATGGTTATTTGCATACCGATTGTCAAGATCTATGCATCGTTGAAAAGGTATTAGCCACAGCTTTGTTAGTGTGTTAAAGACTTTTAACTACGACGCCATCTTCCAGCGGTTCTCATCATTGTATTCTTAAAAACCCCCCTAAGCATAAAATTTTTTGATGTAGATTTGAAGGCCTTGAAAAACTATTAACGATTTTAGAAAAAACCGTTAGCTTTTATTCATAAACAAAAAAGTTATATTGATTTAAAAAGTCAGTACATGTGATAATGCGAAATATACATTTGTTTATTTTTATTACATTCGTTTGTTATAAAACGTGTACAATTGAAAAATAAATAAAGTTCAAACAAATAAAAATCAATATTCGAAAATACCAAATAATCGGAATACTATCTAACTGAAGAACTTCCAAAGATTTTTTTAGCGACCAATGCAAATTAAGTATGTTGACGCTTAATGCCATATCGGATCATGAGGTAATCTTTGGTTGAGCAAATAAAACTTTTTATACAAATCTACTTCGAACTATCATATGTACTAAAATGTTAAATCAATAAAACTTTTTTGTTTATGAAGAAAATGTAACGTTTATTTCGCAATTATTTTATAGTTTCTACAGGGCTTCAAATCTGCATCAGAAAATTTTATGATTAGGGGGGTTTTTAAGGATACAATGTTGAGAACCACTGGAATATGACGTTATAGTTTTAAGTAACTATATTAATAACAAAGCTCTTGTTAATCCATCTTCAACGATATATAAAACTTAAGAATCGGACAGCGAATAACAAAGTTATGGACAAAACGTCAAAACCGGCGTTTTTCCCACGCCCACAAAAATAAAACTTTTGCACCTTTGAATTTGTTTTTATAAGACTGTTCAAATAAGGCGGTAACATTCATATATTTTTTTTTCTTCATATAGATCGACCCGGCTTACTGTACACCCTGTACAAAGTTTTATTTTCCTTAACATTATATTGTTTAATGTTTCCTTTTCCTTTTGTTTGTGTTGCTCTTGTATGAAAACATTTTTCAACATTTTTTCAGAACAACAACAAAGTTGATTTTTACTTTTTGTTGGTGTTGCTGTGATACCTGTGATTTTGTTTTGCTGTAAGTGCAATATTTTTTTTCGGCTGCTTTCATACAAATTTCAACTGTGTAGCTGCCAGAAAAGAAAACTCATCATCATCATTATTATTATTGTTATTATTATTATGAGAGAGTGTGCACGTGTATATGTATGTATATAGGTAAATGTATAGGTAGGTGTTGGCTGCCTGTGTTGGTGTCTGGAAATTTGTGTTCTCTTTTTTTTCATTATCGTCATAAGGGAAACCAGATTGTTGTTGTTCGCTGCTGCTGTTCCTGTGTTAATGTTATTGTTTTTCTTGTTACACTTCTGTACTGTGTGTGTGTGTGTATTTTTTCTTTAATTTGGTTTTTTGCACTAGCTCCCACCCCCCGGCCGTTGGGGTTTCTCTTCACCTTCTTTTCCTTCTTCCTTGGAGCCCTTATTTGTGTTTATGTTTTTATGCAAACACATCACCAGCACCTGTGGTGTTGGTAAATATTTAATTGAAACATTAAAAGGGAACAAACATTGCGTGCATCCTTAGTACCAGTCCCTGTTGTCCCCGCCTACGTCCCATCTGAGAGAGTCTTACCCATATGCCAACTTCGCCCCGTCCCACAGAACTTGTGATGCTGCTTATTTTTTATGTCGATTACGGGTCCTTGAAACGACTTGTAAGAGATTTGCATGTACTCCATGCTGGCACTGCAAGATTGTTGTTGTGATTTGTGCTGTAGCAGTTAACATTCATGAACGAGTCCTGTGTAATGCTATGGGTGACACTGTGATTGTTGTCGTTGTCCTTGTTCAAGACTCGTTATGAAGAATTTATAATTTAATGGATTTTGTTTCCAATAAAAGAAAATTTGATTAAAAGAATTCATTTTGTAATACAAATTGCTTTATCAATAAAGAAATCAAAGGCAATAATGGCAGCAGGATAACATGAAAATGCGAACAAAGCATCGAAGGCGGGGAGCACAAAGTGAACATTCTTCGAAGGCAATAATTAAATAAATTATTAAAGAAATTACACTTGGAATTCTGATCAATTGTTTAATTGTAAGACAATTGAATAACACAATAAAGCAAATACGACTATTGATGGGGTTGATGCAATCATATGTATATGAAAGGTACCAGAATAATGGGATTTTCTTGGAATTGTCCCTTAATTCAATGTAATAAAAATTGAATATTTTCAACATTCATTGCTTATTGGGCAAATATTTATTTTCCGAAAATAGACCACTGTTCATGAGAAGTAACAGAAGGGTGTGGACAATATGGCCCATATTTAGTTACATATTTAGTTAGTCGGGACCGGCCGTGGCATAGTGGTTAGAACACGCGACTACCATGCGGGAGATAGCAGGTTGAAACCTGGCTCCAGTCATCTTAAAAAAATGTTCTTTCATTGTCGGCTCCTCTTGAATGTTGTTGACAGCAACTTCGCAGTATAAGTGTCGAGTCAATCGGTCATTCATGGGGTGCAAAGGTAAATTAAGTAAGTTAGTTACAAGTGAACGATCAGTAGGCTTTGACATTGCGCCTTCAGTGTTATAACAACAATGATATGCTTGTAAATTTACATACACAGAAAAAAATTACGACAAACTAGTTGTCATATTGAATACCATTTCGTCAATACAATTAAATATTTAATTAAAAAGGCGCCAACAACCAAAATTGTAAATACAATAAACAGTTTTGTTATAGTTACAATTTGTGTATTTTAGTTAAATTTGAAAAGTGTTTGAAAATTAGTCAATATGATAATTTACAAACATGTTCAAATGGAAAAATTGTTATAAATCGAAATTGAATGCTAACAATAATATTTAATTACTTAACAACAGTTGTGTTTTTTTTTCTGTGTAGGTGAATCAAAACCTTTGTATCAGAGGTATTAGCATGGGTGTGGAAAATATGTTCGTAAATACTTTTTCAAAAATAGGTCACAGGTTGTATTGGCGGTACTAGAATGGATGAGGCTAGTCCACCGTTTTAAATCCTACAGATTTTCCTTTGGTAGTTATTGAAGAAATACTATTTTTCCAAAAATAGGTCACGAGTTATTGGGATGCAGAAGAAAGGATGGAGCTATTCTATAATTTGTCAATATTATAACCACTTTTCGAGCAAATATTAAAGCTAAAAAATAGTTGCAAAGGTCGGTGAAGGTAAATCTAGGTTATCGTGGTCACCTGCCAACAAACCAGACGGACATGGGTTAGTCGTTTATTTGGCAGCATCAACATAACACTCACACATCTTTAGCCGCAAGTAGAAAAGAATTCCAAGAGCTTATGTCTTCAGGGCTCCGAGTAGAGGGTAAACGTGGTAAACGTGTTTTAGCTCTAGAGCAACTTTTTTAGGGAATCCGATTCACAGATAGTCCTCCACACTACAGCTATGTATATGAAGGCGAACATTTTATTTTCATTCGGTGGGCGAAAGTCAAAGGGGATTTTTAGGGTAATAAAATGTAATATTTGTATACAGATAGTTCTCGACTGAATAAATATTTGCAGAGAGATTTTTAATATATTTTCTATAATATCATTTTTGGCAGCAACAACAAATGTTAGATGTTATTTAATAGTGTACTAAAAAAACTTGAAGTTAATATGGTTACACGTGTAATTGCGACCATTAAGCCAATAAATGTATCCAATTCCACTACTTTTCTCTTAAATGTTCAATTAACCGTGATTATTATATGAAATCATCGTTTGACTTATGCCATGAGAAGACTACAATAGTTAAAGTTTTAAACAATAAAAAAATAAACGTATGTATATAAGACATTTACAACCACCACATTCAATGGAATGATGCATACAAAGAGCTAACAAAGCAAAAACGAAATATATATAATGCCTTAAGGTGTCTTTTTCATAAAAAAAAACAAAGCATAAGGGAGCACTTATGTATATCATAAAAAGATTTGTTTTCAATACACAACAAGTATGAGGAAGAAAAGAGCAACAACAAAACATAATAAATAATACAAGGAAATAATGCTCTATTGTACTCTGACACCCTACATCCTGTTGCGACTGTTGAGTAAGATATTGGCAATAAACTTAAGGAAATTGAAAGAACATACATGAAATATGAACTAAATAGTATTACGCAGTACCACGTTCACTGTAAATTGTTGTATAAAACTATACACAATGTTAAATAATATCTTCATCCTTAATGTAGGCAACATGTTATACAAAGTACAGAAAGTATGCAAAATTATGTGATAATATGTAGAATAACACAGTACAACATTATTCAGTTCATTGATTTGGGACTCAATTCTGAGAACTGCACGTGAAAATAGCCCCAAAAAGAAGAAGTTCTGCATCATTCGTTTTGTCAAGTTACGTGCCATCATAGTCTAATACCGATTGGAAGTTAGTACGTATTGTATAGGAGAATTTGTCGTGTTTTAGGCTCTTTAGGCTACTTTCACGTGCAGTTCCTAGAATTGAGTCCAAAAATCATGTAACTCAAACAACAACAGCATAGAAATTAATGGTCGAAGATATAATATTTAGAAATTTAAACCTTGTTGGTATACTTAACTAAAATGTATTATGTCAACCAGTGTTAGCTACAACCACCCATCGCTCAAATATTGTCAATAACTTAACTTGCTGCAAAATAAAGAACGTACCATAGTTCACAATACTGTCATCTATTATCTGCAATATTTTTCTTCGAATCTCCAATTCGGTATGCAATAATCTTAAGAAACATTTCAATGCTATTGCGATTGAAGATTATAAGCTGTAAGTGTATAACATTTTTATCGAGACACTCTGAAAACTATTGTAAGGGAATTGGTTGCATCAACAGTTAATAGAGATTTGCATTGTTTCAAGATTACAGCATTTGACTTTTATGATGGTCGATTGTTCTTTTTTTCTCTTCTTGTGTAACGACAAAAAGTAAACACATAAATCTGTGATATCTTTATGCGATTGTTTTCATATTTGAAAGTTGCATAGTTGATAGTTGATAGTTTTCAATAGCTTAAAGGTTTTTTATGTTTTACTGTTCCATTTGTGTGTGTCAAAATATACAAACTTGGAGATTGAAATCCTAGAGGGTGAAATTAAATATATGAAATTAAATAATGGGTTATTGTGTCATATTTGTAACAAAAGAAATATTATGCAGTAACTTTAAACGTTTAGTATTACATGTTAAGGACATTTTACTTTTAAGTTTAATGTATGGAGCAATAGTATGATGCAGTAATGAGAGAACCCCTTATCATAGGCAACATACTGCTGTTGGAAGTTGAAATGTATTAGTGAGTCTTTGAAAGACTTTGACAAAATGGTTTAAATATAATACATTTTGGGCAAAAGTATGAAATCGCAACAAGATAACCCCTTAACATAGGCAACACAATGCTGTTATAAGTCGAATTATAATAGTGAGCTATTAGGGGGCAAAGAAAGAGTGATATAAATAAAGTTAGTGTTTACCTGGTGTCCTAACTTTTATAGCCTTCGTACGCAACAAATCGTACGCAACAAAGCTGCATTCGACAGTCCGATACGATAGAATCTATTAGATGCTATGGCTGAGTTTGGTATCCCTGCGAAGCTGATACGACTTTGCGGGATGACACTGATTGATACGAAGTCCTGAGTGAAAATAGACACAGGCGAGGTTCAGACAAGGCTATAGTAAGTCATGCGATCTCTGTAATATCATAATGGAGATAATCATGCGGAAGGCAGCAGTAAACACGACAGGCACCATCTTTAACAAAAGCCACATGCTGCTCGAGTATGCCGATGATATAGATATCAATAGCTGAGGACTGCGGGATGTTACTGTGGCCTTTTCGAGCATTGAGAAGCAGTAGGCAGAAATGGGCCTGGTGATTAATGAGGGCAAACTAAGTTATTTGTTTCATTTACTCGTTTGGGACGCTGCGTGAAAGTTGACAACTATAACTTTGAAGTGGTAGATGATTTCGTCTAACTCGGCTCCGCCATAAACAAAAATAATGTCAGTCTGGAAATCAAGAGACTAGTAATGGTCGCAAACATCTGCTACTATGCGCTGAGCAAGCGTTTTAATGCTAATGCCCTCTCTCGACGAGCTAATATCCAACTATACCAGATACTGATCCTGCCTATGTTACTGTACAGCGCAAAATCCTGGGTAATGACGCAGGCGGATAAATCTATGCTGGGAGTTTTCGAAAGAAAAATACTACGCAAAATATTTTGACCCATCATCGTTAACGGCGAGTACCGTCGTCGAATGAATCATGAGCTGCATAAGCTATATACCGACAACGCGATCAAATATAACAAATGCGCTTGCTTGGACTCGTTCTACGAATGAACGAAAACGCTTCGGCTCGAAAAGTCTTCGGCAATAAACTCGATGGGCGGCGCAGGCAGGGGCGACCAAAACTCCGATTGATGGACCCAGTGAAAGAGCTGTTACTGAGCCCAAAAGACCGAAGCGCTTTCTACGTGCGGCTACTGATAGAAAAATTTCTGTTGTTGCTACCAATTAAGAAGAAAAAGAAGACGCACTTAAGCTGTATAATAATTTACAATCTTTGTTGAACAGTTTTTTTTTTGTGATTGCATACTTTTTTGGGTTTGATATCTTTACTACGGCAGCTCTATGTTTGATATGTAGAAATTTACGCTTTTTTACTCTCACCCTTTGGAATTAGGGTCTATATCATTCTATACGATAACGCATTTAAGAAGACGTGTCAGACTCCAAGTATCTAAAAACCAAATATGTTTTAGGAGTTTTTAAGACGATTGAGTCATGTCCGTCTGTCTGTCTCTCTGGGTGGCTGTTGGGCAGGATAACTCGCTTAAACCTTAACTGATCCTTATGAAATTTTATCAGTATTAATATATATTCCAATATAATGTTTCATCGATATATAAATGTAAACAAAATTTTTCGAGTTTTCTCTTCAGCCAACTTATAAAATAAACCTCAATCAAACCGTCTGCGCCTCACATCATACTTCACTTTTTATCCCTCTCTTCGCCTGTGGTTATACCACACTCTACCCTCCATCGACCCATTTACCACAAGACCAACACAATATCCATTTTCTTTACAATTGGTAATTACTATTCCTCCAACGAATCGCAATTATATGAACGATTTCCCTATCTAAGTTTAGCGCTGTTTGTCTTCTAAATATTTAAAACATTTTCGGGAGCATTTGTATTACATTCCTCTATTGCCGCGGCTCATCCGTCTGTCTTGTATTGTTTTATAATTAGGCAAATGTCTTGTCTAATTCCTCGTAATACCTCATGAAGTATTAAAACAAATTTAACTTGCAAAATCACAAAAGCATTACCAGATTGTCATTATCAATTATAAATTAAATTACAGCTCCTAAATGTATACCTTGGAAATTGAAAATGAATAAAAGAGCGCAAAAAAAACCAAACCGCCGAGGCCTAACAATTCAAAGTCATTAAAAAACCAACCAACACAATGGCAGAAGAATTAAATTGAAATGAGACCGAAACTGAAAAGTAGAAGGAAAAACTAAATGAATAATTTGACAGTTTGCACTAATTAGTTTAAGCAGACTGGGGAAAAGGCCAAAATGTAGAACTCTAATTATACAGAGGCACACAAGAACAAAAACTTAAAGTAGGGGGGAGGGGGGGATGTAAGCGACTTGATATGTTACCAAAGGCTTGGACATGGTGAAAAGCCATAGTACAGAAAAAAAATTTTGGCAAACAAGGTAAAGCAGACAATGACTCTAGCAAGACAATGTAAGAAAACATACCAGTGTCTGTGTAAAGCCAAAAGTTTCTTACTCTTCTTTGCTGTGGGGCTATGAAAAGAAGATACAAAAAAGCGACACAAAAAGCAGTAAAATTCCCTCAAACATTCTGATAATCTCTGTTTTTTTTTCATTCTTTTGGTTTAGTGCTCAGTGCTCTGTTGTTGTGGTGTATACAATCTGGCTAAAATATACAAAATTAAATTTTAACGCTATTTGCAAGACTATATTGAATTATGTCATTACGTGATCCCAAATAAAGTTTGGGGTCAACTTATCCCCAGCTAAATAATTTAGTAAGTTAGGAGAGGGTCCATATTATTTTGTTTTCTTCTTATTTTGGTTGGAGTAAGCAAATAAATGTGTCGGATTGAAATATGTCAGTATTAAGAGTATTTTGCCATCTAATTGTTCTATTTTTATTCCGTTAGTTATGTTTTGGATGAATTAATGATAAAAAAAAAGCAAGAGGAGTGAAATATACATAGAAAGCTAAACTTAATGCATATCTATGTATACACGCTGTCATGAAATAGAAGATGTTAAAGTGCTCTTTAAATAACTTTTTCTTGTAATTTTTTATGACTTTTATTTTGGCTGGGGACAAGCCGTGGCATGATGGTTAGAACAGGCGACTACCATGAGGGAGATTCATGGTTCGATTCCTGTTTCCAATCATCTAGATTTGACTTTCATTGGCGGCCCTCTTGATGTTGTCGACAGCAACTTCGCTGTATTGTGTCGAGTCAATCGGCATGTCTAGTGAGAAGCTTTTTAAACAGTGACGTTCACATTTGTCGATAAACAAGTAGGTGCCGTATATCGTTAGCTTTTTATCTCGTTTCCATCATTATTCATCTATATTAAGTCATATTGCCGTCATTTGTAACAGTTTTTAATTAACAACAAAACTGTCTAACCAACTCAAAGTGACCCTAGCATATATGGGTATTTCTTTAGGGACCAACCATGATAAAGGAACGTCCAAAAGGTAAAGTGATAAAACGAGCTAAACGATTTAATTTCAACTGGAGAAAAAAAATACACAAACTTAGCTCTCACACCACATCATTTGCTAAACATCAAACTTAAGTAAATAATACGTCGACGACGATGAATACAGAAAAAGAGTGGAAGAAAAAAATCGGCCTCACTACAGACAACAAAAAAGGCAACAACATCATTAAAAAGTGTTAAAAAAGATTGTGAAAACTCAACACATAATAATGTAAATAAATATTTGCTTTTATCTCTCTACCCTTCTCTTCCACTAATTGTTTCGTCCTTCACTGTTGGTGGACATTTGCCAAAAAAGGCCAACCCATACACACAGAAAACCCCAAAAGAAAACTTAAACCGCATAATATTTAACACAAACGCTACTCGGTTGGAAAATTTAAGAAAGGAAGTTTTAATTTCCATCTCCGCCGTTTTAATCGGTAATGATCAATAGGCACTTTGTAAATGTGTGTGTTGGTGTGGGAGCGGGAAGTTTTCCCTAGCGGTTTTGTTGCAAAAACAACAACGAAAACAGTTTTATTAATTAAAAATCCTATGCTTTCTATAAAACGGAGCAAATTATAATTATTTGTTGTCCCGCTGTGTCAAAACGCGGTTGGAGAATTTGTGGTTACAAATTTTTGTGAAAATTAATTTAACCTTTAGATAACAGGAAAGGGAAATGATAACCAGCAGTGACGGCAAATGAAGTTATGACTGTGTAAATATAAGTGGTTTTCTAAAATTTATAAAAATATTTTATATATAATTAGTCAGAAAAGATGGAAGAAAATTATACTCTATACATATGCAACTAAGAAATTCGAGGGGTGTATGAAAAGTGTATGTACTTAGGCAAGGATATAACTTGTAGACCAATATATTGCAATTTACTTATTTAGTTTGCTTTTGCGTTCCATGAATAAGATATGGAATATACAGATTAAAGACAAATCTGCACGTTAGTTATTACTAGACATGCCGATTGACTCGAATACTTGAATGTTGCTGTCAACAACATCGCGTGTTCTAACAATTACAATAATTTATATTGTAGTTCGCCTGGCAATACTTCGCTATGGCACAATCAGAGCTGTAAACTCAATTGACGAAAATTAAAAATATTTACGTCATATAACATATCTCACGGAATTGCCTCACAGTTGAAGGTGCCGCCATACCTCTCTTTTAAACATACTTTGGGAACGCTTCCCAAGCTTGATAACATCTTGATCATCTACATATTTATATCTGTTGTGCCAACTGCAATAGGTGTACCAAATTTCATCTCTCTGAATATAAACCAGTAATAAAGTTTCAGTCGGTAAAACCAACTTACATATACCCTCACCCTCAGTACAACAAAAAATTATTATTTTATAGATATTATTACTCGATTGCTAAAGTGGGCGGAATAGTACATTTGAATTGTAGGTACCAGAAGAGGTGTGATCAGACTTCCAATTTGTTCTTAAAAATTTTATTATGTTATAGTTTAACAAAATACAGAAATCAGGCACGATCGCCTTGGGATTATTTTTATTGTTACTTAATTTCTAAAATGAGCGGTAACAGATGGGTATGAAAAGTACCATAAGGGGCGTGGCTCGACTTCCAATTTTTTCTCCAAATTAAATCCTGTTCTTGTTTTACTAAATACAGAATTTAGGTACGATCGACTTTCGACAGTTATCGTGCGTACTAGCCGAACAGCCAGGCAGACAGATAAACATGGCTCAAACGACTCCAAAAGTCATAAATCGAAGTTGGTTCAAAGAAACCTTGGGTCTAAAGTCCTCCTTCTCGGTGTTGCACTTTTGGGTCGTATCAGAAGATGAATGCCTCCTAACCGTAGGTTGAGGGTACAAAAATAAAATTTTCGTCACACCCATTCTGAAAAATGAACATGTAATTCTAAGTAATATCAGAATATTTGTACCAAATTGTACAAATATAGGCCTAAAACACGGTTTGACCACGCCCATTCCGCCCACTGATGGAAAGTTTAAATTGTTGCTCCGAGTAATGTCTATATATTATTTTATCTCTCATATATGTCATGTCTGATATACCCTCTGATTAAAAACACAAATTTCCTCAACAAATGTCAACCAGTCTGGCCGAGTACTAGGTTAGGTTAGGTTAGGTTAATTCGGCTGCCACGGTGAACACAGCTCACTTGGGTCCTAGTATGAGTCCCGTTGTGCCGAGTACTATATGTGTAGCAAATTTTATATCTCTAGGGCTAAAATAAAGATCTGCCACGCCTACATAGCCCACTAATCGAAAATTTAAATTTCATCTGCATACTCATAATTGTGTTGCAGAGTACTATGTGGATATTAAATTTTAACTCTCTAGGACATTAATACAGGTTGGCCACGACCACCCGGCCCAATGATCGGAAATACAAATTTCTTCTGCAAACTTGAATCTAAATTGTAGAGTACTATCTGTGTACCAAATTTTATCTCTTTTCCTCAAAAAAAATGTTTTGCCATGCCCACTCCGCCCATTTAGTCCAAAATTTAAAAAATATATAACCTATTATATTTTCTATATAGGACATTGTAGAGCGAAATCTGTAAAAACAATTAAATTTTTAGAGCGTTTATAAAAATTTTAGATATGTTCATAAAAGTGAGCGTAGAAATGGGCATGGCTAAATTTTCCTGTTTCAAAACCTTTTTTCAGACTATTACGAACATTATAAAAGAAAAATTAGTCAAATCAGTCTATGCGTTCTGAAGCGATGTCCTTCCCAACACACAAAAATTCATATTAATATATATGGATATGTATAAAATATCTCTTTCCTATTTAAAAATTATACTTAGGCCTAAGATCCATTCATCCATAGAATAAAATCATAAAATCTTGAAATCATGCATTCGAGGAACCAATGACTTCTAAAGGTTGATTATAGGTCGAACATCTGATCGGTTATATACAAACTTTAAATCAAAATATTCCCCTCGTTCATGAGAGCATGTATTTGCCGCGTTAAAATGCATTATACTAAATATTTCATCGAAATAATGAGAGTCCTTCTATGGAAGTAACTCACTATACTTTCGAATATATTTGCATTAAATTTTTTTTTCTGTCCAACAAGTATTTTCACATGCTTGCGGCTGTTTTTCAATAAGTTTTAAGTACTATGATGAATATTTATGTCGGAACATCATCTTAGCTCAAACAATAATAAGCTGCTCCGATTACCAAATACTCTCCCATACCCTATAGCAATGATAGGCATTCCATAGCCTCGCGTGGCCTGCATTAATCGTTTTTTCACATAGCCACATACACCAGCAGACACACACAACGACAGTTTTGTTTGATCCAAAACTGTCAGTCTCTGCTTGAGTGTTATGACAGCAACACCACACATGCTTGTTTCTCATTTAGCACAAAAAGAGACACTAGTATACACATAGAGAAACAATGTTCAACGATTATTGGGAAAGCACAACATTTTCACCGTATACAATTCAACAGCGCTGTTGCTTCTTGTACGACCTAACACAAACATACCATATCGTCTCGTTTGAGTTGCGTTCAAGTATGCCTAACACTGCCCTAGAGGTATCTCATACCGCACATTTCTTTTTTTTTATTAAAAGAGCTCCTTACAAGACTGCGTCATGTCAAAGTTCTACGTATTAGGACTAATTGCCACATAAGCGTTTGTGATGAATGTTGCCATGTCAAGAAAAAGTAAATACATACATACATATCCTATTTAATATTATAAATGTGAATGTCTGTCTGTTTGTTTGTTTGTATGTTTGTTGCTCAATCACGCCTAAACGGCTGAACCGATTTCAATAAAATTTGGAAGGCAGTTAGTGTACTATATGGAAATTACTATAGGCTATATATTTCATAATTTTTGACCCTATGGGCGGAGTGGGCGTGGCAAAACTTTTTTTTTGAGCTAGGGAGATAAAATTTGATACATGGATAGTATTCGGCAACACAAATATGAATATGCGTACGAAATTTTAGTTTTGGACCAGTGGGCGGAGTGGGCGTGGTAAATTATAGTTTTAGAGCTAGAGAGATAAAATTTGATAAACAGATAGTTCTCGGCAACACGAATATGAATATGCAGACGAAATTTTAATTTTGAACCCAATGGGCGGAGTGGGCGTGGCAAAACTTTTTTTTTAAACTAGAGAGATAAAATTTTATACCCAAATAGTACTCGACAACACGAGTATGAATATGCAGACGAAATTTTAGTTTTTGAACCAACGGGCGCAGTGGGCGTGGCAAAACTTTTTTTTCGAGCTAGGGAAATAAAATTTGATACACAGATAGTACTCGACATCACGAATATGAATATGCAGACGAAATTTTAACTTTGGACCCAATGGGCGGAGTGGGCGTGGCAAAACTTTTTTCGAGGTAGGGAGATAAAATTTGATACACAGATAGTACTCGACAACACGAATATGAATATGCAGACGAAATTTTAATTTTTGACCCAATGGGCGGAGTGGGCGTGGAAAAACTGTTTTTTAGAGCTAAGGAGATACAATTTGATACACAGATAGTACTCGACAACACGAATATGAATATGCAGACGAAATTTTAATTTTGGACCCAATGGGCGGAGTGGGCGTGGCAAAACTTTTTTTCGAGCTAGGGAGATAAAATTTGATACACAGATAGTACTCGGCAACACGAACATCAATATGCAGACGAAATTTTAATTTTAGACCAGTGGGCGAAAGGGGGGTGTGGTAAAACATATTTTTCAAGCTAGGGAGATAAAATTTGATACACAAATAGTACTCGACAACACAAATATGAATATGCAGACGACATTTTAATTTTGACCCAATGGGCGGAGTGGGCGTGGCAAAACTGTTTATAGAGCAGGAGAGATACAATTTGATACCCAAATAGTACTCGACAAAACGAATATGAATATGCAGACGAAATTTTAGTTTTTGACCCAATGGGCGTAGTTCGCGTAGCTAAATTTTTTTAGAGTTACAGAGATAAAATTTGATAGCCAAATAGTACTCGACAACGCAAATATGAATATGCAGACGAAATTTTAATTTTTGACCTAATGGGCGGAGTGGGGGTAGCAAAACTGTTTTTAGAGCTAGAGAGATACAATTTGATACCCAGATAGTACTCGACAACACAAATATGAATATGCAGACGAAATTTTAATTTTGGACCCAATGGGCGGAGTGGGCGTGGCAAAATTGTTTTTTAGAGCTAGAGAGATACAATTTGATACCCAGATAGTACTACACAACACCAATATGAATATGCAGACGAAATTTTAGTTTTTAACCCAATGGGCGCAGTGGGCGTAGCAAAATTTTTTTAGAGCCAGAGAGATAAAATTTGATACCCAAATAGTACTCGACAACGCGATATGAATATGCTGACGAAATTTTAATTTTTGACCTAATGGGCGGAGTGGGCGTGGCAAAATTGTTTTTTTTAGAGCTAGAGAGATACAATTTGATACCCAGATAGTACTCGACAACACAAATATGAATATGCAGACGAAATTTTAATTGTTTATCAGTTGGCGGAGTAGGCGTGGCAATACTTTTAATTTTGGACCCAATTGGCGTATTGGGCGTGAATAAACATTTTTTTAGATCTAGAGATAGTACTCGACAACAAAAATATTAATATGCAGACGAAATTTTATTTTTGGATCCAATGGGCATATTGGATTGACAAAACTTTTTTAGGGCTAGAGAGATACAATTTGATACCCAGATAGTACAAGACAACACGAATATTAATATGCAGTCGAAATTTTAATTGTTGGCCCAATGGGCGGAGTGGCCGTGGCAAAACTTTTAGAACTAATGGAATAAATTTTGTTACCCAGATAGTAATCGACAACACAAATATGAATATGCAGACGAATTTTAGTTTTGGACCCTACAGGCACATTGGTTATGGCAAAACTTTATGATATATACAATATGATACATATATACAATATGATATGATATGACAACAAAAATATGAATATGCAAACAAAATTCTAATTTTCGATCAATGGGCGGATTTAACGTATAACCCTAGAGGGAAATTTTCAGTATTTTTAATCAGTGGGTGGAGGGCGTGGCAAAACTATATTTTAGCTCCAAAAAGATAATATTTGATACATATAGTATTTGGTAATATAATTACAAATTTGCGGCGGAAATTTTATTTGTATTTTAGCCCTCGAGAGAAGCAATACATTAAATTGATAATACTATGCGCAACAATTACAAAAGTTCAATCAGTGGGCGGATGGTCATAGTGAGATATATATAACATTCGACACAGTAAAACGTTGTTGAATGAACTGGTTTGGGAGTTACTTTGGGTAACGAATTGTTTACCGAGGGCATAAGATCAACGCTTACAATTAAGACAAATAAGAAAGCAAGCCAAACATATTACTATCGAGTTAATGAAACGTTGCCAAAGTATGTTTTTAAGTGGCATATGCACAGCTTTTATAACTGTGAGCCAATTTTAATTGATATTTGTGTATTATATTAAGTTAATTTTGTAATATTAGTCAATTATGCAATGGCGAAGCATTGCCGGGTCCACTAGTATATAAATAAAAAAACAAATAATAATATCATTTGATTTGAGTATCTCAAGGCCTTTTTGTTTAACGTTTACATATTGATATCGTAAGAGGATGCCAATTTTAATTTATTGAAATAAAACAATTCCACGACAAATACGTGCTTATTGAAGTCAATTGGAAATATATGTAGTCACTTCAAAGTAAAAATATTTATTAATAATTACTGCCGCAGGTTGCCGTGGATATACATACGTTGCCTGAATGTACATACTACATATGCTGCTGTAAAATACCAATAACGCCAATTAGTTGCTAAAATAAAAAGATTTTCACTGTTGGCACCTTAGGTAAATTGCTATAATTAGCTTTAGGTGAATAAATCAAGAGTTGGGAGGAAATTGGTATTGCCAAATGTCGTTCGTTTAACAGCAAGAGTAATTCAATAGGATTTTTGCAGAAAAAGCTAGATATTGTTTTCAGTATGAGGTCACAATAATGGATATCGGTTATTAAATGAAATGCATATGAAGGGTGTGATGTTGAGAGAAAGAGACCAGTTAGTTGAACAATATTATTGCATAACATTCATAGAAGAATCGGTTTCAGAGCTTGCCGCCACAGATATCAAATTCGAATGATATATACCCTCCTACCCGTACGTTGACGGTATAAATGCTCACTATACTCAATTCTTTGAGAAGCATAGAGACGTTACAATTAAGGTCCAATCATTTCTATTTAATACTCTTTCTTTTTATTCGTCTAAACTGAGATTGACTGATACTGTTTGTTCCATGTGTGTGAGGGACGTCCTCGGCGGCTGCTGCCTTTGGGGTTCCAGTCAACAATTTGCCTAGCAATGTCATCTATTGAATTCCTCCAATTCCTAATCCAACGACACTTTGTTGTCAGCGAATTTTGGTACATTTTTATGTCTTTACTCGGCAGACAAATTTTAAATTGTAATTTTCTTTATACTTGTTTTTAATTTGAAGACTGTGAAAAACTTGACTAATTTTGAATCAGGTTCCATGCTTTTCATGCCCAAAAAGGTATGAAACTGATACCAATACCTATACCAAGTCCTGTAGAATTAGAGTGCCGCCCGAAGTGATTTTTCGAAATTCGTACATTTAGGGATAAAAAGGACTAAAAAAGAGATAAAACTTGTACGACCTCCCTGATCAAACGGCTAAAGCTATAACCTCGAAAACCCATAGAGGTATGCGTCCCATAGAATAGATAGAAATAGCAGCACGAAGTGGTTTTTCGAAATTTTAGCTTTTAGGGGTAAATTGGCCCACAAAGGGATAAAACTGATAGACCAAACGGCTAAAGCTATTAATGCAAAAATCAATATGCTGATTCTCTTATCGAATTAATGATCTTCAATAGCAATAGCAATAGCAATAGCAATAGCAATAGCAATAGCAATAGCAATAGCAATAGCAATAGCAATAGCAATAGCAATAGCAATAGCAATATCAATAGCAATAGCAATAGCAATAGCAATAGCAATAGCAATAGCAATAGCAATAGCAATAGCAATAGCAATAGCAATAGCAATAGCAATAGCAATAGCAATAGCAATAGCAATAGCAATAGCAATAGCAATAGCAATAGCAATAGCAATAGCAATAGCAATAGCAATAGCAATAGCAATAGCAATAGCAATAGCAATAGCAATAGCAATAGCAATAGCAATAGCAATAGCAATAGCAATAGCAATAGCAATAGCAATAGCAATAGCAATAGCAATAGCAATAGCAATAGCAATAGCAATAGCAATAGCAATAGCAATAGCAATAGCAATAGCAATAGCAATAGCAATAGCAATAGCAATAGCAATAGCAATAGCAATAGCAATAGCAATAGCAATAGCAATAGCAATAGCAATAGCAATAGCAATAGCAATAGCAATAGCAATAGCAATAGCAATAGCAATAGCAATAGCAATAGCAATAGCAATAGCAATAGCAATAGCAATAGCAATAGCAATAGCAATAGCAATAGCAATAGCAATAGCAATAGCAATAGCAATAGCAATAGCAATAGCAATAGCAATAGCAATAGCAATAGCAATAGCAATAGCAATAGCAATAGCAATAGCAATAGCAATAGCAATAGCAATAGCAATAGCAATAGCAATAACAATAGCAATAGCAATAGCAATAGCAATAGCAATAGCAATAGCAATAGCAATAGCAATAGCAATAGCAAGCAATAGCAATAGCAATAGCAATAGCAATAGCAATAGCAATAGCAATAGCAATAGCAATAGCAATAGCAATAGCAATAGCAATAGCAATAGCAATAGCAATAGCAATAGCAATAGCAATAGCAATAGCAATAGCAATAGCAATAGCAATAGCAATAGCAATAGCAATAGCAATAGCAATAGCAATAGCAATAGCAATAGCAATAGCAATAGCAATAGCAATAGCAATAGCAATAGCAATAGCAATAGCAATAGCAATAGCAATAGCAATAGCAATAGCAATAGCAATAGCAATAGCAATAGCAATAGCAATAGCAATAGCAATAGCAATAGCAATAGCAATAGCAATAGCAATAGCAATAGCAATAGCAATAGCAATAGCAATAGCAATAGCAATAGCAATAGCAATAGCAATAGCAATAGCAATAGCAATAGCAATAGCAATAGCAATAGCAATAGCAATAGCAATAGCAATAGCAATAGCAATAGCAATAGCAATAGCAATAGCAATAGCAATAGCAATAGCAATAGCAATACCAATAGCAATAGCAATAGCAATAGCAATAGCAATAGCAATAGCAATAGCAATAGCAATAGCAATAGCAATAGCAATAGCAATAGCAAAAGCAATAGCAATAGCAATAGCAATAGCAATAGCAATAGCAATAGCAATAGCAATAGCAATAGCAATAGCAATAGCAATAGCAATAGCAATAGCAATAGCAATAGCAATAGCAATAGCAATAGCAATAGCAATAGCAATAGCAATAGCAATAGCAATAGCAATAGCAATAGCAATAGCAATAGCAATAGCAATAGCAATAGCAATAGCAATAGCAATAGCAATAGCAATAGCAATAGCAATAGCAATAGCAATAGCAATAGCAATAGCAATAGCAATAGCAATAGCAATAGCAATAGCAATAGCAATAGCAATAGCAATAGCAATAGCAATAGCAATAGCAATAGCAATAGCAATAGCAATAGCAATAGCAATAGCAATAGCAATAGCAATAGCAATAGCAATAGCAATAGCAATAGCAATAGCAATAGCAATAGCAATAGCAATAGCAATAGCAATAGCAATAGCAATAGCAATAGCAATAGCAATAGCAATAGCAATAGCAATAGCAATAGCAATAGCAATAGCAATAGCAATAGCAATAGCAATAGCAATAGCAATAGCAATAGCAATAGCAATTAAACTTCTCGCCTCCTTTTTTAATTAATTTCCCAACTAAACAATTTTTTTCGTAAAACACAGCAGTTCAACGCACAATTTTCTTGAACAAACTTAACCCAACAATCATTCCTACTACGAATATTCTTAAGAAATCTAGGGTTTATTTAAATTAATTTTATTTCATTTACATTTTCTCGGTTGTCCCCTTCCGTTGCTTTTTAATTTCACAATTTCGTAAATATTCATAATTTTTATTGCTTCTTGTTATGTTTAAATACACAGCAAAAGAGTACAACAAGTCAAAAGTTTCCATTGCAGCCAGTGGCATCGCATTGCAACTAAGCTTCAGTAGTCACTGTATCTGTCATTTGCATCATCGGTGTCTGTTGCTCTCTTGAGGATGCTGCTTGTGCCTGCTATCACATAGCATTGCAGCATATTGTTTGTTGTTGCTAATGCTGCTGTTGCTGGCGTTGGTGATGGTGGTGCTGCTGGTGTTCAGCAGCAATGTGGTTTTAGTGTGAAATTTGCAATTTTATTCAAATGTTGTTTAACATTTTATTCTGCCTGCATCCACGACTAAAATCAACACAAATAAACTAAAACACTGAATGTTTTATGCACAATTCTTCTACGCGGTATACAATTAAGCGTGAATGCAATAATAACAACAATTTGGTTAATTTGTAGTTGCTGTTGCTGGTGCTGCTGTTGTTGTTGTTATTATACAATCTGCGTCTGAGTGGCTGCTAATGAATATGCAATGAGAATTGCAGGAGGGAGAGAGAATGATGGACAGACAGACAGACACACTGATGCGTTGAAAAGTTAAGAAACTGATTTGTCAGGTAAATTATTTGCATGAATGATAATTGCAGAGAGAAGAAGTGAGAAAGTGTTGAAGTGGCAAAGAAATGAAGATGCAATCGATTGTGTTGGGGGAATTATAGAGAAATTGAAGCAACTGAAAGTATGAGGGTTATAATACAATTTTGATGTTAAATCGTGTACTCAATAGTTGACTTAATTTTCGACAATGGTAAAAAGTTTTACATTATGTTGAAAGTTTAACAAACTAATGTTTAAAATGATATTTTGCTTAAAGGCAAAATTTAAATATATTATACATATTTAAAAAATTTGGAAAATGTTTTTAAATTTCAATAAAATTTAGTTTAATTTTTATTATATTATTTAGTAACTTTTATTAAAAACAATTGCTTAATGACGAAGTCTTCAAAAGCATAAATTACATTTTCCTCTAATCACACAACTTAATGATTTTCGTTATTTTTTATATCTCATTTACCAAATCAATAGATTCCTCTATCACAGGACAACAGCGAAAACTCTTGTGCATCCTAAATTCAATATTGATTTATGACGATAATATTTTATTGTTATCAAAAGAGATTTCTTAATAAGCTACTGCGATAATATGTATGTACATGGTGGTGTGTGCTATATGAACACCATTTGCAGAGCCACCACGCGCAACATTCGCAAGCTGTTGAAAAGATAAAGCTACAAGTAGTTTCACGTCCATGCAACATTGTTACAGTAAGCGTGTGTGTCTGTGTGTTACAATAGCAAAAGGTTATAGCCAAAGTTTCAAGCAAATATAACTCTAAACTAAATAACTATAAGAGAAATGCCAAAAGATACTAATGCCACTGCCACTGCTACTGCTACTATTGTTGCTTTATTGAAGTAGCTATTTCAGTTCCAGATTGTGCCTCAACTTCTGTGTGTGTGTGCTTGACTCTTTATGAACTATTGAAGTAACTAATGGAGATACTATACAAAGCAAAAAGAAGAACAACAAGTTTCCTTACTTTTCATCAGCTTCCTTTGCTTTATTTTCCACTTGAATTTAGTGGATATGAACTTTGTCCTTTTTCTGCTGGGTATAAATTCCGGCAGATTTACTACTACTACTACTATGTGCCATAAGAACTTATGACTTTTTGTTTTTCTTTTCATCGCTTTTGATATTTCTACTACCATAGAATACGAATATATTCAATACAAACTCAATGAGTGCACATGGATCAGCATAAAAACGTGCAATCGTACTGTGGAGTATAAATGATTATATAAAAAAGCAACAGTATCTTCAATATATCTATCATCTATCGGTAGTTTAGGGGAAAATGAAGAAAGTCTAAGAGAAATCAACAAAAATAAAACAAAATCTGAAGAAAAAAACACAAGATTTCAATAAATACTTTGAGGAGTTCCTATGAGTGTATTTAACTTAACGAAAGGAAAATTTATTGGCAAAAGAAAGAATCGAATTAACCCTATGAGGAACAAGGGGGTGCAAAACGATGTGGCAGGTGAGGTTTTTTTGTAGAGAAGAGAAAATTTAGATAAAACTGGTACCATTACCCAGGTCAAATGGCCAAAACTATCATCATAGCAATAAAGGTAATCATATAGTAAAAAAAGCTGCACGAAGTACCCATCATCCATGAGAAACGGTGAAAGCTAGAATCGAGAAAATATATATGAGAAAGCTTCTTACATAATGAGAAAGCTGTACGAAGTGATACTTTAAAATTCGTACTTTTAGGGCAAAAAAGCCCTCAAAAGGGATATAACTGGTACCACCAGCCAGGCCAAACGGCTTAACCTATCATCGTGAAAATCTTAATAAGATTGCTGCTTATTAACTAAATTAGAAAACTGAAAGAAGGGATTTTTTAAAATTCATATTTATAGGCAAAAAAGGCCCGAAAAGGGATAAAACTGGTACCATCACCCGGGCTATATGAGCAGTTATAGAACTAAAAAGCTGAACGAAGAGGCATTCAGAAGATCGTAGTTAAAGGCGTCAAAAGGCCCGACAAGGAATAAAACTTGTACCATAACCCAGACTGAACGGCTAAAGGTAGAATCGCAGAAATCTATGTGAGCATGCTTCTTATAGAATTAGACAGCTGCACGAAGTGGTATTTTGAAATTCATCATTTAGGACGAAAAAGGCCTTAAAAGAGGGATATAACTGATACCACCACACAGGCCAAATGGCTAAAGCTATCATCGTCAAAATCTAAATGAGCAAGCTTTTTATAGATTTAGTAAGCTGCACCAAGTGGAATTTCGAAATTTTTGCTTTACGGCGAAAAAGGCCCAAACGGGGATAAAACTAGAATGATGGAAATCTATATGGGCTTACTGCTTATAGAATCAGAGAACTGCAAGAATGGATTTTTCAATGGATATTTACTTATCGGGCGAAAAAGACCCAAAATGGGATAAAACTGGTACCATCACCTGGGCCAAACCGCTAATCATCATAAAAATTTATATGAGCAGTCATAAAACTAGTATGCATAACGAAGGGATTTTTAGTAAATCGTAGTTTAAGGCGTCAAAAGGCTCAAAAAAGAAAAATATTAGTACCATAACCCTGACCAAACGGCTAAAGCTATCATCGAAGGGATGTTTAGAAATCTGTACATTTAGGCAAAAAATGGTCCAAAAAGGGATAAAACTGGTATCATTTCCAAGGCCAAAGGGCTAAATCTATCATCGTGAGAATATAAATGAACAAGCTTCCTATAAGATTAGAAAGCTGCAGGAAGTGATATTTTTAAATTCGTCTTCTAGTGCTGAGAAGCCCCAAAAAGTAAA